>JARQOD010000004.1:348429136-348552967 GCA_033576555.1 Oophaga sylvatica | reverse complement strand
GATATTCATGCTATCCTGCAATGTTATATGAACCGAAGCAGTGAGAGAACAGAGTTAGGTGATTTTTTTTTTAATTGACAAGGGGCCTGTGTATTTTGCCCAAAGGGGGCTGAGTGGGGACATCATACTATGTCTTAAGAGGTCTGTCTGGGTACATCATACTGTGCCCTAAAGGGCCTGTGTGGAAACGTCATACTCTGCCCTAAGGGGCTTGTCTGGGTACATCACACTGTGCCCTATGGGGCCTGTGTGGAGACCTCAAACTGTCTCTTAAGGGGCCTGTGTGAGGACATCATACTGACAGTGAGGAGCTATTTGTGTACATCAAACTGTGTAAGGGGCCTTTGTGGTGACATCATACTGTGATGGGGGCTTTGTGGGCATCTCATACTGTATTGGAGACTCTGTGGTGACATACTGTGTGAGGGGATTTGTGGGAACACCATACTGTGTTGGTAGCTTTGTAGGGGCATCATACTGTGCAGGGGGCTTTGTGAGGATATCATACTATGTGAGGGGACATCATACTGGGTGAGGGGGTTTGTTGGGACATCATACTGCATAGCGACATCCTGTCATTTATGTGGGTTGCTTTGTGGGGACATCATACATTTTGTGAGGAGGCATTTTGAGACTTCAAACTATTTGAGGAGACAACACAGTTTGTGGGGCTGTGTAGGGATACCATACTGTGTGTGGAGACTGTGGGGGGCATCATATTTTGTTGTGAGCTGTGGCTAAAGGTACAAGAGCTGAACATGGTCTGATCATACCACATCTCCTGGGCAGGGAGGAAGCAAAAGAGTATACAGACATTACAGCAGGGGATCGCAGCTGATTCTTCTTGTGAGGTAAAACATTTCCCTGCCTGTTTTTAAACAATGTTTTACTTCAAAGAAAGAATCAGCTGTGATCCTATGGGTGTTCCCCTGCCCAGGAGCTGTGGTGTGATCAGACCATGTTCCTGTACAGTCAGACACAGACATTACACAGCACCCAGCAGAGGCATATTTATAAGATTATCTCAGCACAGGAACTTTTAATTTAAACATATCCATTTGTGAAAAATATTATTATTCCAAGATCTATTGATTGTTTGTTCATGGGAAAACCATTTTAAGTATCCATAGTCCACTCATATAGTAACACTTAATTAGCTGTTAGTTGTCATAACCATTGATACCTAAGCTACTGCAATGTCCAGCCCCTGGGGAAAGCGACATAGCGAATCAGAACTATACTACATTTCTGATTGGAAGTATTTGCTAATATTTTTATTACACCTACTACACCCTGGGATAGGATCTTGGCTATGGGAATACCCCTTTAAATATTTTGTGACATTGACTAGTCAGGAGAACAACAGGTCCTCTTGAAAGAAAACTGCAGAGGAAGTAAAAGCCATGCAATATCCTCCTGCTGGACCACAAACTAGAGATAGAACGTCTTTCAATATCAATCCACGTTACACAGGACTCAGTGAGATGGGCTCATTTACAGCTACAGACGCAATATGCTCATCCATTACTCTTCGCTGAGCTGGGACGTATAGCAGCTAGCTGCCTGAAGCAATCCCTTTTTGCTCTTCACTGATAGGATCATCTTCACAGACTGACTGATTAAAAAATAACTTTTACTTGTTATTGAATCAGATATACAGAGGTATGTTCACATGGAGGTTTTCTACAGATGGAAAAATCTTAAGTCTGATTTGACAGACCCTCAAGTTTCTGTTGCAGAATTGCTGTGGGATGATACACAGATTCACCACATTCAAAGTATGAATTAATTTGTATGGAAACAGATTTAATAAATGATATGTCACCTATTAAAGAAGTTTTCAAATCCCCAGTCAACAAACAGCAATGCTGATTTCCAATCAAACACTTAGGTGGTCAGTGGGTATTTTATGTGTATTTTTGCAAAGTATACATGCCAAATATAAATGGAAAAACCCCATTGTGAAAATACCCTTAAACTACAAAGAAACCTCCAAGCATCTCAGAGTGAACAGTGCAGAATGGACAGCTCCCACGCCACCGGCTCGGTATTGTGGCTGGATCAATCTTACTTGGCACCTTGTTTGTGGCAGAAAGTGATTGTATGTTGTTGTCCATAGGAGATTTATTTATTATTATGCTTTGCTTATATATCACCATCATTTACATCACATATCAATACTGTCCCCATTGGGGCTCGCAATTTATAATTCCTTTCCTTATGTCTTTGTACTATAGGAGGAAACCAGAGAACTCAGAGGAACATGCAACATGGGCAGAACATACAAACTCCTTGGTGGGAATTGAACCCAGGACCCCAGATCTGTGCTAACCACTGAGCCACCGTGCTTTGAGTAGATTTTGAGGGGACGGGCCACTAGATGGTCACCATATCGCCAGGCCACACACAATACACCTTAATACCAAAATTTGAACTTATGACATAGAGGAAAATCCTCTTTAGGAAATGTGATGGAATAGGAGATAAGATGGACAGGCTGCTGTATAGGGCCACCCTTCCTAGGGCTCCATCTAGCAATGCACAGTAAGGTACAAGTCACATCAAAATACTGTGCTACTCTTGAACAAAACCCAATGAAGAAACAATGCTCCATTCATTTCCTTTTAAATGGACAGCAACATACATTGAATATGGATTTGCACATCACTTGATGGATATGAAGTCCACAGGTCGTCTCCTATTTCAAACTCAATGAGGAGCTAGGTGACTTTTTAATAATTTATGTATATTTTAATCAATAATAAATCAAAGATATGAGTTACTTCTATATGCTAATTGGCCAGATTAAGTGGTTTAGTGCAAATACATAAATAATAATAGTAGTATAAGCTTAATAGGACACCTCCCCCACTGGTCACCAGACCCCTTTACAAAAGTTACAATGTGAAAGACTTCACATTTTAGGATGAGAAGGAAGTTGAAGGAAGGAAGAGATGTATCATTTCCTCCTGGAATACGAGTTGTTCAGATTTTCCTGTGTCTACATTTGATGCTTCCGTCATTTGAGCATTAATATTCCTTATGTTGATAAGTATTGTTTTCTTACAGTTTTTTCTAACATACTACAATAAGTGAAGTCAATGACATCAACTGTTTTGTATATTAACATCATTAACTCTGTACAAACTGATGTGTTACCAGTCCTATTATCATTAAGGACCATAACATGTATTATTAATTACATCAATTCACTGATTTCCTCTGATTATTAGTGTTAGGGACTCACAGCTCCAGGATGAGGACCACATCCGTCTTGTTCTCATAGACATCGTGCAGAGTGATGATGTTGGGATGCTGAATATCTCGTAGGATGTCCACCTCACGTTCTATCTCCTCCCGTGTCACTCCTCTACGACTGGCACGACTTTGTCTCTTCTTGATAAATTTGGCAGCGTAATCTATCTCAGTCTTCTTCTCTTTGCACCTTTTACAATGGCAAACTGTCCACTGAAGAACAAAAAAAAGGGTTTTTCATTATTGAAACCTATAAATAATGAAAAATCATAAAGAAAATATCTGAACCCTTAGGCATACAAAATATCTTGACAATTGAATGAAGAGAAAACCTGGTTTCTAACATGCCACTCAGCTTCTCCTTTTTAGACTGGGTTTAGGATATATTTGAGCCATATTTATTAATATCTTTGTGTAGTCAGACATGATAAAACCACTCTAGACAGAAGGTAATTGTGCCAAATTTAACAGCTTGGTACATGTGTAAGGGGGACGAAGAGGCAGCGGGTACCTGCGTGCCGGTTCCGGAACTTGAGAGGTTGCATCCACTGTTCCCGGGGGGACGCTTCAGTGAGGTGGACCTTCCCTGTTGCCTGGAGATAGCCCTAGCGAGGCGAAGCTTCATGCTGTCGGAGGGGGGTGGAGAAAGAAAAGGAAAAAGTGCGCGGGCAGAATAGTTTGGCACGAATGGAGGACAGCGCACAGGCAGGTGAGCAGTGTGCTCTGCTCCCCGTCCCTCCAGAGAGTACCGACGCTCCGACAGGCCATGCTGCAGCAGACCAGAAGGGCAGGGACTGCTGTGCTGATGGAAGCAGTGTGCTCAGCAGCAATCAAGAAAGGGGGGACAGCTGCAGAGCCGTGCAGAGCAGAGCTGTGCAGGACAGCCGTGCAGAGCAGAGCTGTGCAGAACAGAGCCGTGCAGAGCAGAGCCGTGCACACTGAGCAGAGCCAAGTCAGCCGTGCAGCAGCCAGAGAGGAGGGCTCCGTCCTGGGAGCCCCAGCAGAGTGCAAACCAGTGCCCGTCGTTGCCCGCCATCAGCAGCGGGGTCCAAAGAGACAGAGACATGCAGTGTAAGCCCGGTGACTACCAGAGATCAAGACGCCGTATGTACCGTGTTTCGTGAGTACAACACACGCACCACAAAAGAGTGACTGGGAACAGGACAGACCCTTGCACCCGTCAGCCACGTTGGGCTCGTCTTGGACTGTGACCCGTACTTCTGTCAGCCACGGCAGCAGGGATCAGTGGGTGTTCCGGTCCCTGGGCATCCGTACAGTGTAGGCCCACGCCCAAGCATTGTTACTGCCACCGCTGACCGAGACTGTGAGGATAGCTGTGCAGGGGTCACGTCGGGCGCAGACAGTACCGTGACCCACGTTTCCTCTGGCCACGTCAGTATATGGAATAGGGGCAGTGGAGGGTATCGGAGACCGACAACTGTCGCCAGAAGACGGGGCTTTGTTGCCCACAGGACCTTCCTGGAAAAGACACCGCGCCAGCCGTTGTCGGTTCTATTGACTACTCAGTAGGAGTTACAGTTTGAGGAACTGCTGACACAAGTGCTACACCAGAATTGCCATTACCTGATCCTTTAGTCTATACCTCAGAATATCCTTTGTCTTATTGTACTGTTTTTTTCCCATGTTTAACCCATTGCCTCCCTGCCTGGAGTATTCCCCTGTAAATAAACCTGTTAACCCTTGCTCTGCCTCCCATCCGTCACTGCATCCCGCGTTCCTGCCATACATATGTAGTATAGTAAATTTGGTCTTTGGGTTAAAACGGTACTTTTTGCTATATGACTCCATGTCTGGCTTTCATAGCACAAATATTTGTCCCTCTCCAAACTTCACGCTGCTAACCACATTTTTCTACATTTTATCACTGCACGAAACAATGAAAGATAAAGTGAACAAATACAATCTTTTTTTCAATGAAGGAATTGAAGTGAATATTTATCAGGAAGCCTAGTGCTGTGTAGGAGGGGAGAGCCATCGTTAAAATATAGTCGTTGCGGCAAAAAGGACAAAATATGTCTTTTAAAAGTTCAACCAGGTACTGTATAGAGACATAGCTATTAGGATGAGCGAGCGTGCTCGGATAAGGTGTTATCTTAGCATGCTCGGGTCTTAATTGAGTATTTTCGTCGTGCTTGAAAAATATGCTCAATTCGCCGCGGCTGCATGTCTTGTGGATGTTCGACAGCCGCAACGCATACAATGATTGTCTGTTTGCTAGGCAATCCCTGCATGTGTTGCGGCTCTTGAACAGCCATGAGACATGCAGCCATGGGGACTCGAGCATAGCATTTGTGCATGCTGAAATGCTCGATTACCACTAGAGTTTGCTCAGATGACACCTTATCCAATCATGCTCGCTCATCACTGATAGCTAGGCGTTTCTTCATCTGGAGCAACGATGTGGCCCTCCCCAAATTTGCTCCAACTAAAACTAAACTTGTCAACTTGCATAAAATATAAAGTAATATATAGTGCATACTGCAATGATATACCAATACATAGTATTGCTATAATACATGTTTATAACATACAGTGGGTTTGGAAAGTATTCAGACCCCTTTACATTTTTCACTCTTTGTTTATTGCAGCCATTTGGTAAATGCAAAAAAGTTCATTTTTTTCTCTTAACTCCTTAATCTTAACTCCTTAACGACCAAGCCATTTTGTAGGTTAATGACCAGGCCAATTTTTACATTCCTGACCACTGTCTCTTTATGTGCTTATAACTCTGGAACGCTTCAACGGATCTTTGCGAATTCTGAGATGTTTTCTCATGACATATTATCATATTCATGATAGGGTAAAATTTTTTGATAATAACTTGCGTTTATTTATGAAAAAAATGGAAATATGGCAAAAATGTTGAAAATTGGCAATTTTCAAACTTTTAATTTTTATGCCATTAAAATCAGAGAGATATGTGTTTGTGACCCGCACCACAATTGTGGGTTACCAGGGATATGGGGTACTCGAGCCGAGCCTGTAGATTTCTAATAGGGAATGTCACTGGTAGCGTGGCCGTCCGTGGCCCTGGCGGTCAGCGATGATGGGGGGGGATTATTTACAGGGGATTGTTATGTAACCAGTTCGTGACGCCACCTGTAGTTTTTCTAGTCACTAAGAACCCCAGCGCTGCTGAATAGAAACTCTGAGGGGATGTTGTGGCAGCTAGATGACGGGTCCCCCACAGGTGGGACTGGTCCCCAAAGTCTATGGTTAATGATGTCGGGTGCAGATAAATAATCAGTCTCACACCATCCAGCGTCTTTCCTACCTTTTACTTGTCAGAGTTTAGGCAGGTCCCGGGAGCTGTCGGGGATGGAGACGCACGTCCAGGTAACAGCAGAGCAGGTTTGGAGCCTCCCTTTACTCCAATATTATGAGTCCAACTAGCATAGAGCTAAGTTCACTCCGAATTCTCCAGCTTACTCCTTAGCTGTACTGCCCGTCAGTTTTGTGGTGGAGCCTTCTGTGTGGTGGGAACCAGAGTCCTTCTATGCTAGGCCTAGCTAAAAGTCCTGTCCTCCTGACCCCGATTACGTACCGACACATTCAAGGGCTGCTTTTCTGCGACCTAAGGTCCAGTAAGACTCTGGTTGTCCCGTTACAATGAGTGAATCAATAGCAACTCTTGTCCCCAGTGACCGGATAATTAGTGTAGGCAATTCACTACCTAAGGCACTGCTCCGTCCTCTCCACTGTGCCCTTCGACCTGCTTTCCACTCTCAACACAGGCACTGCACACTTTCTAAGGAGTACAAGTTCAATCCTTTCTTCAAAGCTGCTCTGTCTTCAGGTTAAGAACAGCTCTGACCAGGCTAAGTGAACTGGCTCACCCTACTACCTCCACTTATGAACTGCTGACAGGAACCACTGAGTGACTGTCTTTCACTTCACTTCCTGGAAGACTTCCCACTACTCCACGAATCCAGACTAGACTGACTGACTGACCTCTTTCTGCTGCATGACACAAGCTTATATACCCTGAGGGTGGTCTAAAGTGTGAATGGATGATTGAGCTTTAAACTGTACCTTTCTGTGCAGACTCCAGGATAATGTGTGCCTTACATACCAGGGCTACACATCCCCCCTTGGTAAAATACAGCACTCCGGCTGTGAAATACAAAAAGAAAAAAGACATTTTGTTTTGCATTTAAACAATTAACAGGAAACTCATCCCATCCGGGAGTACGAAATCTAAACGTTACAATAATACGTAAGAAAATACAAAAGTATCAGAACATCAAGACACCAATAAATACACATAGTAATTTTGTGAAGGACCCGCACCAAACCTTCAACGTGGGTCCTGGGTGGGCTGCAGGACATTTGACTGCAGACCTCGCTCATGCCACACCACACGGGTTTTATGTTCAGAGGTAAGTCAAGGCTTCGTGTGAACCGAGACAAGGCACAAAGTGCAACTATTTACAGGTATACAGTTTTTGGGCTGGCTCAGTCCTCAGCCACGCAGTCCATTTAAGACATTCTCAAGTAATTCACATTATATCACAATACTTAAATTCCTTCAAATGCAATAAACTTCTTTATACAACTTTATACAATTGGTCATAAAATAATAAACCTTTTCTGAGTCATAATAAACTACTGTTGATAACGAATAGGTAGCTTCCCTTTCATTGTCGTTCCGATCTACGTGGAGTAGCATCAGGTATATTGGTCTCTGATCTATCTGTTCTGCGTAACGACAACTATAATACTGCCTCAATCTTTCCATGGATCTGCAAGCGTACTGAGGGCTGGGCGGTGTGAGTCAGCTTCACCAGGGGATCCCATAGCATGGGGCGCTGCTTCTGGTGATTCTACTTCTTGAGATTCTGCAGGCTGGGGTTCTGCTGAATAGGTTACCTCTAGAACTGGTTCTGTTGGCACAATGGGCATGACTGGAGGTGGCGTTTCCTCTTGTGGCTGATAAAACTGCAACACAGGAATAGATTACCGCATCTCCCAGTCTGGGCCAATCCGCAGGTAAGTTCTCCCGATCCCGTGTGTATGACCTCCTCTTCGCTTTCTCTCGATTGACGACAGGGTTCTTTCACGAAGCTTTAATGGCTCTGGACACAATTTTAAATGGTCTCTAGACACAGTGGCGGTCGTTCTTTCCTCCATCCTTACTGAGATACAGACTTTTCTGTTATCATATTGGAATCTTGTACGACATATGGTTCTTGTTCCCACTGGTTTCCAACTTGTGCATCTTCCTTTTCCTTTTTAACACCATTTCTCAGGCATCAAAAACCTTAGCGGGAGCAATTCTTGTTGTAAATATTCTCCTGCTTTTCCCGAGCTTTTATTAAGACTTTCTTCTACGCAGGCTTGCACTCGTCTGTATTGCTCTTGCCGATTTTGTATCCCAATTTCAACGGTGTCATCTGCCTCTGGTTCCACCACACCAAGTTCCAAGTCCATTGGCAGTCTTCCCAGGCCCTTGCTCTCATAAGGTAAGCTGGTGTGCAGTTGTAGAACTCCCTGGTATGTGGTTGTTACAAGTCAACCAGGTCAGGTAACAATTCTGGCCACCGATTCTTTCTTCCAGCGGTAGGGATTTTAGGCAAGTCAACGACAATGTGGTTCATTTTCCCGCAAAGGCCGTTGGGTTGGGGGTGGTATGGCGTCGTTCTAATTTTTTACCCCATACAAGTGACAAAATTCCTTAAAAATCCGCTTCAAAAGCAGGGCCTTGATCATCGTACCTCTCGGTCCCATGTGGTCTCAAAGCTGCTTGGAAGGTCCTTGCTGCCGTCACTGCTGTTGATCCTTGACGGGATACCACCAAAAAATCCGAAAATGATCCACCTGGCAGGGCATATAGTACCAGACCTGCTGGGCGACAATTTGCGTGGCCAAGGCCCAATCTCCAAGGGACAGTCGCCCGGGGAAGGCGGCAGGGGTGCCTTCTGACTACCGTAGCCTTTCGCCTGAGACCCAGGGTCCACAGTTTCCGACACCCACCTCCTGATGGGCTGCGCATTCCTACCCAGAGAACCGGCACCTCAACGGTCCCAGCTTTTCTCCAGCCAAAGTGTCCGCTTGATCGTGTACCTTCCAACACCATTTAACTCTGCCTGGGGACCACATTCTGCCATACCATCTCAGGGGGTCCGGGGGTTTGAGTAACCCTGCAAACTTCTCACGGATGGGAAAACAACCGGCTTCTCCATTCCACAGGAGCTTTGCTGACATAGGTGCATCCTTTTCCAAGGGGAACTTCCTTCTTAACAACTCCTTGATACGGTTGACCACGGATCGCTTCCTGAGTCTCTTTCCAGCTGTGATGGGGTAAGGGGTTTAATTTGCGCCATACGCTTTCTGTAAACGCTGTTCATGGATTTCCCATTTCGATGGAACGCAGGTAGCTCAATTTCTTCCAGGTCGTCCGATTTTTTCCGTTCAGTTCAGGTGGCTTCGGGCAAGCGTCGGCGTTAGCATTCTTACGCCTGCCCGGTATTGAGGTAAACGGTAATTTTACAACCGAGCCACCAACCTGCTCCATGGCTCCCACTTGGCTTTTTCCCAGGTGCGTTAACGGGTTATTGTCTGTGTCCTGTAACTTGTTGGAGGCAAGGTAGTGCTTAAAACTTTCGTAATGGCCCGACCACGCCAGAAACTCCACTTGAACTGCTAAAATTTTTCCCCGATTCCTCTCATTGGCCTGAGTTTTCTGCTGGCGTAAGCTTGACTTTTTCTTGGCCATTCTTCTTCTGATGAGAACGTCCTAACCCTTCATTACTGGATCGGTTACAGAGGAATGGTTTAATGTAACAGGATAGGTCAAGTTCATCACCTGTAAGGATCCTTTCTCTTTTGGAATGCTTCACCTGTTCCTTACCCCAATTAAAGGGAGGGTTTCTGCTCTTTAGGGATTGTCCTACAGAGGCCTGAGAGGCGCGCCTTCTTCGGTAACTTTCACGAACCTCCGTAGAAAACTGTTAGCCCCGGAACTGTCCGCCTTCCTTGAGGTTCTTTCCCTCCGGCCATTTCTGGGATGGCGGGCTTTCTCTGGGTCCCGGCGCTACTCCCTCTGAACGACGATGTGCCCCCAAGTTTGTACCTTCTGTTTGAGTGAGGCATTTTGGGGTTTTCAACTCATCCCTACCTGGACAGGGACTGAATACTTCTCCAGGTGCTTCAGGTGATTCTATGTCTTGGAATACACGTTGCGTCTCTAGGATAGAGCAGGTTTCAAAATTGAGATGACCCAGCAGTTCTCCATCACTCTCTGAAATGTTTCCCGGGGCACTACTACCCCAAAAACGGCTTCTGGTCAACCACAGAGCCCCATTGGGGGGTGAAACCTTTTTCCCCCTCACGATCCTCCTCACCACACCATTGCCATACCCAAGGATCAAGGGTAGAAAAGTTTTTGCCTTTTCAGACACTAAGGATCCTCAATTCGTGGTAATGGGGAAGCACTTTATGTGTTATGCGTTCACTTGCCTGTAATCCACACACATTTCCATACACCACTTTCTTTTTAACCGAACTAGAGGGGCTGCCCAGGGGCTACAACTATCCCTTATACCCCGGCTTCCTTCATACATGTAACATTTCCTTGCTTTCTGAAATGGGCTGGGGTAAAGGCCTGTACCGCTCTTTGATGGGAGGATGCCACCTTAGGGATATAGCTTTACTCCCTTAATGGCCCCAAAGTCGGGGGGTGTTTACTAAACACTTGTGGTATCTTGAACCACCCGTAACACCCCTGTTTCTGGTGGGCGGGAGTGGTGTCTGTCCCGACATGGGTTGCTGACACCAATCCGCCACCTGGTTGCCGGGTCATTATCCTCCCTTTTGGCGGGGTCAAGGGATCAGTCGGGGAATGGAATTATTATGACGGATGTAATTAGCAACTGTTGCAAACGGGGTAAATTTACTTAAACCCCCCGTTGAGAAGCCGTACCGGTACCTCCCATTTACACTCCACTACCCCCCGCTGTCTGAGTGTGGGCATGTTCTGAGCAATGGGGTTCTACACTGCTGGTATTTTGTCCTCTCGCCTTGGCTGCCCCTCACCAATTAACATTTCACCTTGGGGGATCACAATAGGATTCGAGTCGGTGCACCGACATTACCAATTTCGCCGCTGTAAGCTTCGTTGTGCTGACAATCAGGGCCCGGGATCCTCCGGATCATCCCTTCTGCCTTGGTCGGGCGATCCAAGCGAGCTGTTGGAGAGAAACCAACTTCTCCCGACAGTAGATAAGTTAGTACCCAAAATTTAATTTAAACCGTTCTCTTCATTTACGTTTTACTCTAAAGCCCCTGGTCTTTCAACTCCTCCGCCCCACTTTCACACCACACTTTTGGTCCCGATACCCACAGGGAGCCTTAGAAGCATACACGGTAAAGTCAGGGCCGGGGGTTGAAGACATCCAAAACCAGAACTTCGTATTGGGCATCAGGTATTATGGTCACTGAGACCCATAACGCAACGCCGGAACGCAATCCCCATCCGAATGATGGATAGGAGGGTCGCCACCCACGAACCGCGGTTCCAATCTTAGGGCCACGAGTCTCCACCGGGGTGGCCCTCGGCCCAGTTCTCCCGTTTAAAGGACACTGTGTCGACATAGACCTTTCCGGTTCCGGAACAGAATCCCCGGCGAGGAGGGGTGGCGGGGTTGCTCCTGGGGGTGGCGTTGTCCTCTTCCGGTGGGGCGACGTCCTCCTTCTCCTCCGGTTCATCCATGGGCACCTCCGGGCAGCGGCTAATAAGATCTTTCCTTCTTCCTTTTCCGCAGCTGCAGGCATTTCACACAGCAGCCAGATTTTTAGTCAACGGCGCACTTCTGGCGCGACGTCCAATTCACTAGGGGGCATCACCTGCGTTGTGGGCTTCTGCCGCTAGCGGGAAAAGGTGGGTACTCCGTTCAGAGTGACTTCACCCTGGTGATGTTGGGTTGCCACTTCGGTTTGCCCGGGGCGCAGCCTTTTATTGCCATGTCCTTTAGGCATCAAAGGTGGCTCTGGATGATCAAAGACCACCAATTTACAGTTCTTTGCGTTCCGCTTGGGACCTCATCCTTGCACAAATTGTTCTTTCAGCATTTTTTTCATCAGACACTTATGGTATTAACCTGCTTGAGGGCTCGCAGGGGCCCCTGCGTGGGGCAGGATAGTCCCTTTGCTGTCCCCTTGGTTTTGCTGGAACAGTTTTGAATCCATCCGGAGCTGTTTCGGTCATCTTCAAAAATGGCCTGTAACTTTAAGGGACGAAGGCACAACTCCTGGTCCGTGACCCAAGTCCCACTTCTCTCTCAGAGCGCCATTAGCTGCCCTAAATATGCACCTTTTTTTTGCCTCTCGACATAGAGTCAATTCCAGGACACTGCATATCTTCCGTTTGAATCCTGCTAAAGTGCCGGTCGCCGTGTATGGGGGGCCATTTCCCCCCATATATGGGAGCGTTAGTGGCATGAGGGACCACTGGGGCGGGTGCGGGGTGGGGGGGCCCCCATCCGGCGCTACAACCCACGCGGTGGCGGGGTCGGGGCCTCCGGCGGGCCGCACTGTCCCGTTGTGCGACAATATTAAGGCCCCCTTGTTAATCGGGCCTACCGTTTCCAGAAGCGCCGCTCCACAAGCACGGATGGGGACAAACCTCGTCGAGGCGCTCGATGTCACGTTCATTCCTGTCGCGGGACCTGCCCGCGATCAGAGCCGGGGGCGTGTCCGGACCTGCGCCTTTTCGGTACGCCCACCTTCTTTCCACGGCCTCGGGCGCGAATAGGCGGCAATAAGGCGGATTTGGCCCAAAAGCCAGACAGGTCTTTTTCACCAAAACACTCCCACAGGCACACAGGCTCGCAATGCGCAATTTCGGATCCTGTTCGGCCCAAGTTTTTGTTGTGACCCGCACCACAATGGGGTTACCAGGGATATGGGGTACTGAGCCCGACCTGTGATTTTTAAAAGGGAAGCCTGTTACGTGGTCGGTCCGGGCCCTGGCGGTAAAGGGCGTAGAGGGGGGGGGGGGGTTTTAAACAGGGATTTTTATGTAACATTCGTGACCACCTGTAGTTTTTCTAGTCCAAAACCACCTGCGAATAGAACTCTGAGGGGATTTGTGGCAGCTAATGCGGGTCCCCCACGTGGGAAGGTCCCCAAAGCTATGGAAGATTCGGGTGCAGATAAAAAAACAGTCTCACCCATCCAGCGTCTTTCCATACCTTTTACTTGTCAGATTTTTTTAGGCGGTTCCCGGGAGGCTGGTCGGGATGGAGACTGCACGTCCAGGTAACGCAACAGGTTTGGAGCCTCCTTTACTTCCAATAATGAGTCCAAAGCAAGGTAGTTCACTCCGAATTCTCCAGCTTACCCTTCTGTATTGCCCGGTCAGTTTTGTGGGGGCCTTCTGTGTGGTGGGAACAGGCCTTCATGCGGCCTAGCTAAAAGTCCTTTCCTCGACCCATTACGTACCGACCTTCGGGCTGCTTCTGCGACCAAGGTCCATAAGACTCTGGTTGTCCCGTTACTAGGTGAATCAATAGCAACTCTTCGTCCCCAGTGCCGGATAATAAAGGGAGCAATTTTACTACCAAGGACTGCTCCGTCCTCTCCCCTGTGCCCTTCACCTTTTCCACTCTCAACCAGGCACGCCCTTTCTAAGGGTACTAACCTTTCTTCAAAGCTGTCTTGTCTTCGGTTTGGAACAGCCTGACCGGCTAAGATGAACGGCCACCCTTACTCCCACTTTATGAACTGCTGAAGGAACCAACTGAGGACTGTCTTTCCTTCACTCCCCGGAAGACTTCCCACCTCCACAATCCAGACTAACTACTGACTGACCTTTTCGCTGCATGAACAAGCTTATATACCCTGAGGGTGTGTCAAAAATTGTGAATGGAATGATGTGGCTTTAACGTTACCTTTCTGTGCAGACCCAGGATAATTGTGCCTTACATACCAGGGTACACACTGTCAAAAAAAATTTTAAAAATAACATTCCACTGCTATTTCTCAGCACAATTTTGGAACCAAATTTTTTTTTTGTAGGAAGTTATAAGTTTAAAAGTTGACCAGCAATTTCCATTTTTCCAACAAAATTTAAAACCATTTTTTAGGACCACCTCACATTTGAATTGAATTTGAGGGGCAATATGACAGAAAATAACCCAAAAAAGTTACACCATTCTTTAAAAAAATTCACCCCTCAAGTGTTCAAGCCACATTCAAAAAGTTTATTAACCCTTTAGGTACTTCAAAGAATTGAAGCAATGTGGAAAAAAAATGAAATTAACTTTTTTCCCAAAATTTTTCTTTCGACACCCAAATTTTTTTAATTTTGTCAAGTATCAGGAGAAAATGAACCACAATATTGTTTTACAATTTTCCCTGAGTACACGATCCCCTGTTTGGAAAAACCTCTTATGCGCACGGCAGTGCTCAGAAGGAAGGGCATCATTTGAGATTTTGAATGTCAAATTGGCTGGAATCGGAGCGGACACCATGTCACGTTGGAGAGTCCTTGATGTACCTAAACAGTGGAAAACCCCCCATAAATGACCCCATTTTGGAAACTAGACCCCCCCGCAAGGAACTTATCTAGATCTGTGGTGAGCACTTTGAACCCCCAAGGGCTTCACAGAAGGTTATAAAACGTGGAGCCGTAAAATTTAAAAATCATATTTTTCCACAAAAAGATTTTTTCACCCCCAATATTTATTTTTCAAAGGATAAAAAGCATCCCAAAAGTTATTGTGCAATTTGTCCTGAGTACGCTGATACCCCATATGTGGGGGGTAAAACCACTATTTGGGCGCATGCAGAGCTCGGAAGGGAAGCACGCCATTTGACTTTTTGGGCTGGAATTGAGATTGACGCCAGTCGCATTTGGAGACTCTCTGATGTGCCTAAACAGTGGAACCCCCCACAAGTGACCCCATTTGGAAACTAGACCCCCCAAGGAACTTATCTAATGTGTTGTGAGAGCTTTTTACCCCCAAGGGCTTCACAGAAGTTATAACGTAGAGCCGTAAATTAAAAAATCATATCTTTTCCACCAAAAATGAATCTTTCCACCCATAATTTTATTTTCCAAAGGGTAACAGGACCCCAAAAGTTATTGTTGCAATTTGTCCTGAGTACGCTGATAACCCCATAGTGGGGGTAACCACATTTGACACATTGCAGAGCTCGAAGGGAAGGAGCGCCGTTTTCAAATGCAGACTTTGAATGGAATGGTCTGGGTGTCATGTCACGTTTGAAGAGCCCCTGATGTGCCTAAACAGTAGAAACCCCCCACAAATGACCCCATTTTGGAAACTAGACCCCCCAAGGAACTTATCTAGTTCTGTGGTGAGCAATTTGAACCCCCAAGTGCTTCACAGAAGTTATAACGTAGACCCGTGAAAAATAAAAAAAAATCATATTTCTTTACAAAAATAATCTTTTGCCCCCAAATTTTTATTTTTATAAGGGTAAACAGGAGAAATAGACCCCAAAAGCTATTGTTGCATTTGTCCTGAGTACGCTGATACCCCTATGTGGGGGAGGACCACTATTTTGATGCTGGAAGAGCTCGGAAGGGAAGGAACAACCGTTTTTGAATGCAGACTTTGATGGAATGGTCTGCGGTGTCATGTCGCGCATGGAGAGCCCCTGAAGTGCCGAAACCCCCCCCAAGTGACCCCAATTTGCAAACTAGACCCCCCAAGGAACTATATAGATGTGTGGTCAGCACCTTTGAACCCCCAAGGGCTTCACAGAAGTTTATAACGTTGAGCCGTGAAAATAAAAAAAAATATTTTTTTCCACAAAAAATGACCTTTTTGCCCTCAAATTTTTATTTTTATAAGGGAAACAGGAGAAATAGGACCCCAAAAGTTGATGTGCAATTTGTCCTGAGACGCTGATACCCCCTATGCGGGGGGGAACCACTGTGATCGCCTTACTGCGATCTTTGGGAGGCAGAATGAACAAATCCACAAAGGTGAAGAATTGGTTTTTTTTTTTACGCCGTTCCTCGTGCGGTATTTAGTGATTAGGCAACTTTATTTTTCGGGTCGGGCGGCATTACAGCGATACCAGATTTATACCCTTTTTTTCATGTTAGCTTCTGTCACACACTAAAAGATGATTTTTTTTGGAAGAATTTTTTGTAAGAAATTTTTGCATCGCCATATTTTGAGAGCTATAATTTCTATAATTTCTATATTCGTTCGACAGAGTTATCTGTGGCCTTTTTTTTTGCGGGACGAGCTGACGTTTTTATTGGTACCATATTCGGGCACATAACGTTTTTTGATTGCTTCCTATTCCGATTTTTTTTGGAAGCAGAATGAACAAAAAACCAGCATTCAGGAATTGTTTTTTTTTTTCCCCCCATTCCGCGTGTGGTAAAACTGTAAAGCAGCTTTATTCTCGGGGACACTACATTACAACGATACCTCTTAATATTTTTTTTGTTTTGGCGTTTTTTTACGCAATAAAATTTTTTATAGAAAAATAATTATTTTTGCATCAGTTTATTCCGCGAGCTATAACTTTTTTATTTTTTTGCTGATGATGCTGTATAGCGGCTTGTTTTTTTGTGGGACAAGATTGACATTTTCAGCGGTACCAATGATTATTTAATTTCCGACTTTTTGATTGCGTGCTATTGCACTTTTTCCAAGCGGTTATATGATACCGCTTGGAAAAAGTATAATTTACTACTTTTTTGTGTTTTTTTTTTTACGGATTTCACTGAAGGGGTTAACTAGGGTAACGCTTTTATAGATGGGATTTTTACGGACGCGGCGATACCAAACGTGTGCATTTTTTTTTTTTTTTTTTTTTTATTGCATAAAAATGTGTTTATTTGTTAGGGAAATTTTTTAAAATTATTTTTTAATAATTTTTTTACAGTATTTTTTAAAAAATGCTTTTTTACTAGTCCCTTTATGGGACTTTCACTTTTTTAACTTTTGATTGCAGGTACAATGCATTGCAATGCTCCAGCATTGCAATGCATTGTACCTATAGTGAAGCTGCTGTGACCATGATCGCAGCATGTTTCCGTAGCTAGATGACCCGGAGGTTGTCATGACAACCCCCGGTCATCAAGGCAGAGATCGGGCCCTGCAAATACATTGCGGGGCGCCGATCTGAGGCAGGGAGCCTCGACCCTCTGCCTCTCCCATGAGTGCTGCGATCGCAGCAGTCAGGGGGGTTAACAGCCAGGGGCGGCGGGGGCGCCGCTCTGGCTTTCAGTGCAGAAGCTCGGCCACTGCAGCGCTGAGCTCCTGAACTGATCGGGCAGAAGAGCTGAAATTTCAGCCTCTTCTGCCTGATCGTGCTGTGTTGTCAGTCTCACATGAACGACCAATCACAGAGCTGTAGGTGCGGGGACCAACGGCCAAAGGTCCCCGCACCGCTTGCGTGCCTGTCAGCTGTCTGTGACAGCTGCGGCACTGAACTACCACTGCGTGTTTACACGCAGTGGTAGTTCAAAGGCATGAAGTGCTGTCATGGGTGCATCGCCACGAAGATTGTCGCGATTGCACATTCTGACTTCTCGCAGGCTGAGTTTGCTGTTTCTTTGTGTTTGGTAATGAGGGAGTTAATTTTTACCTAGCTCTTTGCTAAGACTAGGTCCAGCCTCGCCCGGCTGCTTTTGATTTGTTCTAATTAGTTCCTTTATATAGCTGCCAGTCGCTGGTTAGATGCCGGTGAAAGCATTCATACAGACTGCAGATAGGATCGGTTCTGAGAAGACTTAAGTCAAGAGCTCTTTTGTTGTTTCTCCTCACCTTGCTTATAGTTTATCTCCTAGACCTTTGGTGTTTCCCTCTGTGTTTTAATGTTGTATGCCAGACAGTTATTTACTTTATCCCCTGTCTGTCTCGTTTGTCTATACTGTTTGTTAACTTTACCTGTCCATTCCCTATGGTGGTAATCAGGGTCCTTCTAAGGACTAGATTACAGTGGTCAGGGATTTATAGGAGACAGGGTTTACGCTGGTGGCCTGGACCTCTGTACCATTAACAGTACCTCCAGGTAGAGGGACTAGTCAGGCCCCAGTTTAGGGTCAGCATAGACCCCGGTCCACCTCTAGCCAGAGACAGCGTGAAAAGGATTCAGTATGACCCACGGATATTATGTCAGGTAATACTATGCTATATATACATGTTAATGTTACCTATTTATATGTTATTTAGAATGTTGTCCCACTTGTAGATTACTGACATTATATATTTATACATCTGCTAGACAGCGTGACATTTTCACCGGACAAACTATAGATTCTCCCCAGCTACCATGGATACAGTAGCCCAGCTTGCCCTGCAGTTGCAGAAATTGGTCCATGGAGTTTACGGACATTAAGTCCAAGGTTTTGTCCCCCCCGGAGCAAACCAGATCTGAACCTAAGGTTGCTCTCCCGACAGGTTCACTGGTGGGCGGGACAAATTTTTTACTTCCGGGAGGCATGTAAATTGTACTTTCGGCTACGGCCTCGGTCATCGGGGAGTGAGGAGCAGAGGGTGGGAATTGTCATCTCGCTCTTACAAGGGGACCCTCAATCCTGGGCGTTCTCTCTTCCTCCGGGCTCCCCGGCCCTCCAGTCAGTAGATCGATTTTTTGCTGCCCTGGGGCTGGTGTATGATGACCCGGATCGGGTCTCCCTTGCTGAAACGAAGTTACGTAGGATACAGCAGGGAGATCGTCCGGCGGAGGAATTTTTCTTCTGAGTTCCGTAGATGGGCCACAGATACTCAGTGGAATGACCCAGCTCTTAGGAGCCAGTTTTGTCAAGGGTTATCTGACAAATTAAAAGATGTTTTGGCTCAGTATGATTCTCCTCCGTCACTGGAGGCTGCTATGGCCCTTGCTATTCGTATTGATAGACGGGTTCGGGGGAGGTGCGAGGTAACTCCGCCCCCTGTTATTACTCCACCCACTACTAAAGTCCCTTATATGGAGGTTCCCCTGGTCTGTTCTGAGGAACCTATGCAGTTGGGTGGGACATCATTTTGTAGGAGGGAATTGGCGGTGCGCCGCAAGACAAGAAGGTGTTTCTTCTGCGGGAGAGAGGGACATTTTTTTGGGGGGTGTCCCTCCCGTGCCTCATTGAGCAAAAAAGTCACCGAAAAACTGTTAATCCCAGGTTGTGTGGTGGACGACAACCTGGGAGTAGGTATTTCGTCCCCAGGTCCGTCTCAATTTCTCGTGCCTGCGGAGGTGGTGGTTGGTGCGAGAGTTGAGAGGATTTCTGTTCTTCTTGATAGTGGGTCTGGGGCTAATATGGTGGACGCTCGGTTTGCCAGGTGCAAGGGATGCAACTGAGTGTATTGGCCAAACCAGATCCCTATACTTTCTATTGACGCCAGACCTCTCGGTCAAGGTAGCTTGTACAAGCTGTTCATAACATAGACCTTCGAGTAGGGGCAATACATAAAGAACAGTTGTCTTGTTATGTGTTGGAGGGTCTTCCTACTCCTATTGTGTTGGGACTTCCCTGGTTGGCTAAACATAACCCAGTGATTGATTGGCAATCCAGAAAAGATAAGCCAGTGGGGTGAATTTGCAAGAATAACTGCATGAACACGGTCATCGGTGCGGTCGTGCCTAGGACTTTGCCTCCTTTTCTGGAGGACTTTGGGGAGATGTTCTCAGAGGAGGGGTGTCAAAAGTTACCTCCTCATCGCACGTATGACTGCTCAATAAAATTGCTTCCTGATGCCTTATCTCGTAGTTTCCCAGGGGCGGAAAGACGGATGACCCGGTTCCTATCCTTCAGGAAGGAGTGGTGGTGTCGGCTGTGTGCTCTGAGCTTGAGGAGGAGGTGTTGGAGGCTCAGGGGGATCCCCTGTAGGACCTCCAGGGAAACTGTTTGTTCCTAATCAGTTAAGACAAAAAGTTATCGAGGCACATCATAGTTCTGCTTTAGCAGGACATCCAGGGAGTAAAGCAACTGTGGATCTCCTTTCTCGCCGGTTTTGGTGGCCTAACTTAAATAAAGAGGTAATAACTTTTGTCGCGTCCTGTGGAGTTTGTGCTCGCTCTAAGACCCCACATACCCGTCCATCTGGGGTTCCTGAGGAGGAACGATTCTCGTCGTCACTTGCTTCAGTTTGGGGAGGAGTGCTGAATGGTCTGATGCTATGGGGAACTTTTCAAGCGGAGGTCTGATAGGAGGAGAGTGTCTGGTCCGGACCTAGGTGTGAACGATCTGGTGTGGTTGTCTACCAAGAATATAAAACGCAAAGTTCCCTCCTGGAAACTGGGTCCCAGGTTCATCGGTCCATACAGGATCAGTTCTATAATTAATCCTGTGGCATTTCGTCTGGACCTCCCTCCTACGGTTAAAATCCATAATGTATTCCACAAATCGTTGCTTAAGAGGTACGTGGCGCCAGTTATACCGTCACTTCTACCTCCTCCTCCAGTGGTGGTCAATGGTAACTTAGAATTTCAAGTGTTGAAGATCATTGACTCACGTCTGAATCGCCGGTCCCTTCAGTATTTGGTTCATTGGAAGGGATATGGTCCTGAGGAGAGGACGTGGGTCTCTGCGTCTGAGATTAACGCAGATCGATTGGTTCGGACCTTCCACACGACTTACCCGGACAGACCTGGCCCTGAGGGTCCGGAGGCCCCTCGTAGAAGGGGGGGTACTGTCATGGGTGCATCGCCACGAAGATTGTCGCGATTGCACATTCTGACTTCTCGCAGCTGAGTTGCTGTTTCTTTGTGTTTGGTAATGAGGGAGTTAATTTTACCTAGCTCTTTGCTAAGACTAGGTCCAGCCTCGCCCGGCTGCTTTTGATTATGTTCTAATTAGCTTCCTTTATATAGCTGCCAGTCTGCTGGTTAGATGCCGGTGAAAGCATTCATACAGACTGCAGATAGGATCGGTTCTGAGAAGACTTAAGCTAAGAGCTCTTTTGTTGTTTCCTCACCTTGCTTATAGTTTATCTCCTAGACCTTTGGTGTTCCCTCTGTGTTTTAATGTTGTATGCAAGACAGTATTTACTTTATCCCTGTCTGTCTCGTTTGTCTATACTGTTTGTTAACCTTTACCTGTCCATTCCCTATGGTGGTAATCAGGGTCCTTCTAAGGACTAGATTACAGTGGTCAGGGATTTATAGGAGACAGGGTTTACGCTGGTGGCCTGGACCTCTGTACCATTAACAGTACTTCCAGGTAGAGGGACTAGTCAGGACCCCAGTTTAGGGTCAGCATAGACCCCGGTCCACCTCTAGCCAGAGACAGCGTGAAAAGGATTCAGTATTGACCCACAGGATATTATGTCAGGTAATACTATGCTATATATATACATGTTAATGTTACCTATTTATATGTTATATAGAATGTTGTCCCACTTGATAGATTACTGACATTATATATTTATACATCTGCTAGACAGCGTGACAAGTGCACAGTCCGTCAAGGTGCCAAAACTGACACCTTGCCATGACGGACTGTGCACGTCAGTGGACATTAAGGGGTTAATGTACACTCTGCACCCCATCTTTACTGAAAAAAAACAGAAATGTAGAAATTTTTGCAAATTTATTAAAAAGAAAAACTGAAATATAACATGGTCATAAGTATTCAGACCCTTTGCTCAGTATTGAGTAGTAGCACCCTTTTGAGCTAGTACAGCCATGAGTCTTCTTGTGAATGATGCAACAAGTTTTTCACACCTGGATTTGGGATCCTCCACCATTCTTCCTTGCAGATCCTCTCCAGTTTCGTCAGGTTGGATGGTGAACGTTGGTGGACAGCCATTTTCAGGTCTTTCCACACATGCTCAATTGGGTTTAAGTCAGGGCTCTGGCTGGGTCAGTCAAGAATGTTCACAGAGTTGTTCTGAAGCCACTCCTTTGTTATTTTAGCTGTGTGCTTAGGGTCATTGTCTTGTTGGAAGGTGAACCTTCGGCCAAGTCTGAGGTCCAGAGAACTCTGGAAGAGGTTTTCATCCAAGATATCTCTGTACTTGGCCGCATTCATGTATGTTTACTTCAATTGCCACCAGTCGTCCTGTCCTTGCAGCTGAAAAACACCCCCATAGCATGTTTCACTGTTGGGATTGCATTGGACAGGTGATGAGCAGTGCCTGGTTTTCTCTACACATACCGCTTAGAATTATCACCAAAAAGTTCTATCTTCATCTCATCAGACCAGAGAATCTTATTTCTCATAGTCTGCAAGTCTTTTCATGTGGTTTTTTTTTAGCTAACTCTATGCGGGCTTTCACATGTCTTGCACTGAGGAGAGGCTTCTGTCGAGCCACTCTGCCATAAAGGCCCAACTAGTGGAGGGCTGCAGTGATAGTTGACTTTGTAGAATTTTCTCCCATCTCCCTACTGCATCTATGGAGCTCAGCAACAATGATTTTGGTGTTCTTTACCTCTCTCACCAAGGCTAATTCTCCCACGATTGTTCAGATTGGCTGGATGGCCAGGTCTAAGAAGACTTCTGGGTGGTCTCAAACTTCTTCCATTTAAAGATTATGGAGGCCACTGTCTCTTAGGAACCTTGAGTACTGCAGAAATTCTTTTGTAACCTTGGCCAGATCTGTGCCTTGCTACAATTCTGTCTCTGAGCTCTATGGCCAGTTCCTTTGGCCTCATTATTCTCATTTGGTCTGACATGCACTGTGAGCTGTGAGGTCTTATATAGACAGGTGTGTGCATTTTACAAATCAAGTCGTATCAGTTTAATTAAACGCAGCTGGACTCCAATGAAGGAGTAGAACCATCTCAAGGAGGATCACAAGGAAATGGACAGCATGTAACGTAAATATGAGTGTCTGAGCAAAGGGTTTGAATACTTATGACCATGTGATATTCCAGTTTTCCCTTTTTAATAAATTGGCAAAAATTTCTACATTTCTGTTTTTTTCAGTCAAGATGGGGTGCAGAGTGTACATTAATGAGAGAAAAAAGAACTTTCTTGAGTTTACCAAATGGCTGCAATGAAACAAAGAGTGAAAAATTTAAAGGGGTCTGAATACTTTCCGTACCCACTGTATATATATATAGTACATACATGTATATAAACATGCATCACACACACATTCCCCTCTGAATAATACTGTACACATTAGCACAATGTTTTCTATAGGTCTGGTTATCAATTGATGTTTTTAGTTTTGTTCCCAGTTCTTTGGAAACTGTAAAGAGCGTTGAGAATAAAAATATTGAGATATCAACAGACATCTATTCCCTCTGGCACAAACTATCATTTCACATGCAAAGTCACTAAAATTCTTGTATGATTTCATGCAATGAGTTATTGCCACGTGGCTGTTCAGATATCATTCAGACTTATCTGATCAGATGAGTGTGTCCATGCTCCTAAACTGCAATGGGACAAGGCAAAAGCCATTTGTTTTTCATGACTTCCATAAAGTGAATCATGTGCTGTCCTGGACTCCGATAACACATTATTCACCCAAGTATTTATTAGTACTGTCTGCACAAACACGTCAGGTGCGTCATCATACAGTAAACAGGAGTTTGCCACCCATGTCACCTCTCACCTCGTGAAGCACCCGCTGCTGCTTCATTCTTTGGTGTTTAGTAATAAAGTGTCCTGTAATAGTGTTGACAGTAAAGTTGGCAGCAGTAATGTAAAGATTTACTTTTACTGCAATTCCAAGTCCACACCCCGAGTACAAGCTCGATGAAATGTTTTTAAAGGACTTAATTCATGATCAAATAACCATACAGTGATGCTCCATATGTTAAAGGGAATCAGTCACAGATTTCACAATACAAACTGCATACATTATTAAATAGATATCTTGGACCTGGTGAGGCTTATGTACTTACTTTGATAATCTATAAAGAATGGCTTTATAATGTAAGCCATTTGTATTGCAAAAGCTGCTGGCAGATATACAATAATTTATTCAACAGTCACTGGAAGCTGAAACATTCTAATAAATAAGCTATTTAGAGATCAGGCATATTCAACATGCACAATCCTTGCGGCAACTCATTTTTTTCAGGACCAGATGACATTTTCAGCAATACTATTTTTATTTACATTCAACTTTCTGATTGCATTTTATTCCACTTTTTGTTCTGCGGTATGATGAAAAAGCATAGTTTTAGCCACTTTTTTTTATAGGGCGGGTCGTTTCGGTCACGGCAGTACCAAATATGTGTACTTTATTTGTTTTTTTTACATAAATATACCTATTTATTGGTATAATTTTTTTCATTTTTATTAATTATTTTGTGAATTTTTTTATATTTTTTAAATTTTACTTAACTTTTTTAAACTTCTTTACTTAGTCTCTCTATAAGACTTTAACGTTTTATTACGGTACTCAAAATCGCTGGTATAATTCATTGCAATACTTTTTACCTGTCAATGCTGCATTGACAGAAGCCTCTGAGAACATGTTTCTGGAATGGTCTAAACAGCCTCCAATAGCTTACATACCCGGAGGTTGTCATGACTACCTCAGGTTACCATGATAACGATCGAGCCCTCTCGATGATGTCATATGGGCGCCGATTGGGTGGGAGAGGAAGCCCCTTTCCCTCTCCTAGCCACCTAAATGTTGTGATCAATTGCGGCATTTAGGGGGTTAAATAGCCGAGGCTGTGCGGGCGCCGCTCCTGGCTGTGACAGCTGTGGCTCAGCTATCAAGTAAGAAAAGCTCCCGGCAGCAATCATGCAGGCATCACTCCTGTGCTTTCACGATCACCATGACATACCTGTATGTCAAAGGTCAGGAACCCTACTCGACAATGACATATACAGTAGGTACATCAAATGTCGTGAAAGGGTTAAAATAATTAGAAAACCATGTATCATTTCCTTTACACTTAACAAATATTTGCTACTTTATGTTGGTATATCACATAAAATCCCAATAAGAAACACTTAAAGAGGAATTCCCATCTCCAAGATCTTACCCCAATATGTAGTAGGTGTAATAATAATATATACCAAATACCTCCAATTAGAAATGTAGTATAGTTCTTTTGGTTCGCTATGTTGCTTATTTCATGTGCAGGGCATTGCAGTATCTTAGGTATCCATGGTTACGACCACTCATATAGTGATAGTTAATTGCTAGTAGTCATAACCATGGAGACCTAAGCAGGGCCGGTTTTAGACAAAGTGGGGCTGTTCGATGCTTGTTTCCCGGCCTCTTTACTCCGGCTGAGGAAGAATGATGGAGATAGATAGTCCTCGATAGAGTATAATGCAGTACACATAGTAGAATGCACTCCCCATGGTCCTTGATAGAATATAATGCAGCCCCCCTCATAGAGTATACTGCAGCCCCCTCATAGAGTGTAATGTAGTCCCCTCATAGAGCATAATGCAGCCCCCTCATAGAGTATAATGCAGCCCACTCAGAGTATAATTTAGCCCCACACACACAGTATAATGCAGTCCCCCAGAGTATAAAGCAGCTCCCTCAGAGTATAATGCAGCCCCACACACAGTATAATGCAGCCCCCAGAGTATAATGCAGCCACTTCAGAGTATAATGCACCACACACACAGTGTAAAGCAGCCCCTCCGCACACAGTATAATTCAGCCCCTCCACAAAAACAGTATAGTGCAGCCCCCACACACAGTATAGTGCAGTCCCCACACACACAGTATTGTGCAGCCCCTACCTACACAGTATAGTGCATTCCACCCCACACACACAGTATAATGCAGCACCCCCACTCACAGTATAATGTAGCCCCCACACACAGTATTGTGCAGCCCCCCACATACACAGTATAGTGCAGTCCCCCCACACACAGTATAATTCAGCCTCCACACACACACAGTATGATGCAGCCCACACACAAGGTATAGTGAAGCCCCCACACACAGTATAATGCAACCCCTACACACACAGTATAATGCAGCCCCCACACACAGTATTGTGCAGCCCCCACATACACAGTATAATGCAGCCCCCACACACAGTATAGTGCAGCACCGCAGATACACAGTATAGTACACTCTTCCCACACACAGTATAATGCAGCCCCCACACACACACTATAATGCATACATACACACACACACACTATAATGCATACACACAATATTTACTTCTCCTCGTTCCCCCGCTGTCCTGGCTTCTGCAGAGCATCTCAGCATCTCATAAGCTTCACTGCTGGCACATGCTGAGTCAGAGGCAGAGGGGGAGTGATGGGAGAGGGAGAGTCACCTGACGCTCTCTCCTCCATCACTGATTTCAACTGTATCAGCATCATAGCGGCCGAGTGGTGTGCCGCTATAAATGGCATGGCACTCGCTGGGGGCCTTAGGCAGCTGCCTGGTCTGCTTGCCCCTAACGCAAGCCCTGGACCTAAGTTACTGCAATGCCCTGCACATGAGGTAAGCAACAAAGGTTATCAGGAGAACTATACTACATTTCTCATTGGAGGTATTTGCTAAGATCATTATTATTATACCAACTACATATTGGGATAAGATCTTGGAGATGGGAATACCCCTTTAAGTTTCTGGATGTAACGTCATATTCAACATGTTGCCCACCCATGTATGCACTTGGTTTGTAATGCACTTTATGATGAGTTCTTGTAATGATGATGGTACAGAGGTTTCCACTTCTTTCCCTGATCCTTTTTATCACTGGCACATTCCTCTTCTCTTTCCGGCATTTTATATTAAATCTTTTTAGATTGCATGATGAAATAACTTCTACACAAATCCAGCAGACACAGACAGTTACTACGCAGGTTACGCAACTGACCTACTTTGTTCTATGTTTTATTTATTACAGACTCTTCACAGACCACTATTTCCAAAAATCTGTAAAGGGACATTAAAGCCGCCATTACTTAAAACCTGAAATTTAGTCCATGCCAAGGTCACTGGCAGATATTTGTATCTAAAATACAGCAATCCTATGGAGTTTCCTATAAAACCAAGAACAAAGTGAATGAAGCGTCTGCTTGGGAGCAACACAGAGAAAAATATGGAAACTTACTCTAGAGATTAATGCTGGACTATGTACTTGAACAACACCCACCCCATAATTATGAGATAAAGAGGCCAGTAGTTTATAGGATGGAGGTATTATTTTTTCCATAAAAAATATTTGCTTACAATTAGACATGTTTAATGGGATCTGTCCTTAGTGATGCAGGGAGTAGATGTAATGTCTTATCATATGATGACAAGAAAATACAAAGCAAGTAATAAGACTTCCATACAGTATTGCTGTTTGTATCTACACATCTGTCATAATCACACAGATTCCAATTTTACCACTTATTTTCACTGGACAACCCTTTTATATCCTATACGTGATACTGATACTGATTGATGGGGGTCCAACTGCTGGGACCTAAGCAAATCAGAAGAACAAGAATTTTTTACGCCTTATGGGGCACTTTTATCCCCATTATAAAATAGAGGAGTAGGTTGAATGTCCGACCGCGCTGCCGGAAACAAATTGATCGCAGCGCTCCACAGCCCCATAGCAAATGAATGGAGCAGCAGTCAATTTTAAAACTAAGTACATCATTCCTATGGCGTATATTTCGTATTATGAAATTGGTGACAGATCTGCTTTAAAAAGGACCTTTCACCAGTTTTAGCATGTTAAACTGGCGACATTATAATGCTAAATAAAACACAGATTTATTTTTTAGTTTCTCATCCCTGTTGCGGAGATATTACCTTATAAAATTTAGATTCTAGTTTTTGCTAAAACCAAGTGAACACAAGCAGAGTCCCCATTTAGGACATTTACTTTTCCCATACATGATGATGCAGGTAGCATTATGCACAAAAAAAATAACACCACTTCCCCACTCCTCAGAGAATGTCAGACATGGATTTCTCTGTGTGAGACATGTAATGACACACAGTCATGCTCACCTCACTAATCTCACTGCTAGCACCTGCTGTGATTATAAGCAGAGGTTGGAAATAAAGCAGAGCTATGTGTCATTACAAATACCTCTTAAAGCTCACATTTCACAGCAGTCTGTGTGGTGGGAGAGAAGTTGATCAGAGCTGACAGCCTAGTGAAATGAAAGCTGCAAATGCAGAAGTGTTTGTAATGAAACACAGCTCTGCTCTACTCATCTTCCCCACTTGTAATCAATGACATGTCTCACAATAGAAATCTTGTTCTGACCAGCTCTGAAGGTGTGTTTTTTTTTTCTACTACATGATACCTCGTGCTTATACAGTTGTGCTTAAAAGTTTACAAACCTCGGCAGAATTTTTGCTTTCTTGGCCTTTATTTCAGAGAATATGAATGATAACACTAAAACTTTTTCTCCACTCATAGTTAGTGGTAGGGTGAAGCCATTTATTGTCAAACTACTGTGTTTTCTCTTTTTAAATCATAATGACAACCCAAAACATCTAAATGACCCTGATCAAAAGTTCACATACCCTGATGACTATGGTCTGATAACATGCACAGAAGTTAACACAAATAGGTTTGAATGGCTACTAAAGGTAACCTCCTCGCCTGTGACCTGTTTGCTTGTAATCAGTGTGTACATAAAAGCTGAATAAGTTTCTGGGATCCAGACAGACTTTTGCATCTTTCATCAAGCCACTGACATTTTTGGATTGTGAGTCATGGGGAAAGCAAAAGAATTGTCAATGGATCTAAGGGAAAAAGTAGTTGAACTGTATAAAACAGGAAAGGGATACAAAAAGATATTCAAGGAATTGATAATGCCAGTCGGCAGCATTCAAACTGTGATTAACAAATGGAAAATCAGGGGCTCTGTAAAAACAAAACCACGGTCAGGTAGACCAACAAAAATGTTGTTCACAACTGCCAGGAAAATTGTTCAGGATGCAAAGAGAAACCCACAAAAGACATCAGCTGAAATGCAGGACTCTCTGAAAACTAGCGGTGTGCCTGTTTCAAGATGCACAATAAGGATGCACTTGAAGAAAAAAGGGCTACATGGTCGAGTTGCCAGAAGAAAGCGATTACTGCGCAAATGCCACAAAGTATCTCACCTACAATATGCAAAACAGCACAGAGACAAGCCTCAAAACTTCTGGAACAAAGTAATTTGGAGTGATGAGACAAATTGTACTTTTTGGCTACAATCATAAACATTACATTTGGAGAGAGGTCAACAAGGCCTATGATGAAAGGAACACCATTCCTACTATAAAGCACTGAGGAGGATCGCTGATGTTTTGGGGATGTTTGAGCTACAAAGGCACAGGAAACTTGGGCAAAGTTGAAGGAAAGATGAATTCAGCACGTTATCAGCAAATATTGGAGGCAAATTTGCACTCTTCAGCCCGGAAGCTGCGCATGGGACATACTTGGATGTTCCAACATGATAATTATCCAAAACACAAGGCCAAGTCGACCTGTCATTGGCTACAGCAGAACAAAGTGAAGGTTCTGGAGTGGCCATCTCAGTCTCCTGGCCTCAAAAGTAGAGTAGCTACTGGGGGGGCAGAGGGGGCGGTGGCCACCCGGAGCTACGCTACTGTAACTGTATCGGCGTGCACAGAGCGCCCATACAGTTACACTGCGGCAGAGCAGGGAGAATCGATCTCCCTGCTCTGCCGCCCAGCCGCTATGGGGCCCCTGAGCAGGCTGGGGGGCCCTGTGCCAGCAGTGGGCCCCCCCGCCCATCATTGGAGGGTCAGCTGTATCGGCATCTAGCCAATACAGCTGACCGCATTGTGAGAGAAGGAGCAAGTGCTCCTTCTCTCCCATAATCCCCCTCTCAGCGTCTGACAGCGGGCGCAATGACGTCACTGCCCGGTGCCCGCTGTCAGGAGAAGAGAGGGAGAGCAGTGAGCAGCGCAGGAGCCGGGAGGAAGAGAGGTGAGTATTGGATTTATTATTTTTGTAATGGGAGTGCATTACGCTACAGAAGCTCCATATGGGGGTGCATTACACTACAGAGGCTCCATATGGGGGTGCATTATACTACAGAGGTTCTATATGGGGGTGCATTATACTACAGAGGCTCTATATGGGGGTGCATTATACTACAGAGGCTCTATATGGGGGTGCATTATACTACAGAGACTCCATATGGGGAGTGCATTATACTACAGAGGCTCCTTACGGGGAGTGCATTATACTAAAGAGGCTCCATATGGGGGTGCATTATACTACAGAGGCTGCCTATGGGGGTGCATTATAATACAGAGGCTGCCTATGGGTGTGTGCATTATAACACAGAGGCTGCCTATGGGGGTGTGCATTATAATACAAAGGTTGCCTATGGGAGTGCATTATATTATAGACTCTGCCTATGGGGGTTTATTATAATATAGAGGCTGCCTATGGGGAGTGCATTATAATATAGACTCTGCCTATGGGGAGTGCATTATACTATATTGAGGACTATCTGGTGTATTATGCTATATGGATGCTATCTAGGGGGCCATCATACAGTGGGGAGATTACAGTGAGGGGGCCATCATACAGTGTGGGGATTATAGTGGTGAGGCCATCATACAGTGTTGGAGCCATTACATAGTTTGGGGATATTAAGGGGTCAGTATATATCCAGTGAGGGGGCATTATTCTGTGTATAGGGGAGCTGTACAGGGGGGAGACTTGGGACATTATTAAATGTAAAGTGGACACTTATTGTTATAGGGGAACTCGGGTTACTGTGACTGTCAAAGGGGCACACAGGGCAATATTACATTCTAGGGGACAAAATGCAGGCACTGTTTTCTAGGGCACTTGCACCCGGAATTACTATATACTAGAGGGCTGCTTTAGAATTTAGAGGTCACACAGAACCACACAATAGGTGCAGTAATAGGGACACATACAGCAGCAGCGGCTCAGTATTGGAGTTTGAGGTGCAGTAATAGGGACACATACGGCAGCAGCGGCTCAGTATTGGGGTATGAGGTGCAGTTATAGGGACACATACGGCAGCAGCGGCTCAGTATTGGGGTATGAGGTGCAGTAATAGGGACACATACGGCAGCATCGACTCAGTATTGGGGTTTGAGGTGCAGTAATAAGGGCACATACGGCAGCAGCGGCTCAGTATTGGGGTATGAGGTGCAGTAATAGGGACACATACGGCAGCAGCGGCTCAGTATTGGGGTTTGAGGTGCAGTAATAGGGGCACAAACGGCAGCAGCGGCTCAGTATTGGGGTTTGAGGTGCAGTAATAGGGACACATACAGCAGCAGCGGCTCAGCATTGGAGTTTGAGGTGCAGTAATAGGGACACATACGGCAGCAGCGGCTCAGTATTGGGGTATGAGGTGCAGTAATAGGGACACATACGGCAGCAGCGGTTCAGTATTGGGGTTTGAGGTGCAGTAATAGGGGCACATACGGCAGCAGTGGCTCAGTATTGGGGTTTGAGGTGCAGTAATAGGAGCACATATGGCAGCAGCGGCTCAGTATTGAGGTTTGAGGTGCAGTAATAAGGGCACATACGGCAGCAGCGGCTCAGTATTGGGGTATCAGGTGCAGTAATAGGGCAAATACGGCAGCAGCGGCTCAGTATTGGGGTTTGAGATGCAGTAATAGGGGCACATACGACAGCAGCGGCTCAGTATTGGGGTATCAGGTGTAGTAATAGGGACACATACGGCAGCAGCGGCTCAGTATTGGGGTATCAGGTGCAGTAATAGGGACACATACGGCTCAGTATTGGGGTATCAGCAGGATGAGGAGTTTGTGCAGGTTGAGAATAGTCCAATCGGTGACAGTGACAGTGCTAAAAATATGAGAAGTGAAACGTGTCTTTGTTGTATTCTCTGTAGTCGAGTCCTGGCTGGAGGAGTCATGTCGGTCTGGGCCAGATGGAAAAGACATGAAAAGTGAACAATTCCATCAGAAAGAACATCAGCGGTAAGTCATTATCTGTAACTCTGCTGTAATCTATGATATGTTCTGTAGGACTGGTATTATTTGCCACTGACCATATGGCGGTGATATTAATATTGGTCTTTTTATATATAGATTATTTTTGGCAACAGCACGGTCATTTGCTGACGTTGCTGACGTTCTCTGGTTAGGGACCCACTCAGAAGTTTCGCCCCCCCTAAACCAAAACCCTAGCTACGCCTCTGACTCAATATCATTCAACCACTCTGGGAGATCTCAAGCGCGCAGTTCATACTAGACAGCCCAGGAATCTACAGGAACTGGAGGCTTTTTCCAAGAAGAGTGGGCAGCTTTACCATCTGAGAAAATAAAGAACCTCATACACAACTACCACAAAAGACTTCAAGCTGTCATTGATGTTAGAGTGGGCAATACATGGTATCAAGAAATGGGGTATGTAAACTTTTGATCAGGGTCATTAGGATGTTTTGGGTTTTCATTATGATTTAAAAAGAGAAAACCCAGTAGTTTGACAATGAATGGCTTCACCCAACCACTAACCATGAGTGGAGAAAAAGTTTTGGTGTTATCAATCATATTCTTTGAAAAAAGGTCAAGAAAGCAAAAATTCTGCTGGGGTATGTAAACTTTTGAGCACAGCTGTATTTAGTGAATGTCATGCCAAAGAAAATATAAACACCTCCAGGGAAGAATCTCTGGTCTTAGTGGAAACTAGAATTTAAACTTTACAAGCTAATATCTCTGCAACCGAGATGAGAAATGAAGAAATAAAAGGCCTCTTTAACCTTATAACAAACCTATTCACGTAGACCCCGATTCATCAAATTGTTTTCACCAGATTCCTGGCTTAAAACACTTTGAAAAGTTGCAAAACGTTTTGCAACTTTTGGTGTTTTCACATCAGTCCTGGACGTGTTGAGGCGAAGCCTACCCAACAAATTCTTCAAAAGTTAGACCACTTTGCTGGTGTAACTTATGACAGAAATGTACTCCAGTACCTGACTGGAGTAACAATTCTGGCTAGGTGCACGGATGTACATGCACCGAGATAAGAAGCACCTGGTTGATTATAGGATTTGTCTGGTCTTAGGCTACTAGTCTGCAGTCACTCTATATTACTACAGACTTGCAAATCCTCACATTGTGTGCACCGCAGCAGCTACACACGTAGCCAAAATTGTTGGTACTCCTCATTTAATGACAGAAAAACCCTCAAAGGTCACAGAAATAACTTGAATCTGACAAAAGTAATAATAAATCAAAAATCTATGAAAATGAACAAATGAAAGTCAGACATTGCTTTTCAACCATGCTACCACAGAATTTAAAAAAAAGTAAAACTCAAGAAATAGGCCTGGACAGAAATGATGGTACCCCTAAAAGTAATGTGACAAAAGGGGATCAAGGTGTGTCCACTAATTAGTATCACAGGTGTCTACAATCTTGGAATCAGTGAGTGGGCCTGTATAGAGGGCTACAGATACTCACTGTGCTGTTTGGTTACATGGTGTGTATCACACTCAACATGGACCAGAGGAAGCGAAGGAAAGAGTTGTCTCAGATTAGAAAGAAAATTATAGACAAACATGTTAAAGGTAAAAGTTATAAGACAATCTCCAAGCAGCTTGATGTTTCTGTGACTACAGTTGCACATATTATTCAGAAATTTACACTCAATGGGACTGTAGCCAACCTCCCTGGATATGGCCGCAGGAGGAAAATTGATGACAAATCAAAGAGACGGATAACACGAATGGTAACAAAAGAGCCCAGAAAAACTTCTAAACAGATTAAAGGTGAACTTCCAGCTCAAGGAACATCAGTGTCAGATCGCACCATCCGTCGTTGTATGAGCCAAAGTGGACTTCTTGGGAGACAACCAAGGAGGACACCATTGTTGAAAAAAAATTATAAAAAAGCCAGACTGGAATTTGCCAAACTACATGTTGACAAGCCACAAAGCTTCTGGGGGAATGTCCTGTGGACAGATAAGACAAAAATGGAACTTTTTGGCAAGGCACATCAGTTCTGTGTTCACAGATGGAAAAATGAAGCATATCAAGAAAAGAACACTATCCCTACTGTGAAACATGGAGGAGGCTCTGTTATGTTCTGGGGCTGCTTCGCTGCATCTGGCACATGGTGTCTAGAATCTGTGCAGGGCACAATGAAATATGAAGACTATCAAGGGATTCTAGAGAGAAATGTGCTGCCCAGTGTCAGAAAGCTTGGTCTCAGTCACAGGTCATGGGTCTTGCAACAGGATAATGACCCAAAACACACAGCTAAAAACATCCAAGAATGGCTAAGAAGAAAACATTGGACTATTCTGAAGTGGCCTTCTATGAGCCCTGACCTAAATCCTATTGAGCATCTTTGGAAAGAGCTGAAACATGCCGTCTAGAAAAGGCAACCTTCAAACACGAGACAACTGGAACAGTTTGCTCTTGAGGAGTGGGCCAAAATACCTGTTGAGAGGTGCAGAAGTCTCATTGACAGTTACAGAAATCGTTTGATTGCAGTGATTGCCTCAAAAAGTTGTGCAACAAAATATTAAGTTAAGGGTACCATCATTTCTGTCCAGGCCTATTTCATGAGTTTTATTTTTATTTTTTTAATTCTGTGGAAGCATGGTTGAAAAGCAATGTCTGACTTTCATTTGTTCATTTTCATAGATTTTTGATTTATTATTACTTTTGTCAGATTCAAGTTATTTCTGTGACCATTGTGGATTTTTCTGTCATTAAACGAGGGGTACCAACAATTATGACCACGTGTGTAAAATGACTCCGGCCAGTCCCATGGGAACAATACAGCTTAATGTAATAAGCCATAAGTGTGCATTGTGAAGTCCTTCTTGGAATGTCAGGAACAACATACAGTAACAGCAAGGGAAGAAGTAAAAGAGCACCATAAAAAAAAAATTATTACCTATAGTGTATATGAGAAATGTAATTCTCCTGTAGATTATTAACTGGGTATTAAAAATCTCCAAGGACTTTACAGAGAAAGCCAAGTGTGCTCCAAAAAGCCAGCCATGACTTTCTTTAGCCACAATGTGCTCCTATCAGCTAGCAAGAATTACCCTAAGGCCGGGGTCACACTTGCAAGAAACTCCCACGAGTCTCGCACCTCAATACCCGGCACTGCAGCTGGCACTCAGACTGGAGTGTGCAGCTGCATGTATTTCTATGCAGCTGAACGCTCCGGTCCCGAGTGCCGGCGGCATTGCCGGGTATTGAGGTGCAAGACTCGTGCGAGTTTCTCGCAAGTGTGACCGCGGCCTAAGAGTCAGTACACAAAATTCTTACCCCTCCCATATTACCCCAGCTCAATCCTCCTCTCCAGGGCCGGCATCAGCACCCGGCACACCCGGGCAAGTGCCGGGGCCCTGAGCAGGCGGGGGGCCCACTCGCCGTCTGGCACCCTGGCGCCCGTTAGCGGTGTCAGCGCCGCCACTGGGCCCCCCCCACTTGCTCAGGGCCCCGGCTGCGGCCGGCTCAATACTCACCTCTCCCCGTGCCTCCGCAGCCGCAGCTCCACCTCCGGGCTCCAGGGGTCGCCTGCAGGACGCCGGCGCTTCCTCTCACAGCAGCGCCGCTGAATGACGTCATCATTCAGCGGCCGGCTGTGGCAGTGAGTGCGCGGACGTCGGACAGGTGAGATGTTTGTGTGTGTGTCTGTGTATGTGTCTCAGTGTGTATGTAGTGTGATGCTTTGTGTGTGTGTGTGTGTGTGTGTGTGTGTCTGCTGTATGTGTAATGGTGGTGGGGGGAGGGCAGTGATGATGATGATGGGGAGGCAATGTAGATTGATGATGATGGGCAGGCAATTATATTGCTGTGGAGATAATGATGATTATGGGCAGGCATTGATGATGATGGGCAGGCAGTGATAATGATGGGCAGGCAGTGATGATGATGGGCAGGCAGTGATGATGATGGGCAGGCAATGATATTGATGGGGAGGCAATGATGATTATGGGCAGACATTGATGATGATGATGGGCAGGCAGTGATGATGATGGGCAGGCAGTGATGATGATGGGCAGGCAGTGATGATGATGGGCAGGCAATGATATTGATGGGGAGGCAATGATGATTATGGGCAGGCATTGATGATGATGGGCAGGCATTGATGTTGATGGGCAGGCAGTGATGTTGATGGGCAGGCATTGATGATGATGGGCAGGCAGTGATGATGATGGGCAGGCAATGATGATGATAATGGGCAGGCAATGATGATGATGGGAGTCTTTCCACAGCGCCCTTTCCTGAACCGTAACAGTGCAGAACGCAGCACAGTGCAGAGGAGAGCTCCATATTTTGTATGTAGCTTTATATGGGGACCAGTATCCTGTATGGAGCATTATATGGGGGATGGAGGGTGACATCCTGCATGGGGTATTATATGGATGATGAGGGGGAGACTATGTGGTGCCCATAATATTGTATGGAGGACTGTACTGTCCAGTCTGTACTGTGCACTGTGAGGATTTGGCGGTTTTTGAGCTATTGTACAATTTACAATAGCTATCAGTCGTAATGGAAGAAGAGAAGTGTTTGGCGTTGTGCTATACCCATATTTCTCTGCAGTATCTGTGCATCATGAATCGTGGTCTGTGTTTAGGGGGCCCACTGAGACTCTTTCGCCCGGGGCCCATGAAAACCTGGAGCCGGCCCTGCTCCTCTCCTATAGCAATTACACAGTAGAACTCCTTGCTGATCTTTTCTGCAGGATAGCAATTTCCATCCCCTACATAATGTTACTTATCTTTCCATAATCAGTGCCTAATGGTGTTTTATTTATTATTATTTATTTTTGTTATTATTGACATATTATTGACACATCAGTATAATAATATGCACAAATGGAATGTGAATTTTACTATTTGCCAGCCAGGAAAATTCCAATAGAATGAAAGTATAACTGGCCAGGCTGGTCACAGATGTTCTGTAGAGTTACCGTAATGCTGGTGGATTTATTGTACTCTGCAAATCTTACCCTTTGTCAATAACTTTTTCTAGTATCTGGCATTAGGTTATTTACAAATCTTTGTGTCTTGTTTGTTTCTAGACAACTGCCAAATCGAGGCCCTTTATCTTGCGAAACAAGGCTACATGTCATGGCTGTGCCAATAAACAAAGTTGTCCAGATCCAATTAGGTGAAAGACGCTAAGCGTCCTCGGTCTGTGCAGCGCTAACATGAGAGGTAACTAGAAAGCACCTTCTGAACCGTAAAAGGCTCATGGGAATCTTAATATAGTAGCAGAGCTATGAGAGGCATGTGCGTGACACACACGGAGAATGTCGAGGTTATCATGTGTCTGAATAGTAAGCGTAGAATCCGCAGATGTATAGAGCACAAGACCTATTCTATACAAACTGTAATAGTGCTACCATAAGATCCACAGGGTGTGTAGTGCCCCTCAATTTCATACAAATTCATATGCAGGAGAATGATTTCATGTATTCTCATGGAGTCTTTTTTCATCCATGAAATAATATCTTAAATAGGTTGACCACTACAGGACAGTCCCTTATCAACAGCCCAAAAGTGGTGGATGAAGTAGAAAAAAAAAATACTGGAATGGCACCCAGCCCTATGTCCCTCACCGGTCTGACATTAATATTGTCACGAGACTGCTGCAGACAATCAGAGGAAACTGATTGGTTGCAGCCTTCCCATTTCTTATCCTACCACTTTACAATGTTGAAGCCTAAGAATGTGTGCACAGTTATGATATAGATATCTTTTATATAGACAGATATCGATTTTTTTTTGTTGCCATCATATTTGCGGTTTATAGTTACATAGATTGAAAAAAGACAAAAGTCCAAGTTCTATGAGAATTGTGCACATTTAGTTTAGGCCTTTACAGAAATTGTCCACTGCTTGAACAACTTCTTCTCAAATCGCTCATTTGGCCCTGATAGATATGGTCCTCATACATGCAGCCGCACACTACGGTCGCGAGTGCCGGCGGCAGTGCAGGTTATTGATGCGAGAGAGTCGCATGAGTTTCTCGCATCACACTCGCAAGTGTGACCCCGGCCTCAAGCTTATACTCACCTCCCGTACTGGTGCCGTCCCTGTGGTGTCGGACTTTACTCTTCCTGGGGCTTAAGTTCTGTTTTGTGACATGTGATGACAACGCCCAATCAGCGCTGGCGTCACTGACTCCACCTTCAGACATTTTGAGCATGAAGAAGATGTCTGAGATCAGTTGCAGCCCTGACTTCATCTTCATGTTCAAAATGTCCAAAGGAGACAGTGACGCCGGCGTCATGTGTCACAACACTGCAGGACAGGCCCAGGGATGGCGACTGCCGACACCGCAGGGAACGGCGCTGGCATGGGAGGTGAGTATAAGCTTTATTATGTGATCGAGGCTAAACATTTTGCTCTGTGACATGGTGCCTGCACATTTGGATGGATTTTCATGGTGACATGTTCCCTTTAAGCCCTTTATGGCATGGCAACTTTCAGTTTTTTTCGTTTTCATTTTTTACTCCCCTTCTTCCAAGAGCCATAATTTTTGCATTTTTTTTTATCAATATAGCCATATGAGGTCTTGTTTTTTGTGAGTTAAACTTTTGAATCACACCATTCATTCTACCATTCTACCACACAGTGTACTGGAAAACGGGAAAAAAAATTCCAAGTATGTTGAAATTTCAAAAAACAAAATCCAATTTCACAATTGTTTTTTTTTTTTTTTAATTTACCATGTTCACTATATGGGAAAACTGACCTGGCAATATGAATCCCCAGGTCAGTATGAGTATGTAGATACCAAACATGTATAGTTTATTTTTTATTTAAGTGGTGAAATTTGTTTTCTAAATTTGTGAAAAAAAAGTTTTAGTTTTGTCGCCATTTTCTGAGGTTCATAACGTTTTCATTTTTCTGGATATGGGGATGTGTGAGGGCTTATTTTTTGTGTCCTGAGATGACATTTTTACTGATACCATTTTCAGGCAGATGCGATGTTTTGATTGCCTGTTATTGCATTTTATTGCAATGTCACGGCAGCCAAAAAAACGTAATTTTTTTTCTCAATAGGTAGTTTACCAAACAGACTAAATTACTTTATATTTTTATAGATCGAACTTTTACAAATGCAGCGATACCAAATATGTGTATTTTTTATTGTTTTAATGCTATTACCAGTGTAGCTCCTGCTGTAGATGCTGGGGGCCCTTTAGAGAGTGGAGACATAGGCAATTGCCCATTTTTACTCCCCACTTAAGACCGGCCCTGGGAATGAACTAAGATACCTCAGGAAAATTGCCAGAAGTTGGTGTATGGTTATGCATGATTCTTGCAGCAGGTTATTAGAGCCAAAACATGCTCTCCTAAGCACTAAAGACTCTTGCCATTAAGGTGTTAAATAATATTGAGGCTACTATTCTCAGTAAAAGTGGCATTTTGTATTGAATTTGGAGAAAGTTTGAAAGTTTGTACATTTTGTTAATAAACCGTATTTCCAATAAGGATTGAGTAATTTTGTTTGAAGCTGTTTTTTGCATTATATATTTTTCTGAAATGAAAAGACAGTACATATAAAAAAAAATGAACGTAAGAATTTGTCATTTGTTAAACTGCAGATGGCAGAATGGGGGTCACTTCTGACATTTAGCTCTAGATCACCTCCTGCTACACAGTAAATTATCCTGTCATCTAGCACATTCCTACAACTATTAACCCAATCTCCATAACACCAGCTTTTCTCATCTCTTCTTCAGCAACCTCAATGTCTGATGTAATGTGGGGTTCATCTGGAAACCATTCCAAGTAAAAAAAACCTGTCCCACGTCATGAGATCAGACACAAAAACAATAGACGAGACGCAAGAGCTATTCATTCCTAATGCTAGCACATTCAGGGATATTGAAACTTCTAAATAGCGTATATTTTATAATTTTATATATCTTTAGGCTGTTTTTTTCTACTTCATCCTCTCCCCAGTCCACAGTGCCTGTTAGGACACGTGGATGACATTCGCTTGGCAACTTTTTTCACTCTAGCAGATCCGGCATGGTCCCTTTAACACTCTTGGTCATACAACTTCAGAAGTAGGACCTGCAGCGATCTGTCTTCATTATCAAAGTATTCTTGATGGGTTTATCACTTGATTAAAGAGGTTGTCCACTACTTTATCATTGATGACGTATCCTCAGGATAGGTAATCAATGTCTGATCGGTAGGTGTCACCCGGCACCCCGCCAATCAGCTGTCATCGGTGTCAGCGCCAGCTGCCGCCGGCCAAAAGCGTTCGCTTGCCCCGGCCACTATCAGAAGATGGAGCAGCTTCACAAGTGCGCATTCAGCTGGGGACGCCGCCGACACCAATTACAGACGATCGGCGGGGTGCCGAGTTTTGGACTCTGACAGATCAGACATTGGCAACCTACAGTCATGGACAAAAGTTTTGAGAATGACACAAATATTAATTTTTACAAAGTCTACTGCTTCACTTTTTCTAATAGCAATTTGCATATACTCCAGAATGTTATAAAGAGTGATCAGCTTAACAGCAATTACTTGCAAAGTCAATATTTGGCTAGAAAATTAACTTTATCCCCCAAAACACATTTCAACATCATTGCAGCCCTGCCTTAAAAGGACCAGCTAACCTCTTTTCAGTGATTGCTCCATTAACACAGGTGTGGGTGTTGATGAGGACATGGCTGGAGATCAATCTGTCATGATTAAGTAAGAATGACACCACTGGACACTTTAAAAGGAGGCTGGTGCTTGGCATCATTGTTTCTCTTCTGTTAACCATGGTTATCTCTAAAGAAACATGTGCAGTCATCATTGCAATGCACAAAAATGGCCTAACAGGGAAGTGTATCGCAGCTAGAAAGATTGCACCTCAGTCAACAATCTATCGCATCATCAAGAACTTCAAAGAGAGAGGTTCCATTGTTGCCAAAAAGGCTCCAGGGCGCCCAAGAAAGACCAGCAAGCGCCAGGACCGTCTCTTAAAAGTGTTTCAGCTGCGGGATCGGGCTACCAGCAGTGCAGAGCTTGCTCAGGAATGGCAGCAGGCAGGTGTGAGTGCATCTGCACGCACTGTGAGGCGGAGACTCTTGGAGCAAGGCCTGGTCTCAAGGAGGGCAGCAAAGAAGCCACTTCTCTCCAGAAAAAACATCATGGACAGACTGATATTCTGCAAAAGGTACAGGCAGTGGACTGCTGAGGACTGGGGTAGTTATTTTCTCTGATGAATCCCCTTTTCGATTGTTTGGGACATCAGGAAAACGCCTCATTTGAAAAAGACAAGGTGAGCGCTACCACCAGTCTTGTCTCATGCCAACTGTTAAGCATCCTGAAACCATTCATGTGTGGGGTTGCTTCTCAGCCAAGGGAATCGGCTCTCTCACAGTCTTGCCTAAAAACACAGCCATGAATAAAGAATGGTACCAGAATGTCCTCCAAGAGCAACTTCTCCCAACCCTCCAAGAGCAGTTTGGTGATCAACAATGCCTTTTCCAGCATGATGGAGCACCTTGCCATAAAGCAAAGGTGATAACTAAATGGCTCAGGGAACAAAACATAGAGATTTTGGGTCCATGGCCTGGAAACTCCCCAGATCTTAATCCCATTGAGAACTTGTGGTCAATCATCAAGAGATGGGTGGACAAACAAAAACCTAAAAAATTCTGACAAAATGAAAGCATTGATTGTGCAAGAATGGACTGCTATCAGTCAGGATTTGGTCCAGAAGTTGATTGAGAGCATGCCAGGGAGAATTGCAGAGGTCCTAAAGAAGAAGGGTCAATACTGCAAATATTGACTTGCTGCATTAAGTCATTCTAACTGTCAATATAAGCTTTTGTTACTCATATGTTTGCAATTATATTTCTGTCTGTGATAAAAAAACATCTGTCAAACACACATAAAAACCAGAGGGCAGCAGATCATGTGAAAATATAATATTTGTGTCATTCTTAAAACTTTTGGCCATGACTGTACACTAATAATAATAATTTTTATTGCGCTAATACAATCCACAGCACTTTACCATTTTAGAGGGGGACTTGTACAAACAATAAAGACATTACAGAATAATACATAACATCGATACCAAAAGAAGTGAGGTCTATGAGGAACTGGGGAGCCAGACGAAAGGTAAATGGTAAAATATGCTTATATTGTACAGTCCTGCAATAATATAGTAAATAGGTTATGTACATAACGCTACCTGAACTAGTCACCAGCCAGTATGTGTACAGGACTGACACAGAGGGCTATTAAGTGCACTGAGGGTGTGAACAGGTGCTATGAGGGTCATGATTTTGAAGAAAATTTTGTATGGGCAAAACAGGGATAGCTAGATAAGTGAGGTGGGGCGATAGGCCAGTCTACAGAAATGCCTTTTTAGGCCAAGCTTAAAACTGTGGGTTTTGGGAATTAATCGACTTGTCCTGGGTAGTGCATTCCAAAAAGTTGGCGCAGCACATGAGAAGTCTTGGAGTCGGAAATTAGAGCTTCAGATTATTGAAGATTTTAGTTTTAAGTCTTTAGCAGAACAAACGGCATGGGTAGGGTGGTAGACTGAGACAAGGGACGAGATCTAGGGTGGTGATGAACCACACAGCGCTGTGTGGGTGAGAGTGATAAGTTTATATTGAACTCTGTATCGGAATGGCAACCAGTGCAACGACTGGCACAGGGTAGAGGCATCAGTGTAACAGTTGAAAAGGAATATTATTATTATTATTATACATTTATATAGCGTCATTTATTCCATGGCGCTTTACATATGAAAAGGGAAAAATATAGACAGGTACAATAAACATGTGCTAGACAAGTGACACACAAGTACAGAAGGAGAGAGGACCCTGCCCGTGAGGGCTCACAGTCTGCAGGGATGGGTGAGAATAAACTAGGAAAGGGCAGAGCTGGTCGTGCGATGGTTCAGTAGACTGAGGATCATTGCAGGTTGTAGGCTTGTCGGAACAGGTGGGTCTTCAGGTTTTTCTTGAAGGTCTCCGTTGTTGGTGAAAGTCTGATGTTTTGCGGCAGGGCGTTCCAGAGTATGGGGGAAGCCCGGGAGAAGTCTTGTATGCGGTTGTGGGAAGAAGAGATGAGGGGGGCGACGAGAAGGAGATCTTGAGAGGATCGAAGGTTGCGTGTAGGTAGGTAGCGGGAGACCATGTCACAGATGTATGGAGGAGAAAGGTTGTGGATGGCTTTGTATGTCATGGTTAGGGTTTTGAACTGGAGCCTCTGGGAAATAGGAAGCCAGTGAAGGGCCTGGCATAGGGTGGAGGCTGGGGAATAGCGGGGAGACAGGTGGATTAGTCGGGCAGCAGAGTGTAGGATGGACTGGAGTGGTGCCAGAGTGCTAGAGGGGAGGCCAGACAGTAGGAGGTTGCAGTAGTCGAGGCAGGAGATGATAAGGGCGTGCACTAGTGTTTTTGTGGTTTCATGGTTGAGGAATGCGCGGATCCGAGAAATATTTTTGAGTTTGAGGCGGCAGGAGGTGGCAATGGCTTGGATATGTGGTTTGAAAGAGAGGGCAGAGTCGATGATCACCCCAAGGCACCGAGCATGCGGGACTGGGGAAAGCGAGCAGCCATTGACATTGATGGATAGGTCTGGTGGAGGGGTAGAATGAGATGGGGAAAGATGATGAATTCTGTTTTGTCCATGTTCAGTTTGAGAAAGCGAGCAGAAAAGAAGGCTGAGATAGCAGACAGACACTGTGGGATTTTGGTCAGTAGGGAGGTGAGGTCAGGTCCAGATAGGTAGATCTGCGTGTCATCGGCGTAGAGGTGATACTGCAAGCCGTGGGATTCTATGAGCTGTCCCAGGCCGAAGGTGTAGATGGAGAAGAGTAGGGGTCCTAGGACTGAGCCTTCAGGAACACCGACAGACAGGGGGCGAGGTGAGGAGGTGGTGTGTGAGAGGGAGACACTAAATGTTCGGTCTGTTAGGTATGATGAGATCCAGGATAGGGCCAAGTCTGTGATGCCAAGAGATGAGAGAATCTGTAGCAGGAGTGAATGGTCCACGGTGTCGAAAGCAGAAGACAGGTCCAGGAGAAAGGACAGAGTAGTGTCGCTTGCTCTTGGCGGTTAGTAGGTCGTTAGTGACTTTAGTTAGGGCAGTTTCAGTTGAGTGATGTGGTCGGAAGCCAGATTGTAACTGGTCAAAGAGGGAACAGGAGGAGAGGTGGGAGGACAGTTCAAGATATACATGCTGTTCCAGTAGTTTTGAGGCGAAGGGGAGAAGAGATATCGGGCGATAGTTAGACACAGAGGATGGGTCGAGGGAGGGCTTTTTGAGGATGGGTGTGATTGAAGCATGTTTGAAGGATGAAGGAAAGACACCATTTGTAAGTGAAAGGTTGAAGAGGTGTGCAAGAGTAGGGATGAAGACTGTGGCAAAGTTAGGGATGAGGTGGGACGGGAGTGGGTCAAGCGCGCAAGTGGTGAGGTGTGATCTTGACAGGAGAGTGGATAGCTGATCTTCTGTCATGGTGGTGAAGCTGGTTTTGGAAGAACAGGGCTGAGTGGCTAAGAGGGGCATTGGGGGCTGCGGGCCAAAGCCTTCTCTGATAGTATCAATCTTTTGCTTAAAGAAGGAGGCAAAGTCTTCAGCAGAAATGAGAGGAGAGGGAGGAGGTGCTGTGGGATGGAGTAGAGAATTGAAAGTGTTGAAGAGCTGTTTAGGGTTGTGAGACAGGGAGGATATGAGAGATGCGAAGTAAGTTTGTTTTGCGGCAGAGAGCGTGGACTTGAAGCTGGCAAGGGACTGCTTGTATGCGTTGAAGTGTTGGGTAGAATGGGTTCTATTCTATCTCCGCTCGGTAGCCCTGGAAGCCCGTCTCAGTTCTTTGGTCAGGCCGGTCAGCCTGAATATGATCCTGGATGCTGCATTCAGGGCAGATTGGAGAGGGGAGAGTTCAATAAGAGGAAGACCGATTAGTAGAGAGTTTCAATAGTCCAGACGAGAATGTATGAGAGCTACAGTAAGAGTTTTTGCTGAGTCAAAGGGAAGAAAGGTGTAGGTGACATGAGCGATCGGATGTGGGGAGTGTAGGAAAGATCTGAATCAAATATAACACCAAGACACCGGGCATGTTGCTGGGGAATAAATAGCAATGCCAGGCATATGTAGGTTAGTGAAGAAAGAAAACACAAGGAGTTCAGTTTTTGACAAATTCAATTTTAGATAGATGGAGGACAGGTGTTGTGAATAGGCTGGAAATGAGTTCTGAGCAGAAGCTCCCTCTGGTGGTTACAAACGGTACTGGACTGTCCAGTGAAGATTGTGAGGATTGGGAATCAGGTGTTACTGACTGGTCTTATATAAGGGAGTCGCCTTCCCATCAGGGTTGCCAGTGATCAATTGTTCTGGTCTCAATCCTTGATTCCTGTTTCCTTGGTAGCCTGCTGTGTCGTGTCTGAATCTCCTGCTAACAGATAAGACATTTTCTTCTTTTTGTTTTTGTGCTTGATTTTTGCATTTTGTCCTGCACTTTTGTGGGGGCCTTCAGGGTCCCCTCTGGGGGCTTTTGCCCTCTCAGTTCAGTTCAGCCACTGATGTTTGTACATTTGCTTTTTCCAGTTTTTTCAGTGGCTGCTGTTTTGATTTTGGTTACACCAGAGAACTAATTTAGGTGGTAGAGGTCGTGTGATTTCAGGTGTTTTTGAAATTAGTAGAGTTGGTGCTTTTCAGGGTTTTTTGGGATTGCAGTAAGTGCCCTTCCTATCCTTTTCTATTTAGTAAGTTTGGGCCCCAACGTTTGCTCATACTATTTTCTGTCTGTGTCAGTATTTCTTCTTGTCTAACCGCCATTACATGTTTGGGGGCTTTCTAAGTTCTTTGGGGATCTGCTCCGGGGCAGATAGCTTTCCTCTTTCTATCTTTAGGTGTAGTTAGTTTCTCAGGCTGTGACGAGGCGTCTAGGACCAACGTAGGAACGCTCCACGGCTGCTTCTAGTTGTGGTGGTTAGTCAGGGTACTGCAATCTCATAGTTTCCAACTGCTCTGGTGTATTGCCTTTTTTACCTGTACTCCTCAGCTACCGAAACATAACAGACAGGTTGTTAGAAAACAGCAGAAAGACAATCACTGGTATTTTGTAATAATGGAGGGGTGATATCAGGAGACGTTGTGTATAATTGGGTGTCATCAGCATTAGAGACGGTACTGAAAACCTAATCTACTGATTGTTTGTCCAATAGGGCAGTGTATAAGGAGAAACGGAGGGGGCCTATGACTGATCCTTGAGGAACCCCAACAGTAAAGGGAAGAGGATAGGAAAATAAACAACAAAAGATACAGTGAGTGAGCGGTCAGAGAGGTAAGAGGAGAACCAGGAGGCCGATAGTACGTAGCATAATGAGGAGTAGTTGGTGATTAATAGTGTCGAATGCTGCAGTGAGATCCAGCAGAATCATTATGGAGTAGTGACAATTAGGCCGGGATCAGACATGCGACGAAAACGTCCGACGCTCGCATGTGAAATCCCAGCTCTGGCGCCGGCACTCGGGAGTGGAGCGAGCGGCTGCATATAACTACACGCAGCCGCGCACTCCACTCCCGAGCTGGGATTTCACATGCGAGCGTCGGACGTTTTTGTCGCATGTGTGATCCCGGCCTTAGATTTAGCCGTTGGTAGATCATTAAAGACTTTAGTGAAGGCAGTTTCAGTAAAGTGTAAAGAGCGGAAACCAGATTGGAAAAATAGGTAATCAATGCTTAACCCCTTCATGACCGGAGGTATTTTCATTTTGCGGTTTCGTTTTTCGCTCCCTTTCTTCTCAAAGCCATAACTTTTTTATTTTTCCATCAATATAACCATGCGAGGGCTTGTTTTTTGCGTGACGAGTTTTACTTTTGAACAACGCCATAGGTTTTACCATATTGTGCAGGGGAAAAAATTCCAAGTGCGGTGAAATTGCAAAAAAAAAAGTGCAATCCCACACTTGTATTTTGTTTGGCTTTTTTACTAGATTCACTGAATGCTAAAACTGACCTGCCATTATGATTCTCCAGGTCATTACAATTTCATAGACACCAAACATGTCTAGTTCTTTTTTATCTAAGTGGTGAAAAAAAATTCCAAATTTTTGTTAAAAAAAAGAGAAAAAAATTGCGCCATTTTCCGATACTCGTAGCATCTCCATTTTTCGTGATCTAGCATCAGGTGAGGGCTTACTTTTTGCATGCTGAGCTGACGTTTTTAATGATACCATATTGGTGCAGATACGATTTTTTAATCATCCGTTATTGCATTTTAATGGAATGTTGCGGCGATCAAAAAAATGTAATCCTGGCGTTTTGACTTTTTTTCTCGCTGCACCGTTTATTGATCAGGTTAATCCTTTTTTTATTGATCGATTGGACGATTCTGAATGCGGCGATACCAAATATGTGTTTGATTTTTTTTATTGTTTATTTTGAATGGGGCGAAAGGGGGGCGATTTGAACTTTTATACTTTTTTAATTTTTTTATATTTTTAAAAACATTTTTTTTTACTTTTGGCATGCTTCAGTAGTCTCCATGGGAGATTGGAAGCTGCCACAACCCAATCGGCTCTGCTACATATAGGTGATGAGCAGATCATCTCTATGCAGCAGAATTACTCACTTGCTATGAGTGCCGACCACCGGGCGGCGCTCACAGCAATCCGGCAGTGACAACCATAGAGGTCTCCAGGAGACCTCTGGTTGTCATGCCAACCCATCGATGACCTGCAATCACATGACGGGGGTCATCGGTGGGCCGATTTCCGGCCCGATGGCCGGAAGCGCGCGTTACATGCCGCTGTCAGAGTTTGACAGCATCATTTAATGGGTTAATAGCCACAGGTGGCTCAACCAGTCAAAACTATTGATTGTGTTTTAATTCGACTCATCACACATTGTTATGCTGGTTTAAATTTACGCAGCCAGTAGTCTCCTCAACATATTTCGCCTTACGGCTTGCGGCATCATCACGGGTTGAGACTATAGTTGATCAATAGTCTTGAACTGGAATATAGTAGGTTAGGCCTCTTTCACACTTCAGTCGTTCGAAGTCAGTCAAAATCCGTCAAAGCGTCAAGAAAACGGATCCGCCTTTTTTTTTTGGCTGATCTGTTTTTTTGCCATTGAGTTGCATTAGTGACGGATTTTGACGGATGGGCGTCCGTTTGATCCGTCAAATGACAGATCCATCATAAATTTGGCGTCCGTTGCCTTTTGAAAACATCCACTGGGACGTTTTTTTTGTGCGTCGAAAAGGCGGACCATGGCGGATCCGTCGCGTCCGCCAATTTGTATAATGGACGCCTATAGGTGGTGGATCTGTTTTCATCCGTTTTTGAGTATGTGATCCCTCTGGCAAACAAGACTTAATACTTGGTGGCAAAACCCTTGTTGGCAAGAACAGCAGTCAGACGTTTTTTGTAATTGATGAGGTTTGCGCACATGTCAGGAGGAATTTTGGTCCACTCCTCTTTGCACATCATCTCTAAATCAATAAGATTTTGAGGCTGTCGCTTGGCAAATCGGAGCTTCAACTCCCTCCATAAGTTTTCTATGGGATTAAGGTCTGGAGACTGGCTAGGCCACTCCATGACCTTAATGTGCTTCTTTTTGAGCCACTCCTTTGTTGCCTTGGCTGTATGTTTTCAGTCATTGTCTTGCTGGAAGACCCAGCCACGACCCATTTTTAATGTCCTGGCGGTGGGAAGGAGGTTGTCACTCAGGATTTTACGGTACATGGCTCCATCCATTCTTCCATTGATGTGGTGAAGTAATCCTGTGCCCTTAGCAGAGCAACACCCCTAAAACATAATGTTTCCACCTCCATGCTTGACAGTGGGGACTGTGTTCTTTGGGTCATAGGCAGCATTTCTCTTCCTCCAAACACAGCGAGTTGAGTTAATGCCAAAGAGCTCAACTTTTGTCTCATCTGACCACACTACTTTCTCCCAATCACTCACAGAATCATTCAGGTGTTCATTGGCAAACTTCAGATGGGCCTGGACATGTGGCTTTTTGAGTAGGGGGACCTTGCGGGCACTGCAGGACTTCAAACCTTTACGGTTTTCTTGGTGACTGTGGTCCAGCTGCCTTGAGATCATTAACAAGTTCCCCCTGTGTAGTTTTAGGCTTATCTCTCACCTTCCTCATGATCAATGATACCCCACGAGGTGAGATTTTGCATGGTGCCCCAGATCGATGTCAATTGACAGTCATTTTGTATTTCTTCCATTTTCTTACTATTGCACCAACAGTTATCTCCTTCTCACCCAGCATCTTACTTATAGTTTTGTAGCCAATTCCAGCTTTGTGCAGGTCTATGATCTTGCCCCTGACATCCTTAGAAAGCTATTTGGTCTTGCCCATGTTGTAGAGGTTAGAGTTTGACTGATTAATTGAGTCTGTGGACAGGAGTCTTTTATAAAGGTGACTACGTAAGACAGATGTCATTAATGCAGGTAACGAGTTGATTAGGAGCGTCTAACTGGTCTGTAGGAGTCAGAACTCTTAATGGTTGGTAGGGGATCAAATACTTATTTCTCACTGCATAATATACAATGTGATTTTCTGTATTTTATTTTTGATATTCTATCTCTCAATGTTAAAATTAACCTACCCTTAAAATTATAGACTGTTCATGTCTTTGTCAGTGTGCAATCTTACAAAATCAGCAAGGGATCAAATACTTATTTCCCCCACTGTACGAATACATCTGAAGGCGAGGATAGTGACTCCAGCTCTGATTGGGTGCAGGGCTCAACCTCATGAGAGCCAAGGGAAAATGAGCGCCTACACCACTGGAATGGCAAAGGCATGGGAGGTAAGTATAAGTGTTTTTATTTTAACGGAGCCAAACACGATGAATGAGAAGAGGTAGTCCAAGTAGTGGACAACCCATTGATGGAAAATCCGTCAAGATAATCAACTCCACAAACGGTTTATATGGTCATTTAGTTAGATAAGCCAATTTGTGCCTTTGTTTATAAAATATGCCATTCCATCACCGAAAATTCCACAATTTAATCCATATGCAACCCATCCTCTGTGTGTTATAGTAACTGGTTCACTCTATTACATCTATTTTGGTCATTAATGAGGATTCTGATCATTGCAATAGCTTGCAGGCAGGAAAAATGGTACCACAGACTACTAGAAAGAGACAAAGATGCCCCTTATTAGGATATATTACAGTTGTATTCATTTACATGCACAACTTATTTAAAGTGATTTTCAATATTAAGATAGGTAGAGTCCAAATGCTTTTATATACGTAACATAACAAACAGAAACAGTATGTAACTATTCCACCCCTCAGTACTGAGCTGTCTATGCAGTGATTGACAGTTAAGTTGTCCAGTCTGGTGCAGGGGCGTACTGAGCTGTCTGTTTTTATTGACAGCTCGGCAGTCCAATATGAGACTGGGAGGTCCTGAGCTCTCATCAGGTGCTCCCGGTTCCCATGATTGTTCAGCTATTTAACTGAGATGGGAATCCCAGATAGCTGTTAGCCTTAGCTTGAGTTAAGTGTGGTTAGTTTAATCTGTGCCTGGTATTTAGCTTGTTGATGTATTGCTGCCTGACCTTGAACCTCGTTCTGACCATCCATCTGCTTAATCCTTGTGCTCTGATTCGTTAAGCCCGGGTCTCACTTAGCGATACACCAGCGATCCCGACAACGATCAGGATCGCTGGTGTGTCGCTACATGATCGCTGCTGAGCTGCCAAACAGGCAGCTCAGGCAGCGATCAGCACAGTGACACTGCGGGTAACGTCGCTTAGTTACCCGCAGTGTACATTGGATACCAGCGCCCTGATGCAGGGAGCTGGTAACCAAGGTACATGTCGGGTTTCCAGGCGCTGCGCGGTGCCTGGAAACCCGCTGTGTACCTTGGTTACCAGCTCCCTGCATCAGGGCGCTGGTATCCAAGGTACACAGCGGGTTTCCAGGCACAGCCCCTCGCCTGGAAACCCGCTGTGTACCTTGGTTACCAGCGGATCGCTGGTCTCCCACCTGTCACACGCAGCGATGCGTGCTGGCCAGCGTGAGACCAGCAATCAAAAAAATGTCTAGGACATTCAGCGACAATCAGCGATACTCAGCAGGGGGGCTGATCGTCGCTGAATGTCACACACAGCGATATCGCTGGGGAGATCGCTGTTGCGTCACAAAACTAGTGACTCAGCAGCGATCTCACTAGCGAGATCGCTGTGTGAGACGGGGGCTTTATCCTTCTGGTATTTTGACCTTGGACCGTTACCTGACTACGACATTGTCTCTTCCCTTTGCTTATGACGTACCCTCCTGGCTATTGACCTCGGACTTCTCAACTATCCCAAACTCACGTTTTTTTTCGTGAGAATTGACTCAGTGTCACAGGACAATCACCTTCCCTGGGTCCAGCACAGGCTCTCCATCGCTGCTCTCATCTGGGTTTTGGCTGCAATGGTGCATCATGTCAACAGCTCAATTACCTCCGCCGCCAATCACTTTGCTTGGCAACTCATGTCGTCTACATCTGTAGAGCCCTCTGAGCTCAGTGATTGGCTGCAGTAGTGATGTGAGCTGTCGATGTTATGTAACCACTGCAGCCTAAACACTGAGCCTGGAGCAGAAGCAGAAAGCCGGATACTGGAAAGGTGAGCATCTGTTCTTTTTGTTATGTATATAAAAGCTATTGAGGTTTACTTTTCTTAAAGTGGATAACCTCTAAGTATTATTGTTATTCAGCTTCAGTGAAGTGAATGGGGGATTTGCTGCTTTACCAGATACAACCTGTTTATACAATATATTTAGACCAAAACCATGGGTAACAATGGTATACATAGTTTCACAATGGAAACATGGCAACTCCCTGCATACTGAGATATAACTAATAAAGGAGCATCCAGCCAAACTGGTTAATTGTATATAAAAAAGACAATTTTATTGGTAAATATACATAGACACACATAAATAAAAAACATTCGCAAGTGTACATGAGCGTATAAACAGATGAAAATATAATGGTGATATAGCAACACAAGTGCCTGTGGTACACTGATGAGTAAAGCAAAAATGCTCCAGGTATCAACCCTGCTGTCACCATGAAAAGGGGGCACAGTATATATGATTAACAAGTGTTAGACACAATGTGCTCCCTCCAACAACAGTAGAAAGTCTAAATTGCATAAAGTATACTGGTGGCAGGATGAAGTCATATAGCCTACAATAATATATCCCAAGTGGGAATTGTACATCGAGAAGGTAAGTAAGATGATGAAGTAAAGGTTAGCCTATCTCAATGGACATTAGACTAATTGGAGCATTAGAAAAAGTAATGCTTACCCATATTGTGTAACAACAGGAACGTGCCCCGACGCACGTTTCGCATGTAGCTTCTTCGGGGGGCAATGTCATTATGCAATTTAGACTTTCTACTGTTGTTGGAGGGAGCACATTGTGTCTAACACTTGTTAATCATATATACTGTGCCCCCTTTTCATGGTGACAGCAGGGTTGATTCCTGGAGCATTTTTGCTTTACTCATCAGTGTACCACAGGCACTTGTGTTGCTATATCACCATTATATTTTCATCTGTTTATACGCTCATGTACACTTGCGAATGTTTTTTATTTATGTGTGTCTATGTATATTTACCAATAAAATTGTCTTTTTTTATATACAATTAACCAGTTTGGCTGGATGCTCCTTTATTAGTTATATCTCTGTTTATACAGTTGGCACAGTTTTTTAAGAAAGCATTCATGGTTTAAAATGCAGAACAACCCAGGTAAATTACAAAATTCAGTTTTTTTAAGCATAAATTTCAGTATCCCTTGATAACATCCATACATTCCATTATTTAATATCATATTTTAAGGCACACGGTTTATGTTTTGATATTTTTTTCATGCCTACAGGTCTTCAAATAGAATGGTAAAGAAATAAGTTGCATTTTCTGGTTTAGATAATATGCATGTCACATTGATGTAAGCAAACAGCTGCAGGGCTGTCGACAGCTCGGAAGAGTCACATTATTATTTTAGGGCCTATAATCCTGTAAGAGCTGTAAATAAGCCTCATGTTACCTTCCTAGCTCATCCGCTATGGCGTACAGGTCTTCCACCTTCTGCTGCTTGAACACAGCCATGCTACGCCTTCACGTCAGAGGAACTTCATTGGAGAAGGCTGCGGAAAAACATGTAGTTTGAGTGGTGTCAACAGTTCTGAGACCCCGTGCTAGTGCAGCCCTCTGAATTACATAAGCCAATAGTCAAGTTTTATCATGCAGACGTATCGCTCAGCATCAAGTAAATTATAAAACAAACTGTTGGTATGAGCTAATCCTAATTAGATGTCTTCTTATGGATCACACTCTTCCACAGTGAGCAAAGTGACACATGTGGGCTGAACCCGTATAGTCAGTGGCGAGTGCCAAGCGCACATTATGAAAAATTACAGGAATTCTCAGTGTTCAAATATCTTGAAATGTTTAAAACATTTCTGCAATGGCCTATGATTTTTAACAAGTATTCACATGTTCGGTGAGTAATCAGAGCAAGGGAAGCTGATGTTTTCACATTATCTTCGGGCTGAAATCCCCTTGTAAGCGTGAGACTGATAGTAGCTCGGAGATATGTTATTTCTGTCAACCAGGAGATCCATTTTACCAATATTCACTACAATCAGGCACAGATATCATATAGCAAAGGTTTAATGTTCCTATTTTTTCTAAATATTAATATTTGGAGAAGCTATTTCCGAAATATCAGGGTAAATGCATATTACAAAGCAGTGTAAATAAATCCTGTAGGTTCAGTAGAGCAAGGGGAGAATTGATCATTTTCCATACTGCTCAGTCCCACTCGAAAGTCATGAATTCCTACAATAGTAGTGTATTCGGGATAGCTGTATATCAGTGAACTCTAATTTTGATGTTTTTTTTGCAACATGTTCACATTGTCTCCATTTACAATGTATACCAGACAAAGCTCCTGAAGTATACATGATATGGAGGCTGTGATGGATACAGAACAGTGACATCCATCACCCGTAAGCTACACTACATGGAAAAAAGTATTGGGACATTCTATTCATCAATGAATTCAGGTTTCCTGGTCAGTCCCATTAACACAGTATAAAATCTAGCCCCTCACTATGCAGTCTGCCTTTACTAATATTTCTGAAACAATGACTCGTAAAGGGATTGTTGAATTTAAGAGTGGTCCTGTAATAGGATGTCACAGAAGTAACAAGGGATTTCATGTGAGTGGTATTATTGAGAAATGAAAGCCTTTCAAAACTACAGCAACTCAGATATGAAGTGGAGACCTCGTTAAGTTATAAAGTGGGGTCACCGAGTGCTGAGGCGCCCAAAGTATATAAAAGTCACCTATGCTCTGCTGACTGAATAACTACAGTGCCCCAGTATACAAAGCAAGGTCCATAAATATACTGTTGGGTGGAAAAACTTGACTGGCTGCACAAAGTCCTGACCTCAAGCCCATCGAGAACCTGTGGTATAAAGCAGAACAGAGATTGTGAGGCAGGTCCTCTTGTCCAACATCAGGGTCACAAAGGCTCTTTTGAATGGGCAAAAATTCCCACAGACACCCCCAAAATCTTGTGGGAAACCTTTCCATAAAAGTGAAAGAAGTTATAGATGCAAAGTGAAGACCAATGCTGTATTAGCACCTATTAATTTAGGCTGGGATGTCATAAAAGCTCCTGTAGATGCACAGATCTGTAAGTGACTCAATACTTTCATCCATATAATCCTTAATGGCATCCGTTTGATACACAAATCATGCTGATCATTTCAGATGTGTTTATCATGTACGTTGCAATCTTTAGTGTACGGACTAAAACTGTGGTAAAAACATGATGTGAATAGGGCCTACACTGCCTTTTGGTACTAGAGGCTAATGGGGGTCCTTGTAGAAGATATACTTATTTTATCCCACTTTATCCTGTTTCCTCTTCTTGTACAATTTCAAAGTAATGTATCTAATTTTAGACACATCTATCTTTTTTGTGCATAGAACCTGATAAGCCACCTTTCCAGTTGTACAACTACAATTACAGCACAAATTGGCAACATACAGACAGCATACGGTGTATCAGGTATCAGATTCATGTTTGCTCTGTGACTTTCAGGAAGGTCTCACTTGTCATTTCCAGGTGATCTTAAAAAATAGCTCATGTATATGGTCTTATCTGCAGAGCTACAATGGTGCCGCTATAGAGGTCCTGGAGGCATCTGCTGTACTTCCGGATGCCTCTGATTCATACAAAGGCAGTTTTTTACGTTTGAATATTATGATCAATCCAAGAGGAAGAAAATGATGGCATGCTTCATTGGACTCTGTCATTACACAGAAAAACCCGAAGAATGACAATGATTCACTACAGAATTAATTTGGGTTTTGAAACTGACCGACAGAAAGATGAAAAGACACTTTAATGTCTAAGTGGAAAAAATCCTTACAAAGCAATCTACATTCATTACAACTATAAAAATATAATTATGCCTTCTCTTCAGGTCATTATTTATGGTGAATTATAGTCATGAGTCTACAGTTGCTTGGAAAAGTATTCCCACCCTTGGCTTATTACCTATTTTGTTTCATTACAACTTGTGCTTAAATATCTTTATAATCCAATTTGTGTGAGATGCATCAGCATTAGTGATGAGCGAGTATACTCATTGCTCGGGTTTTCCCGAGCATGCTCGGTGGTCTCCAAGTATTTGGAAGTGCTCGGAGATTTAGTTTCTGTCGCTGCCGCATGATTTGGGGCTACTAGACAGCCTGAATACATGTGGGGATTGCCTGTTTGTTAGGTAATCCCCACATGTATTCAGGCTGTCTAGCAGCTGCGGCGACTTAAACTAAATCTCCGAGCACTTCCAAATACTCGGAGACCACCCGAGCATGCTCGGGAAAACCCGAGCAACGAGCATACTCGTTCATCACTAATCAGTACCAAATAGTGTAAGTTGGTGAAGTGAAGAGAAAAAAATATAGGCATAAAATAAATGTATGGGATCAAATAACTAAAAATGGGCATGTGCATATGTATTCACTCCTTTTGCGATGAAGCCCCTAAAAATTTGTGGTGCAAGCAATTATCTTCATAAGTCCCATGCTTAGTGAAAGGAAGTCCACCTATGTGCAATCTAAGTGTCACTTGGTCTGTCATTATATACTCACCTTTTCCGAAAGGCCAGAGAGGCTGCAACACCATTAGGCAAGAGGCACCACTAACCAAACACCACCATGAAGACCAAGGAGATCTCCAAACAAGTCAGGAACAAAGTTGTTGAGAAGTACAAGTCAGGGTTGGGCTCTAAAACAGTATATCAATCTCTGATGATCCCCAGGAGTACCAAATCCAAGATCATCAAAGGGAAAGAACATGGTACCACGACAAGACTGACAAGAGAGGGCCGCCCACCAAAACTCTCAGCCCGGGCAAAAAGGGCAGTAATCGGAAAGGCAGCACAGAGACTAAAGGTAACCCTGAAGAAGCTGCAGAGTCTCCAAGTGTTTTAGACATGTTTTTCAACATACCCGACAAGGGACATGGATTATTTAGTGGACCAAAGTAAGCCAACTAATAGATGTACACAAATTAAACCTTCTGATTGCAGTTAGGGACCAGTTGTAATGAGGGTAATCCACGTTAGTGCCCGATACCCAAAGCTATGGGGGACTGGAAGGGGGTCTATGGCCAGATTATCTTTATTATAGCCTTTGTCATCAACTTTGACAGCGTGCATCATTAGGCAGAGAGCATTTCTTCAGCTCCACTGTCAGCAAGTCACATAGTAGCTAGGGAAAGTCACTCTCTGCCTCCTGCCTGGTGTTTTCTCTATGACTCAGATGACGTAATTGCGCCAACTGTCATTTGCCCAGTCCCCTTTCAGGAGAGGATTGAAGTAGAGCTGAGAGGGTCATCTGGAGAAGTGATTCATTTATTTTTTTAGCTTAGTGGGGTAGAACATGATGTGGCTGCGGGTGGGAGAAAGAGAATGTCATTGCAATGAATTGGAAAAGGGGTGGTTGAGAGGACACAGAATTGTAACAAATTGAGGGGGGAAAAGGACATGTAATTGTAATGAATTGGGAAAAGGGAGATCCCAAGGAAAGTCACCCATTGCATTTGTGGCTCTCATCATTCGCCTCACATACTTCCATCTAATGTGACGTGACTCAGCTTGGATTTCCATGTTTACAGCAGAGAAAGTCCATTTCTTGATTCCCTCCAGATAAAGGTTGTGCTGCCCTTGCAGTGGTTCAGAGACTAATACAAATATTCATGTTTGTGAAAGGATTTCTACCACAAAGTATAACTTATGCCAGGAAAGTAATACTAAAGCCTGGGTCTCACATAGCGATACACCAGCGATCCCGACAACGATATGCACTTGTCAGGATCGCTGGTGTATCGCTACATGATCGCTGCTAAGCTGCCAAAAGGCAGCTCAGGCAGCGATCTGGGACAGCGACACTGCGGGTAACATCGCTTAGTTACCCGCAGTGTACGTTGGATACCAGCGCCCTGATGCAGGGAGCTGGTAACCAAGGTACACATCGGGTTTCCAAGCGCTGCGCGGTGCCTGGAAACCCGCTGTGTACCTTGGTTACCAGCTCCCTGCATCAGGGCGCTGGTATCCAAGGTACACAGCGGGTTTCTAGGCACAGCCCCGCGCCTGGCAACCCGCTGTGTACCTTGGTTACCAGCGGATCGCTGGTCTCCCGCCTGTCACACGCAGCGATGCGTGCCTGTCAGCGGGAGACCAGCGATCAAAAAATGTCCTGGCCTTTCAGCGACGATCAGCGATACCCGGCAGGGGGCTGATCATTGCTGATTGTCACACACAGCGATATCGCTGGTGAGCTCGCTGCTGCGTCACAAAACTAGTGACTCAGCAGCGATCTCGCTAGCGAGATCGCTGTGTGAGACGGGGCTTTAGAGTTTTCCTGACATCTTTTAATCTCTTCTTATATTAAAGGGTTACTCCAAGGTTCATCCCTCCGGAGTGCACCGCTCCTCTGCCTATGGCTTCCTGTCTGCCGGGGAAGAAAAGGGTGGTGCGCTCTTTGAAGATTGCCAGTTCAGACTAGCAGCATGTTGTGCTGCTGGCCCAAACTGAGTGTTCTCCTTAGCCTCTAGCAGAGTCATTGTGTAGCCCTGGTACACAATACCAGGAGGATGAGTGGAGAGGTAAAGGTTAAGGCTCCTCATGACATCACATACACTTAGACACACCTACAGGGAGTGTTCAGATTGAGTAGTGATTCAGCAGTCTAGCCGGGACCTGTGAGGAGGAAGGAGCAGAGTCTAGCTCGGGTGGCTCAGTACTGAGTCATCCCACCTGTGTGCAGTTCAGAGAAGTGGAGGCCAGTAAAGGGGAGCCCGATCACCTCAGCCTGGTCAGAGCTGTGCCCCACTGGCAGACGGACTGAGATAGCTATTGAGAGTGTGAGCAAGTCGAAAGGCACAGTGGAAGGAAATCAGAAGTGCTTTAGGATTAAAGTATCCTGCACATTGTCACCAGTCACTGGAGACCGAAGCATCACTATAGCTTCACGCATAGTGGTAAAAGAACCAGAGGCTTACTGGACCTTAGGTAACAGAAAGCAGCCCTTGAAGTGTCAGTACGTAACAGGGGTCAGGTGGAATAGGAACTTTGAGCTAGGCCAAGCATAGAAGAACCTAGTTTCATCACTGGAAGGCTCCACCACAAAACTGACCGGGCAGTACAGCTTTGAAATAGCTGGAGTTTCAGGAGTGAACTACGCTTTATGCTGGTTGGACTCATCATCATTGGAAAGTAAAGGAGGCCCCTGCCTTGCTCAGCCGTTGCCTCAAAACTCATCCTCCATCAACCCCATCAGCCTCCCTGGGACCTATCTAACCATCTTGCATGCCTGCACAACCCCACTATAACTATCGACCTGAGGGAAGAGTCCCACCTGTAGGGACCCGACATCTAGCTGCCTCACCATCCCCTCAGAGATCTACAGCAGCGCTGGTACAAATTACCAGAGACTACAGGTGGCGTCACGAACTGTATATAAATCTATCCCCTGTAAATATTCCCCCAACATACGCCAGACCGCCAGGGCCACAGACCGAGCCACCGCTACCTGTGACAACCCCATAGACTTCCATGGGCTCGGCTCTGAGTACCCCATTGCCCTGGTAATCCACAATTGTGGTGGCGGGTCGACACATCATCTTTGTCTCTACAGTATGAGAACAGTGCAGGGAGACTGAAGCAGGTTGTATGCAGCGATCCGTGAGCACACTGTCAAGCATGGAGTCTGCAACCGGCCACTGCAAGGAGCTAATCATAGCCAATGTTTTCTATTGAATACATCCATTCTATGTGGGCCCTCAGGTAGGAAATGTGTGGTCCTGTGGCCTGAACTGCTGAGCTGTGCACCTCTCGGGTATGGGTTTGAGTAATCGATGGGGGTGTTAGGACCTGGACCATGTTAGGACAGCATGCAATCCAAAGGGCTCTCAAATAATAAAAAAAATGAGAAAAACTTATTCATTCTTTTACTTTTTTGGCTACTACATACAGTGGAGTTCAGTAAATGTGAGGTCCAAGAGCAGTGAAAAGTGGGGTCATAAACCTATGGACAGCTTACCAGCAGCCTGGAGGATTTTTATACAGCGCTCACTGACACTAAACTACTATGCACTGAATGATGATAATATAAGGTACTTTCACATGTGGAAACTCCCAATGACCACACAATCACTGGAGGTTCCCTAGATAACCCCAGACTGCGCAGATAAGTGAAATTGCTCCTGCGTGCAAACTCCTAGACTGCAGATGAATCTATTTCTTGTATAGACACAGCCTTCAGCCTGATACTTGCCATGTACCAAGTATTTTCCTCACCATGGCAGATGCCCTGGGGCAAGGGCCCAAGAGGACAAAGAATCAGATTTATTTAAGAGCAATTCTAGTGAAAGGTTTGTCCTATGCCTGGTGCTGCCTGCAGGATCGTGTGCATGAAATACCAATAAGTAAAAGGCTTGGGGAGTTGTTGGAACTCCACAAGAAAATAGTGCAGAACCCCATGTAGACTTAGCTCTGATACAGCCAAACTATGCATTTACATCCCTGAGAAAGCAGATACAAAACACATGTTGTGTATTCTTGGCGGGAGAGCCTCTACCTTATACTATTAACCACTAATGGCCTTTGACTACAATTTTATATATTTATCTATTTTTTTATCTGACTTCCTGGGGAACCTATCTGAATTGACTGCACTTAGCATGCTATTGTAACTACTCATTGGTTCCTCATGTATACATATTGTAAGTGTTAAACTATTCTACACCTTATTGCTGGGGATTATTCTTGGCTTTCACATCTCATTCTATGTGTTGGTTGTGTTCATAGATTTATTCATGCTTTTTAATCTGCCTTATAATAAAATTAGTTTTTCAATATAAACAAATCCATGCCATGATTTTTTTTGTTCGATCGTAGTATCGGTGTCACTATGCATTTGTTGGCATATATCAGTATTCTGTTTGCAGTGTTGGACCGGGGTGCCAAGGGCCCACAAGTAACCAACTTTAGGGCCCCACTTTCCAACTACGTACAAATGTGACATTATCCACAATCACAAATTTATATAACAATGAACTGGGTAGATTGTTAAATGAATAAGATGCTGCCTGTGTCTGTACATAGTAATTCAAGTATAAAGTGCCAAGTACTGCTCATATAAGAGGGTGGTGGCCCACTCTTTCACAGGTGCCATCAGAGGATTCTCCTGTGGAACAGTCCAAGCCTGACTGTACGTCTTTGAAACTAAGGTTTACTCCAAAAGAGACACAACCCATGGTAAACAGGCTGGTGGTTTCACATTGACACAAGTCTTAAAGCTAAATTCACACAATGGCATGACTTTGACATCTCAGAACCCTGTGAAGACTTGAGGTCAGCATCTATGGTCTGGTCTACAGGAGAGATCTGGATTCTGCACAGTTCTTCAGACTTTGCCACAATACACAGAATCTCTGGAGGTAGACCAACTTCTCGCTGGTAGGTCAGCTTTTTCTTTTAGCAGGATATCTCGCGACACCCCACTGCCAGGACTCTCCGGCATGCATGCTGTGACACTCTCTTCTAGACTGGCTAAACTAAGCTCTTCCCTACATCTGGAGCCATGCTGTGCCTCCACACACATAGACCCCACGTGCATTCACAGTGCCCCATGCACAGACCATAAAACAGGTTCCAAATCTGAACTGCACATAAAATAGAAATCTACGAACATTCGGATTTTTATGGCAATGTCAATGTGTTGGCTAACTCTTCACTAGTCAAGTCCACTTCACTAGAATTAGCTGCAACTCACAAGTGTGCCACTAAATAATACAAAGTGCATGACATTTCTCCATGATCTCCACTGATGTCATCCCCAGCGTCTCCCGACCTTGGTTCTGTAGAGCCTTGAGATTTCGTGGAACAGTATATAAATTACTACTCAACACTAATGTGGATTTTCAGCAGATCAATGGTGTGTCAGATTATGGTCTGCTTCAATAAAGACCGGCGAAAATACAAATATCCAAAGACTCCATATATAACAACCATCCTAGTGTCTAATTCTAGATCTCAGATAATACACATGTAATGATTATAGGATTCTATAAACACCCGTGTCATAAATGTGTAATTACTACATGCTGCATGTGTGTCGCAATGTATTATTTATGACGGTTTGCTTCTAAAAATAAAGTGTGTTTTAGGAGACTCTCACACGCGCCACAACGTGGTCTCTTTTATATTATGGAGTTGCTATTTATGCAATTCCCCAAAAAGCAGTGAAAAAGGAATTACATTTTTTACTCCAAGTAGAGAAACATGATAAAAAGTTGCAATTAATGTACAGTGCATATAAGAAGAGATGTGACATGGCCAGGCTGTCATCTGAGGTGTGTGTTAGTACTATTGTTATGCTCTGCCACAGCAGCAGCACAATGAAATTAATGGTAGTGTCGACCTGACCGGTACTAGACATACCCCATTGGCTATAACCGGACCATGTCGCTACATTGTACACTTTCTGCCGGATTCTGTGACACGGGTATGAAAGCCGCCATATAGTGCCGTATTGCCGACAGCATTTACATCTGTGTTTGGAAATACAAGTATAATAGAGATATCAGAACCTCTTCTGCATCTTGATCCCACTCCTGATTTCAGTTTACAAATACTGATGCAAAATGCTGACCAAATACTGAAAAATACTATCTACTGGCTAACACGGTACAAAGATATACAGCTTTACTGGACCAAATACTGATGTGCGAAATAAACCTAAGAAAGTCCAGTTCTTGGAAGCAGAGATCTGCAGACCCCCAGCCAGAAACACCCAGAAATTGTACAATATTAGTATACTCACAGTCATTGCAAGACTGAGCCCAGTGCAAAGAGCCTTCATCTACCCCTGACAGACCGTCCTCAAACTACAAAACATATACCTGCTGTGCCAGTCAGGCCGGTCCACCACAGTTTTCAGAACTCGCAGAGACGTCTTCTTCTCCCTCCCCTCTATCTGTCATGAGAAGACTTCTGTAATTGTCCTACCCTCGCCCTAGTCACTTACAATGCATCACACAACCTCAGGGACACCTAGTGCTCATGTCAGGTACTGCAAGCCCCATAGATAAAATGGGCGTAACTGTGAGGACCTCTAGAGGATCAGTACGAATACTACAGCTGAACATATTTCTGCATGATTTCCACTACTGTTAAAGGGATTGTACAGGTAGTCTGCATTGATGTTATGTGACTGCAGACTTGTGAATCCTCACATCGCGCGTAGCTTGTGCTGCCCAGATTCCACGGTGTCAGGGGTGAGAGCGAGCATGTGATATGCATAGTGGAAAAAGTCTAGATAACTGCACACCCCAATTCCTGATATTTACTCAAATTCGGACTGACATGACCCATGGCCGTATGAAGAGAACCAGAACCAGAAAATAGTCTTTATTAGAATATTGGAAAAAAACATATAAAATTGAAAACACTATATATATGCTGTTACAGAGTGCCCAATAGGAGGTGCTGATCAGTCCTACGAGTGTAGTACCATATATATATATATATATATATAATATATATATATATCATGCATTTCTTCGTGGCTAAACAAATAAGATCGCAATATATGCACAATCCAAGTCTAGTGACCTCACATATGATAATAGACACAGAACAAATATCTAGTACAATGGTTTCATCATGAGTGATATTAAATTAGCATTGTGTACATGTGTAAAAATCAAAAGTATTATCTATAAGTCCAAAGCACAATGCAAATCAAGATTACAAAGATGAAAAAGCCATTGTGGAAAGCAGGCCATATGGTCAAGGTAACGTATCAGTAATATTACATGTAGAAGAAAACAAACTCACAGCTACCCCACACAAATGGGTATAATCAGAAAAGAACTTCATATATGCTGGCATACCACAAACAACACTATTAATAAAAGTATTACCTATGTTTGCATGTGGAGGCACATCACTCAGAATAGATCCGCCATCCCCCCTCACCCCGACGCACGTTTTGCAATCAGCTTCTTCCAGAGGCTTGTATAAAAACATCCACATTTTATTCATGATTAAAAAAAAACAGCATGTCGTATTATTGTGTATATTCCACAGAAAACATGATGCGTTTCTGCTGTGTAGCCACCCTTAGTTATAGTGAATTTTTCATGTTTTTTTTTCATATATGCGATACGCATATTCCTTCCACATTCTGACTGGATGGGGCAGCCTCGCTCAATACAAGTGAATTGACTTTCATGATAAACTTGGACAACCCCTTTAAAGTTAAATACATTCATATTATTTTATTGCAGCCTATTAAATATTTTATAGTGTTTACATTTTAGGACAGCAGGTTGGCTCAGTGGTTAGCACTGTAGCTTGTAGCGCTGAGATCCTGGGTTTACATCCTACCAAGGACAACATCTGTAAGGAGTTTGTATGTTCTCCCAATGTTTGCGCGGCTTTCCTCCCACACCAAAGACAGGGAATCTATTGTGAGCCCCTATTATAGAAAGTGATGATGTATAGAAAGTGCTGTGGAAAATGATGGTGTTATATATGCAAAATAATATAATGCATAGATTTTGTCATTGAAACAATTTTTGTGATTGTAAGTTACTAATAATTCATGCTTCTTCTTCTGCTGCTTTTCTTTTCTGTTACTCTTTTTAGTCTTCTTTGTTTACTTTTATGTTTTGTTCGCCACAATCGGTTTAAGCAATTCTGGTTATGGAGTTTCATATCTTGCTCTCTAATACTCAAATGGTGTTTTTATTCTGTATATCCCTCAGGACCTGAGTAACCAGTTATGGTAAATATTTTGCTTGTTATTTGCATGTCTCAGTAATTATCTCTTTGTATATATCTCAGCACAGTTATTGCCTTGTTTTTATATGTTCTGTTTATTTCTCCATATATTCAATAAATAAAAATTAAGTAAAAAAAAAAGTAAAAGAAATAAATGAAATGCAAAGCTATGAAATAGTATAATAGCGGGCTAAATGCTTAGATGAACAGTAAACAGTCACTGCTTGCAATGCCGTTTCCTCAGGTTACTTGCTTTTGGATGTTACGTTGTTAGTTCAGCTTTGGAAGAAGTACTGATTCTTCTTAAAAGGGTTGTCTTGTGTTGCTGAATAGGAGCACAGCACTCCCCGGCCTCCTGACTTTCAACTTTTTAGGGTCGGAGGTTTAGTGTGCTCCTGATTGTCTGACAGTTTAGACCAGGGTTCCCCAACTCCAGTCCTCAAGGCCCACCAACAGGTCATGTTTTCAGGATTTCCATTGTATTGCATGTGGAGGTGATGCAATTATCACCTGGACAATACTAAGGAAATCCTGAAAATATGACCTGTTGGTGGGCCTTGAGGACTGGAGTTGGGGAACCCTGGTTTAGACTAATGGCATGTACGAGTTACAGGTCAGTGTAACTTATGTGTTATCTGATGCTGCAAGTAGAGGCAGCTTTATTTCTGCTCCTTCAGAGGAGCGTAGGGGCACGGAGACTGCCGGATCCAGCGAGCCGGTCTTCAGAGCAGCGCTTATAACTAGGCATGAGCGGACCCGTTCAGGTTTTGGTACCCAACTGCAACTTTAGTCCAAAGTTCGGTTCAGGTACCAGATCTGTACCCGAACTTGAACCAGAATCAGAAATCCCATTGAAAACAATAGAGACCTAAACTTTGGAGTAGGAAAAAAATTCTCTCTTTCTCTGCAACGGACTTTTCCCGAAACTCCAAACATTGCAACGGACTTCCAGGGTAAGTTCGTGCTCGGTGTTTAGCACCGGATATTAACTGTCTGGTACGAACCCCGAACTTTTAAATTCAGGTTTGCTCATCTCTACTTATAACCTATGTAAAAAAAGGAGCTTGTAAGCACTGCTGGATAACCTGAACAAATAGCAATTAACAATAACACTAACAATCACAATTTTTAATACCAATAAAGTTGCTTGTATTTAAAAGCACTTTGCAAATGTATCTATTTAAAATGAGACAACCTTTTTAAAGGAAACATGCCAGGTGATTCTTGCTACCCAAAAACAGTGGCAGCATGAATCAGAGCCTGGTTGTATGATTGCTGACAGCTATTTTTTATTTAAAAGCACTGGAGTTTTAGAGGAAACCCGGTTAGGGTCCGTAGAAATAGAGGAGACCAATCTGGCGCCACTACCAGCGCTGCTGCAGGTGATTGACAGGTATCTTCACCTCTAGCAGTGTTGGGAAACGCCGCCTGGGGGCGATGAGGGGCTTGTCTCATCTCTATGGACCCTGTCCAAATCATAATTTTATAGTTTTTAAGGTTTAAGGTAGATTTTAGTCCATCAAGCTCAACCTATAGCCCAACATGTTGATACACAGGAATGCAAAAAAACGAGAATCTTCTAACTATATTTATTCTAAAACACTGCTACGATTCAGAGAAAAATATGCCTGGCTGTACTTGATTGCCTAGCTCCTTGTCTAGGCAGTATGACTCAGCTGCCTGGGTCCCCTTAATGGATTGTCTGGCAAAGCTTCATGGGCTAAAAGTATGCAAATTAACTCACTCGCTGAACAAAATAAAATATTTTGCAAATAGCCCTTTAAAAGTTTATTCAGATGTCAGCTATTTTATGTTTATACAGAAAATGGAGTGATTTTCTTAAGTGTATCAGTTTTTACCATCATAATTTTATGGGGTGTTTTTTATGCAAACGAGAAGTTTTCACAAGCCTACATAAAACAAACATGAAAACGAACAGCACACAGATGGCAGCAGAGCACTGCACGATTTTTTCACAAACCCATGATGAGAGTCTGGCTGGTTGAGAATGACGCTATTGAGGCAGCGTGGAGGAAATATTGATTTTCATCAAGAGATCAGCTGCTATATAGTTTTGTTTATTCTGCAAGAAAGATAATTTGTATATTATTCAACTTTGGCACATTAAACTGAATAGAATTGTATAAATGGATGTTGGGTACTTCATATATTTCACATTCATAACCTTTGATTGATGATTTTTCTATTTGTCAGATGATGCGCACTTGTGAATTATACATACATCATACATACTGGTCTACATTTGTTTCAGGCCAGATTTACATATCCATTTTTTGAAGTCCGAGTACAGATCGCAATACATGGATCAGCCGTGGGTATCTTAACTCAAAGTCAATAGCCTTATAGGAAAGTATGAGGCTGTCGAGTGTAAGTCTTGAGACCAGCAGACAGTATGAGGCTGTCGAGTGTAAGTCTTGAGACCAGCGACCAGTATGAGGCTGTCAAGTGTAAATCTTGAGACCAGCTGCCAGTATGAGGCTGTCGAGTGTAAGTCTTGAGACCAGCAGACAGTATGAGGCTGTCGAGTGTAAGTCTTGAGACCAGTGGACAGTATGAGGCTGTCGAGTGCAAATCTTGAGACCAGCGACCAGTATGAGGCTGTCGAGTGTAAATCTTGAGACTAGCGGCCAGTATGAGGCTGTGGCGTGTAAGTCTTGAGACCAACGGCCAGTATGAGGCTGTCGAGTGTAAGCCTTGAGACCAACTGCCAGTATGAGGCTGTGGCGTGTAAGTCTTGAGACCAACGGCCAGTATGAGGCTGTTGAGTGTAAATCTTGAGACCAGCAGCCAGTATGAGGCTGTCGAATGTAAATCTTGAGACCAACGGCCAGTATGAGGCTGTCGGGTGTAAGCCTTGAGACCAACTGCCAGTATGAGGCTGTGGCGTGTAAGTCTTGAGACCAACGGCCAGTATGAGGCTGTTGAGTGTAAGTCTTGAGACCAGCAGCCAGTATGAGGCTGTCGAATGTAAATCTTGAGACCAGCTGCCAGTATGAGGCTGTTGAGTGTAAGTCTTGAGACCAACTGCCAGTATGAGGCTGTCAGGTGTAAGTCTTGAGACCAGCCACCAGTCGTTGTATTGTGGTCCATATTCGGACCATGAATCATGGATGTGATGTGGAAATTTGGCTTTATTAGAAATGTCCACACTGGATTAAAACAGATAGACCTCGATTCATTAAGATTGGTGTTTTGTATGCCAGTTTTAACATAGGGAGCACTGGAGTAAGATGAACCAAAATTTGTTAAGAGAAGTGAAACTCCTAATGAATTTTGTAAATCTTTAAATAGCCATGCCAGCTACAGTACCTCTTTTGTAGGGTATATTATAATGAATTTGTGAGGCTTGCTTTTCCATGCCCCATACTATTTTAAAAAAGTTTGCAGAGCGAGCAGGGACTAAAGTAAAAACGGCAACAATTTCCAGATATTTAAAGCATTTTTTTCCACAATTCTGGTGAAAATCCACTTGACGAATTGTGACTGCAACAGAGAAATTCTAAAAAAAAAATTCACCTCAGTTTTGTTGCAGAGATGCTGTGGACCTGCTGCAGGTTTCATACTACCCATTACAAATCTTAAAATCCGCAGTGAAAATCAGCAGCATAAAATGACATGCTGTGGAATGAAAATCAGCACTACATGTAAATTTCTGCTACCGAGTTTTTTTAATGCAAAGTGTTGATGAGATTTGGTAAACTTTTATCTACAGTTCTGCTATTGTAATCCAGTAAGGATTTTCCACCTGTAAATCTGCTATATAAAATCCAGTGTTTTGGTTACATGTGAATGTACTCCATGGGGCTTAACTCAATGTACCTTAAAGGCAATCTGTCACCCCATTTTTTGAGTATAAGATGCGGCCACCGCCATCAGGGACTTATCTACAGCATTCTGTAATGCTGTAGATAAGCCCCCGATGTCACCTGAAAGAGAAGAAAAATGAGTTATATTATATTCACCCAGGGGCAGTCCGGTGTCCGGTCTGGTCCGTTGGGCATCGCGGTCCAGTCCGTTGCCTCCCATCTTATAGAGAAGCCGGCCTCTTCTTTGCTTCCCGTCGCGGCTCCTGCGCAGGCGCACTGCTCTGCTCTATTGAGGGCAGAACAGAGTACTGCAGTGCGCAGGCGCCGGGAAAGGTCAGCGAGGTCCGATCTTGTGGTCGAAAAATGGGGTGACAGATTCCCTTTAATGGATCTCACACTTACTTGCTTTTAATGGATTTTATTATTGGGAGTTCTTTGCTTTCAGTGGGAAGGTACCATATTCGGATATATTTTCATGGTATGTGGATGTGCAAGTTTTTAACAGGTTTTGCGTTTTTCTCCAGATTTATTATTCTAGAGCATTCATAGCCCTGCTGCTTTTGTTAGCAAGAGGCAAGAGCTTTTACAGTGGTGCTTTGGCTTTAACACAAGATAGCAGATCCAAAACTCCTTCTTCTCCAGCCTTATGATATGAGCTGTGAGCGTCATAGGTGCCTGAGCTGAATGTAAAATGATGCTTGTGTTTTATAGAATGACCCGTACCATCTGCTATTAATGGATTCACTATTGTTCCCTTTACTGAAAAGTAAACTGGGAGAAAAATGTTTCTATGATACAAAAGCAGATGTCTAAATTACAAATTGTACTACACCAGGTGATCAAATATGAAGAAAGGATGCTTGAATCGCGGCCACAGATCCAGAGAATCTATTGCTTATGGAAAATCTTACTTCAGGCTTACAAAATGGAAAAAACAAACCCTAATCTGCTCTCATTCTGAATGCTGCTCTGAAGTCCCAATTCTAGAGTGGCCTCCTCTTGGAGTCCTGTAGAAAAGGGGACTGGCTGGCAGGCACACAATCATTTTTCTCCATTTGTTGCTATGCACTTCCATTGTTAGAAAGGTGAAATTTTCCCCCGTAGTTTCCCTGCTGTGGATTCGAGTCCCATTATTGTTTGATTAGATAATAAACGCAGAACAAAAAAGTTTAAACAGTGCTGGGAAATCACTTTTCTAAAGAGTCATGTCTGACGTACTTGGACGCACAACAACTCTTAGTCATGGCTTATAATAAGGTTTCGTACATGTGTCCTGCTGACAATTAATGTGCAGGGTTTTCGGATATTTTTTACTTTCTTCCAAATTGCCATTCTGTTTCATCTTAAACACAGCAGAGACCATAATTACATCCAGTATTTAGAAACGGCGTTGTATAGATTCAGTAGGGCATGAAAATGTCAAAGTACATGCCACCAGCCCTGAACTTCAGGGAAAGCTATGCGCTTGGAATTTGTAGGCGACTTCCATCAAATCCAGAAAAATTGTACACTAGTATGTAGATGCCATAGGAAGGGGTGCACATTGTACGTAAAAAATAAATAAATAAAAATAATTATATATATATATATATATATATATATATATATATATATACTGCTCAAGAAAATAAAGGGAACACTCAAATAACACATCCTAGATCTGAATGAATTAAATATTCTCATTGAATACTTTGTTCTGTACAAAGTTGAATGTGCTGCCAACAAAATCACACAAAAATCATCAATGGAAGTCAAATTTATTAACCAATGGAGGCCTGGATTTGGAGTCACCCACAAAATTAAAGTGGAATGTAATGTACTTAAAACAAGTCAAGATGATGCTCAGTAGTGTGTGTGACCTCCACGTGCCTGTATGACCTCCCTACAATGCCTGGGCATGCTCCTGATGAGTCGGCGGATGGTCTCCTGAGGGATCTCCTCCTAGGCCTGGACTAAAGCATCCGCCAACTCCTGAACAGTCTGTGGTGCAACATGACGTTGGTGGATGGAGCGAGACATGATGTCCCAGATGTGCTCAAGCGGATTCAGGTCTGGGGAACGGGCGGGCCAGTCCATAGCTTCAATGCCTTCATCTTGCAGGAACTGCTGACACACTCCAGCCACATGAGGTCTGGCATTGTCCTCCATTAGGAGGAACCCAGGGCCAACTGCACCAGCATATGGTCTCACAAGAGTTCTGAGGATGTCATCTCAGTAACTAATGGCAGTCAGGCTACCTCTGGAGAGCACATGGAGAGCTGTGCAGCCCTCCAAAGAAATGCCAACCCATACCATTACTGACTCACTGCCAAACCGGTCATGCTGAAGGATGTTGCAGGCAGCAGATCACTCTCCACGGCATCTCCAGACTCTGTCACATCTGTCACGTCTGTCACATGTGCTCAGTGTGAACCTGCTTTCATCTGTGCAGAGCACAGGGCGCCAGTGGCGAATTTGCCAATCCTGGTGTTCTGTGGCAAATGCCAAATGTCCTGCACGGTGTTGGGCTGTGAGCACAACCCCCATCTGTGGACATCAGGCAATCAGACCATCCTCATGCAGTCGGTTTCTAACCGTTTGTACAGACATGCACATTTGTGACCTGCTGGAAGTCATTTTGCAGGGCTCTAGCCGTGCTCCTCCTGTTCCTCCTTGCACAAAGGAGGAGGTAGTGGTCCTGCTGCTGGGTTGTTGCTCTCCTACGGCCCTCTCGTCTCCTGGTAGTGCCTCCAGCCTCTGGACACTATGCTGACAGACACAGCAAACCTTCTTGCCACAGCTCACACCGATGTGCCATCCTGGATGAGCTGCACTGCATGAGCCACTTGTGTGGGTTGTAGAGTCCGTCTCATACTACCACGAGTGTGAAAGCACAACCAACATTAAAAAGTGACCAAAACATCAGCCAGAAACCATTGGTACTGAGATGTGGTCTGTGGCCCCGACCTGCAGAACCACTCCTTTATTGAGTGTGTTTTGATAATTGCCAATAATTTCCATCTGTTCTCTATTCCATTTGCACAACAGCATGTGAAATTGATTGTCAATCAGTGTTGCTTCCTAAGTGGACCGTTTGATTTCACAGAAGTTTGATTCACTTGAAGTTATATTCTGTTGTTTAAGTGTACCCTTTATTTTTTTGAGCAGTGTATATATATATATATATATATACATATATATGTATATATATATATATATATATATACACATATATATATATACACACACATACAAATGATATATTTACTACCATTGTACAATAGATATAGAGTATATTCTACATATAAACATTTTTGACTTTGTGAATATACTGCTGACCCTATGTAACCCCATGTACTGTAGCTACATATGTGATTTTGCTTACTGTCAGACAACCTACGAGTATGCAGATACCATACATGTATATTTATTTTTATTTTAGTGATAATAATAATAATTATTTTATTTTTAAAGCGCCAACATGTTCCGCAGCACTTTACATTTTAGAGGGGACTTGTACAGACAATAAAAGACATTACAGCATAACAATAATCACATAAATCAACAGATACCAAGAGGAATGAGGGCCCTGCTTGCAAGATTACAATCTACGAGGAAATAGGGGAGGACACGAGAGGTAGATGGTAACAATTGTCTTCATTGTTCTGGCCAACCATAATGTAAGAAATCGGGTGTTCATGTAATGCTGCATGAACTGGTTACCAACCAGTATGTGTAAAAGTACAGACACAAAGGGTTATTAAATGCATAAAGCATGTGAGAACATGATATGAGGAACCTGGTTATGGTAATAATTTTAAATGGGCAACACAGGGATTTTTAGATAAATGTGTTGAGGTGGTAGGTCAGTCTGAAGAAATGCTTTATTAGAGCACGCTTAAAACTGTGGGTTTTGGGGATTAATCAAATTGTTCTGGGTAGTGCATTCCAAAAAATTGGCGCAGTACGTGAGAAGTCTTGGAGATGGGAGTGGAAGGTTCTGATTATTGAGGATGCTATTCTCAGGTCATTAGCAGTACAGAGGGCACGGGCAGGGTGGTAGACTGAGACGAGGGAGGAGATGTAGGGTGGTGCTGAACCATGGAGTGCTTTGTGGGTGAGAGTGATACGTTTATATTGAATTCAGGAATGGGTGGGTAACCAGTGCAATGACTGGCACAAGGTAGAGGCATCGGTGTAATAGTTGGTGAGGAATATGATCCTAGCTGCAACATTCAAGACAGATTGGAGAGGGGAGAGTTTGGTAAGAGGGAGACCGATTAGTAGAGACTGAGTTACAATAGTCCAGACGAGAATGAATAAGAGCAACAATAAGAGTTTTTGCAGAGTCGAAAGTAAAAAAAGGTCGAATTCTTGAAATGTTTTTGAGGTGTAGATAACAAGAGTGAGCCAGTGATCGGATGTGGGGGGGGGGAGGGTGAATGAAAAAAATTGAAAAAACATTCTGTAATTTGTATGAAAAAAAGTTTTTGGGTTTGTCGCCATTTACTGAAATCTGGGACTGGCTGGGAGCTTATTTTTGTGCCCTAAGCTGCGTTTTTATTAATACCATTTTAGGGTAAATACATGTTTTCATCGCTTTTTATTGCAATGTTTCAGTGACCAAAAAAGTGTTATTCTGGTAGTTTGATTTTTTTCCTGGTTAATCAGTTTACAATCTGATTATTTTATATTTTGACATTTCTAAACCCAGCGATACCAATTATATGTACTTTTATTTTTTTATTTTTAATGGGACAAAGGGGGTGATTTGAACTTTTTTTTAAATCTTTTTAATAATTTTTAAAACTTTTTATTTTTACTTTTTACTTTGTCTTCATAGGAGGCAGAGTAAAGTACTGCAGTGTGCATGTACTGGTGCTCTTTGACCTTTCCTGATGCCTGAGCCCTAGTCAGGACAGAGAAGTACGCCTGCACAGGAGGAGATTGTGTGGATGATGTAAGGATGCGTCATCCACACGAAGCAAGAAGGAGGATGGCATCACAAGAAGAAGGGAGGCTCCATTGACACCCCTCAGACCGGATCACCCCGCAGGTGAGTATAAGGCCGGGGTCACACTTGCGAGTGTGATGCGAGAAATTCGCACCAGTCTCTCGCATCAATACCTGGCACTGCCGCCAGCACTCGGGACCAGAGTGTGCAGCTGCATGTATTTCTATGCAGCTCAACGCTCCGGTCCGAGTGCCGGCGGCAGTGCCGGGTATTGATGCGAGTTTCTGGCATCACACTCGCAAGTGTGACCCCGGCCTAATAAAAGGTCTTTTTCTTGTCTTACAGGTCGGGTTGTTGGCAGATATACATCATTATAGAATGCTGTATATCAGCCCTGAACGGTGGTCGCCGTATCTCTGTCAAACCTGGTGACAGGTTCGCTTTAAGCAATTCCGCTAATGACGTTTCATATCCGGCTCTCTAATACTCAAATGGTGTTTTTATTCTATATAGTGACATGTAAAACTTTGGGCCCCCCTGGGCAAAATTACTGTTATTGTGAACAGTTAAGCAAATTGAAGATGACATGATCTCTAAAAGGTCTAAAGTTAAAGATGACACATTACCTTTGTATTTTAGGCAAAAATATACAGTACAGACCAAAAGTTTGGACACACCTCATTCAAAGATTTTTCTGTATTTTCATGGCTATGAAAATTGTAGAATCACACTGAAGGCATGAAAACTATGAATTAACACATGTGGAATTATACATTACACTTTACAAAAAAGTGTGAAACAACTGAAAATATGTCTGATATTCTAGGATCTTCAAAGTAGCCACCTTTTGCTTTGATTACTGCTTTGCACGCAGAAAAGGTGAACGGATGGATTCTACATGCCTAGTTCCCACCGTGAAGCATGGAGGAGGTGGTGTGATGGTGTGGGGGTGCTTTGCTGGTGACACTGTTGGGGATTTATTCAAAATTGAAGCGGTGAGCGGTCCAGCTCACCCTAAATCATCTCGATTGGGTTCAGGTCTGGTGACTGTGGATGAGAAAGTGTGTCCAAACTTTTGGTCTGTACTGTATATATATATTTTCATCTTTTACATTTTAAAAATTACAAAAAGGGAAATGGGCTCATGCAAAAGTTTGGGCAACCTGCATGGTTAATAGCTAGTAGAAACTCCTTCTGAAAGTATCACAGCTTGTAAATGCTTTTTGTAGCCAAAAAAGAGTACCGTAGTTTTTGGAGTATAAGATGCACTTTTTTCCCAAAAATTTTTTGGGAAAAAGGGGGTGCATCTTATAGTCGGAATATACCGTACTTACAATTAGCGAGGTGGCAGCAAGAGTCGGGCGATTCTTCCAGTAGTCTGATGCTGCAGGGCGATGATCTCACTCCCATTCCGGCGCAGCAGATTCAGCGGTGCTCGGTGGTGCAGGGCTATAGCGCTGCGGACTACTGGAAAATGGCCGCATGCGCAGATTAAGATCTCGGCAACGAGATCTCGGGAGATGAGATCTCATTGCCGAGATCTCAATCTGCGCGTGCGCCGCCTCCGGCGGCCCTTTTCCCGGAGGCCACGGCATTGGGGCAATGGAAGTGCGGGGGCTCCAGGCTTTCACAAAATGTCGATGGAGCCCCCGCACCACCGAACCAGTCTGGGTCATATCATTGCCAGACCACCAAATACCCCCTATGACTCCACTTCACCAGCGCGGCTGATCCCCCAGGGTAAGCTGAATTCAGGACTGTAAGTCGCACCCCCATTTGATGCATTAATTTTTTTTCCCATTTTCCTTCTGAAAATTTGGGGCATGTCTTATGGTCCGGTGTGTCTTATAGTCCGAAAAATACGATATTTCAATTCTAGTTTGAGCGATTATCATCCATTCTTCCTTTGAAAATTCTTCCAGTTCTGTGGGATCCTGGGTCGTCTTGTATGCACTGCTATTTTGAGGTCTAGCTACAGATTTTCAATGATGTTCAGATCAGGGGACTGTGAGGGCCATTGTAAAACCTTCAGCTTGCGCCTTTTTGAGATGGTAAATTGTGCATTTTGAAGTGTGTTTAGGATAATTATCCATTTGTATAAGCCATCCTCTTTTCAACTTCAGCTTTTTTACAGATGATGTTATGTTTGAATCAAGAATTTGTTGAAATTTTATTGAATCCATTCTTCCCTCTACCCATGAAATATTCCCTTTGCAATTGGCTGCCAATCCCAATATGTAGTAGGTGTAATACTAATAATATTAGCAAATACCTCCAATTAGAAGTGTGGTATATTTTTTCTGATTTGCTATGTCTCTTTTCTCACGTGAAGGCATTGCAGGACATTAGGTATTCATGGTTATGACTAGTGATGATTGAATAGTGAAATATTCGGATTCGGGAAAATCGGCACAAATAATTTCTAATATCCGTGTATTCGTACCGAATAATCAATCCAATGTAAGTCAATGGGAAAGCCGAATATTTTTCTGCTGGACCCAACAAACAGGTCTGGGGGAAAAAAAGCTGAAATTGATGGGAGAGAGCTAAAACTAAATGGGAACAGCATGAAGATGCCTGCATGCTTTTCTGACTCACATATGGTATCTAGGAATAATGTCAGACTATTGCGCTGGATTTTTTAAAAAGACCTACCAAACCAAAAATTTTTTTAATGGGAAAAATGCTAAGAAACATTATTTCCTTCATACTTACATCTATATAACGCAAAATTAAAAAAAAAATTATACCTTCCCTTTAGCATATATTCACACAGAGTGTTTTGGCTTTATTCTTTTCTTTAACATTGTGATTTACAATGCCATTTCAAACATGCTCATTTGAATTTTGGGCATTGCCCGCCACCACCACCATGTCATTCTGCGGCCCTCACTGACAATTAGCAGAGTGCCAGCAGGTGTCGTGAAACCTGAGTTTGGTAAGGGCCCTCAGGTGGCCATGTTTCATACATTTGGGAGAGCTCTCACTCCTACTTTGGGGAGGTCCCTCCCTTATGTCAAATAATTAGCCAGAAAGTGAAATACATATTCCCCATCACTTTACAATGCCAACTAAAATATGCCCATTTGAATTTTGGGCTTTGCCCGCTACCACCACGTCCACAACCATGTCATTATGCTGCCCTCGCTGACAATTACCAGAATACCAGCAGGTGCCGTGAAACAGGAGTTTGGGAAGGGCCCTCAGATGGCCTTGTATAATACATTTTGGAAAGCTTTCACTCCTACAATTAAGGGTATGCCACACTAAGCGAGATCTCTAGCGAGATCACTAACGAGATCGCTACTGCGTCACCATTTATGACGCAGTAGCGATCTCGTTAGCGACTTAGCTGTGTGTGACATGTAGCAGCGATGTGGCCCCTGCTGAGATGTCGCTGATCGCTTATGAACGTTCTGAGCCGTTTTTTGGTCGTTGGTGTCCGCTGGTGAGCCTGAATCGCTGAGTGTGACACCCTTTATGAACGGCTTTACCAGCGTCGCAGGTGGGACTAGGTTTTCCCAACGACCACAGAGGTCGTTATACAGATCGCTGATGAGCTGTGTTTGGAATCACAGATCGCTGATGAGTTGTGTTTGGAATCAAAGATCGCTGATGAGTTGTGTTTGGAATCTAACTAGCGATCACATAGCGATCGCACTAGCGATCTCGCCAGGTTAAGTCGTTGTCGTGATCGCTGGTGCGATCGCTAAGTGTGGCAGTGCCTTTAGCAGAGGGCCAGCAGGTGCTGTGAAACCTGCGTTTTGTAAGCTCCACATTTCTTTTTTGCTATTGGATCCCAATGGAACAACTGTCATAGCGGGTGAGGCCTCTGTAAGGTGAATATAATACAGGAGTTGGGGGAGCTGTATAGTCATGGCCAAAAGTTTTGAGAATGACACAAATATTAATTTTTACAAAGTCTACTGCTTCACTTTTTCTAATGGCAATTTGCATATACTCCAGAATGTTAAAAAGAGTGATCAGCTTAACAGCAATTACTTGCAAAGTCAATATTTGGCTAGAAAATGAACTTTATCCCCCAGAACACATTTCAACATCATTGCAGCCCTGCCTTAAAAGGACCAGCTAACCTCTTTTCAGTGATTGCTCCATTAACACAGGTGTGGGTGTTGATGAGGACATGGCTGGAGATCAATCTGTCATGATTAAGTAAGAATGACACCACTGGACACTTTAAAAGGAGGCTGGTGCTTGGCATCATTGTTTCTCTTCTGTTAACCATGGTTATCTCTAAAGAAACACGTGCAGTCATCATTGCAATGCACAAAAATGGCCTAACAGGGAAGAGTATCGCAGCTAGATAGATTGCACCTCAGTCAACAATCTATCGCATCATCAAGAACTTCAAGGAGAGAGGTTCCATTGTTGCCAAAAAGGCTCCAGGGCGCCCAAGAAAGACCAGCAAACGCCAGGAACGTCTCTTAAAAGTGTTTCAGCTGCGGGATCGGGCTACCAGCAGTGCAGAGCTTGCTCAGGAATGGCAGCAGGCAGGTGTGAGTGCATCTGCACGCACTGAGGCGGAGACTCTTGGAGCAAGGCCTGGTCTCAAGGAGGGCAGCAAAGAAGCCACTTCTCTCCAGAAAAAACATCATGGACAGACTGATATTCTGCAAAAGGTACAGGCAGTGGACTGCTGAGGACTGGGGTAAAGTTATTTTCTCTGATGAATCCCCTTTTCGATTGTTTGGGACATCAGGAAAACTCCTCATTCGGAGAAGACAAGGTGAGCGCTACCACCAGTCATGTCTCATGCCAACTGTTAAGCATCCTGAAACCATTCATGTGTGGGGTTGATTCTCAGCCAAGGGAATCGGCTCTCTCACAGTCTTGCCTAAAAACACAGCCATGAATAAAGAATGGTACCAGAATGTCCTCCAAGAGCAACTTCTCCCAACCCTCCAAGAGCAGTTTGGTGATCAACAATGCCTTTTCCAGCATGATGGAGCACCTTGCCATAAAGCAAAGGTGATAACTAAATGGCTCAGGGAACAAAACATAGAGATTTTGGGTCCATGGCCTGGAAACTCCCCAGATCTTAATCCCATTGAGAACTTGTGGTCAATCATCAAGAGACGGGTGGACAAACAAAAACCTAAAAATTCTGACAAAATGAAAGCATTGATTGTGCAAGAGTGGACTGCTATCAGTCAGGATTTGGTCCAGAAGTTGATTGAGAGCATGCCAGGGAGAATTGCAGAGGTCCTGAAGAAGAAGGGTCAACACTGCAAATATTGACTTGCTGCATTAACTCATTCTAACTGTCAATATAAGCTTTTGTTACTCATATGTTTGCAATTATTATATTTCTGTCTGTGATAAAAACATCTGTCAAACACACATAAAAACCAGAGGGCAGCAGATCGTGTGAAAATATAATATTTGTGTCATTCTCAAAACTTTTGGCCATGACTGTATGATCAATGTCAGTAAATTGGATTCTACCAGACACCACAGCATTAGAATTAAATTCTCAATACAGTGTATGCAAATGACGGCCTGTATTGTGGTTAGTCTGTCATGCCTGAAACTCATGTCAGGAACATGTACAAGCCTCATTTGACTTGGAAGCAACCTCCACAAGGGAGAGAGACAGGAGTGCCATTGACCAATCTGCTCAAGCCTACTAATTTTCTACAGGTTTAATAAATAGCGTATCTTTATCTAGCAGTTGTGCAACTGGCGCAAAGCCTGCAGAGATACGCAAATGTGACTATTTATCTCTATTTACAGTTAGGTCCATATATATTTGGACAGAGACAACATTTATCTAATTTTGGTTCTAGACATTACCACAATGAATTTTAAACAAAACAATTCAGATGCAGTTGAAGTCCAGACTTTCAGCTTTCATTTGAGGGTATCCACATTAAAATTGGATGAAGGGTTTAGGAGTTTCAGCTCCTTAACATGTGCCACCCTGTTTTTAAAGGGACCAAAAGTAATTGGACAAATGACTCCAAGGCTATTTCATGGACAGGTGTGGGCAATCCCTTTGTTATGTCATTCTCAATTAAGCAGATGAAAGAGCCGGAGTTGATTTGAGGTGTGGTGTTTGCATTTGGAAGGTTTTGCTGTGAAGGAAACATGCGGTCACAGGAGCTCTCCATGCAGGTGAAACAAGCCATCCTTAAGCTGCAAGAACAGAAAAAAAACCATCCAAGAAATTGCTACAACATTAGAAGTGGCAAAATCTACAATTTGGTACATCCTGAGAAAGAAAGAAAGCACTGGTGAACTCATCAATCCAAAAAGACCTGGGAGCCCACGGAAGACAACAGTGGTGGATGATCGCCGCATACTTTCTTTGGTGAAGAAGAACCCGTTCACAACATCAACTGAAGTCCAGAACACTCTCAGTGAAGTAGGTGTATCTGTCTCTAAGTCAACAGTAAAGAGAAGACTCCATGAAAGTAAATACAAAGGGTTCACATCTAGATGCAAACCATTCATCAATTCCAAAAATAGACATGGCCAGAGTTAAATTTGCTGAAAAACACCTCCAGAAGCCAGCTCAGTTCTGGAAAAGTATTCTATGGACAGATGAGACAAAGATCAACCTGTACCAGAATGATGGGAAGCCAAAAGTTTGGAGAAGAAAGGGAATGGCACATGATCCAAGGCACACCACATCCTCTGTAAAACATGGTGGAGGCAACGTGATGGCATGGGCATGCATGGCTTTCAATGGCACTGGGTCACTTGTGTTTATTGATGACATAACAGCAGACAAGAGTAGCCGGATGAATTCTGAAGTGTACCGGGATATACTTTCAGCCCAGATTCAGCCAAATGCTGCAAACTTGATTGGACGGCGCTTCATAGTACAGATGGATAATGACCCCAAGCATACAGCCAAAGCTACACAGGAGTTCATGAGTGCAAAAAAGTGGAACATTCTTCAATGGCCAAGTCAATCACCAGATCTTACAAGAAGAAAAGGTAGCACACTGTAGCGCTATAGCTTGCAAACACGAAAAATGAATTACATCATTACCTTAGAAATATGAAAAATTGAGAAGTCTTAGCGCATAAGTGTGCTACCTTTTCTTCTTGTATGTATATGAGTTGGTGACTCTAGGTTTAGCACCTGTTCACACTGAATCTAAGTTTGGATGTGCCGGTCAGTTTTTTGATATGTATTCATTTACCTTCTGCCTGAGCACTCCACCTGGTGGTCACAGGCCTTTTAATTACAGCAGGTTCATCACCCCTCCACAGAGATGTAGATTTTAGTCTGAAAAGAGGATTCATAGGTTCCCATGCAGACAGACTTTTCTAAAGCGAGGATAGGCATTAGTTAGGGACCTGATATACGAGAAGAGCCTTGACGTGGCTATCAGGCTCACATAATTTGGCCATCTTATGCGCTAAGACTTCTCAATTTTTCATATTTCTAAGGTAATGATGTAATTCATTTTTCATATTTTTCATATTTCGTGTTTGCAAGCTATAGCGCTACAGTGTGCTACCTTTTCTTCTTGTATGTATATGAGTTGGTGACTCTAGGTTTAGCACCTGTTCACACTGAATCTAAGTTTGGATGTGCCGTTCAGTTTTTTTTGATATATAATCACCAGATCTTAACCCAATTGAGCATGCATTTCACTTGCTGAAATCCAGACTTAAGAGGGAAAGACCCACAAACAAGCAAGACCTGAAGGCTGCGGCTGTAAAGGCCTGGCAAAGCATTAAGAAGGAGGAAACCCAGCGTTTGGTGATGTCCATGGGTTCCAGACTTAAGGCAGTGATTGCCTCCAAAGGATTCGCCACAAAATATTGAAAATAAAAATATTTTGTTTGGGTTATGTTTATTTGTCCAATTAGTTTTGACCTTCTAAAATGTGGAGTGTTTGTAAAGAAATGTGTACAATTCCTACATTTTCTAACACATATTTTTGTTCAACCCTTCAAATTAAACTTTACAATCTGCACTTGAATTCTGTTGTAGAGGTTTCATTTCAAATCCAATGTGGTGGCATGCAGAGCCCAACTCGCGAAAATTGTGTCACTGTCCAAATATTTCTGGCCCTGACTGTATCTAAAGCCATGTAGTAAAACTCGGCACTCAACTTTAAGGAAATAGTGATATAATTTATTGTAATCAGTGATGCCAAACGTTTCGGTCCCCAAGGACCTTCAACAGTGACTGTACAAAAAGATCAATGGTGAGAAAATTAAATGGTTGCATAACAAATGCTAAAACAAAGTATATACACGTGGTTTTGTAGATTCATAATGAAAAAGGGAAAAAAAACATAGAAGAAAGAACAATAATGGTTCAGTCGTTTCAGCTTAGTATCATAGAGCAAATGTACGTACCGTAAATCACAGTTCAGATTGAAATTGTATAGCCAGAGCAATTTCTATTTAGCCTATGTTGACCTGAAAATGATGGTGGTGGCACAAGTGAGGATAGGAATGCGTGTGGTGGGTGATCACGGTGAAGACTTAAATGCTTACCCCAAGGAAACACTAGGGAATCGCGGTAAAACACCGCTGGGTCCAGTGCTGTGGGGTGACATATAACAGAGCCATAAGAAAAAGAGGCGTGAGGTAGACTGTGTAGACCTGTGTGTTATCAGTATACACATACCATGCAATGCAGATGCTTGGACTTGATATGCGTTCAGAATGCTTATACAGGTCTATAGTTATACAAACGATACATATTTGTCATACAGTGCATAAAAGTCCCACAGGATATGAGTGTGGATGGAGAAACATAATGAAAAGTTACCGTTAGTGTGGGTGAAATAGGCTTTAGACGAGATATATGTTGCTGCCTGGAAGAATGTGATAAGCACAAGTATGAGCCAAAACCGGCTGTGCCCAGAGCTGAGTGCAGGAGAGCGGAACGGAATGTCTTACCCTGTGTCAGAAGTATCGCGGTGTCCACCGCTGGATAGAGGCAGACAGAGGGCGGTACATTGCCATTGTTTTATAGGGGAATGAAAGTGGCACTTCCTGGTTCTGGATAGAGACGTATACCCGGAAGTGATGTGCCCGGAAGTGAGGTAAGCGCTCCAAATGCGTTCCAGTGACGTGTGCTGGGGGTGTGTCTTGCCAAACGGAGCATGCTCAGTGGAGAAAAGGCAGTAAAGTCACTTAATATAGTCTATAGGAGGTAATGTGAAGCGGAGGTGGATGAAGTGCCCAAAATATTTTCTCTGGTGTCAATATAGGCGGCTCTGGAGAAAAAGAAACCATACAGTTAGCAGACAAATAGTTATTTATGTGAAAGACAATATATCATAATCCCTATTAAGACCTTTGGGGGTTAATGTTTCCAATGTGTGTATCCAGTATGATTCTCGTTTTTTGAGCAGAGAGATCCGATCGCCACCACGTCTCAAGGGGGGTATGTGGTCGATCACCTGGAATTTCAATTGAGAGATGGTGTGTCCCTTTAAATGGAAGTGATGTGGTACAGGAAGAAGTAGATTTGCACACCGTATCGTGGATTTGTGTTTGGAGATTCTTTCCCTCACAGGGAGGGTAGTTTCTCCAATGTACAATAGACCACATGGACATTTGATTAGGTATACTACATAGGAGGTATCACAGGTAAAAAATGTTTAATATGGAATGTTTTGCCTGTGTGTGGATGGTAGAAACAATCGCCTTTGAGGACGTTGCTACACTGTGCGCAGTGTAGACATGGGTAGGTCCCCATCTTAGGGCGAGTTAGAAACCTTTGTCTCTCAATTGGTGATGGGCCGATGTCCGCCCGAATGAGGTTGTTTTTAAGATTCGGTGGTCTCTTAAAACAAGGCATGAATGGTTCATGGAATTCAGGAATGTTCGGATGGGCTGTCGCTAAAAGATGCCAGTGTCGCTTTATTGTTTTGTGAAGGAGGAAGGCAAAGGGGTGGTATGTATGAATAAAGGGAATACGTGTCTGATTCGTATTCATACTTGTTCTGGGTACATGGTTCATGGATTCATCCAGGAGTGAAGGTGGGTAACCTCTCCTGGAAAATTTTAAGGTCATATCCTGAGTGCGGGTAGGCGCAGGGTGTCGTCTGTCACTATTCTTTTGACCCTCTGATATTGGCTGATGGGAATGGATTTTTTAACTGAAGGAGGATGGAAACTGGAGAAATGTAGAATACTATTCCTGTCCGTGGGCTTGACATACAGGTCTGTAGTAATGACGCCGTTTGCGTCCTTCATAACCATTGTGTCCAGAAAATTGATTTTGTTCAAGTCATATGTCATGGTGAAGGTAATGCCTGGCCAGGAAGAGTTAAGGAAAAGGAGGAATTCTTGAAGAGATTCCACTGTGCCACCCCATAGGCAAAAGACATCATCTATGAATCGTTTCCAAAGGAAAACATGTTGAAGGTATAATGGATGTCTATAGATATGGGTGGACTCAAAGTCCGCCATGTACGTGTTAGCGTACGGGGGAGCCACGTTGGATCCCATGGCTGTGCCACGTGTTTGTAAATAAAATGTGTTTTGAAACAGAAAAAAATTGTTGAATAGAATGATGGATAGGAGTTCAATGACCAGGTTGACTTGATCCTCTGTCAAACCCTTGGTTGTGAGAAGGTGATGTACTGAGTTGATGCCATTAATGTGGGGGATGGACGTGTATAAGTCCTTAACATCCATTGTTACTAATATGGTATTAGAAGGAATATTTGGTAGTTTCTGAATTTCATTGAGGAAGTCTCCCGTATCCAATAGAAACGAAGGAGAAGAGTGTGTGAGAGGTGTTAGAATTTTCTCCAGGTATTTGGCTATAGGTGACAGTACGGAGTTGGTGGAGGCCACTATGGGTCTCCCTGGTGGATTTTGTAGATTCTTGTGAATTTTGGGTAGTGTGTAGAACACGGGGGGGATAGGATTTTTATTGCGGAGATAATCGCCCGTTTTAAGATCTAGAATCCCGAGTTCGGTATATTTGGAGATGATGGTCTCGATTTTGGACTGGATTTCACTGGTAGGATCTCTAGGTAATTTATGATAGATGGAAGTGTCCGATAGTTGTCTATTGATCTCGGATATATAAGATGACTTATCCATGACTACCAAGGCCCCGCCTTTGTCTGCGGGTTTGAGTATCAATGTGTCATCGTTCTGGAGAGATTTCAAGGCCTGTACTTCTATTTGAGACAAATTAGGGGGATAAAAAAGTTTCCCTTGTTCAATGTCTTTCCGTAATTTCAGAAATGACGATTGGACAAAGTCTATAAATGTCTCTACTGCATGTGAACCGTGTGGAGGGCGAAATGAACTCTTATTTCGGAGGCCCAGGTTCAGTATAGATAATGCATTAAGGGGTACCTCTGAGGTGGGGTTGACTGTGTCAACTGAAGAGAAGTACACTTTGAGTCGTAGTGTCCGAAAGAAGCGCTGTAAGTCCATGTCCAGGTCAAAAGTCCTGTATTTATACGCTGGACAAAAGGATAACCCTTTTTGGAGTACTTGATGTTCTGCTATGCCCAGGGACCTAGAGGAGATATTAACTACCAACGACTCTGTACCTGTGAGTCGGGTGACTCGCATCTGGTCCATGTTGTTTCTTGCATCGTGAGCTCCGTCTGGTCTTCTTCTTGAAAACCGGCGTCGCTGTCCTAAAAAAGGAACTGGTGGGGGTCCAAAAGAGCTTCGTTCCTGTTCGGACCCTGACGTGGAATAATCGGTGGATGAACGCTGACCTCGTGTGGGTTGTCGTCTGAAGGCGGAGTTGTCCTGCCATTTATAAACCCTATTTGCTTCGTAATCAGCCGTATCCCTGGAGAATTTGTTCCTTTTCCGACTCTCGGTGTCCCTGGGTGTGTTGGTCGATGCGTCCTTGTATCTGGGTTTTCAGTGTCTGCAGTTCTTCAGAGGTGCCGGTTGTGGCTAGCTGGGTTTCTATGTTCTGGATGGCTGCTGAGTTGATCTCAATGGCTTTGTGCAGATGCTCTAGCGTTAGGGTCATGAGATCGAAGGAACACTTGTTAAGTATTTGTTCGTATCTTGCACAAAAGTCTGGGGAGTCGTGAAATAGTGTGGGGCGGAGTGGTACACGCAAGCCCCTAGGAATTCTTTTTACCCGAAGGTATTCCGACAAGGTGGCACTGTGCAATCTAAGGTTAACTTGGTGCCTAAGTGCTCTTTCTAAATCGCGTCCGCGTGTCTCGCGAGGTGGTGCTTTGAGAAAATCACTAGAGAAACGAGACTGAGCCAATATTGCTGAGGTTTCTTCTGAATTATAGGAGAAAGTAGTAGAAGAAGACATGCCCACTACCCGCGTGCTACACGTTAATGGGAGATAATGTATGTAAAAATCGAGCGTGTGCACTGCAGTGTGAGGAGGTGCCTGAGTAGGTTCCCAAACCAAATAGTATGTAGTAAAACTCGGCACTCAACTTTAAGGAAATAGTGATATAATTTATTGTAATCAGTGATGCCAAACGTTTCGGTCCCCAAGGACCTTCAACAGTGACTGTACAAAAAGATACATACATTATCTCCCATTAACGTGTAGCACGCGGGTAGTGGGCATGTCTTCTTCTACTACTTTCTCCTATAATTCAGAAGAAACCTCAGCAATATTGGCTCAGTCTCGTTTCTCTAGTGATTTTCTCAAAGCACCACCTCGCGAGACACGCGGACGCGATTTAGAAAGAGCACTTAGGCACCAAGTTAACCTTAGATTGCACAGTGCCACCTTGTCGGAATACCTTCGGGTAAAAAGAATTCCTAGGGCTTGCGTGTACCACTCCGCCCCACACTATTTCACGACTCCCCAGACTTTTGTGCAAGATACGAACAAATACTTAACAAGTGTTCCTTCGATCTCATGACCCTAACGCTAGAGCATCTGCACAAAGCCATTGAGATCAACTCAGCAGCCATCCAGAACATAGAAACCCAGCTAGCCACAACCGGCACCTCTGAAGAACTGCAGACACTGAAAACCCAGATACAAGGACGCATCGACCAACACACCAGGGACACCGAGAGTCGGAAAATGGAACAAATTCTCCAGGGATACGGCTGATTACGAAGCAAATAGGGTTTATAAATGGCAGGACAACTCCGCCTTCAGACGACAACCCACACGAGGTCAGCGTTCATCCACCGATTATTCCACGTCAGGGTCCGAACAGGAACGAAGCTCTTTTGGACCCCCACCAGTTCCTTTTTTAGGACAGCGACGCCGGTTTTCAAGAAGAAGACCAGACGGAGCTCACGATGCAAGAAACAACATGGACCAGATGCGAGTCACCCACTCACAGGTACAGAGTCGTTGGTAGTTAATATCTCCTCTAGGTCCCTGGGCATAGCAGAACATCAAGTACTCCAAAAAGGGTTATCCTTTTGTCCAGCGTATAAATACAGGACTTTTGACCTGGACATGGACTTACAGCGCTTCTTTCGGACACTACGACTCAAAGTGTACTTCTCTTCAGTTGACACAGTCAACCCCACCTCAGAGGTACCCCTTAATGCATTATCTATACTGAACCTGGGCCTCCGAAATAAGAGTTCATTTCGCCCTCCACACGGTTCACATGCAGTAGAGACATTTATAGACTTTGTCCAATCGTCATTTCTGAAATTACGGAAAGACATTGAACAAGGGAAACTTTTTTATCCCCCTAATTTGTCTCAAATAGAAGTACAGGCCTTGAAATCTCTCCAGAACGATGACACATTGATACTCAAACCCGCAGACAAAGGCGGGGCCTTGGTAGTCATGGATAAGTCATCTTATATATCCGAGATCAATAGACAACTATCGGACACTTCCATCTATCATAAATTACCTAGAGATCCTACCAGTGAAATCCAGTCCAAAATCGAGACCATCATCTCCAAATATACCGAACTCGGGATTCTAGATCTTAAAACGGGCGATTATCTCCGCAATAAAAATCCTATCACCCCCGTGTTCTACACACTACCCAAAATTCACAAGAATCTACAAAATCCACCAGGGAGACCCATAGTGGCCTCCACCAACTCCGTACTGTCACCTATAGCCAAATACCTGGAGAAAATTCTAACACCTCTCACACACTCTTCTCCTTCGTTTCTATTGGATACGGGAGACTTCCTCAATGAAATTCAGAAACTACCAAATATTCCTTCTAATACCATATTAGTAACAATGGATGTTAAGGACTTATACACGTCCATCCCCCACATTAATGGCATCAACTCAGTACATCACCTTCTCACAACCAAGGGTTTGACAGAGGATCAAGTCAACCTGGTCATTGAACTCCTATCCATCATTCTATTCAACAATTTTTTTCTGTTTCAAAACACATTTTATTTACAAACACGTGGCACAGCCATGGGATCCAACGTGGCTCCCCCGTACGCTAACACGTACATGGCGGACTTTGAGTCCACCCATATCTATAGACATCCATTATACCTTCAACATGTTTTCCTTTGGAAACGATTCATAGATGATGTCTTTTGCCTATGGGGTGGCACAGTGGAATCTCTTCAAGAATTCCTCCTTTTCCTTAACTCTTCCTGGCCAGGCATTACCTTCACCATGACATATGACTTGAACAAAATCAATTTTCTGGACACAATGGTTATGAAGGACGCAAACGGCGTCATTACTACAGACCTGTATGTCAAGCCCACGGACAGGAATAGTATTCTACATTTCTCCAGTTTCCATCCTCCTTCAGTTAAAAAATCCATTCCCATCAGCCAATATCAGAGGGTCAAAAGAATAGTGACAGACGACACCCTGCGCGCTACCCGCACTCAGGATATGACCTTAAAATTTTCCAGGAGAGGTTACCCACCTTCACTCCTGGATGAATCCATGAACCATGTACCCAGAACAAGTATGAATACGAATCAGACACGTATTCCCTTTATTCATACATACCACCCCTTTGCCTTCCTCCTTCACAAAACAATAAAGCGACACTGGCATCTTTTAGCGACAGCCCATCCGAACATTCCTGAATTCCATGAACCATTCATGCCTTGTTTTAAGAGACCACCGAATCTTAAAAACAACCTCATTTGGGCGGACATCGGCCCATCACCAATTGAGAGACAAAGGTTTCTAACTCGCCCTAAGATGGGGACCTACCCATGTCTACACTGCGCACAGTGTAGCAACGTCCTCAAAGGCGATTGTTTCTACCATCCACACACAGGCAAAACATTCCATATTAAACATTTTTTTACCTGTGATACCTCCTATGTAGTATACCTAATCAAATGTCCATGTGGTCTATTGTACATTGGAGAAACTACCCTCCCTGTGAGGGAAAGAATCTCCAAACACAAATCCACGATACGGTGTGCAAATCTACTTCTTCCTGTACCACATCACTTCCATTTAAAGGGACACACCATCTCTCAATTGAAATTCCAGGTGATCGACCACATACCCCCTTGAGACGTGGTGGCGATCGGATCTCTCTGCTCAAAAAACGAGAATCATACTGGATACACACATTGGAAACATTAACCCCCAAAGGTCTTAATAGGGATTATGATATATTGTCTTTCACATAAATAACTATTTGTCTGCTAACTGTATGGTTTCTTTTTCTCCAGAGCCGCCTATATTGACACCAGAGAAAATATTTTGGGCACTTCATCCACCTCCGCTTCACATTACCTCCTATAGACTATATTAAGTGACTTTACTGCCTTTTCTCCACTGAGCATGCTCCGTTTGGCAAGACACACCCCCAGCACACGTCACTGGAACGCATTTGGAGCGCTTACCTCACTTCCGGGCACATCACTTCCCGGGTATACGTCTCTATCCAGAACCAGGAAGTGCCACTTTCATTCCCCTATAAAACAATGGCAATGTACCGCCCTCTGTCTGCCTCTATCCAGCGGTGGACACCGCGATACTTCTGACACAGGGTAAGACATTCCGTTCCGCTCTCCTGCACTCAGCTCTGGGCACAGCCGGTTTTGGCTCATACTTGTGCTTATCACATTCTTCCAGGCAGCAACATATATCTCGTCTAAAGCCTATTTCACCCACACTAACGGTAACTTTTCATTATGTTTCTCCATCCACACTCATATCCTGTGGGACTTTTATGCACTGTATGACAAATATGTATCGTTTGTATAACTATAGACCTGTATAAGCATTCTGAACGCATATCAAGTCCAAGCATCTGCATTGCATGGTATGTGTATACTGATAACACACAGGTCTACACAGTCTACCTCACGCCTCTTTTTCTTATGGCTCTGTTATATGTCACCCCACAGCACTGGACCCAGCGGTGTTTTACCGCGATTCCCTAGTGTTTCCTTGGGGTAAGCATTTAAGTCTTCACCGTGATCACCCACCACACGCATTCCTATCCTCACTTGTGCCACCACCATCATTTTCAGGTCAACATAGGCTAAATAGAAATTGCTCTGGCTATACAATTTCAATCTGAACTGTGATTTACGGTACGTACATTTGCTCTATGATACTAAGCTGAAACGACTGAACCATTATTGTTCTTTCTTCTATGTTTTTTTTCCCTTTTTCATTATGAATCTACAAAACCACGTGTATATACTTTGTTTTAGCATTTGTTATGCAACCATTTAATTTTCTCACCATTGATCTTTTTGTACAGTCACTGTTGAAGGTCCTTGGGGACCGAAACGTTTGGCATCACTGATTACAATAAATTATATCACTATTTCCTTAAAGTTGAGTGCCGAGTTTTACTACATACTATTTGGTTTGGGAACCTACTCAGGCACCTCCTCACACTGCAGTGCACACGCTCGATTTTTACATGTATCTAAAGCCAGGAATTTTTTTTTCATAAGCATAAAGCATTCAACATGAGAAAGGGTGACTTAAGGGACGAGGATGTGGTAGTGCCTGCCAAGGCTATGTTAGAGAGTTAGAGAACAGAACATGGCTGGATCTCGTTCTAGCTTCCTGTCAAAATGTTATCAGCGCGGTACACCACTGACGAATCCAGACAATTGCCATGATGTTGTGGGTTGGATGGTGGACAAAGGCTCCAGTGTGTTGACAAGCAGCACCACAAAGTCTTCCCCACGATCCAGTCTCTGTAGCCAAGAGGCTGGGCCTCTGAATCCTCAACCTGGTCCTCCTTCCTCCTACCACCAAGAGTCCCAGGAGACATATGACCCCAACGCTGGCAACTCTGAGGAACTGTTTACATTCCCTTGTAATTTGTCAGGCCTCTCAACGTGCACCATTAAAGAGTGCAGCGATGCCCAAATATTTGAGCACCAACGGCCAGGAGAAAGACACGTTGGGGAAGATCAATTCATGTCTGAAGAGGTGGAGGATAATCATGACGCACAGTTGCCATCAGGTCAGCCTAAAATCGCAATTCAGAAGGAGGATCAGATTGAGGAATTGGAGGATGACATGGTCGATGATGAGGCCACTGATCCAACCTGGCATGGTGGCACGCCTAGCAAGCACAGCAGTGCAGAGATTGGTCCGTAGCACAAAAAACAGGCAAGAAGAGGTAGTGGTTTGACCAGCGGGAGAACTCTGTCAACTGTTCCACAGAGCCCCCTGCACTCGGCTAGATAACAGCTGAAGGGTGCGTTGTTCCCCTGTATGGCAGTTTTTTTCTGAAATTCCTTCAGACAAAAAAAACTGTAATCTGCATCATCTGCTAAACCAAGCTAAGAAGAGGTAAGAACACTGCCAACCTGAGCATCACCTGCATGCAAAAGCACATGGCAGCCGAGCACTCCAGTAAGTAGGCGGAACGCCTGGGTACAAAGTCTTTGGCTGATGGTGAAACCATTGCCCCTTCCCCTGTGTTACGGCCTTCCAAATCTGCTGTCCATGAAGCAGGCGCTGATGCCTCCTGCCCACAACCTGCAGTTCCACAGACACAACAGACAGCAACCACGTCCAGTTCATTGTCCCAGTGCAGCGTTCACTTGTCCATGCCCCAGACATTTAACAGAAAGCAGAACTATCAACCCACCGGCCAAAACATTAAACACCAACATAGCCAGAATGGTAGCCCTGTCAATGTTGTCGTTTCAGCTTGTGGCAACTGAGTCTTTCCACGACCTCTTGTCAGTGGCAGCCCCACGGTACTCAATTACCACCCAACACTATTTTTCCCGGTGTGACATCAACACGTTACATAAGCATGTGTTACACAATGTCATGTGAGCTCTAGCCAATGCAGTCATAGGGAAGGTCTACTTTACCAGAAACACGTGGACAAGTTCTTGTGGACAGGGACGCTACATTTCCCTTATGGCACACTGGGTGAACCTGGTAGAGTCTGGGACAGAGTCAGAGGCTGGGACATGACACATCTTACCCACACCAAGAATAGCAGTCCCAACTCCCATCAGGGTTTCAGTTTCCTCATATTACAGTTCCTGTCTCTCCTCCTCACTGAAAGTAGCCTCCCCATCACTCCCCAGCTGGGAGGTCTACAGCACTGCTTTGGCAAAGCGCAGCATGCTCTGCTGAAGCTTATCTGTTTAGATGATTAAGCTCACAAGGCAACCGAGCTGTTGAAAGTGATAAAAGAACAGACCGATCAGTGTCTCTCCCCGCAGAACCTCCAACCAGGTCTGATTGTGTGCCATAATGGGAGTAACTTGGTGGTGGCTTTAAAGCTCGGCATGCTGATAAACACGTTCCATGCATGGCCCACATGCTGAACTTGGTTGTACAGCATTTTTTTAACCCCTTCACCCCCAAGGGTGGTTTGCACGTTAATGACCGGACCAATTTTTACAATTCTGACCACTGTCTCTTTATGAGGTTATAACTCTGGAACGCTACAACGGATCTGCGCGATTCTGAGATTGTTTTCTCGTGACATATTGTTCTTCACGTTATTGGTAAAATTTCTTCGATATAACTTGTGTTTATTTTTGAAAAAAATGCAAATATGGCGAAAATTTTGACAATTTTCAAACTTTGAATTTTTATTCCCTTAAAACATAGAAATGTGTCACACAAAATAGTTAAGAAATAACATACAAAATAGTTAAGAAATAACATTTCCCACATGTCTACTTTACATCAGCACAATTTTGGAATCAAAATTTTTTTTTCTTAGGAAATTATAAGGGTTAAAAGTTGACCAGCGATTTCTCATTTTTACAAAGCCATTTTTTTTAGGGACCACCTCATATTTGAAGTCACTTTGAGGGGTCTATATGGCAGAAAATACCCAAAAGTGACACCATTCTAAAAACTGCACCCCTCAAGGTACTCAAAACCACATTCAAGAAGTTTATTAACCCTTCAGGTGCTTCACAGGAGCTGAAGCAACGTGGAAGGAAAAAATGAATATTTAACTTTTTAGCCACAAAAATGATCTTTTACAAACTTTTTTTTATTTTCACAAGGGTAAAAGAAGAAAATGGACAGATAAAGTTGTTGTGCAATTTCTCCTGAGTACCCCAATACCCCATAAGTGGGGGAAAACCACTGTCTGTGCGCACAGCAGAGCTCATAAGGGAAGGAGCGCCGTTTGACTTTTTCAAACTAAAATTGGCTGGAATTGAGATTGGATTACATGTCGCGTTTGGAGAGCCCCTGATGTGCCTAAACAGTGGAAACCCCCCACAAGTGACACCATTTTGGAAACTAGACCCCCTAAGGAACTTATCTAGATCTGTTGTGAGCACTTTGAACCCCCAAGTGTTTCACAAAAGTTTATAATGCCTGGGTGTGAAAAAAAAAAAGAAACAATTTTCCACAAAAATGATTTTTTAGTCCCAAATTTTTGATTTTTCCCAAGGAAATTGGACCCCAAAAGTTGTTGGCCAATTTGTCCTGAGTACGCTGATAACAAATATGTTGGGGGGGAAACTGTTTGGGCGAACGGCAGGGCTTGGAAAGGAAGTAGTAACGTTTTGGAATGCAGACGTTGATGGGGGTCATGTTCCGTTTGCAGTGCCCCAGATGAGCCTAAACAGTAGAAACCCCCCACAAGTGACCACATTATGGAAACTAGACCCCCTAAGGAACTTATCTAGAGCTTTGGTGAGCACTTTGAACCCCCAAGTGCTTCACACAAGTTTATAATGCCCAGGCATGAAAATAAAAAATCCTATTATTTTCCCACAAAAATTATTTTTAGTCACTAATTTTTTATTTTCCCAAGGGTAACAGGAGAAATTGGACCACAAAAGTTGTTGTCCAATTTGTCCTGAGTACGCTGATACCCGATATGTGGGGGGGAACCACTGTTTGGGTGCACGGCAGAGCTCGGAATGGAAGGAGCACCATTTGACTTTTTCCAACCAAAATTGGCTGGAATTGAGATTGGACGCCATGTTGCATTTGGAGAGCCCCTGATGTGCCTAAACAGAGGAAACCCCCACAAGTGACCCCATTTGGGAAACTAGACCCCCTAAGGAACTTATCTAGATCTTTGGTGAGCAATTTGAACCCTCAAGTGCTTCACACAAGTTTATAACGTAGAGCCGTAAAATTAAAAAATCATATTTTTTCCACAAAAATGATCTTTTCACCCCAATTTTTATTTTCCCAAGGGTAAGAAGACTCCAAAAGTTATTGTGCAATTTGTCCTGAGTACGCTGATACCCCATATGTGGGGGTAAACCACTGTTTGGGTGCATGGCAGAGTTTGGAAGGGAAGGAGCGCCATTTGACTTTTTCAACGCAGAATTGGCTGGATGCCATGTCGTGTTTGGAGAGCTCCTGATGTGCCTAAACAGTAGAAACCCCCGACAAATGACACCATTTTGGAAACTAGACCCCTCAAGGAACTTATCTAGATGTGTGGTGAGCACTTTGAACCCCCAAGTGCTTCACAGAAGTTTATAACGTACAGCCGTAAAATGATTTTTTTTTTTTTTTTTACAAAAATGATTTTTTCGTCCCCAATATTTTATTTTCACAAGGGTAACAGGAGAAATTGGACCCCAAAAGTTGTTGTCCAATTTGTCCTGAGTACGCTGATACCCAATATGTGGGAGAAAACTACTGTATGGGTACACGTTGGGGCTCGGAAGGGAAGTAGTGACGTTTTGGATTGCAGACTTTGATGGAATGGTCTGGGGGCGTCATGTCGCATTTGGAGAGCCCCTGATGTGCCTAAACAGTGGAAACCCCCCACAAGTGACCCCATTTTGGAAAATAGACCCCACAAGGAACTTATCTAGATGTGTGGTGAGCACTGTGAAGCCCAAGTGCTTCACAGAAGTTTATAACGTACAGCCGTAAAAACAAAAAATATCATTTTTTTAAAAAAAAAAATGATATTTTTGCCCCCAGTTTTTTATTTTCCCAAGGGTAACAGAAGAAATAGGACAAATTGCACAATAACTCTTAGGGTCCAGAGTACGCTGATACCCCATGTGGGAGTAACCTACTGTTTGGGCGCATGGCAGAGCTCAGAAGTGAAGGAGCACCGTTTGACTTTTTCAACGCAGAATTGGCTGGAATTGAGATCAGACGCCATGTCACATTTGGAGAGCCCCTGATGTGCCTAAACAGCGGAAATCCCCCAATTCTAACTCCAACCCTAACCCCAACACACCCCTAACCCTAGTCCAAACCCTAACCACAAACCTAACCCTAACACACCCCTATCCCTAATCCCAACCATAACCCTAATACTAACTTTAGCGCCAACCCTAACCCTAACTTTAGCCGCAACCCTAACCTTAACCATAACCCTAATGGGAAAATGGAAATAAATAAATTTTTTTAATTTTATTATTTTTCCCTAACTAAGGGGGTGATAAAGGGGGTTTGATTTACTATTTATAGCAGGTTTTTATGATTGGCAGCTGTCACGCTAAAAGACGCTTTTTATTGCAAAAAATAGTTTTTTGCATCGCCACATTTTGAGAGCTATAATTTTTGCATATTTTGGCCCACAGAGTCATGTGAGGTCTTATTTTTTGCGGTACGAGTTGACGTTTTTATTAGTACCATTTTTGAGCATGTGACATTTTTTGATCGCTTTTTATTTCGATTTTTGGGAGGTTAGAATGAACAAAAATCAGCAATTCATGAATTTCTTTTGGGGAGGCGTTTATACCGTTCCGCGTGTGGTAAAATTGATAAAGCAGTTTTATTCTTCGGGTCAGTACGATTATTTATATAATTTTTTTTATGTTTTGGCGCTTTTATAGAATAAAAAATTTTATATAAAAAATAATTATTTTTGCATCGCTTTATTCTGCGAGCTATAACTTTTTTATTTTTTCACTGATGATGCTGTATGGCGGCTCGTTTTTTGCGGGACAAGATGACGTTTTCAGCGGTACCATGTTTATTTATATCGGTCTTTTTGATCGCGTGTTATTCCACTTTTTGTTCAGCGGTATGATGATAAAGCACTGATTATTTGCTTTGTTTTTATTATTTTTTTTAAGGGGTTCACAAAAGGGGTTAACGAGTGCCACAGTTTTATAGGGGGGTTGTAACGGACGCGGCGATACCAAATATGTGTACTTTTATTGTTTTTTTTTTTTATTTACAGGAAGAAATGAATTTATTGGGGAATATTTTATTTTTTTTTTTTATTTATTTTGGAATTTTTTTTTACACATGTTTATTTTTATTTTTTTTTACTTTTTTACATTGTCCCAGGGTGGGACATCACTGTAAAATGTCAGATCGCTGGTCTCACAGTGTGCACAGCACTCTGTGAGACCAGCGATCTCACAGGCAGCGCTGCAGGCTTCTCAGTGCCTGCTCTCAGCAGGCACTGAGGAAGCCGCCTCCCTCCAGGACCCCGGCGCCATCTTGGATCCGGGTCCTGGGAGGGAGGAAGCCCTCAGAACAGCGCGATCACATTGCGCTGTTCTGAGGGTCTCAGGGGAGCTCGCAGGGAGCCCTCTCCCTGCGCGATGCTCCCCTGTGCCCCCGGTACACCGCGATCATGTTTGATCGCGGTGTGCAAGGGGTTAATGTTCCGGGAGCGGTCCGTGACCGCTCCTGGCACACAGTCCCGGGTGTCAGCTGTGATAATCAGCTGACACCCGGCGGCGATTAGCTGCGCTCCCCCCGGGAGCGCAGCTGATCGCTATGACGTACTATCCCGTCCATGGTCATATTGTCACGGGTTTTATGGACGGGATAGTACGTCAGATGTCAGAGAGGGGTTAAAAACATACCCTGACTTGCCGGACCAACTTGCCAAGGTATGGCGTGTCCACGCACATTTCCTAAAGTCATCTCAGGCTTTTGTCGGACTAGCCTTGCTGCAGGAGCTCTTTAATTTGCCTCATCACCGACGGATTTGTAACCTGCCCACACGCTATAATTCAACCTTTAATAATAATAATAAATAATAATTTTATTTCTATAAAGCCAACATATTCCGCAGAACTTTGCATTTTAGAGGGGACTTGTACAGGCAATAAGACATTACAGAACAATAATCACATAAACAACAGATACCAAGTGGAATGAGAGCCCTGCTCACAATCTATGAGGAAATAGGGGAGATACGAAAGGTGGATGGTAACATTTGCTTTCATTGTTCTGACCAGCAATAATATAAGAAATCGGGTGTTCATGTAATGTTGCCTGAACCGGTTACCAACCAGTATGTGTAACAGTACAAACACAGAGGGCTATTAAATGCATAAAGCGTGTGATAACAAGATACAAGGATCCTGGTTATAAAGAAAATTTTGAATGGGCAACACAGGGATAGTTAGATAAAGGTGTTGAGGTGCTAGGTGGTTCATATGTTGGCAAGGCTTAGTGAGCAGCAGAGAGCAGTGTTTGAATTTCAGCTTCTCAATGCCCGTCAGAGTAACACTGAGACCCCACACATAACTGCCGAGTGGGTGTGGATTGATGACATTTCTGAGGTTCTTCAAAACTTTGAGAACTGCACCAAGATGGTGAGAGCTGATGACGCTATTGTCAGCGTAACCAACCCGCTGCTCGGTCCATTAAAGTGTTCGCTGCAGAATCTCAAAGAGGAAGCTTTTAATGCCGGGCAGGTGGCTATGGAGCAAGATTTTACAGTGGCTGATACCACACAGCCCAGCCTCGCACAATAATCTCAACCCATATTGGTTGATGACGAGGAACAGGAGGAGTGAGGCAGAGCAGGAGTTTTTGGTCTGTGCTACAGAGGGGACTCCCAATTCCAGCATCATGCCTTTCCAGATTGGATGACCTGAAGAGGAGAAGGAGAAGGAGGAGAGGATGGTTAGTGTTCTTCCTGAGGAGGATTCTGAACATTTGACTCTTTGTAGTCTGCCACAAATGGCAAAGTTAATGTCTAGATGACTTTCCCAAGACCCTTGCATGAAACACATTTTGTCCAACATGAAATACTGGCTGTGCACCTTTCTTGATCCACGGTACAAGGAGACGTTTGCTTCTCTCATATCGGAGGCAGAAGTGCCATTTTCAGTGCATGTATGACAGAGGGCCGTTGTGGTAGATTTGCTTAAAAGATTACCCTCAGACAACGCTGCTGGCAGAGGTACCAGCTTTTTTTTACCCACAAGGATTACAGGGGACGGACCCGCAAACCAGGTGCAACTCAGGGGGGGGGGAATGTCCACCAACTGACACATTTTCATGAGACCGTCACATCAGCAAGGGCTATCTGTGGGTGTAACTATGATGAGGAGGGTGAAGTTGACCAAGATGGTGAACTACTACTTATGTGACCATACCAGCGTCCTTCCTTATTCTTCAGTGCTTTTTAACTATTGGTTGTCCATGCTCCACATTTGACCCGACCTCTCCTTTTACACCTCGGAGGTGCTGCCATGCCCTGCTGCAAGTGTGTTGTCTGAGTGGGTTTTTAGTTTGGCTGGTGCAATCATAACGGAAATCAAAATGCAGATAGGCTGACTTCTAAAACTGAACAAGGGCTGGATTTGCAGCGGCTTTGCAAGCTCTACGGATGACAGGAATGTAATGTAAAAGCAGCCCAAATGTTTTGTTTGGATAGTTGTCATAACATCCATCCCTTACCATCCAAAACCATTTTGTTCATGAAATCACCTCCTCCTCCTGCAACAAGTACTTAGTGGTCATTTATGTATACCCCACGTGGCTGTTTTGTACTTTGTGAAAACTTGGCACATTGTGCAATGGTGAAACTTGTACTCCTTATCAATTCCCTTGCTGACACACTCCAAATGCGGAGTAATGAAGATTATTGCCCCTGCTAAATTGTCACGTAAGATTATCTGTACCAGGATTGCGCCAGTCGCCCAACTGCTAAAGATACGCTGTTTTTTAAATCAATAGAAAATTATGATTTTTTTTCAATCGTCTTGCTGACACTCCAAATGCGGAGTAATGAAGATTATTGCCCCTGCTATATTGTCACGCAAGATTATCTCTACCAGGATTGTGCCAGTCACACAACTGCCAACAAATATTAGGTTATTTTAAGTGAAAATAACAAAGAGCTGCAGCATGTACTTCCAATGATGAGAACACCTAGGTGCCAGCCTTTCACCCTCCATCCATCCCTCCTATTAAATCTCTCCCCACCTAACAAACAACTAATCTTGACAATACTCAGCTCTTAAAAGAGCTCACTATAACTTTCTATTACTGTCCCTACGCAGAAACTACACTCTCCCTACACTGTTTCCGGCTGCAATGTGCGCAAGATGGGGCCGGCAGCCTTTAAATATCCCCTATGACGCTGTAAGGCCAGCCAATCACAGTAATGTCACACCAAAGATGGTGCCGGCATTACAGTGATTGGCAAGCCAGCTGAGCTTGTTCATTGGCTGCAAATAAAGCGCCAAACATGCTGGGTGGGTCACTAATTACTTGCTGAGTTACAAATAGCCCGAATACCGTACAATTCGTGCGAGTAACAAATAGTGCCTAATGTACACTGCTCAAAAAAAATAAAGGGAACACAACAGAATATAACTCCAAGTAAATCAAACTTCTGTGAAATCAAAGTGTCCACTTAGGAAGCAACACTGACTGACAATCAATTTCACATGCTGTTGTGCAAATGGAATAGAGAAGATAAGACACACTCAATAAAGGAGTGGTTCTGCAGGTAGTGACCACAGACCACATCTCAGTACCAATGCTTTCTGGCTGATGTTTTGGTCACTTTTGAATGTTGGTTGTGCTTTCACACTCGTGGTAGCATGAGACGGACTCTAAGGCCCTGTGCACACTTTGCGTTTTTAGATGCGTTTCCGCTGCGTTTTTCAACGTGCGGAAACGCATCCAACCCGCAGCACAGTGCATTACCAATGTAATCTAATGGGAACCGCATGTCTGCTGTGCACATACTGCGGAAAAAAACGCGCGGTTTCGCGCGCGTTTTATTTTCCGCAGCATGTCAATTCTTTGTGCGGAACTGCAGCGGTTCGGCGCCCATTGACTTGCATTGAGTCGGGCACTTCCGCAGCAAAACCGCAGATCTAAAAAAGATCTGCGGTTTTGCTGCGGGTGAAACCGCTGCAGTTCGGGAGGAGGGAAGTGTGTGGGCGGTGCGTGGGCGTGTTTAGTGTGCGGCGCTATTTGTGTGGGCGGTGCATGGGCGTGTATAGTGTGCGGCGCTGTGTGTGTGGGCGTTGATTGTGTGCCGGTGTCTGCGTGATCGGTGTCCGGGCCTGTGTGCGTGATCGGTGTGCGGGGCTGTGTGTGTGATCGGTGTATGTGCGGGGCTGTGTGCGTGATCGGTGTATGTGTGGCGGTGTGCGGGGCTGTGTATGCAGGCATCGTCGGATGGGACTACAAGTCCCATCCAGCTATGCCTGCTACAGTGACAGTGACTGACACATTAGCCAATGACGGTTGTTTTATTTTTTTACGTTTTTTTACAGGAGATCGAGGACGTCGCTTGGATCTGAGCGTATAATAAAGAGTAATGAAAACCGTCTTGTGTTTTATTTCATTAAAATAATTTATTCTTATGCTGTTTTTTTTTAACCCTTTATTAATATAAGATTAATAATGGATAGGCGTCTTATTGACGCCTCTCTATTATTAACCGGGCTTAATATCACCTTACAATAGCAAGGTGATATTAACCCCTTATTACCCCATATCCCACCGCTACAGGGGAGTGGGAAGAGAGGGGCTATGTGCCGGAATTGGCACATCGTACAGATGCGCCAATTCTGGGGCGGCTGGGTGCTGTTATTTTTAGCCAGGGGGGGTGCCAATATCCATGGCCCCTTCCTAGGCTATGAATATCAGCCCACAGCTGTCTGCGTAGCCTTTCTGGCTATAAATTATAGGGGGACCCCACGTCATTTTTTTTGGGGGGTCCCCATATTTTAACCCCTTCACCCCCAAGGGTGGTTTGCACGTTAATGACCGGGCCAATTTTTACAATTCTGACCACTGTCTCTTTATGAGGTTATAACTCTGGAACGCTTCAACGGATATTCGCGATTCTGAGATTGTTTTCTCGTGACATATTGTACTTCACGTTAGAAGTACAATTTCTTTGATATAACTTGCGTTTATTTTTGAAAAAAACGCAAATATGGCGAAAATTTTTAAAATTTGCAATTTTCAAACTTTGAATTTTTATTCCCTTAAAACAGAGAAATATATCACATAAAATAGTTAAGAAATAACATTTTCCACATGTCTACTTTACATCAGCACAACTTTGGAACCAAAATTTTTTTCTGTTAGGAAGTTATAAGGGTTAAAAGTTGACCAGCGATTTCTCATTTTTACAACAAAATTTACAAAGCCATTTTTTTTAGGGACCACCTCACATTTGAAGTCACTTTGAGGGGTCTATATGGCAGAAAATACCCAAAAGTGACACCATTCTAAAAACTGCACCCCTCAAGGTACTCAAAACCACATTCAAGAAGTTTATTAGCCCTTCAGGTGCTTCACAGGAACTAAAGCAACGTGGAAGGAAAAAATGAATATTTAACTTTTTAGCCACAAAAATGATCTTTCACAAACTTTTTTTTTTATTTTCACAAGGGTAAAAGGAGAAAATGGACAGATAAAGTTGTTGTGCAATTTCTCCTGAGTACGCCAATACCCAATATGTGGGGGAAAACCACTGTTTGGGCACACGGCAGAGCTCGTAAGGGAAGGAGCGCCGTTTGACTTTTTCAAACTAAAATTGGCTGGAATTGAGATTGGACGCCATGTCGCGTTTGGAGAACCTCTGATGTGCCTAAACAGTGGAAACCCCCACAAGTGACACCATTTTGGAAACTAGACCCCCTAAGGTACTTATCTAGATCTGTTGTGAGCACTTTGAACCCCCAAGTGTTTCACAAAAGTTTATAATGCTTGGGTATGAAAAAAAAAAAAAAAAAAAATTTCCACAAAAATGATTTTTTAGTCCCAAATTTTTGAATTTTCCCAAGGAAATTGGACCCCAAAAGTTGTTGTCCAATTTGTCCTGAGTACGCTGATACCCCATATGTGGGGGGGGGAAACTGTTTGGGCGCACAGCAGGGCTTAGAAAGGAAGTAGTAACATTTTGGAATGCAGACGTTGATGGGGGTCATGTTCCGTTTGCAGTGCCCCAGATGAGCCTAAACAGTGGTAACCCCCACAAGTGACCCCATTTTGGAAACTAGACTCCCTAAGGAACTTATGTAGATCTTTGGTGAGCACTTTGAACACCCAAGTGCTTCACACAAGTTTATAATGCCCGGGCATGAAAAGAAAAAATCCTATTTTTTTCCCACAAAAATTATCTTTTAGTCACTAATTTTTTATTTTTCCAAGGGTAACAGGAGAAATTGGAACACATAAGTTGTTGTCCAATTTGTCCTGAGTACGCTGATACCCCATATGTGGGGGGGAACCACTGTTTGGGCGCACGGCAGAGCTCGGAAGGGAAGGAGCACCATTTGACTTTTTCCAACCAAAATTGGCTGGAATTGAGATTGGACGCCATGTTGCATTTGGAGAGCCCCTGATGTGCCTAAACAGTGGAAACCCCCCACAAATGACCCCATTTGGGAAAATAGACCCCCTAAGGAACTTATCTAGATATTTGGTGAGCAAATTGAACCCCCAAGTGCTTCACACAAGTTTATAACGTAGAGCCGTAAAATTTAAAAATCATATTTTTTCCACAAAAATGATCTTTTCACCCCAATTTTTATTTTTCCAATGGTAACTAGACTCCAAAAGTTATTGTGCAATTTGTCCTGAGTGCGCTGATACCCCATATGTGGGAGTAAACCACTGTTTGGGTGCATGGCAGAGTTTGGAAGGGAAGGAGCGCCGTCTGACTTTTTCAACGCAGAATTGGCTGGACGCCATGTCGTGTTTGGAGAGCTCCTGATCTGCCTAAACAGTGGAAACCCCCCACAAATGACACCATTTTGGAAACTAGACCCCTCAAGGAACTTATCTAGATGTGTGGTGAGAACTTTGAACCCCCAGGTGTTTCACTAAAGTTTATAACGTACAGCCGTAAAATAAAAAATCTTTTTTTTTTTTTACAAAAATGATTTTTTCGCCCCCAATATTTTATTTTCACAAGGGTAACAGAAGAAATTGGAACCCAAAAGTTGTTGTCCAATTTGTCCTGAGTACGCTGATACCCAATATGTGGGAGAAAACTACTGTATGGGCACACGTCAGGGCTCGGAAGGGAAGTAGTGACGTTTTGGATTGCAGATTTTGATGCTGTATGGCGGCTCGTTTTTTGCGGGACAAGATGACGTTTTCAGCGGTACCATGTTTATTTATATCGGTCTTTTTCATCGCGTGTTATTCCACTTTTTGTTCAGCGGTATAATGATAAAGCACTGATTTTTTGCTTGTTTTTTTTTTTTTTTAAGGGGTTCACAAAAGGGGTTAACTAGTGGGACAGTTTTATAGGGGGGGTCGTTACGGACACGGCGATACCAAATATGTGTACTTTTATTGTTTTGTTTTTTTTATTTACAGGAAAAAATGAATTTATTGGGGAATATATATATATTTTTTTTTATTTATTTTGGATTTTTTTTTAAAACATGTTTATTTTTATTTATTTAACTTTTTTACTTTGTCCCAGGGTGGGACATCACTGTATTTTATCAGATCGCTGGTGTGACAGTGTGCACAGCACTCTGTCACACCAGCGATCGCACAGGCATAGCTGCAGGCTTCTCAGTGCTTGCTCTCAGGACCCTCCCGGGTCCTGGGAGGGAGGAAGCCCTCAGAACAGCGCGATCACATCGCGCTGGTCTGAGGGTCTCAGGGGGGTGCGCAGGGAGCCCTCTCCCTGCGCGATGCTCCCCTGTGCCCCCAGTACACCGCGATCATGTTTGATCGCGGTGTGCCAGGGGTTAATGTGCCGGGAGCGGTCCGTGACCGCTCCTGACACACAGTCACGGGTGTCAGCTGTGATAATCAGCTGACACCCGGCGGCGATTAGCTGCGCTCTCCTCCGGGAGCGCAGCTGATTGCCTATGACGTACTATCCCGTCCATGGGCAGAATGGCACGGGTTTTATGGACGGGATAGTACGTCTAATGTCAGAGAGGGGTTAATAGCCAGTGAAGGCTAGCTGAAGGCTGATATTCATAGCCTGGGAAGATCCATGGGTATTAACCCCTTCCCAGGCTAGAAATATTGGCCCCGGCTGTCGGCTTTCCCCCTCTGGCGCAGAAAATTGCGCGGGAGCCCACGCCATTTTTTTTCCTATTTTTTTTTTTATTTACTATTGCGTTAAGATTTTGTGTGTGTGTACGCGTGTCTTTAACTATTTATGTACCATTTTATCTATCTACCTATATATCTTTCTGTCTATCTATATATCTATCTTTCTCTATATATATTTCTAACTATCTATTATCCATCTATGTATTTTCTATCTATCTATCTATCTATCTATCTATCTATCTACTGGTATCTATTATCTATCTATGGCCGGCGTCACACTTGCGAGAAATACATGCAGCCGCACACTCGGGTCCGAGAGCGGGCGGCCGTGACGGGTGTTGATGCGAGAAAGTCGTGCGACTTACTCGCATCACACTCGCCATTGTGACGCCGGCCTATCTCTATCTGTGTTTGTGTAATGGAGTGTGGGTTGGACAAATGTAAAAGAGGAAGTTGGACAAGAAATGACATCACAAATCTTTTTTTTTGTTAAACAACATATCTTTATTTAGCTGTCAAAACCGCATACAAAAACCGCATGAGAAAAAGCATGAAAAGCCGCGTCAAAACTGTGCCTGCGTTTTCTGGCAAGAGGTGCGGTTTCGGCGCGGAAAAATCCGCAGGCAAATCCGCAATGTGTGCACAGGCCCTAAAACCCAGACAAGTGGCTCAGGTAGTGCAGCTTATTCAGGATGGCACAGTGAGTTGTGGCAAGAAGGTTTGCTGTGTCTGCCAGCGTAGTGTCCAGAGGCTGGAAGCGCTACCAGGAGACAGGCCAGAACACCAGGAGACGTGGAGGGGGTCATAGGAGGGCAACAACCCAGCAGCAGGGCCGCTACCTCCGCCTTTGTGCAAGGAGGAACACTGCCAGAGCCCTGCAAAATGACTTCCAGCAGGCCACAAATGTGCATGTGTCTGCACAAACGGTTAGAAACCGACTCCATGAGGATGGTCTGAGTGCCCGACATCCATAGATGGGGGTTGTGCTCACAGCCCAACACCGTGCAGGACTCTTGGCATTTGCCACAGAACACCTGGATTGGCAAATTCGCCACTGGCACCCTGTGCTCTTCACAGATGAAAGCAGGTTCACACTGAGCACATGTGATAGACGTGAGAGTCTGGAGACACCGTGGAGAGCGATCTGCTGCCTGCAACATCCTTCAGCATGACCGGTTTGGCAGTGGGTCAGTAATGGTGTGGGGTGGCATTTCTTTGGAGGGCCACACAGCCCTCTGTGTGCTCACCAGAGGTAGATTGACTGCCATTAGGTACTGAGATGAGATCCTCAGACCACTTGTGAGACCATATGCTGGTGCAGTTGGTCCTGGGTTCCTCCTAATGCAGGACAATGCCAGACCTCATGTGGCTGGAGTGTGTCAGCAGTTCCTGCAAGATGAAGGCATTGAAGCTATGGACTGGCCCACCCGTTCCGCAGACATGAATCCGCTTGAGCACATCTGGGACATCATGTCTCGCTCCATCCACCAATGTCACGTTGCACCAGACTGTCCAGGAGTTGGCGGATGCTTTAGTCCAGATCTGGGAGGAGATCCCTCAGAAGACCATCCGCCATCTCATCAGGAGCATGCTCAAGCATTGTAGGGAGATCATAGAGGCACGTGGAGGCTACATACACTACTGAGCATCATTTTGACTTGTTTTAAGTACATTACATTCCACTTTAATTTTGTGGGTGACGCCAAATCCAGGCCTCCATTGGTTAATAAATTTGATTTTCATTGATGATTTTTGTGTGATTTTGTTTTCAGCACATTCAACTTTGCACAGAATAAAGTATTCAATGAGAATATTTAATTCATTCAGATCTAGGATGTGTTATTTGAGTGTTCCCTTTATTTTTTTGAGCAGTGTATTAGCTCATCACTAGTTATGACCACTGATATAGTTCGTTAACTAGTTGCTAGTGGTTGCAACCATGGATTCATAAGGTCCTGCAAAGCCTGCACATGATAAAAGAGACTTAGCGAATTGGGAGAACTATACTACATTTGTAATTGGAGGTATTTGCTAATGTTATTATTACATCTACTGCATATTGGCATAGGATCTTGGAGATGAGAATATCCTTTAAATCTATTAATACCTTGGCATTAATCTTGACATCTGTAGGGAGCAGGGACATGGGACTAGAGGAGTCAGTAGTAAGTGGGTCCTTGCCTAGTTTAAGTATTACTACCACAATGGCCTATTGCATAGAATTAGGTAATTCCTCTTCTTTAAAAGCTGTCATGGGTGTATCGCCACGAGGATCGTCGCGATTACACACTCTGACTTCTCACAGCTGAGTTGCTGTTTCTTTGTGTTTGGTAATGAGGGAGTTAATTTTACCTAGCTCTTTGCTAAGACTAGGTCCAGCCTCGCCCGGCTGCTTTTGATTATGTTCTAATTAGATTCCTTCATATACCTGCCAGTCTGCTTGTTAGATGCCGGTGAAAGCATTCATGTAGTCTAGCAGACTGGATCGGTTCTGAGAATACTTAAGCTAAGAGTTCCTTAGTTGTTTTTACTCTTACAGCTTATAGTTTATCTCTGAGACCTTAGGTGTTCCTACTGTGTGTGAGTGTTGTATGTAAGACTTTATTTACTTTATTTCTTGTCTTTCTTGTATGTCTTTCTGTTCATTAACCGTTACCTGTTCATTCCCTTTGGTGGTAATCAGGGTCCTTCTTAGGACTAGATTACAGTTGGCAGGGATTGATAGGAGACAGGGTTTACGCTGGTGGCCTGGACCTCTGTACCTTTAACAGTACCTCCAGGTAGAGGGATTAGTTAGGACCCCAGTTTAGGGTCAGCATAGACCCCGGTCACCCTCTAGCCGGAGACAGCGTATAACGGATTCCGTATTGACCCACTGGACATTCTGTCAGGTAATTCTATGTTATCATATATCTATGCGCATGTTATATAGTATGTTGCCCTTTTGATATAGATTACTGACATCACATATATATATATCTGCTATACAGCGTGACATTTTCACCGGCCCATACTAAAGATTCTCCCCAGCTGTCATGGATCCAGTAGCCCAGCTGGCCCGGCAGTTGCAGGGGTTGTCCATGGAGTTGGCAGACATTAAGTCCAAGGTTTTGTCTCCCCCGGAGCAAACCAGATCTGAACCTAAGGTTGCTCTCCCGGACAGGTTCACTGGTGGGCGGGACAAATTTTTTACTTTCCGGGAGGCATGTAAATTGTACTTTCGGCTGCGGCCTCGGTCATCTGGGAGTGAAGAGCAGAGGGTGGGAATTGTTATCTCGCTCTTACAAGGGGACCCTCAATCTTGGGCGTTCTCTATTCATAGAATCATAGAATCATAGAATGGTAGAGTTGGAAGGGACCTCCTGGGCCATCTGGTCCAACCCCCTGCTCAAAGCAGGATTCTCTAAATCATCCCAGACCGATGTCTGTCCAGCCTCTGTTTGAAGACTTCCATTGAAGGAGAACTCACCACCTCTCGTGGCAGCCTGTTCCACTCCTTGATCACCCTAACTGTCAAAAAGTTTTTTCTAATATCTAATCTGTGTCGCCTCCCATTCAGTTTCATCCCATTGCTTCTAGTCTTTCCTTGTGCAAATGAGAATAAAGATGATCCTTCTACAATGTGACAGCCCTTGAGATATTTGTAGACAGCTATTAAGTCTCCTCTCAGTCTTCTTTTTTGCAAGCTAAACATTCCCAAATCCTGCAACCGTTCCTCATAGGACATGGTTTGCAGACCGTCACCATTCTGGTGGCTCTTCTTTGAACTTGCTCCAGTTTGTTGATGTCTTTTTTGAAATGTGGTGCCCAAAACTGGACACAGTATTCCAGATGAGGTCTGACCAAAGAGGAGTAGAGGGCAATAATGACCTCACGTGATCTAGACTGTATGCTTCTGTTGATACATCCTAGAATTGTATTTGCCTTTTTTGCTGCTGCATCACACTGTTGACTCATGTTCAGTCTATTATCAATTAGTATACCCAAGTCTTTTTCACATGTGCTGTTACTTAGCCCTATTCCTCCCATTTTGTATATGCTTTTTTCATTTTTATTGCCCAGATGTAGTACTTTGCATTTTTCCCTGTTAAAAACCATTCTGTTAGTTGCTGCCCACTGCTCCAGTTTATTTATATCTTTTTGAATCCTCTCTCTCTCTTCTCTAGTATTAGCTACCCCTCCTAGCTTTGTGTCATCAGCAAATTTGATCAGTTTACCCTCAATTCCTTCATCTAAATCATTGATAAAGATGTTGAACAATACAGGGCCCAAAACAGAGCCTTGTGGTACCCCACTTGAGACATTCTTCCAACTGGATGTGCAGCCATTTACGACCACTCTTTGATTCCGATCACTAAGCCAGTTATGAATCCACCTAACAGTTGCCTTGTCCATTCCATACTTAGTAATTTTTTCAATAAGGATTGTGTGAGATACTTTGTCAAATGCTTTGCTGAAGTCAAGATATACTATATCTACAGCATTTCCCTGATCCACCCAGTCAGTGATTCTGTCATAGAAGGAAATTAAGTTAGTCTGACATGACTTATTAGTTACAAACCCATGCTGACTCTGTTTAATCACTTCATTCTTATGCAGGTACTTACATACATGTTCTTTAATAATTTGTTCAAAGATCTTTCCTGGTATAGAAGTCAGACTCACCGGCCTGTAGTTCCCTGGGTCCACCTTCTTCCCCTTTTTGAAGATAGGAACAACATTTGCTCTTCTCCAGTCTTCTGGGACTTCTCCTGTTCTCCAAGAATTTTCAAAGATTATGGACAGTGGTTCAAGAATTTCTTCTGCTATCTCCTTCAGTATTCTGGGGTGTAATTCATCTGGACCTGGAGACTTGAATTCATTTAGGTTAGCTAAGTGTTTCCTCACTGTCTTTCTGTTTATAGATATCCTGGATTCTTCTATTCCTTTAATAGGACAGTGAAGATCAGTTGATGTTACATTTCCTTTCTGAGAGAAAACAGATGCAAAATAGGAATTTAACAGTTCAGCCTTCTCAACATCCTGTCTTACCATTTCATCATTTTCATCCTGTAAAAATCCTATAGCATCTTTGACTTTTCTTTTACTTTTGACATATCCCCAAAATCCTTTTTTGTTGCTTTTGACATCTCTTGCAAGCCTTAATTCATTGTCAGCTTTAGATAATCTGATTTTTGCCCTGCAGGTTCTGCAGATGGCATTATATTCTTCTTTAGATATGCCTCCTTCTTTCCATTTGATAAACATTGCTTTCTTTCTTTTTAGCATGTGTTTAAGTTCTGTGTTCATCCATCCTGGTTTCCTTAAATGCTTCCCATTTTTCCCTCTTTTCGGAATTGTTAATGATTGTGCTTTGAGAATCTCATTTTTCAAGATGTCCCATCCTTCCTGGACATTTTTGTCCTTAAGGATATCCTGCCATTGGTTCCCTCCAATTCTCTTTCTGAGTCCCTTAAAATCTGCCTTTCTGAAATCTAACCTTGATGTCTGAGTCTTCACAGGTCTTCCTCCTCTTGTTATCCAAAATTCTAAAATAGCATGGTCACTACCTCCTAGGGTCCCAGCCACTCTTACCTCCTCAACCATTTCCTCCCTGTTTATAAGGATTAGATCCAAGGTAGCAGATCCCCTTGTTTTCTCCCCTACCTTTTGAAAGATAAAGTTGTCAGCAAGAGAGGATAAGAATTTCCTTGACCTGTTAGTTTTGCCTGAGAGAGATTCCCAAGGCTCCCCAGATCTCCAGTCAGTGGATCGATTTTTTACTGCCCTGGGTCTGGTATATGATGATCCGGATCGAGTTTCCCTTGCTGAAACAAAGTTACGTAAAATACGGCAAGGAAATCGTCCAGCGGAGGAATATTCTTCTGAGTTCCGTAGATGGGCAACAGATACTCAGTGGAATGACCCAGCTCTTAGGAGCCAGTTTTGTCAAGGGTTGTCTGACAAATTAAAAGATGTGTTGGCTCAGTATGATTCTCCTCCATCACTGGAGGCTGCTATGGCCCTCGCTATTCGCATTGATAGACGAATTCGGGGAAGACGCGAGGTAACTCCGCCTCCCGTGATGACTCCACCTACTACTAAAGTCCCTTATACTGAGGTTCCCCTGGTCTGTTCTGAGGAACCCATGCAGTTGGGAGGGACATCTTTTTGTAGGAGGGAATCGGCGGTGCACCGCAAGACTAGAAGGTGTTTCTTTTGCGGCAGAGAGGGACATTTTGTTGGGGGGTGTCCATCCCGGGCCTCTTTGAGCAAAGGAGTTAACCTGGGAGTGTGTATTTCGTCCCCAAATCCCTCTCAGTTTCTCGTGCCTGCGGAGGTGGTGATTGGTACTAGAACTGAGAGGATTTCTGTTTTTCTTGATAGTGGGTCCGGGGCTAATCTGGTGGACGCTCGGTTTGCCCAGGTGCATGGTATGCAACTGAGTGTATTGGCCAAACCGGTCCCTATAGTATCTATTGATTCTAGACCTCTCGGTCAAGGTAGCTTGGTACAAGCTGTTCATAACATAGATCTTCGAGTAGGGGCAATACATAAAGAGCAATTGTCTTGTTATGTGTTGGAGGGTCTACCCACTCCTATTGTGTTGGGACTTCCTTGGTTGGCTAAACATAACCCAGTGATTGATTGGCAATCCGAAAAGATAAGCCAGTGGGGTGAATTTTGCAGGAATAACTGCATGAGCACGGTCATCGGTGCGGTTGTGCCTAGGACTTTGTCTCCTTTTCTGGAGGACTTTGGGGAGATGTTCTCAGAGGAGGGGTGCAAAGAGTTACCTCCTCATCGCGCATATGACTGCTCAATAAAGTTGCTTCCTGATGCCTTATCTCGTACTTTCCCAGGGGCCGGGAAGACGGATGATCCGGTTCCTATTCCTCAGGAGGGAGTTGTAGTGTCAGCTGTATGCTCTGAGCTTGAGGGGGAGGTATTGGGGGCTCAGGGGGACGCCCCTGGGGGACTTCCAGGGAGACTGATAGTTCCAGATCGGTTAAGACTGAAGGTTACGGGGAACCGTTACAAACGGATGGCTGATAGGGGAGAGTTTCTGGTCTAGATCTGAAGGTGAACGATCTGGTTTGGTTGTCTACCAGGAATATAAAACTTAAAGTTTCCTCCTGGAGGTTGGGTCCCAGATTCATCGGGCCGTACAGGATCAGTTCCATAATTAATCCTGTGGCATTTCGTCTGGACCTCCCTCCTACGTTTAAAATTCATAATGTGTTTCACAAGTTATTACTTAAAAAGTATGTGGCACCAGTCATACCGTCACCTCTACCTCCTCCTTCAGTGGTGGTCAATGATAACGTGGAATTTCATGGGTCGAAAATCATTGACTCACGTCTCAGTCGCCGATCCCTTCAGTACTTGGTTCATTGGAGGGGGTATGGTCCTGCGGAGAGGACGTGGGTCCCTGCGTCTGATGTTAACGCAGATCGATTGGTTCGGACCTTTCACACAACTCACCCGGGCAGACCTGGCCCTGAGGGTCCGGAGTCCCCTCGTAGAGGGGGGGGTACTGTCATGGGTGTATCGCCACGAGGATCGTCGCGATTACACACTCTGACTTCTCACAGCTGAGTTGCTGTTTCTTTGTGTTTGGTAATGAGGGAGTTAATTTTACCTAGCTCTTTGCTAAGACTAGGTCCAGCCTCGCCCGGCTGCTTTTGATTATGTTCTAATTAGATTCCTTCATATACCTGCCAGTCTGCTTGTTAGATGCCGGTGAAAGCATTCATGTAGTCTAGCAGACTGGATCGGTTCTGAGAATACTTAAGCTAAGAGTTCCTTAGTTGTTTTTACTCTTACAGCTTATAGTTTATCTCTGAGACCTTAGGTGTTCCTACTGTGTGTGAGTGTTGTATGTAAGACTTTATTTCTTGTCTTTCTTGTATGTCTTTCTGTTCATTAACCGTTACCTGTTCATTCCCTTTGGTGGTAATCAGGGTCCTTCTTAGGACTAGATTACAGTTGGCAGGGATTGATAGGAGACAGGGTTTACGCTGGTGGCCTGGACCTCTGTACCTTTAACAGTACCTCCAGGTAGAGGGATTAGTTAGGACCCCAGTTTAGGGTCAGCATAGACCCCGGTCACCCTCTAGCCGGAGACAGCGTATAACGGATTCCGTATTGACCCACTGGACATTCTGTCAGGTAATTCTATGTTATCATATATCTATGCGCATGTTATATAGTATGTTGCCCTTTTGATATAGATTACTGACATCACATATATATATATCTGCTATACAGCGTGACAAAAGCTTCCTGGAAAGTACTTGATAAACGTGACAGCAAAATCTATCCAAATTTCTTATAGATCTCTATGGGAAACACATCTGATCTTGGTGATTTGTTATTAGTCATAGAGGCCGCTGCTAACTGTATTTGTTGGCTATTCAAATACTTTTGATCATCCTCCGTAAATTTTGGGAGCTCTACTTCATCCATATTTGCTACTATTAGATCTTTATTAAAGTTCAGTTTAGATTAGTAAAGATCTTCGTAAAACCCAAACATTTTTTTGTATCTGATCGGTTTGATTAACTATGAATCTCTTTTTATCCCTTATGGCCCCTATAAAGGAAGTACTTGACAGGGTATTGGCGATTACTGCTAACAGGTGCCTCGCTTTTTCTCCCTCTTGAAATAATTTATGCTGACAAAATATGTTTATTTTTTTCTTTGGAGGTGTTGGTTATATGCCTCACGAGCCTCCTTCCATACTAATGGTCTCCTCCTGATCCAGAGAAAATAAACCGTTCCACAGTGGATGTGACACGATCCTGAAGGAATTCCCCAAATTGTTTTACTTTTAGATCTACTAATGGCCTGTGAGAACTCTCTTTAGACATGCCTTCATGGTGTCCAATAAAAAACCTTAGGAGTCAATGTTATCCTGAAAATGTTGGAGAATGCTTAACACTAACTTATCTATAATTTGGACCCAAAATGGATTACTTGTCCATAGTGTGAGGGATGACTAGTCTAGGGAGTCTAGTCTAGTCTAGTGTAGTGTAGGCACAACAGTGCGGGGGGAGTGATCAGATGAGGCTCTAGGGCAGTGTTTCTCCACTCCGGTCCTCAAGACCCACCAACAGGTCATGTTTTCAGGATATCCTTAGTATTGCACAGGTGATAATTTTATCACCTGCTCAAGCATTAATTCCATCACCTATGCAATACTAAGGAAATCCTGAAAACATGATCTGTTGGTGGGTCTTGAGGACTGGAGTTGAGAAACACTGCTCTAGGGAGATACTGTACAGAATATGTTCTGATTCCAGGGCTATATAATTGCATGACAGTTCTTCATGTGATTTGGAGTAGCCGTAGAACTGTCGGGCAGTAGGATGTTTGACTCGCCATTGATCGGATAATGACATTTCCGTAAGTAACTTGCCAAACATGGATATAGAGGCTTCTTTTGTTGGCTGATTAGTCTTGCATTATATATCCTTATTGGGAGAGATGCTATTGAAGTCTCCCATAACAAGTACAGGGACTCACAGAATTTTATCTATGAGTGTTGCTATCTATTTCATGAGATTATTTTTATATGGAGGTGGGCTATAGACCGCTATTAACAGGAGCTCCTTAGAGAATATTCTACAATGAATACTTACAAATCTACGATCCCTGTCAATTTTAGAGGAAAAAAAACTTCAAATGGGATAGATTTATGGATCAGGAGTCGGACTCCTCCAGAAGAGCTTGAAAAGTAGAATGGAATCTATGACCGATCCATGAATGGTTTATAGATGAGGTTTTATCTTTTTCTAAATGCATTTCTTGCAGGCATACAACTGCAGGTGAATGATTTCGGATATATTCCATAAAGGGTAACCTCTTAGTGTCATCCAAACTTCTGAAGTCCCATGTAAGGAAAACAACACTGTCAGCCATACTTCATGTCTTTGCATGTATTGAAGCAAATATCAGAGACATCACTGAATTACATGTGAAACTGAGCCAGAACCCCTAATAGCTGATATTAATGTGTACTCAAACATGTAGCATATTGTGAACAGACAATTACCCCCAAAACAAGAGAAACCATATAAAATTACATTATCATCTGAAACAAAGAGATGGAAGAAGGTACTAGTTCAGACTGCAGCCAGACATGTAATAAGCCCACAGGGCCTTGGTTTACTTAACAAAATCTATGGATCTAACAAACTATCGGGTAGTTACTGATGGCAACAAACTTAAATTTTTTTTTCAAACCATCAACATTGCAGATAATGGCATGTTCTTTGCTCATCCAGATTCATCCAACAGAATGAGTATTTTAGGATGGTCAAAGGAGAGAGCCTTGCAGTCCTCCTAAAGTTTCCATTTCAAATTTTGCTGGAACAAACATGAGGTAGTAAATTTGCAGAAAGTTTAGCTGGATTTGGTATCCTAGGACTGCAACATAATCTTTGCTCATTCATGTCTAGCTACCAGAGCGCATCTTTAGTATAGTCGAAGAAGAACGTTTCTGCCAGAGCTGCCACTCTAAGTCTTGCTGGCTAAAACATGGAGTAGGGAATTTGCTTATTATATAGACGGTGTTTAATTTCCAAATATTGTGCTCTTAGTTTTGAGACTTCGATGGAGTAGTCTGGGAAGAAAGATATTTCTTGGCCATTAAAAGAAATGTCCCCTTTGTTAAGTGCTGCTTTAAGGATATTGTCTCTCTCCTGATAATGGAGGCGTTTTATTAGAACATGAAGGGATCCTGGTAGAAGTGGCCTAGTAGGTACATTGTGAGCTCTCGCCACAGCATACAGTGGGGACAGAGAGTCTGCGCCAAGGAGTGAAAACAGCCATTTTCAAAGAACTCAGTAGGATTATTTCCTTCAGATTTCTCAGTGATTCCAACCACGCTTACATTATTTTTTCTGAATTTCTTTTCCATGTCATCCACCTAGGCTAGTAGGGCCGAGACCTGCTGATTTTGTCTCGAGGAGTCTTTCTATTTGAGGTATTTTGTCCTCCCAGTCACTGATCTTCCCTTCTGTTGCTGTAGTTCTTTCAGATACTTTCTACAGAGCCTGTAACAGCCATGAACACGTCTTTCAGTGTAGATTCAGTAATCTGCTGGCTCATATCATCATGATCAGCATCTGTTTGGGACTGAAGAGTAACGGGAACAACCCAAAATGCATATATACAAATATGTCTTGTGTCTAGACTCCCCTTAGGTCTTGTACGGTGATCAGTATTTTCCTCAGGTGTTGTGAGTGTGGGGTTGGGGGGTGGAACCCTTTTGCTAGGTGCCATTGTGGCAAAGCTGGCCGATTTCACTGCAGTGCTGGCTGCATTTTCCCGCTCTGGAACCTGCTGAAGACACGCCGGCCCCATTTTAGATCTCTCTGCCCGCTGAAGACTGCGACTCCCACAGTATTCCCCCTACTTTCGTGGCCACGAAGACTCCGCTCACCGGCACCGCTTGATGCAGACGATGTTTCGGTACATATTAATTCTGTTTTCGGTTAACGGGGCCCAATGGATCGTTGTGCAGGCAGATGTCCCCAGAGCTCACCTGCCACGTGGCCACTCGCAAGCTCAGCCAGGCCTCCTTCCACCACTATATTTACCTGAAGATGCAGATACTAGTTACATCCGGATGTTGGGCAAGGAGGGCAGCAGTGGAGTGAAACCAGCGGGCTATTGTTTCCATTAATTCTGCTGTCCCGCTACGGACTGGAACAGCCAAAGCCAGATTTGGCCTGCAAACCGATTGCCTGGGTCTGCTTTAAGCCAATGTTTGTTGATTTAAAAATTAGGATATTTTAAGACAATTTATGCTTGTTACATTTTTTTTTAAAAAAGATTTGATACATGATCGGTTCTTTGTTGACTAAAATGAGGACAGTGTGATATACGCAAATGAAGATTTTGGCAATGAGTGCTGAAGAGAAGAATGAGACTAAGAACTGATATCTTATTACATTATTTATTACATGTTAAATGTTGAAAGAGCATATAGGAATGGCTGTGCACATACATCGGGACCAAGGAACCTCATACTAACATGTGCATTAGGACTGGCCCCTTTAAAGAACAAGTTCATGCATTGCCTTTTTTAACCACTTTTTCCAAACAGAAAAGACAATAACCACAGCTATAATACATATGGGAAGACACCTTCACAGTCGTTTATACTCATGGATATATCCAAACAGTTTTTTTTTCTTGCAGACCTGAGGCATGTGAATGGACATACTTGTAAAACAAGTTCTTACAAAAAAAAAGCAAAAAAAAAAATCTTCTTAAGAAAATTGAGAAGTATTTATGACCAGTGAGATTTTGTTTAATTTTCCGGTCATTATTTAAAAAAAAAAGAAAAAAAGAAAAACACTACTTGTTTTGATTCTGAAAGAAAAATAGGAGACTATCTGGATGTCTCAAAGTGAAGTAATAATATAGTGGTTCAGGAATACAAAGAAAATGTCAGCGATTATTTTTTTTACTCACAGCAAAAATAAAAATGTGTAACACTGTAAAGTAGAAATCATCATGGCTGCAAGGACTTTGCTGCTGGACCCATGTTCCAGAAATATCAGATATCCAATGAAATGTTACATCTAAATTCTGTGTCAATAATAGTTCACTTGGGATAGATCTTATTAGGGAGGAGACACTGCTAATTTCATGCAAATTCTGATGTTGCCAGTCTGCTTTATAGACCAAGATGTCCAAAGTGTGATGATATTACTGCATTTAGAATAATGTTTTTCTCCAGAAAAAAATATTAAAGTGAAAAACATTGAATCCCACACTTCCTCCCCTCAAGGAAGAATTGGAAAAAAAAAAAGTCTGAATGATGTTTTACACAGAGGGGTAAAGTGCATACTAGTGGTCACCAAACTCAAACATGTCTTCTCCATTGTAAGTTCATACATTTATGGACTTTTTGGAAACCGCAGTGGATCCAATACGATACACAGATCATGCTCTTCTCATCATGATAAAGACTAGGAAAGATAGCTGCTGCCATGGTGGTTGGCATCAGTGTGGCTCAGCCAAGACTAAAGGAATGTAGTTCTTTAACAATTAAGAGTATATTCAGAAACCTGGTTTAATCCACCTTCTACTTTTGGGGATTCCATCTCATAAAAATGCTACATTTCAGGAATGTATGAAAATATTAATACTAAATGCCATACATGATGCAGGTGTACACAAAGTTACTAGAATTTGGTTGGGGTTTCTGGTACTTTTAATTGCAGGAATAGTGCAGTCTACTACAGTACTAGTACTTGTCATCTCCTGATAAAGCTAGAGGATAGCGAAACTCACGTCAAGGTTTTAATTCATTCACATGTACATTTCAGATTTCATGTCTAAGGGTATGTATAATTTTTTTTGCACTTTATCTTGACATATTTCTAGGAGCCATCATATTCTATTGGTATGATTGCTAGCCGCCATCTGTATATGGTTATTGGATAACCCATCTTTTTTTTCCGCTATCTAATTTTTAGTCTCAATACATTCATTATAAATTGTATACTTATTATAGAAATAATAAAGGTTATTTCTCATATCTTTTATGGTCATTTTTTCCTTCATGTTTGGATGATAATCCATTTTGGTCATTGTAACTTAATCAAAGTTACTGTAAGCGACAATGGCTCCATTGAAGTCAATAGACCATTTAGGTATCAAAAGGAAATCGGATTTGAAATACCCGTCATGGCCACTACGCTTGTGTGAACATCGTAATACACACATGGTCAAAATTGTTGATAACCCTCGTTTAACAGAAAAACCCACAATAGTCACAGAAATAACTTGAATCTGACAAAAACAATAATAAATCAAAAATCTATGAAAATGAACAAATGAAAGTCAGAAATTGCTTTTCAACCATGCTTCCAGAAAATAAAAAAAAAAATAAAACTCATGAAATAGGCCTGGACAGAAATGATGGTACCCCTGAAAATAATGTGACAAAAGGGACATGTTAAATCAAGGTGTGTCCACTAATTAGCATCACAGGTGTCTACAATCTTGGAATCAGTGAGTGGGCCTGTAAAGAGGGCTACAGATACTCACTGTGATGTTTGGTGACATGGTGTGTATCACACTCAACATGGACCAGAGGAAGCGAAGGAAAGAGTTGTCTCAGGAGATTAGAAAGAAAATTATAGACAAACATATTAAAGGTAAAAGTTATAAGACCATCTCCAAGCAGCTTGATGTTCATGTGACTAAAGTTGCACATTTTATTCAGAAATTTAAGCTTCATGGGACTGTAGCCAACCTCCCGGAAAGTGGCCGCAGGAGGAGAATTGATGACAAATCAAAGAGACGGATAATAGGAATGGCAACAGACGAGGCCAGAAAAACTTCTAAACAGATTATAGGTGAACTTCAAGCTCAAGGAACATCAGTGTCAGATTGCACCATCCGTTGTTGTATGAGCCAAAGTGGACTTCATGGGAGGCGACTAGGGAGGACACCATTGTTGAAAAAAATCATAAAAAAGCCAGACTGGAATTTGCTAAACTACATGTTGACAAGCCACAAAGCTTCTGGGAGAATGTCCTATGGACAGATGAACCAAAAATGGAACTTTTTGGCAAGGCACATCAACTCTATGTTCAGATGGAAAAATGAAGCATATCAAGAAAAGAACACTGTCCCTACTGTGAAACATGGAGGAGGCTCTGTTATGTTCTGGGGCTGCTTCGCTGCATCTGACACAGGGTGTTTAGAATCTGTGCAGAGTACAATGAAATCGCAAGACTATCAAGGGATTCTAGAGAGAAATGTGCTGCCAAGTGTCAGAAAGCTTGGTCTCAGTCACAGGTCATGGGTCTTGCAACAGGATAATGACACAGAAGACACAGCTAAAAACACCCAAGAATGGCTAAGAAGAAAACATTGGACTATTCTGAAGCGGCCTTCTATGAGCCATGACCTAAATCCTATTGAGCATCTTTGGAAAGAGCTGAAACATGCCGTCTGGAAAATGCAGCCTTCAAACACGAGACAACTGGAGCAGTTTGCTCTTGAGGAGTGGCCAAAATACCTGTAGAGAGGTGCAGAAGTCTCATTGACAGTTACAGAAATCGTTTGATTGCAGTGATTGTCACCAATGTGGCTTTCTGTCATTAAACGAGGGGTATCAACAATTTTGACCACGTGTGTATATATCTGGATGCTTGTTTATTGTGCAAGTGCTATCATGTATTCCTTATTAGTAAATCCTATAAGTGTAAGGCTTACCTAATAATGCAAAATGTAACCATTATATAAATGCGGGTAAAAATAAACTGCATTAATTATACGTTTATAATACTGCATTTATGTGAATGCTTATGGAATTTAAGGCAAAAAAAGAATATAAAATGAATTGATATATATGCATATTGTAACATAAAAGAAAATATGTGGCTAAAAATAACAAAAAAGTAAAAAAAAAAACCCACTGTGATAAAAAAGGATTGGAATGATAGTTAAGTAAATATTCTACAACTAATATGCCTAAGTACTAAAAACGATTATACCAAAAGTGCAAACAATGCAAAATGTTGGCACCCGAATGCCTGATCCCCGATGCCAATGTAACCATATACTTTTCAGCATGTTTTTTTCCCGCTCTCATAACATGTTTTCTGAAAGGGCTAAACCTGAAATAATCAGCTTATAAAAGTGCATGTAACTTAAGATGGCCGTACATGTGAAATTGTTGTCAGGCAACAGCTATTTCTCCCAAATCCACCATAAAGATGCATGCTCAGTTCAGCTGAGCATGCCTGTCTATTTCAATGGAGATCAGGTACAAACCAGACCCATTGCAGGTATAAAGAATTGGGTATCTGTTTTGGACAAACAATGTGCATGGCCATCTTCAAGTTCTCAACCTGTGGTACATGTAGCCCAGGGAGGAACACCTCTAAGAGTATTTGCACTGTTCCCAAGCAGAGCTTTAAGGGTATGCCACACTAAACAATATCGCTAACGGGATCGCTAAAAACGTCACTATTTAGCGATCCCGTTAGCGATGTTGTTCAGTGCGGCATCTGCCAGCGACGAGCTTCCTGCTGTGATCTCACTCGTCGCTGGAATCGTTCCGGACCCTATTTTCTCGTCGGCGCTCCCGCTGGGTAAGTATATATCGCTAGTGTGGCACCTTTTCTTAGCGATTTAGCGGTACTTTTGTACCGCTAAAGTCGTTAAGAAGATCGCTAACGGCGATAGCGTCGTTAACTATATCGCTAAATGTGGCCGCACTTAGCGATATAGAAACAATCCCGCTAGCGATCGCATTAGTATGCGTCGTTATCGTGATCGCTAGCGGGATTGTTTAGTGTGGCAGTACCTTTAGAGTACGTGTAGCACAACTTATGGTGGTAATTTTCTCTACCACCTTCTAAAACAAATTACATTGCTTCCCTTAGAAACATATTTAGAATAACACAAGCTGCCAACAACTTTTCATGCCCGTACAAATATTTGCTGGTTCTCAGTACAGCAGTAATCACCGAGTTGGACATTTTACTAGAATAGCTATCCTCATTAGGCCCAGAAGTGCAAGAGCTTCCTTAGCCCAAAATGGCTTATAACATGGAACAACATATAGCCTTTTCGATCAGTATCCCTTTACCTTAAGGCACTGAATACATTCTGTGTTATTCTGCTCTAGTCAGGATCAAATGGCACTTTTCTCATTTTAAAATCATAAAGGAAAATTTACCATAATTTTTCTAAGCAATCTGATACTAAACGGATATCCAGAAAGAGACTGCTAGAAGTTTAGAAATACGCCCAGCGTTATTTCACAAGTTTTTTTTCAGTGACCTCAATAATGGCAGGTTTTTTTTGCACACTAATTGTCCTCATCATCGTCACTTATGAGATCTCGTCTTTCTGGGTTTGTCTCCCGTTCTCGAATAAAATCTGCGCGAATAGCGTCTAACTCAGACAGCTCCAGTCTAACTTTCTCCAAGTGATATGTTCGGCGGTTGCGGATCTGGCGTAGAGGGAATGGGTTCATATCCACAAAGGCCATATTACTCAGTTTCCTGCAACAAAGGGTGAAAAAGGTATAAAAATAAATATCACAACTGCTATAATCATGTTATATATATGCAAACACTGATGTACACGGTGTTCCAAATTATTATGCAAAAATTGTTTAGGAGTGATAAGGTAAGAATTTTTTTGTTTGTCAGTTAAACATGATGATGTGTGTCAGGGCTCTTTATATCACTGTAAGCAATTGCAGACACCTGTGCTAATTAGTTTGGCAGGTTTGTCCAATGAAAGGCAAGACTACTTAAGAAGGCTGTCACACATTATTAAGCAGCCTACATTTTCTGCCAAAATGAGAAAGAAAAAGGATGTGTCGGCTGCTGAGAAGCAACAAATTGTGGAGTGTTTAGGTCAAGGCATGACTACAATCAACATTGCCAAGACACTTCATCGTGATCATCGCACAATCAATAAGTATGTAGCTGATTCACAGTACACACGTGTGCGTGCTGATAAGGGAAAATTGAGGACACTTTTCTACAGGCAATTACGTCAGGTTAAAAGAGCAGCGGCAAAAAAGCCTTGTCATAGCAGCAGACAAGTTTTTGAAGCTGCTGGTGCCTCCGACGTCCCCCGAACAACAATATGCAGGGTCCTTCAGAGGTTTGCAGCTGTGCGTAAGCCATCCTGTCGACCTCCTCTCTCCACTGCACACAAGTAGAAACGGCTCCAGTGGGCCAAACAATACATGAAGACTGACTTCAAAACTGTTTTGTTCACCGATGAGTGCCGTGCAACGCTCGATGGTCCAGATGGATGGAGTGGAGGATGGCTGGTTGATGGACACCCCATGCAAACATGGCTATGGCGCCAATAAGGAGGAGGTGGAGTAATGTTTTGGGCTGGAATCATGGGGAGAGAGATTGTAGGCCCCTTTAGGATCCCAGAAGGGGTAAAGATGAACTCCATAGTGTATGTTGAGTTTCTCAAACAGCACTTCCTGCCATGGTTCATGAAGAAGAACCGTGCATTCCGCAGCAAGATCATTTTCATGCATGATAATGCACCGTCTCATGCTGCACATAACACATCTGCATCTCTGGCTGCTATGGGCATAAAAGGGGACAAACTTATGGTGTGGCCCTCATGCTCCCCTGACCTCAACCCCATTGAGAACCTCTGGAGCATCATCAAAAGGAGTGTCTATGATGGCGGGAGGCAGTTCACATCTAAGCAACAGCTCTGGGAGGGTATTCTGTTCTCATGCAAAACAATTGAAGCTGAAACCATCCAAAACCTGACAAATTCAATGGACGAGAGAGTTCAGAAGCTCCTTTCTAACAAGGGGTCCTATGTGCAAATGTAACATCACCTAGAGTAAAGTTTTGAGTTGAAAACTGTTTGATTTCAGTTTGTAAGAACCTGCTAATGCTTATAATTTCAAAAATGACCATTTTTTTGTTCTTTATTAAAATGAAAAGGTTGAAAACTCTGCTGTGCATAATAATTTGGAACATGCATTTTGAAAGCAGTTTGAGTGTTTTATTTTTTAAAAAATATACTGTTATCATAGGCAGTTTGTACAAAAACCTATCAATTGTACTCTCATAGTTATTTGACTGGAAAATTACAATGACTGAAATTCATATAGGTAATTTGGGAAAATCTGAGAAAATATTATTTGCATAATAATTTGGAACACAGTGTACCAGTTACATTATTGTGATAACATTACATATCCGTATACACTATGTTCCAAATTATTATGCAAATGCTATTTTTCTCTGATTTTCCTAAGTGGTCGGTGCAAATGACAGTCAGTCTAATAAAAGTCATTACCCGTTAGAGTATACAATCGAATTTTATTGAAGAAACCTCCCAATGATAACAGTATAATCTTCAAAATGGAAAAAAACTCAAAATGCACTGTTCCAAATTATTAGGCACAGTAGAATTTCTGAACATTTGATCTGTTTTAAAGAACTGAAAATGCTCATTTGTGGAATTTGCAGCATTAGGAGGTCACATTCACTGAACAAAAAAGCTACTTAACTCCAAAACATCCTAACAGGCCAAGTTACATGTTAACATAGGAACCCTTCTTTGCTATCACCTTCACAATTTTTTCATCCATTGAACTTGTGAGTTTTTGGAGAGTTTCTTCTTGTATTTCTTTGCATGAAGCCTCCCAGAGCTGCTGTTTTGGTGTAAACTGCCTCCCACCCTCATAGATATTTTGCTTGATGATACTCCAAAGGTTCTCTATAGGGTTGAGGTCAGGGGAAGATGGTGGCCACACCATGAGTTTATCTCCTTTTATGCCCATAGCAGCCAATGACTCAGAGGTATTCTTTGCAGCATGAGATGGTGCATTGTCATGCATGAAGATGATTTTGCTCCTGAAGGCACGTTTCTGTTTTTTATACCATGGAAGAAAGTTGTCTGTCAGAAACTCTACATACTTTGCAGAGGTCATTTTCACACCTTCAGGAACATTAAAGGGCCCTACTAGCTGTTTCCCTATGAATCCGGCCCAAAACATGACTCCTCCACCTCCTTGATTACGTCGCAGCCTTGTTGGGACATGGTGGCCATCCACCAACCATCCACTACTCCATCCATCTGGACCATCCAGGGTTGCTCAACACTCATCAGTAAACAAGACTGTTTAAAAATCAGTCTTCATGTATGTCTGGGCCCACTGCAACCGTTTCTGCTTGTGAGCAATGTTTAGGGGTGGCTGAATCGTAGGTTTATGCACCACAGCAAGCCTTTGGAGGATCCCACACCTTGTGGTTGGAGGGACTCCAGAGGCACAAGCAGCTTCAAATATCTGTTTTCTGGTTTGTAATGGCTTTTTAGCAGCTGCTCTCTTAATCCGATGAACTTGCCTGGCAGAAACCTTCCTCATTCTGCCTTTATCAGCACAAACACGTCTGTGCTCAGAATCAGCCACAAATCTCTTAACAGTACAATGATCACGCTTAAGTTTTGGGGAAATATGTAATGTTTTCATCCCTTGACCAAGGCATTGCACTATTTGATGCTTTTCAGCAGCAGAGAGATCCTTTTTCTTTCCCATTTTACTTGAAAACTCTGGCCTGCTTAATAGTGTG
>JARQOD010000004.1:348379741-348429036 GCA_033576555.1 Oophaga sylvatica | reverse complement strand
GGTATCCCTCTTACCAAACTCTCCCCTCTCCAATCTGTCTTGAATGCTGCAGCCAGGATCATATTCCTCACCAATCGTTATACCGATGCCTCTACCTTGTGCCAGTCATTACACTGGTTACTCATCCACTACAGAATCCAGTACAAACTTATTACCCTCACTCACAAAGCACTCCATGGCTCAGCACCACCCTACATCTCCTACCTTGTCTCAGCCTACCATCCTACCCGTACCCTCCGTTCTGCTAATGACCTGAGGTTAGCATCCTCAATAATCAGAACCTCCCACTCCCGTCTCCAAGACTTTTCACGTGCTGCGCCAATTCTTTGGAATGCACTACCCAGGTTAATACGATTAATCCCCACAGTTTTAAGCGTGCCCTAAAAACGCATTTGTTCAGACTGGCATACCGCCTCAACGCATTAACCTAACTATCCCTGTTGGCCCATTCAAAAATTTTCTACCATAATCAAGTACCTCGTATAAAGTTCTCACCCGCTTTATGCATTTAATAGCCCTCTGTGTCTGGACTGTTAAATACTTTGGCTGTTAACTGGTTCATGCAGAATTACAGGAACACCCGATTCGAACACTATGGCTGGTCCGAACAATAAAAGCAATTGTTACCATCTACCTTTCGTGTCTCCCCTTTTTCCTCATAGATTGTAAGCTTGCGAGCAGGGCACTCATTCCTCTTGGTATCTACTTTGATCTGTGTTTATTGTTATGCTGTAATGTCTATTGTCTGTACAAGTCCCCTCTATAATGTAAAGTGCTGCAGGATATGTTGGCGCTACAAAACTATTATTATTATATTGCTATAATCATACTGACCTAGAGAATCATGTTGACAAGTAATTTTTACCTTAGTATCAATACTATAAATACAAAACCCAAAATTAAAATTGAGAAATTGTATTTATTTGGCAATTTCATCACACTTGGAATTCCTCCCCACTTTTTCCAGTACACTGAATAGTAAAATGAATGGCGTTATTCAAAACTGCAACTAGTTCTGAAAAAACAACCCTCATACATCTATGGCAACAGAGAAATCAAAAGGTTATGCCAGTATGAAAAATAGGTAGGAAAATCTGAACACGCAAAAACCGCAAAAAAAAAAAAAAATCACCAAGTCAGGAAGGGGTAAACTTTATGCCTCCCACTGAATGGAAACAAAGCTGCAGTCTCCGAGAATAGTCACTACACGTGTATGAAGCTATAGCACTGCAAGATTTCAATGGGTCAGGACCTTCTAGCAGCTGATTGTGGGGTGTCAGGTCTTGGGTAGCTCAGAAAGTCTTAGTCTTGGACAACCCCTTTAAGCCTACTAAATACATTTCAGCATAACCAGCAAGTAATATAAAGAAGTCTTAAATATGAAGCAATATGACTGTGTTGGTTGAATACCAGGATGCATGCAACAGATACCTGGGATCCTAGAAGAGTTTTGGTGTAGTAATCACGTGGCATGAAGACCTCCACTATTGTAACCAAGCACCAAAAGGCATCCTCCTGATCAAGGTAAAGGAGAGCAATAGCAGCCAGCCTAGAATTAAAGAACATACATTGTACATACACATTGCATGGAAGACTGATCATTAATCCCTTTTTGTTGCCCAATTTGCTAAAACGGGCTACATTATTAGACGCTACATGCTCGTGGTCCTCAGAATCGTATTTCTATTCTAACTTCATAGATGTGATAAACAAGAGCAGACTGATCCTAACACAAATAGCCCTCACCGATTCAATCCCTGGCAGTAGCCAATATCTGGATTCCTCCAAGAATAAGCCAACAAGACGTTGCGTAGCTTCTGAATGCCCTCCGAGGTGGGTGAGGTGTAGTGCTTGTTGTTGGGAAGTGTCCTCATGAGATCCAACTCAATCTGCTTTGATGCCGGGTTTTGCTTTTCAAGAGCTTTTTGTAGGAGACTTTGGAAATACCCAGGTGGTCTCTCTTCCTTTAGTTTCTTGATATGTAGATTTACAAACATCTTCCACATTTTAGAGCGATGCTGGTGAGGTATACCGTTGCGGACAAGACTCTTCAGCTCTGGTGAATGGACCATCTCACGATTTACTGTGCTGGCAAAATAGTTTTCCCACTTCACCACTGTTGAAATTTCTTGGCTCTCTGACAGAGACAAAGACTTGAGATCAAGGGCTCTTACTCTTGCCACCAGCTTTTCCTCATCGTCATCTTCAGGGATGTTCTGGAATCCGTATATATCATATTTGCTACATAGAAAGAGATTACTGAATTAACTGACTGCAAAAATACCGTAACACATCACAGAATAGAACTTGCACAATTTATAAGAACAAATGTAGATAAACATCTCAAAATACACTTATGCAGAAAATCATACTTCATAACTTTTTTTGGTGGAACAAATTGCAGTGTCCTGATAACAGTAGTTCTCGGATTAATATTTCCCATAAGAGCAAAAACTGGTGGTACCCACAGAAATCAGCAAGATATGTAATAACTGTGTACAAACCTATTTTTAGGGGAACCTGTCACCTTCAGACACGTCATTTACCTGCAGACATAGTGGTAGTCTGCAGGTAGATAGCATTTACATCATGGAAGAGGAGCTACAGGTAGAAAATGAAGTCATACCCTCCCTGCACACTTGCAGTCATTGGGGTGGCGCAGGTAGCTGTTACAATCACCACTCACTACACAGTGATTGCATTGTAATCACTCCCCGGCATAATGATTGACAGCCTGCTGCGCAGTGTAAGCGTGTAGAGCAAGGTTTCAATCAATGTGTAAGGGAGTGATTACAAATCACTGCATGTGTAGTGAGCAGTGACAAAGTGACTGGCTGCAGGGCGAATATAACTTAATCTTCTCCCTGTAGCCACTGATTCAGTAATTCTGCTACATAGGATTTGAACCCTATTTATCTACAGACTACCACAATATCTTGGGAAAAATAAACACAAGGTAAGCATCAGTATATCAAAATTAGCAGATGTCCATACCTCATAGCATGGGGTCTGATGTACGCATGTTCAGGGTGCTCAACTGTATCCACCTTTAGAGCATCCTCTAGCAACCGGTTCACAACCTCTTGGCCTGGCCCTTGGCTATCAACACACACTGGTGTTCTCATCTCTTGGAGAAGGACAAGGTACTTGCTCTCTATCTGGCATAATTTGGCTTCCAAGTTGGAGTACTGTGGAAAATATACCAGTTAGTGAGATTTCTAACTATGTGATAGAGGCGTAGATTATACATATGTGTGATTGTATGCATGTGTATATATATTTGTTTTGTGCAGTCATTATCTATGCTGTCTGTTCTATAATGATGGTGCAGTATAGACAGAGGCTCTGTATGGAGGGGCTTCTAAATTTACAAAGAAGTACTGCAAGATTTATGATAACAGAGCAGATTTATCAATACTATGCATTGTTTGCAGAATTCTTATGTCTTATCATGAACCATTATGACATTTGTGTATCTTTAGATTTCACAGTCTAAGTTTATACTACCGATTAGTTTGCATATTTTGAGCCAGATATGTATGCCAACATTTTGCTGTACTATGTCGCACATGATGCCCAGCACCTTTCCCCCAAGCTATGCCAGACAAGGCACAGAAACTGTTTGATACAAATATGGTGCACGTTATGAAAAATAGGTTCAAATTGTGTCACAATAAAGGCGAATTTAGCTGAATAAATCTACCTTAATGTGTTCCTACATGAGGCGAGGTAGCAATGATAAATGGATAAATCATGTTACAGACTCCTTCCATTTACCCTGTGTAATTATGTGTAGAGGAAAACCTCTGCTGACTCTAACTTGCACTTATGGACAATTTACCTTTGCTTCCAATTCTTGCTCCCTTCTCTCAGTGCTTCTTCGTAGGGCAGAAAGCTCCAATATTTCCTTATTGAGAAACTTGTTTTGGGCCTTATAGCCCTGTAAACTGTCCTGTAAAGAAATAATTGAGTACATTTACATTTGATTTTTATCATAACCTCCCTAGACCCTTTAATAAGGGGTTATCCAGTACTACGCAATTTTTTTTTTAATCAATAAACTTTTATTGAATGCAAATAACAGTTTACAGCAGAATAATTATTTTACATGTCATACAGTACATATACAGTAATAGTACCTATATAAAGCAATTATTCATTGAATGACATTCAAATAACCACCATACTGTTCTCCCCTTTCCAACCCAGAACTTAAGCCCCCGTCACACACAGCGATCTCGCCGCTGAGTCACTAGTTTTGTGACGCAACAGCGATCTCCCCAGCGATATCGCTGTGTGTGACATTCAGCGACGATCAGCCCCCCTGCTGGGTATCGCTGATCGTCGCTGAATGTCCTTGACATTTTTTTGATCGTTGGTCTCCCGCTGGCCAGCACGCATCGCTGAATGTGGCAGCCAGGAGACCAGCGATCAGCTGGTAACCAAGGTACACATCGGGTTTCCAGGTGCCGCGCAGCGCCTGGAAACCCGATGTGTACCTTGGTTACCAGCTCCCTGCATCAGCGGGCTGGTATCCAACGTACACTGCGGGTAACTAAGCGAGGTTACCCGCAGTGTCGCTGTCCTCAGCTGCCTGTTTGGCAGCTCAGCAGCGATCATGTAGCGACACACCAGCGATCCTGACAAGTGCATATCGTTGTCGGGATCGCTGGTGTGTCGCTATGTGTGACGGGGCCCTAACATCCACCCTCCCCACCCTCTCCCACAGAGTGCATTACAATAAAACCACACCCATGCTGACATAGGTGTTACTATTAGACAATTAGTCAAATACATTATCCTACTACCAAGACAGGTGGTAATCAGGATTTACAGGATCAGTAAATTAAATAAGACCTCTCTAGCCAGCTCCTGGGAAACGACAGTTGCGCATCTAATCCAGTCTCCCCATACTTTACTAAATTTACCAACTGGACCCCCCTAGATATAAACCTGCTTTCCATTACGACAGAGTTGAAAGCTTGGACCATTTCTTCTTTGCAGTGAGGTTTGGTTGCCAGCCAGTGTCTGGCTTTAGATTTCCTAGTCTGGTAGAAAAATATTTAGACTTGAGAGTCCTCAGTGGTTGATACCTTTTAATATCTACTGGCTAACACGGTACGAAGATACACATCTTTCCTATATCAAAATCTAGTCTGGTAGAGAATTTAAGCAATAGCTAACTGTACCTGGGGAGCGCCTTCCACCGTCCCTGTTAATCCTAACACACAGGTTTTGGCTCTAAGGGTGGTTTGAATATTAAATACTTCTGCTATTAATTTACCAACCCACTCACTCAAAGCCCCACCAGTCTCTGGCACGTCAAAAACATCTGCATCAGGTCCACATTTTCTTCCCTGCAATGGGGACAACAGTCATCTGTCTTTAGGCCCACTCTAGAAAATACCTTGGGGGTCCTATAAACTCTATGAACTAGAAACAGTTGAGACCTGTTTTGCGTCGTGTTTATTGAAAGCAACCCTGGGGATTGCAGCACCTCTTCCCACTCCTCTGTAGAAATGCTAACCACATTGTCCTCCCACTTACTCCGAACCTGGGCCATTGTGTCACCCAAAATCTTTAGCAATAATGAGTTGTAAACGCATGATGATGATTTTGCCTGTACTTCGAAGTCTAAGAGTCCATTAGAGGATATAGAAAGATCAGAGGCGGCTTCCTGAGCCCGTATGGAGTGTCTTAGTTGCAAGTATTTAAAGCTGTTCGAATGACTTGAGATTGTTATCCGAGTGTAACTGATGCACATATTTCAATTCCTGATTCTTCAATTCTCCAAATCCCTCCAATCTCCACAACTCCTCTAAATTAAAGTTATTCCACGTAGGCGTGTATTTTGAGCAGTCTGTCATCCCAAACCATCCTTTACATGTCCACCAAATTTTATGGACCAGGAACTGGGTAGGGATATACTCGGACTACCTACAGATTTGTGCGATTCCAGTATCTCCAGTAAATTCTCCTCCCCCTCCCACCAAATATTTTAATAATATCGATCCGGTTTCCTGGGCCTCCTCCAATGATGTTCACAGCAACAGTAATTTTGACCAGGGTTTCAGACCGGTATTAGCTTGCTAGGGTTATGACTTGTTCACTATCATCGTTAGGAAAAGCCAGGTGATGCAAATTTCTGCATCTTTATAAAAACACAGCCTCCGCTAAACTTGTGCCAAAAAACAGCAGTCAAGGGTTCTTTTAAGAAGCTGCCTAGCACTCTGAAAATGAAAATGGTGGAGGACCACAAAGCAAGAATGCTATAAGAACATAGCTAAGTGTTTTCAAGTTGCCCTTTCCTCGGTTCAAAATTTAATTAAGAAACGACAGTTAACAGGAGCAGTTAAGGTCAAGATAAGGACTGGAAGCCAAAGCAAAATTTCAGTGAGAGCTGCTCGAAGGATTGCTAGAGAGGCAAATCAGAACCGTGGACTGACTGCAAAAGACCTTCAGAAAGATTTAGCACACTCTGGAGTTGTTGTACATTGTTCTTGTGTTCAGAAAAACCTGCATAAATTTGGCCTTCATGGAAGAAAACCTCTCTCCTGCGTCCACACCATAAAATTCTGTGTCAAAAGTATGCAAAAGAACATCTAAACAAGCCCTGTAGACTGATGTTAAAATAGAACACTTTGGCCACAATTATTATTATTATACATTTATATAGCGCCATTTATTCCATGGCGCTTTACATATGAAAAGGGAAAAATATAGACAGGTACAATAAACATGTGCTAGACAAGGGACCAGGGTCGGACTGGCCCATCGGAGAACCGGAGGATTCTCCGGTGGGCCCCGGCATCTGGGGGGCCCTGGCACCTGCTGGCATACAGGGGCCAGTTGCCTAGGGCCCCCGCTGCTCCAGGGGCCCCCAGCCAGTGGCGTGTCGCTAATAGCGGCACACCACGCAGCTGCCATGGGGGCCCCGTGCCAGCGGAGCAGCAGCGGGTGACAGGAGGCAGGAGCCCCTGTCCCTGCTGCTAAAGAGAAATGAATATTCACTGCATCCCACGCCCGCATGGGCGTGGGAAGCAGTGAATATCGTTACTTACCTGTCACCCACTCCACCGCTGAGAGCCGTTGTGTCATCGCGTCCTCTCTTGCTGCGATGTTCAGGCAGAGGGCGCGATGACGTCATTAGTGAGCGCCGCGCCCCCTGCCTGAGCATTCACTGCCAGAGGACCGAAGACAGCGGCGCTCAGCAGTGGACCCGGTGACAGGTAAATATCGCAGGTGCCGGGGCCCTGAGCCAGTGGTGACACCGGCACCTGTCACCCATAGCGCGCCGGTGTCCCCGCCTGCTCAGGACACCAGCACCTGGCTCCCAGCGACGAGAGGTGAGTATGTCTTTTTTTTTTTGCAGCATCTATGGGGGCACAGTCTGTGGAGCATCTATGGGGGCATAATCTATGGGGGCATAATCTGTGGGGGCATAATCTGTGGAGCATTTATGGGGGCATAACCTGTGGAGCATTTATGGGGGCATAATCTATGGGGGCATAATCTGTGGAGCATTTATGGGGGCATAATCTATGGGATAATCTGTGGAGCATTTATGGGGGCATAATCTGTGAGCATTTATGGGGCATAATCTATGGGGCATAATCTATGGGGGCATAATCTAAGGAGCATCTATGGGGGCATAATCTAAGGAGCATTTATGGGGGCATAATCTATGGAGCATCTATAGGGGCATAATCTATGGGGGCACAATCTATGGAGCTTCTATGGGGGCATAATCTAAGGAGCATTTATGGGGGCATAATCTATGGGGGCATAATCTGTGGAGCATTTATGGGGGCATAATCTGTGGAGCATTTATGGGGGCATAATCTGTGGAGCATTTATGGGGGTATAATCTATGGGGGCATAATCTGTGGAGCATTTATGGGGGCATAATCTATGGGGGCATAATCTAAGGAGCATCTATGGGGGCATAATATACGGAGCAATTATGGGCGCATAATCTATGGAGCATCTATAAGGGCATAATCTATGGGGGCACAATCTATGGAGCTTCTATGGGGGCATAATCTAAGGAGCATTTATGGGGGCATAATCTACGGGGGCATAATCTGGAGCATTTATGGGGGCATAATCTGTGGAGCATTTATGGGGGCATAATCTGTGGAGCATTTATGGGGGCATAATCTATGGGGGCATAATCTGTGGAGCATTTATGGGGGCATAATCTATGGAGCATCTATGGGGGAATAATCTAAGGAGCATTTATGGGGGCACAATCTATGGAGCTTCTATGGGGGCATAATCTAAGGAGCACTTATGGGGGCATAATCTATGGAGCATCTATGGGGGCATAATCTATGGAGCATCTATGGGGGCATAATCTAAGGAGCATTTATGGGGGCACAATCTATGGAGCTTCTATGGGGGCATAATCTAAGGAGCATCTATGGGGGCATAATCTATGGGGCATAATCTATGGGGGCATAATCTATGGAGCATCTATGGGGCATAATCTATGGAGCATCTATGGGGGCATAATCTATGGAGCATCTATGGGGGCATAATCTATGGAGCATCTATGGGGGCATAATCTATGGAGCATCTATGGGGGCATAATCTAAGGAGCATCTATGGGGGCATAATCTATGGAGCATTTATGGGGGCACAATCTATGGAGCTTCTATGGGGGCATAATCTAAGGAGCATTTATGGGGGCACAATCTATGGAGCTTCTATGGGGGCATAATCTAAGGAGCATCTATGGGGCATAATCTATGGGGGCATAATCTATGGAGCATCTATGGGGGAATAATCTATGGAGCATCTATGGGGGCATAATCTATGGAGCATCTATGGGGGCATAATCTATGGAGCATCTATGGGGGCATAATCTATGGAGCATCTATGAGGGCACAATCTATGGAGCATCTATTGGGGCATAATACATGGGCAGCATATGGGGCACAATCTATGGAGCATCTTGTGGGGCATAATACATGGGGCAGCATATGGGGCATAATCTCATTTTCCACCCTAGGCTTATACTCGAGTCGATAAGTTTTCACAGTTTTTTGTGGCAAAATTAGGGGGGTCGGCTTATACTCCAGTATATATGGTATCTATCTTATCTATCTATCTATCTATCTATCTATATATATATATAGCATTATACCCTATGAGGGGGGGCAGCATTATCCTCTATGAGGGGGGCAGCATTATACCCTATGAGGGGGGCAGCATTATCCCCTATGGGGGGCAGCATTATCCCCTATGAGGGGGCTGCTTTATAATCTATGAGGGAGGCTACCCCAACTCCTGCTACATAATTAAGACATGTACTACCTTATATTATACCCTGATATTAGTGTGTTTTACTGCACAATTTGTGGTCTTGTATTTATTTCTATGTAGCTACATAGTGGGCCCCAAGAATGATTTTCTCTGGTGGGCCCAAGGTGTTCCAGTCCGACACTGCAAGGGACACACAAGTACAGAAGGAGAGAGGACCCTGCCCGCGAGGGCTCACAGTCTGCAGGGATGGGTGAGAATACACTAGGAAAGGGTAGAGCTGGTCGTGCGATGGTTCAGTAGACTGAGGATCATTGCAGGTTGTAGGCTTGTCGGAACAGATGGGTCTTCATGTTTTTCTTGAAGGTCTCCGTTGTTGGTGAAAGTCTAATGTTTTGCGGCAGGGAGTTCCAGAGTATGGGGGAAGCCCGGGAGAAGTCTTGTATGCGGTTGTGGAAGAAGAGATGAGGGGGGAGATGAGAAGGAGATCTTGAGAGGATCGAAGGTTGCGTGTAGGTAGGTAGCGGGAGACCATGTCACAGATGTATGGAGGAGAAAGGTTGTGGATGGCTTTGTATGTCATGGTTAGGGTTTTGAACTGGAGCCTCTGGGCAATAGGAAGCCAGTGAAGGGCCTGGCATAGGGGGGAGGCTGGGGAATAGCGGGGAGACAGGTGGATTAGTCGGGCAGCAGAGTGTAGGATGGACTGGAGTGGTGCCAGAGTGCTAGAGGGGAGGCCAGACAGTAGGAGGTTGCAGTAGTCGAGGCGGGAGATAAGGGCATGCACTAGTGTTTTTGTGGTTTCATGGTTGACTAATGCGCGGATCCAGGAAATATTTTTGAGTTTGAGGCGGCAGGAGGTGGCGAGGGTTTGGATATGTGGTTTGAAAGAGAGGGCAGAGTTGATGATCACCCCAAGGCACCGATCATGCAGGACTGGGGAAAGCGAGCAGCCATTGACATTGATGGATAGGTCTGGTAGAGGGGTAGAATGAGGTGGGGAAAGATGAGGAATTCTGTTTTGTCCATGTTCAGTTTGAGAAAGCGAGCAGAAAAGTAGGCTGAGATAGCAGACAGACACTGTGAGATTTTGGTCAGTAGGGAGGTGAGGTCAGGTCCAGATAGGTAGATCTGCGTGTCATCGGCGTAGAGGTGATACTGCAAGCCGTGAGATTCTATGAGCTGTCCCAGGCCGAAGGTGTAGATGGAGAAGAGTAGGGGTCCTAGGACTGAGCCTTGAGGAACACCGACAGACAGGGGGCGAGGTGAGGAGGTGGTGTGTGAGAGGGAGACACTAAATGTTCGGTCTGTTAGGTATGATGAGATCCAGGATAGGGCCAAGTCTGTGATGCCAAGAGATGAGAGAATCTGTAGCAGGAGGGAATGGTCCACGGTGTCGAAGGCAGAAGACAGGTCCAGGAGAAAGAGGACAGAGTAGTGTCGCTTGCTCTTGGCGGTTAGCAGGTCGTTAGTGACTTTAGTTAGGGCAGTTTCAGTTGAGTGATGTGGTCGGAAGCCAGATTGTAACCGGTCAAAGAGGGAACAGGAGGAGAGGTGGGAGGACAGTTCAAGATATACATGCTGTTCCAGTAGTTTTGAGGCGAAGGGGAGAAGAGATATAGGGCGATAGTCAGACACAGAGGATGGGTCGAGGGAGGGCTTTTTGAGGATGGGTGTGATTGAAGCATGTTTGAAGGATGAAGGAAAGACACCATTTGTAAGTGAAAGGTTGAAGAGGTGTGCGAGAGTAGGGATGAAGACTGTGGCAAAGTTAGGGATGAAGTGGGATGGGAGTGGGTCAAGCGTGCAAGTGGTGAGGTGTGATCTTGACAGAAGAGTGGAGAGCTGATCTTCTGTCATGGTGGTGAAGCTGGTTTCGGAAGAACAGGGCTGAGTGGCTAAGAGGGGCATTGGGGCTGCGGGCCAAAGCCTTCTCTGATAGTATCAATCTTTTGCTTAAAGAAGGAGGCAAAGTCTTCAGCAGAAATGAGAGGAGAGGGAGGAGGTTCTGTGGGATGGAGTAGAGAATTGAAAGTGTTGAAGAGCTGTTTAGGGTTGTGAGACAGGGAGGATATGAGAGATGCGAAGTAAGTTTGTTTTGCGGCAGAGAGCGTGGACTTGAAGCTGACAAGGGACTGCTTGTATGCGTTGAAGTGCTCGGTAGAATGGGTTCTCTTCCATCTCCGCTCGGTAGCCCTGGAAGCCAGTCTCAGTTCTTTGGTCAGGCCGGTCAGCCAGAGCTGCCTGTTGATTGTACGAGTTTTGCTCTGTGTAAGGGGGGCGGCCGAAACAAGTGTGGCTTTTATTGTGGTGTTATAAAATGTGGCAGCAGCATCTGTGTCATGAAGTGAGGCTATGTCTGTGAGAGGGAGGAGGGACTCAGAGAGCGATTGTAAATTGAGGTGTTTGAGATTTCTGCGAGGGTGGGTGAGTTTGTGGAGTGGGGATGCGTACTAACAGAGGAGAGGGAAGAGAATGTCAGTAGGTTGTGGTCAGACAGGGGAGTGGGGAGTTAGTGAGATTAGTGAGGGAACAGAGACAGGTGAAGATGAGGTCCAGCGTGTGACCATCTTTGTGAGTGGCCGCAGAGGACCATTGAGTGAGGCCGAGGGAAGCCGTGAGCGATAGAAGTTTAGAGGCAGCCCGGGTGGAAGTGTCAATGGGGATGTTGAAATCGCCCATGATGATGGTGGGGATGTCAGCAGAGAGGAAATGGAGTAGCCAGGTGGTGAAGTGGTCGAGAAAGGTGGAGATGGCTAGTTCCGGGGGGCGGTAGATGACAGCCAGTTGGAGGTTGGAGGGGGAATAGATGCGGACGGAGTGCACCTCGTACAAGGGAATAGCAGCGGAGGGTGGAAGTTGAATAGGGGTAAAGGAGCAGGTATCAGACAGGAGTAAGCCAACTCCAACTCCTCCACCACGTTTGTTGCTGGGGCGAGGGGTGTGAGAAAGATGGAATCCGCCATAGGAAAGCGCAGCTGGAGAGGCTGTATCAGAGGGAGTGAGCCAGGTTTCAGTGATGGCAAGGAAGGAGAGTTTGTTGGTGATAAAGAGGTCGTGGATAAATGACAGTTTATTGCAGACGGAGCGTGATCAATGATCAAAGGTATATAGGGAGAAAAAAAGGCACAGAATTTCAGGAAAAGAACATCTCGCCAACCATTAAGCAAGGGGGTGGATCAATCATTCTTTGGGGATATGTTACAGACAATTTCACAGGGAACATTTCATGAGTAAAGGGAACAATGGATTCAATTAAAGTTCAAAAAATCTTGATGTAAACATTTCACCATCTGTAAAAAAAACTGAAGTTGAAAAATGGATGGCTTCTACAAATGGATAATAATCTTAAACACACGTCAAGGTCCACAATGGACTACCTCAAAAGGCGCAAGCAATGGCCCTCAAACTCCCCTGATCTTATCGTTGAAAATCTATGGCTAGACCTGAAAATAGTAGTGAATGCAAGCAGACCCAGGAATCTCTCAGAACTGGAAGAATGGATGAAAATCCCTCAAACAAGAATTGAATGACTCTTGTCTGGCTACAAAAAACATTTACAAGCTGTGATACTTTCAAAAGGGGTTCTACTGGGTACTAACCATGCAAGGTGCCCAAACTTTTGAATGGACCCATTTTCTAATTTCTAAAATGTAAAAAAAAAATAATACAAAGGAAATGTCTCATCTTTAACCCCTTTATCCCATCAGACGTACTATTCCGTCCATGTGACCCTGGACCTAATTCCCAAGGACGGAATAGTACGTCATATGCGATCAGCTGATCGCAGGGGAGCGCAGCTGATCGCGGCCGGGTGTCAGCTGATTACCACAGCTGACACCCGGCACTATGTGCCAGGAGCGGTCACGGACTGCTCCTGTACTGCTCCTGGCACATTAACCCCTGGCACACTAAGCAGTGTTCGGCAGTATAAGGAAGAATCGCGCAGGGAGGGGGCTCCCTGCGTGCTTTCCTGAGACCCTCTGAACAGCGCGATGCATCGCGCTGCTCCGAGTGACCCTCTTCCCTGCAGGACCCCGGATCCAAGATGGCCGCAGGGTCCTTCAGGGAGGCAGGTTCCTCAGTGCCTGCTGAGAGCAGGCTCTGAGAAAGCCTGCAGCAGTGCCAGTGAGATCGCTGGTCTGACAGAGTGCTGTGCACACTGTCAGACCAACGATCTGATATAATACAGTGATGTCCCACCCTGGGACAAAGTAAAAAAGTCAAAAAATAAAAATAACATGTGTAAAAAAAATCAGAAAGAAAAAAAAAAAATTCCTTTCTTCATGTAAATAAAAAAAACAAAACAATAAAAGTACACATATTTAGTATCGCCACGTCCGTAACGACCCGCCCTATAAAACTGTCCCATTGGTTAGCCCCTTTAGTGAACCCCTTTAAAAAAAAAAAACAAGGCTAAAAAACAATGATTTATCATCATACCGCCGAACAAAAAGTGGAATAACACGCGATCAAAAAGACGGATATAAACATGGTGCCGCTGAAAACGTCATCTTGTCCCTCAAAAAATGAGCCGCCATACAGCATCATCAGCGAAACAATAAAAAAGTTGTAGCTCGCAGAATAAAGCGATGCAAAAATAATTTATTTTTTATATATAATCGTTTTTATTGTATAAAAGCGCCAAAACATAAAAAAATGATACAAATGAGGTATCGCTGTAATCGTACTAACACGAAGATTAAAACTGCTTTATCAATTTTACCACACGCGGAACGGTATAAAACGCCCCCCCCCCCCCAAAAGAAATTCATGAATTGCTGGTTTTTGTTCATTCTGCCTTCCAAAAATCGTAATAAAAAGCGATCAAAAAATGTCATGTGCCCAAAAATGGTACCAATAAAAACGTCAACTGGTCCTGCAAAAAATAAGACCTCACATGACTCTGTGGGCCAAAATTAAAAAAAAAAAGATTATAGCTCTCAAAATGTGATGATGCAAAAACTATTTTTTGCAATAAAAAGCGTCTTTTAGCGTGTGACAGCTGCCAAACAAAAACCCGCTATGAATAGTAAATCAAACCCCCCTTTATCACCCCTTAGTTAGGGAAAAATAATAAAGTTAAAAAAATGTATTTATTTCCATTTTCCCATTAGGGTTAGGGTTGGGGCTAAAGTTAGGGTTAGAGTTGGGGCTAAAGTTAGGGTTGGGACTAGGGTTACGGATGTGTTAGGATTAGGTTTGTGGTTAGGGTTATGGTTGGGATTAGGGTTAGGGGTGTGTTGGGGTTAGGGTTGGAGTTAGAATTGGGGGTTTCCACTGTTTAGGCACATCAGGGGCTCTCCAAACGTGACATGGCATCTGATCTCAATTCCAGTCAATTCGGCGTTGAAAAAGTCAAACGGTGCTCCTTCCCTTCTGAGCTCTGCCATGCACCCAAACAGTAGTTTACCCCCACATATGGGGTATCAGCATACTCAGAAGAAATTGGACCCCAAGAGTTATTGTGCAATTTGTCCTGAGTACGCTGATACCCTATATGTGGGAGAAAACTACTGTATGGGCACACATCGGGGCTCGGAAGTGAAGTAGTGACGTTTAGTAATGCAGACTTTGATGGAATGGTCTGCGGGTGTCATGTCGCGTTTGGAGAGCCCCTGATGTGCCTAAACAGTGGAAACCCCCACTTTTTTTGGAAACTAGACCCCCAAAGGAACTTATCTAGATGTGTGGTAAGAACTTTGAACCCCCAAGTGCTTCACAGAAGTTTATAACGTAGAGCCATAAAAATAAAAAATCATATTTTTTTCCACAAAAATATTTTCGCCCCCAATTTTTTATTTTCCCAAGGGTAGCAGAAGAAATTGGACCCCAAGAGTTATTGTGCAATTTGTCCTGCTACCCTTGGGAAAATAAAAAATTGGGGGCGAAAATATTTTTGTGGAAAAAAATATGATTTTTTATTTTTATGGCTCTACGTTATAAACTTCTGTGAAGCACTTGGGGTTCAAAGTTCTTACCACACATCTAGATAAGTTCCTTTGGGGGTCTAGTTTCCAAAAAAGTGGGGGTTTCCACTGTTTAGGCACATCAGGGTCTCTCCAAACGCGACATGACACCCGCAGACCATTCCATCAAAGTCTGCATTACTAAACGTCACTACTTCACTTCCGAGCCCCGATGTGTGCCCATACAGTAGTTTTCTCCCACATATAGGGTATCAGCGTACTCAGGACAAATTGGACAACAACTTTTTGGGTCCAATTTCTCCTGTTAGGCCGGCGTCACACTGGCGAGTGTGATGCGAGTAAGTCGCACGACTTTCTCGCATCAACACCCGGCACGGCCGCCCGCTCTCGGACCCGAGTGTGCGGCTGCATAGAAATACATGCAGCCGCACACTCAAGTCCAAGAGTGGGCGGCCGTGCCAGGTGTTGATGCGAGAAAGTCGTGCGACTTACTCGCATCACACTCGCCAGTGTGACGCCGGCCTTACCCTTGGGAACATAAAAAACTGGGGACTAAAAAGATCATGTTTGTGGAAAAAATATGATTTTTTATTTTCACGCCCGGGAATTATAAACTTCTGTGAAGCACTTGGGGGTTCAAAGCGCTCACCACACATCTAGATAAGTTCCTTTGGGGGTCTCGTTTCCAAAATGGGGTCACTTGTGGGGGGTTTCCACTGTTTAGGCACATCAGGGGCTCTCCAAACACGACATGACACCTGCAGACCATTCCATCAAAGTCTGCATTACTAAACGTCACTACTTCTATTCCGAGCACCAACGTGTGCCCACACAGTAGTTTTCTCCCACATACAGGGTATCAGCGTACTCAGGACAAATTGGACAACAACTTTTGGGGTCCAATTTCTCCCCTTACCTTGGGAAAATAAAAAATTGGTGACTAAAAGATCAATTTTGTGGGAAAAATATAAAAATCCTATTTTCATGCCTGGGCATTATAAATTTATGTGAAGCACTTGGGGGTTCAAAGTGCTCACCACAGATTTAGATAAGTTCCTTAGGGGGTCTAGTTTCCAAAATGGGGTCACTTGTGGGGGGTTTCCACTGCTTAGGCCCCTCAGGGGCTCTGCAAACTGAACATGACACCCATCAAAGTCTGCATTCCAAAATGTCATTACTTCCTTTCCGAGCCTGGCCGTGCGCCCAAACGGTATTCACCCCCCCCCCACATATGGGGTATCAGCATACTCATGACAAATTGGACAACAACTTTTGGGGTCCAATTTCCTTGTGAAAAATCAAAAATTGGAAAATTGGGGACTAAAAAATAATTTTTTGTGGAATTTTTTTTTTTTTTATCACACCCAGGCATTATAAACTTTAGTGAAACACTTCGGGGTTGAACGTGCTCACAACAGATCTAGACAAGTTCCTTAAGGGGTCTAGTTTCCAAAATGGTGGCACTTGTGGGGGGTTTCCACTGTTTAGGCACATCAGGGGCTCTCCAAATGCGACATGGCACACAGCCAATTCTGCGTTGAAAAAGTCAAACTGCGCTCCTTCCCTTCCGAGCTCTGCCATGCACCCAAACAGTGGTTTACCCCCACATATTGGGTATCAGCATACTCAGGACAAATTGCACAATAACTTTTGAGGTGTTGTTACCCTTGGAAAATAAAAATTGGGGTGAAAAGATCATTTTTGTGAAAAAAATATGATTTTTTTAATTTTACGGCTCTACATTATAAACTTCTGTGAAGAACTTGGGGGTTCAAAGTGCACACCACAGATCTAGATAAGTTCCTTAGGGGGTCTAGTTTCTAAAATGGGGTCACTTGTTGGGGATTCCCACTGTTTAGGCACATCAGGGGCTATCCAAATGCGACATGGCGTCCAATCTCGATTCCAGCCAATTTTGGTTTGAAAAAGTCAAATGGCGCGCCTTCCCTTCCGAGCTCTGCCATGAGCCCAAACAGTGGTTCCCCCCACATATCGGGTATCAGCGTACTCAGGACAAATTGTACAACAACTTTTATGGTCCAATTTCTCATGTTACCCTTGGGAAAATAAAAAATTGGTGACTTAAATATTACTTTTGTGGGAAAAAAAATAAGATTTTTTATTTTCATGCCTGGGCATTATAAACTTGTGTGAAGCACTTGTGAGTTCAAAGTGCTCACCACAGATCTAGATAAGTTCCTTAGGGGGTCTAGTTTCCAAAATGGGGACACTTGTGGGGGGTTTCCACTGTTTAGGCACATCAGGGACTCTGCAAACTGAACATGACACCCATCAAAGTCTGCATTCCAAAACGTCATTACTTCCTTTCCGAGCCATGAAGTGAACCCAAACAGTATTTCCCCCCCCACATATGGGGTATAAGTGTCCTCAGGACAAATTGGACAACGACTTTTGGGATCCAATTTTCTTGGGAAAATCAAAATTTGGGGACTAAAAAATCATTTTTGTGGAAATTTTTTTTTTCACACCCAGGCATTATAAACTTTAGTGAAACACTTGGGGGTTCAAAGTGCTCACAACAGATCTAGATAAGTTCCTTAGGGGGTCTAGATTCCAAAATGGTGTCACTTGTGGGGGTTTCCACTGTTTAGACACATCAGGGGCTCTCCAAACGCGACATGGCGAACAATCTCAATTCCAGGTAATTTTTGTTTGAAAAAGTCAAATGGCGCTCATTCCCTTCCGAGCCTGGCCGTGCGCCCAGACAGTGGTTTTCCCCCACATATGAGGTATCGGCGTACTCAGGAGAAATTGCACAACTTTTTTTGTCTATTTTCTCCTTTTACCCTTGTTAAAATAAAAACAAGTTTGTAAAAGATCATTTTTGTGACTAAAAAGTTAAATGTTCATTTTTTCCTTCCAAGTTGCTTCAGCTCCTGTGAAGAACCTGAAGGGTTAATAAACTTCTTGAATGTGGTTTTGAGTACCTTGAGGGGTGCAGTTTTTAGAATGGTGTCACTTTTGGGTATTTTCTGCCATATAGACCCCTCAAAGTGACTTCAAATGTGTACAAAACCATTTTTTTGGGGTACCACCTCAATTTGTTGTAAAAATGAGAAATCGCTGGTCAACTTATAACCCTTATAACTTCGTAACAAAAAAAAATGTGGTTTCAAAATTGTGCTGATGTAAAGTAGACATGTGGGAAGTGTTATTTAGTAACTATTTTGTGTGCCATATGTCTCTGTTTTAAGGGAATAAAAATTCAAAGTTTGAAAATTGCTAAATTTTCAAAATTATTGCCATATTTCCATTTTTTTCATAAATAAACAAGTTATATCGAATAAATTTTACCACTATCATTAAGTACAATATGTCATGAGAAAATAATCTCAGAATCGCGAAGATCCGTTGAAGAGTTCCAGCGTTATAATCTCATAAAAAGACAGTGGTCAGAATTGTAAAAATTGGCCCGGTCATTAACGTGCAAACAACCCTCGGGGTTAAAGGGGTTAACTTTAGCCCTTTTAGAGATACCATATATACTCGTGTATAAGCCGAGATTTTCAGCACCTTTTTTTGTGCTGAAAATGCCCCATCGGCTTATACACGAGTCATAGGGCAGAAACCAGCGGGGGAGGGGATGCGGCGGCAGGAGCCGGTGGCTGGGACATCATACCCCCCTCCCCGTGCCATCGCTGAACGTCCCTGCAATCCTGCGTTCTCCCCGGCTTCCTGCAGCTCTCCAGCGCTGAGCGGTGACGTAATACCCGTTCATTAAGGTCATGTAATATGGACGCGACGCCACTCCCATGGGCGTGGCCTCCATATTCATGGCCTTAATGAGCGGTATTACGTCACCGCTCAGCGCTGGAGAGCTGCAGGAAGTCGGGGAGAATGCAGGATTGCCGGCCGGGATGTTCAGCGATGGCACGGGGAGGGTGAGCATGATGGAGGAGGATGGGGAGAGCATGGTGGAGGACAAGGAGCACGGAGCAGGACGGGGGGGGGGGGGGAGGGAGGACGGAGAGCATGGGGGGAGGACGGAGAGCACGGAGCAGGACGGGGGTGGGCACAGAGGAGAATGGGGGAGTGCAGAGCTGGATGGGGGAGCACGGAGCAGGACGGGGGAGGATGGAAAGCACGGAGCAGGACAGGATAATGGAGCAGGAGGAGGAGAGCACAGAGGAGAATGGGGGCGCACAGAGCTGGATGGGGGAGCACAGAGCAGGACGGCAACTTATACACCCGGCTTATACGCGAGTCAATAAGTTTTCCAAGTTTTTTGTGGCAAAATTAGGGGGGTCGGCTTATACACGGGTCGGCTTATACAAGAGTATATACGGTAATTTTATCTTCAACTTGCTTAACTGTTCATAATAACAGTAATTCTGACCAGGGGTACCCAAACTTTTACATGTCACTGTATGTACGCCAGCTACAGGCAGGCTTTCACAGAAGTACAGTCATGACAAGCACTGAGGTCTTCAGCAGACACCCAGCTGTAGTGGCAACGCATTGGCATCCAGCAATCATTAAATGTCGCTGTTACAGATTAACAGCAGCATTTAAAAAGGTTTACCGCACCGAGTGGAGGCAGATGATAGCTAAATAATTCAGCCATCATTTGCTGGGAAAGATACAGGCTCAGCTTGGGAGTCTGCAAATGACGTATCATATGTCAGTAAGGAGTTAATAACATCAACTTCCATGTTTTCATAATTATTTGACAAATCAATCGTACACATTAAACTAGGAAACTTTGTAATATGTCTTATCAGAAAAATCTGCTTCTTTCTCCTCTTGGACTGACCTTTCACTCTCAATTCATGAGTAAAATCTTCAAAATCTGTCTTACGTGAATACAGATTTTCTCATTACTGAGACGACAATTTGTCCTCTTAAAATTCTATGGAGAAGGGAGGATGAGGAGGGAGGAAGCTAGACACAGATTCTGCTGCAAGATTTCCTGAAATTACAGTAACCCTGTGTGTAAAAGTTAAGCATTTGGTGCAGAAAGTTTTGCATCCCTTGGCAGGAAAAAAGGGTGATTAAAATAGCGCTTTTTGGCCAAGTTTTTGGTTCAGATTTTTCCCAACTCATCAGTATTAGTGAAATCTGCAAGTCAAAAAGACGGATTTTGGTAAGAACTTACCTGTAAAATCCTTTTCAGCGAAGAAGGAAGGGAGACACACTAGTCATTACTAGTGGGTAGGCGGAGCCCACATAGGATAGAACACCTCAGATTAAAAAGTGTTGACCGGCCCCTCCAGCTTGGGCTCCTCCTACTCCAGCTCTCCAGTCCGTACACAAGCAAAGGAAGAGCAAATATCACCAGCGTAGCAACATAACCCCTTCTGAAGTACTTCAGAGAAAAAACAAGAAGACAGGTTATGCATATAGCCGAAAAAACCACACAGTCCCAGGTACTACTCACTGAACCTGACCACTGCGATGAGCTGGCAATGCTGGAAAAGAGCCTTAGCGCGCCGACCTCAGCCCATATAATCGCTATCAGAGAAGGGTCACGCCGCATCTGAAAACACAACAACACCTTTCTGCCATGGGAGGGATGTGTGTCTCCCTTCCTTCTTCGCTGAAAAGGATTTTACAGGTAAGTTCTTACCAAAATGCGTCTTTCAGCAGCAGATGAAGGAAGGGAGACACACTAGTCATTACTAGTGGGACGTCCCGAAGCAGTCCAAAAATAAGGGTGGGCAAGAAAAAACCAACAGAGGCAGATACCCAACAACCTAAATAAATGCGCAACTAGCGCTAAATACAAGTTCACAAGAACAGCCACCTGCAGGACCCTACGTCCTAAGGCCGCATCAGCGAAGCACTGACGACCACCTTATAAAATTTCGTAAATGTGTGGACGGAGCGCCAGGTCGCCGCCCGGCAGAGCTGAGCTGCCGAGGCTCCTTGATGAAAAGCCCACGATGAACCCACAGCCCTCGTGGAGTGAGCTCGAATCTTAATCGGGCAAGGTTCGCCCTTAAGTCGGTAAGCCTCTAAAATGGCCGACCGAATCCAACGAGCTATAGAATCCTTGGAAGCTCGTTGCCCACGTCGACGACCTGCTGGAATCACAAACAGAGAATCCGACTTCCGAAAACTTTGAGTAATAGATAAATAGAACTTCAAAGCCCGCACTAAATCCAATGTGTGCAAGGCCCGTTCCTTCGCATTCCTTGGCTCCGGACAAAGCGAGGGCAACACAATATCCTGGTTAACATGAAACTGTGACACCACTTTAGGTAGAAAATCACCTCGTGTGCGAAGCACTATGCGATCTGGGTGAAACTCCAGAAAAGGAGGCGAGCAAGAAAGAGCCGCCAACTCAGAAACCCTTCTCAAAGAAGTGACCGCCACTAAGAAGGCAACCTTCCAAGAGAGAAAGGAAAGATTAACAGATTCCATAGGCTCAAAAGGCCCATGTTGAAGAGCCTCCAAGACAAGATTGAGCCGCCAAGGAGACACAAGCGCCTTCCGTGGCGGAAATTGACGGGTTACCCTGCGAAAAAAGGAACGTACGTCCCTACGCGAGGCGATAGCCTTCCGAAACAGCAAGGACAGAGCAGAAACCTGCCCTTTCAGAGTGCTAACTGCCCAGCCCGTACTGCAAAAAGGCCAACAAATTGGGAATGGAAAAAATCCTCGGGTTCCTAGAAGAACCCGACCACCACGAAAAGAAGGCTTCCCAAGTCTTGTGATAAATTCTAGTAGTAGCCGGACCTCTGGCAGCTCGCAGAGTGGCAATGACTTCGGCTGAAAAACCTTGACGGGTCAAGATTTCGGTCTCAAGAGCCACGCCGTCAAACGCAGAGACTTCAGGTCTGGGTGACGAACGGGCCCTTGGGTTAACAGGTCCGGGCGAAGAGGAAGTGGAAGTGGAGGCGCTGCCAGAAGCGACACCAGTGTCGAGAACCACGTCCTCCTTGGCCAATCTGGGGCTATCAACATAGCCGGGACTCTCTCCAGTCTGATCCGACGCAACACCAGAGGAAGCAAGGATATCGGCGGGAACACATAGATTGCGAGCCGTCACCGCCTCCTCCTTTGAGGACGCCACAATCAAAAGGTCGTCCAGATAGGGAAGAATTGTAACCCCCTGTCTTCGCAGAATCGCCATGAGGAGCCAGAATTTTTGTAAAAACTCTGGGTGCTGAGGCCAACCCGAATGGCAGGGCCACAAACTGGTAATGGTCCTGACTTATGGCAAAACGAAGGAAGCGTTGGTGGGCCCTTCCAATGGGGACATGCAAATAAGCGTCGCGAATGTCGATTGACACCAAAAAATCGTTTTGCGACAAGGCCGCCACAACGGAGCGAAGTGACTCCATGCGGAATTTCCGGGTGCGGACATGCCGATTCAATCTTTTGAGATCCAGAATGGGGCGAAATTTGTCCTCCTTTTTGGGGACCACAAAGAGGTTGGAATAAAACCCTCTTCCCCGGTCCTCCGGTGGAACTGGTACCACCACACCCTTCTGAAGAAGGGAATCGACCTCCCGCAGTAGAGCGGCAAATAGCTCGGGCTCTGAGGAATGCGGGATTGACAAAAACTGTCTGGAGGTCGAGAAAGAAACTCTATGAAGTAGCCTGCCGACACAACCCGCGTCACCCAGGCGTCCGACACGCGGGAAGTCCAAGTCGGTTCGAAGCAACTAGAACAGTGTGGTTTTCAAAGGCAAAACGAACGCTGAAGGGTTAAAGCTCTTAAAGAGAGAGCTACCCCAGCTGTCTCCCAATAAAGGGTTAACCGCCAAAGAAGGGGTTAATGTCGCAGACTCCCCACAACCCTTGTTTAATGAAAAGGGTGTGCAAGCCCCAGGTGCCTCTTATGAGGTAGCAGCTGCAGGACAATGTGCCACATTAAACAAGAACGCCTACGAGATCGCTAACATATTGCGCTGTTTTGTACATCGCAATAACCGCCTAAGTCGCTAAATAGATCGCTAACCACTTATGCGTCGTCAATGAGATCGCTTAAAACGATCACAAAAAAACGATCGCATTAGTATGCGTCGTTATTGTGATCGTGAGCGGGAGCGTTCAGTTGGCAGCACCTTCAGAAAGGTGCCCTGCGCTGTGGGGGTGAAGGGGTCAAGCTTCTGCCCTCAGAAAGGTAGAAGCGACTCACCCAGCTGGCCGCGGTGCAGTTTGTTCCTTTCGGTCGGTCGGGGGGAGCGGAGAGAGAGAGGAGCCCGAGGAGGCCGTCAGTAATGGCCGCCGTGCTTGAGGAGAGAAGCCGGAAGAGAAGAGGCAGGGTAAAGCGCGCGCTCAGAGCGCTTCCTGCCTGCGAAAGACGGGAAAACATGAAGCCACGCCCCCTGCCGGCTCAAAAAAAATGGCGCTCCCCGCTCCCATGTCCTGCAGGCATCCACCTGCGGACAAAAGGACACAATCACCACACTGAAAACTGTAACAGCGGCTGCCGCAGCAGCCGCTGCAGCACTCAAACACATCAATAAAATGTTGAGTACTCACCCAGCTGAGCGTCACAGGGACCCCCAGGGATTTGTGGCGCTGTGCCCGTAGCTTCCCCCAGGGCGGGGAACGCAGTGACCCCAGAAGCGCGGTTTGCGTCCCCGCCAGGGAAGCAATCCTCATCCCCTAGGGCCGGCAGGGTTCTGCAGGGACCACCTTACAGGGTAATACAGATCCGCCAAGGGAGAGGTGGGGGTCCAGCAGCGCTGAGACCCCTGAGACCTCAAGACCACGGAGGTCCAAGTCCCTGTTCGATAAAAATAAAAAAATCTTCTGAGGAGCTGCTTCAGCAGCGACTATCCTCTGTGACCTCAAATTTTAGACTGGAGAGCTGGAGTAGGAGGAGCCCAAGCTGGAGGGGCCGGTCAACACTCTTTTTAATCTGAGGTGTTCTATCCTATGTGGGCTCCGCCTACCCACTAGTAATGACTAGTGTGTCTCCCTTCCTTCATCTGCTGCTGAAATAAGCAACGTATTCATGAGACTTCAGGGTTCTCATTCCCTTTGCTGGCATCAGGAAACCATTCAGATTTTGTGACAAACATGCGCAGAAAAAAACGCAACAAATTGCAACGTGTGCACAGACCCTTATAGTTCTCTGTAGAACTTTATGAGCACCAACAGTCATCTCCCATCTCTCTAAAGGGAAAGTCTGCATTCACTGAATATAGATTTTACCAATGAATTGAGAATGGAAAATCAGCTCAGGAGAAGAAAGAAGCAGAATTCTCTACTAAGATATATTAAAGTTTCTTATTTTAAGTGTAATATTGATTTATGTAAAAATAAATAATACGAGGGTAACTCTTTCATAGAATAAAAAACTGTCCATATGGATCAAATTGTAAGGAGCTCTCCCTTCTTATGTCATCAAGGATTGATTGTGAAATACAACTCAACATGAAAATCTCTTTCCGCATGAAAAAAAAATGAACATTTTTTCATTCAGAACCAAATGTAGTTGGAAGCAGACACCTTGCCAGCAGGGAAAGCTTGACTGTTTCCTTCATGTTACATCAGCAGATACAAACTAATCTCCTGTCAAAGTGTTATGTGTGATAATCCTGCTGATCTGATAAATATATGCAAGTTGCATATACAGTATGTGTATGTCATGTGTCAATGCATGTGTCCTCTTGTAAAGTGCACTAGTGCACTAAAGCTAATTCAAAGTAATTTATAGCAGAATGGCCTTCATATGATTTATACAACGTTCACCATTCTAGATACACACAAAAAAATAGTTGCTTTTTGCCACAAATCAAAGCCTATTTTGATCTAATGCCTCCCCACCATGCTAGTGCAGGATACTCACATCATTCTCAGTAAGGTGAGGGTCACATGACCGCATGTTTTCTCAACCGAGAAAATGGGGTAGATTGTGCAAATTACATGCTGATCAGAGTATGATTCGATTTTCTCGGATGAGGAGAAGATGTAGAAAAAAAAGGGTCTCAAACTCCTCCATTGTGTCAGTCCGTGGAAGTCTGTATGTAGGGAGATGTAACTCAAGCACCGTCCGATATTTTCTACGGACTCGTTGACTTGCATGGCTGAGTGTGATCTGACTATCAGATCAAATACGTGCATGCTGTGATTTTTTCCCTGGATGGGCTCTATCTGAGTAGAAAAAAAAAAATCAGACAAGTACATGGCCCCTTAGAATATCATGGGGATGAATGATATTTGTCAAAACAATGGATAGCACTCATCCGATTATTATGGTCATGGGAAAAAAAACCTAATGATGATTGCATAGGAAGCAAAAGAAAATGCAAACATTCTCTGGTTGGGCTAATATTAATGGCAAGGCAAGACAGTATGTATGCAGAGTAGAGGAAGAAAAGCCACATGTGAGGCCCTTACAAAATGCCGGGTAACCAAATGGTGAGGAATATAATAAAGTCATAGTGTCACCTTTGATTAAGAGCATTACCGGTAACCTTTGCACCTAGCAATTCCATTTTCAGCACTAGCTATACTCATGAGAAACAGCTGCTGACAGTCCAGGTCTGAGACCTTTAGATTGATTGTCGAGAGATCCCAGGTAGATTGGGTATCACTCAGAAGCAACACTAGGAGCTTAATCCACATTCACCGCTGTAGACAACTCCACAATTTGAGTCGTCAGTCAATAAGAGGGCAGGTCTCTCGTGCGGGAAAGAGATGATGCATGTCTGTCGTTTCCAGAGTCCGCTCATTTCACAATCCGGAACAGGCCTGATGCGTAGCAACATGGTTAGGGGAGTGTTTTCACTTTTTATTTCTTTGGTACAGTGTTGCTATTGCTTTTAAGGGTACTATGAGAAAAGATATGGCGCACCAATAATGCTGGCAGCACTAAAGATATCTATTGCTCTGACAAGGGCTGTGGAGTCGGTAGCCAAACCTTCGACTCCTCAATTTCCCTGACTCGACAGACAGCACTGGTCACTACTGAGCATGTACATAAAGTGCAGTACAGATTCATCTCACCTAAACCTCCGACCCCACAGCACTGATCACTACTGAGCATGTACATAAAGTGCAGCACAGAATCATCTCACCTAAACCTCCGACCCCACAGCACTGGTCACTACTGAGCATGTGCATAAAGTGCAGTACAGATTCACCTCACCTAAACCTCCAACCCCACAGCACTGGTCACTACTGAGCATGTACATAAAGTGCAGCACAGATTCATCTAAACCTAAACTCCGACCCACAGCACTGGTCACTACGAGCATGTACATAAAGTGCAGCACAGATTCATCTCACCTAAACCTCCGACCCCACAGCACTGGCACTACTAAAGCATGTACATAAAGTGCAGTACAGATTCATCTCACCTAAACCTCCGACCCCACAGCACTGGTCACTACTGAGCATGTACATAAAGTGCAGCACAGAATTCTCTCACCTAAACCTCCGACCCCACAGCACTGGTCACTACTGAGCACTGTACATAAAGTGCAGCACAGAATCATCTCACCTAAACCTCCGACCCCACAGCACTGGTCACTACTGAGCATGTACATAAAGTGCAGCACAGAATCATCTCACCTAAACCTCCGACCCCACAGCACTGGTCACTACTAAGATGTACATAAAGTGCAGTACAGATCATCTCACCTAAACCTCGACCCCACAGCACTGGTCACTACTAAGAATGTACATAAAGTGCAGACAGATTCATCTCACCTAAACCTCCGACCCCACAGCACTGGTCACTACTGAGCATGTACATAAAGTGCAGCACAGAATTCATCTCACCTAAACCTCGACCCCACAGCACTGGTCACTACTGAGCATGTACTGTAAAAGTGCAGTACAGAATCATCTCTACCAAACCATCCAAACCACAGCATGTTATATGACATTTCATAACGTTTCCCAAATTTTAAACCCGTACCCCACAGCACTGGTCACTACTAAGAATGTACATAAAGTGCAGTACAGATTCATCTCACCTAAACCTCCGACCCCACAGCACTGGTCACTACTGAGCATGTACATAAAGTGCAGCACAGAATCATCTCACCTAAACCTCCGACCCCACAGCACTGGTCACTACTGAGCATGTACATAAAGTGCAGCACAGATTCATCTCACCAAAACCCTCTGACCCCACAGCACTGGTCACTACTGAGCATGTACTGTACATAAAGTGCAGTACAGATTCATCTCAAGTACAAGACGAGATCCTTAGAACAGAACAGACATTTATAGGACATTTCATAACTTTCCCAAATTTTTAGGAAACCAGTTACAGCACATCCTGCATTGTACTACTATACCCAATTTATTATATAATTGTCGGAGTCGTTCCATTTTATACCAGCTCCACCAAAATGGACTCCGACTCCACAGCCCTGGCACAATTATTATGGGGGCTTCCATCAGCACACTATGATTGGCACAGTAATATGTGAAACATTGTTAATACTGGTCCTGTTGGGGGCATTATGCTTGGTATAATGGTGGCACTTAATTATGTTGTTGATACTATGTAGGCAATTACTAATCACGTGCAAATATCTGCAGAGTACAATTATTTTGGATTGGCTCTGTATGCAACTATTAATTTTGGGGCATTAACTGCTCAGAAGGGTTATTGTTGGAGGCAATATCTACTTGCTACCATTATGGTTGTGGGCACAATGTGTGAGGTATTATTAGATTAAGTGACTGTGCTTATATACTACATTTAGGGGCAATAAGCAGCACAGCATTAGGCTAGCAGTAGGATGACAAGGAAGAAACAAGGATGGGGAATTTTGTGTTTGTGAGATGGATGATGGAAAAGTGAGGAACCCAAGATGTCCCGACAGCAGACTAATACCATTACCCCAGAACACTATCAGATCACATGACCGCAGGACTCCCCCTCCCATGTTACAACAGTAAATATCTACCTCTGCCAGTCCTACCACTGGTTTATAATATAGTCAAAATGCAAACGAGGCATAGATTCATTCTGAGATAATATTTCACTTCCGTACAGCTCCCAACATTAAAAAACCACAGTAAATTTATTGCCTAGATTTTTTTTTTTTTTTTTTTAGCTCCCAACATTAATAGAGCTATGCCATATACGAAAATGGTACCAGAAAATGCTACAATATAAATCAGCAAGTATGTACAGAACATGTAATTTATATAAGGCAGATATAAATTGATATTTGCAATATACAAGGCAGAATTGCTAACTTTATGTAGATGCATAAATATCTGGGAGTGATCAGAACCTACTATACATAAACACGGATTTTGGTAAGAACTTACCTGTAAAATCCTTTTCAGCGAAGGAAGGGAGGGAGACACAGGATTCATTACTGATGGGTAGGCGGAGCCCAGATCAGGATGTCACCTCAGATCAAAAGCGTGCTGACTGGCTGGCCCCTCCAGCTCGGGCTCCTCCTACTCAGCTCCAGTCGTACCAAAGCTTTAGGGAAGAACCAAGATCACCAGCGGAGCAACATAACCCTGTCTGAAGGAACTTCAGAGAAAAACACAAGGATACAGGTTATGTACACAAAGTAAGCCAAAAACCACAGAGTTCCAGGTACTAATCACTGAACCTGACTACTGCGATGAGCTGGCGATGCTGAAAAGAGCCTTAACGCGCTGACCTCAGTCCAGATAATCGCTATCAGATAAGAGTCGCGCTGCATCTGAAAACATCAACACACTTCTGCCTTGGGCGGGATCTGTGTCTCCCTCCCTTCCTTCGCTGAAAAGGATTTTACAGGTAAGTTCTTACCAAAATCCGTGTTTCAGCTGCAGATGGAAAGGAGGGAGTGACAGGATTCATTACTGATGGGACGTCCCAAAGCAGTTCAAAAAATAAGGGTGGGAAAAAACCAACAAAAGGCAGAAACCCAACAACCTTAACAAGAAAGCGCAACCAGCGCTAAAAACACAAGTTCCACAAGAACTTCAAACTACAGCTGCCTGCAAGACCCTACGTCCAAGGGCTGCATCAGCAGAAGCACTGACGTCCACTTTATAAAACTTTGTAAACGTGTGGACAGAACGCCAAGTTGCCGCCCGGCAGAGCTGCACTGCCGAGGCGCCTTGATGAAAAGCCCACGATGAAGCCACAGCTCTCGTGGAATGGGCTCGAATCTTAATCGGATAAGATGCACCCTGAAGACTGTAAGCTTCCAGAATAGCTGACCGAATCCAACGAGCTATAGAATCCTTGGAAGCTCGCTGACCACGCCGGCGACCAGCTGGAACCACAAATAGAGAGTCCGTCTTACGAAAACCTTGAGTAATAGATAGGTAAAACTTCAAGGCCCGCACTAAATCCAATGTGTGCAAATCTCGCTCTTTCGCATTCTTCGGATCTGGGCAGAAAGAAGGCAACACAATATCCTGGTTAACATGAAATTGTGATACCACTTTAGGTAAAAAATCACCCCGTGTGCAAAGCACTACACGATCCGGAAAAAACTCCAGAAAAGGAGGCGAACAAGAAAGAGCTGCCAACTCAGAAACTCTCCTCAAAGAAGTGACCGCTACAAGGAAAGCCACCTTCCAGGAAAGTAAAGAAAGGCTAGCCGAACCCATAGGCTCAAAAGGTTTATGCTGAAGAGCCTCCAAAACAAGGTTGAGCCGCCAAGGAGACACGGAAGCCTTCCGCGGCGGAAACTTACGAGCTATACCGCGGAAAAAGGAAATCACGTCCCTATTTGAAGCAATGGTTCTCCGAAACAATAAAGACAGAGCAGAAATCTGACCTTTCAGGGTGCTGACTGCCAAACCTTTGTCCAGCCCTTGCTGCAGAAAAGCCAACAGATTGGGGATGGAAAACTTTCTCGGATTCCGAGAGGATCCCAAACACCACGAAAAGAAGTTTTCCCAGGTTTTGTGGTAAATCCTAGTAGTAGCCGGACTTCTCGCAGCACGAAGGGTAGCAATAACCTCGGCTGAAAAACCTCTATGGGTTAAGATTTCGGTCTCAAGAGCCACGCCGTCAAACGCAGGGACTGCAAGTCCGGATGACAAATGGGCCCCTGAGTCAACAAGTCCGGTTGAAGAGGAAGCGGAAAAGGAGGTGCCGCCAACAGCGACATTATTGTCGAGAACCACATCCTTCTTGGCCAATCCGGAGCTATCAAAATAGCTGAAATTCTCTCTAATCTGATCCGACGCATTACTAGAGGAAGTAAAGATATCGGCGGGAATACATAGATCAGCTCGAACTGATCCCACTGAGCTACTAAAGCATCCACCGCCACAGCCTTCGGGTCCTTGTACCTGGACATGAACGTCGGTAACTTGGCATTGAACCTGGATGCCATCAAATCCACTTGGGGAGTTCCCCAACGGGAGCACAGTAGTGCAAAAACTTCCGGGTGAAGGCTCCATTCCCCAGGATCCATCTTCCTGCGACTGAGAAAGTCCGCTGTAAGATTCTGAACCCCTGGAATGTGAATCGCCGAAATGGCTGGCACACTGGCCTCGGCCCAAATCAGAATTCGAGACACCTCCACCAAGAGCCTGGAACTCCTTGTCCCGCCTTGGTGATTGATATACGCGACAGCCGTCGCATTGTCTGTCTGCACTCGAACTGGCAGACCGCTCAAAGGGACCGTCCAATGCTGGAGGCAAAGGAAAATCGCCCTCAATTCCAGGATGTTGATCGGAAGAACAGACTCTTCCGGTGACCATACCCCCTGAATCCAGAGATTGTTCCAAACACCCCCCCAGCCCGTCAGGCTGGCATCGGTGGTTATGACTGACCACTTTGGAGGGAGGAAGGACTTCCCCAGGGCAAAAACCCCTGGACGTAGCCACCATCCTAGAGAATCCCGCACCGCGCGAGAAATGGTGACACTGCAATCCAGCGATTGCGACCGATTCCATCGACTCAAAATAAACTTTTGGAGGGTCCTGGAATGGAACTGGGCAAAAGGAATCGCCTCCATGGACGCCACCATCAGTCCCAGAAGACGCATACACTTCCGTAGGGACATTGCCGTTGAGGATTTCATAATCTGTACATGTCGAAGAAGACATGACTGTTTGTCTGGTGGTAGGGAAACTACCGCCCGAAACGTGTCGAGATGCATTCCCAAAAAGAGGATTGTCCTCGATGGTTCCAGGGACGACTTCTCCCAATTGACCAGCCAACCGAAGTCCTTCAGAAACTGAAGAGACAAATCCCGAGCCGTCAACGCCTCCTCCTCCGAGGAAGCCACGATCAAAAGATCGTCCAGATAAGGGAGAATCGTAATCCCCTGTCTTCGAAGGATTGCCATGAGGGGCGCCAGAATTTTTGTAAAGACTCTTGGCGCTGAGGCTAAGCCGAACGGCAGAGCCACGAACTGGTAATGATTCTGACCTATGGCAAATCGAAGAAAGCGCTGATGAGCCTTTCCGATGTGAATATGCAAATAGGCGTCGCGAATGTCGATTGACACCAGAAAATCGTTCTGTGACAGAGCTGCCACAACGGAGCGAAGCGACTCCATGCGAAATTTCCGGGCATGGACATGCCGGTTTAATCGCTTGAGATCCAGAATCGGGCGAAATTTGTTCTCCTTTTTGGGAACTACAAAAAGGTTGGAATAAAAACCTTTCCCTCGGTCCTCTGACGGAACCGGTATCACTACACCCTTTTGTAGCAGAAATTCGACCTCTCGCTGTAGAGCGACAACAAGCTCGGGTTCCGACGGAACGCGAGACTGACAAAAAACATTTGGGGGTCAAGAAGCAAACTCTATGAAATAGCCTGCCGACACTATCCGCGTTACCCAGGAATCTGGAACGTGAGCCATCCAAGTCGCCTTGAAAAGAAGCAGGCGACCCCCCACTCGAGAATCCTCGAGTGGACCCCTGGCGTCAATCCGACTTGGCGGGCTTCTTGTCAAGTTCTCGCTTGTCCTGGCGGAAACTCTGCTTCCAGGGAGTACGAGATTTCTGAGAGGATTTCTTTCCTGAGAAGGAAGGATGACCCGATCCCCACGAGGAGTGACTAGATCGTCCTCGGCCCCGAAAGGACCGCCGACCACTATAGACACCAGGCTTACTGGACACCGAAGCCATGGCCCTACGCTGTGGTAATGCTGATTCCTTCGCCTTAGCCTTGGAAATCAGCTCTGTGAGGTCGGATCCAAAAAGATGGCCACCCTTGTAAGGTAAGGCCAACAACCCTTGTTTGGAAACTGCGTCCCCGGCCCACTGTCTGAGCCATAAAGCTCTTCTGACTGTGACCGCTGAAGCTTGCGCTTTGGCCAGCAGAGATGTCGTATCCAGACCGGCATCAAAGATATAACAGGCTGCCGTTTCTAACCATTCACAAGTTTCCCGTATCTCAGATAACGGAGATTCATTTTGCAACTCCGTCTTCAAACGTGCCAACCAGCCTAGAGAAGCTCTAGCAGCACACATGGATCCTAGCACTGCTCGGAATCCATGACCCGCAGCCTCATAGCTTGCTTTTGCCGCCAATTCCGTTTTTCTATCCAAAGGCTCCTGTAAACTCGCTTTCCCCTTAATAGGGAGTAGTGAGGATTTACTAAGCTGAGATAAAGACACATCCACTTCAGGAGCAGAAGTCCAATTAGCCTTTAACTCCGCAGAGCAAGGATAAAGTGTATCAAAGAAATGCGTTCCATGAAAACGCTTGTCTGGACACAGACGTTCCTCCTCTATTACACTGTTAAGCTCATCCAGAGCTGGCAATGTTGTACGCGAAGCACGGGACTCCTGGAACATGCGTGCTGATTTACCAGGACGACTAGCTACCACCTCCGGTAACTGTAATATATCTCTCATGGCTTCAATTAATGCCTCCGTACGCTTCGCCATAGAGGAACGCCCCTGCGGCTCGTCCGCATCTGAATCGGATATTTCTCCATCCGAATTTAAAGGGGAACTCTGCCCAATATCAGATACATCTGACTCGCTCCGTGTAGAGGCCGGTAACGGCCTGCGTCGCTTCCTCTGAGAGGAATTAGCAGACACATATTGACCTAAAAGATCAGACAAGTTGTTGATCGATCGAGCGATATCGTCCAATTTTTCACCGCTGTCGACCGCAGCGCTAGACGCTGTTGAGGTCTGCGTATCTGATTGCCGCAATGGCACTGGGACATGGTCCGCGGCATCTGAACTCTGTTCAGACATGTCTCACCTGTATGAGCAGGTCAAAGCGGTAATACCAGCAAAAACTATGCGGTTTTTTTTTTGTTTTTTTTTAAACGCTGAAGGGTTAACGCTCCACCAGGCAGGGTTACCCCAGCGGTATTCAGTCAAAAAAATTGCTGGTAGAAATAACCCTCAGAGGGGTTAATATTGCAAACTCACCACAATATATATATGAAGTGTGAGCCCCAGCCAATTTTATGTCTCTAATGAGACTGCAGCTGCAGGATAGCGATCGCTGCGCTGCGGGGTGAGGAGTCAGCACTCACCCAGCTGGCCGTGGTGTCTTATGAGGAGAGGAGCGGTCTGAGGAGCCCAGGAGCCTGTGTAATGGCCGCCACAGTGGGGGAGTCGCAGGAGAAACGCCAGAGCGCGCGTCTTCCTGCTCAGAAGACCGGGAATCGTTAGGCCACGCCCCCTGCTAGCTCAAATAATGAGCGCGAACTCCCCCGCTCCTGCTCCCTCTCTGTCCTGCAGCTATCTGCCTGCGGACAAAAAATCACCACATCTACTATGTAACAGCGCTGTCACAGCAGCGCTGAAGCATACTGACATACAAGTAATAGCGCTGCTCACTCAGACGCTAAAGCACTCACACATAATTATAATAAAAAATTTGTGTGGAGTACTCACCAGCCAAAGCGCCACAGGGACCCTCAGGGGTTTCTGGCGCTGTGCCCATGCTTCCCCCCAGGGCGAGGAACGCAGTGACCGCACGTGTGGTGGTTTGCGTCCCGCCAGGGAAGCTCTCCTCATCCCCCAGGGCCGGCAAGATTCTGCAGGGACCATAATTGTGATACAGATCCGCCAAGGGAGAGGTTGGGGTACAGCAGCGCTGGTACCCCTGAGACCTCTAGACCAACTGGTGATCCAAGTCTCCTGTCCGAATATAAAATAATAAAATCTTCTGAGGAGCTGCATTAGCAGCGACCATCCTCTGGGACCTCAAATCTTAGACTGGAGCTGAGTAGGAGGAGCCCGAGCTGGAGGGGCCAGCCAGTCAGCACGCTTTTGATCTGAGGTGACATCCTGATTGGGGCTCCGCCTACCCATCAGTAATGAATCCTGTGGCTCCCTCCCTTCCATCTGCAGCTGAAAAGGAATTCTAGTAAGAATCATGCTATGTATTCCACACAACTACAAAAGGTACTTACTCTTAACCGATTCAGATCTTCATCTTTCTGAATGGGGGAGTCTGAACTGTTGCCAGATAAGGGGGAAGATTCCTCATAGTCACTGATCTGCCTTGATAGCCTCATAATCACTTCATCTTTAGCCTGAATTGTTTCAATCATCATGTTGAGCTGTTCTTTCATTTGCTCAACACTGCATTTCAGCCCCTCAATTTCCTGCTGAAGACTGTCCTTCTCCAAAGTCTTCTTCTCCAGAAGAAGGTTCAGGTCTCGAATGTGATCATCTTTTTGTTGGAGCAAGTGTAAATGGTCTTTTGAGAGCTCATCAGAGAAAGGCGTAGCAAAGTACTTATCATACTGCGATGACTTTAATGATTGTTGCAAAAGTTTTACAAGTTCCTGAAGTGGAAAAAGTTGCATAATTCATAAATATAACCTTACTCAAAGCAAAATAATGTAATATATATAAGTACTTCAATACTACAGTCCAACAAAGCTTCTTCTCAATAATCCTTGTGTTAATATAGCCTTACCATGCACCACAGTAAGGCTATATTAACACAAGGATTTTCAACACAGATTTCACAGTAAGAATGCAGTAAACTACAGTGCAATAAGCGGAGAGATTTTTAAAGTTTCAATTACACAATAAAGTATAATTCTAAAGCTTGCTACAGATTTCACAGCATGCTCTATTCTATTAACATTTTCAATGCATGTATATGGGGTTGCAGAACTCACATTCACATTAATATCAATGCAGTTTCACGTGAACGTCTCAGTTCAAAAAGTGCAAAAATCAGAAACCAGCTGAAATCAGACATCCCTGAAATATGATACATGTACAGACTGATGTATTGGCTGGCCACATGTCTCCTAGGGCCTCTTTCACACATCCGTTTTTTTGACTTCAGGCACGATCCGGCGTGTTGTTAAAAAAAAAAACGGATCCGGTACCGGATGCGTTTTTTTTACCATTGACTTTCATTAGCGCCGGATCATGCCTGATGTCATTGCGTTGTATCCGTTTTTGTCCGGATCCGGCGGAAATGTACATTCCGGCGGCCGGACAAATCGGTGCATGCAACGTTTTTTTTGTTTGCCGGAGCAGCCTGATAGTGCCTGAAGCGGCGCATCAGGCGGCCGGAAATAATAAAAGTGAATGGAACCGGATCAGTCTTTTGTGCAATTCGTCAAAAGTCTGACCCGGATTCTGGAAATCAGGGACTACTACTACATTTTCCACTGTCTCCGGACATCCAAAACCCTCTTTTTCCGGGTTCAAAAGTTCAGGTCGGATCCAGCAAAAAAAACGGATCTGTTGCATCAGTTTTTTCATTTCAGCGCCGGATCCTTCCCTTCAGGTGTTCGACGGATTATGCCTGACACAAAAAAACTGATGTGTGAAAGAGGCCTAACCCGAACTCAGGCGCATCATGTCTGAATTTGGCCTAAAATAGTTAAAGTGTAAAAATGCTCTGAGATGCAGATTTACTGGTCACCTCTGTCTTAGTAGATTCCAGAGGATAGTTTGCTTATGCATCAGCAATGTTGTCATGGTGGATGAGATATATACAACAACAAATGCTTGAACAGAAAGAGAAAGAGCGCTGGAAAGAGAAAGAGATATCAATAGGGATCGGATTCAGGTTCAACTGTGGACTTAAGTTTGGTCCAGTACTAGAACGTCCATGGGTCCACTGATCCCTATGGTTTACAACCCATGGCACTGTAGCAAATATTCCTAGATGTGGACAGCAAAAAAAATTGACGTAAGGTTGCAGGTGGTGGATAAGAAACCCCAATAAAGTTCCAAAGAAATTCAAGCTGTCCTGCAAGGCTCAGGGTGTATCAGTGTCAGCGTGAACTATCCGTTTCATTTGAATGAAATCAAGGCGACCCAAAAGGACCCCACTGCTGACGCAAACATAAAAAAAGCCGGACTTCAGTTTGCCAAAATGTACGTAAGAAAGCAAAAATCATTCTGGGAAACTATCCTACGGACAGATGAGACCAATATAGAGCTTTTTGGTAAAGCACATCATTCTAATGTTTACTAAAAACAGAATGAGAAGAAGAAGAAAAGAACAGAGTATCTAGTCAAATATGGTGGAGGTTCAAAGATGTTTTGGGGTTGTTTTGCTGCCTCTGGCACTGGGTGCCTTGAGTGTGTGCAGACTTGGCAATCAAATTAGGGCTGAATAGTAGAACATCTTTAATTGCATGGCAGCCAAAAAGAAAGAGTAATACACGAAGATGTTTCTGTCTCATATGACCATCAGTATACTCTACCCAACTGCACAGGTAAGAAGAAAAAGGGGTGCGAGAGGACCCAGTGTCCAAAAGGAAATTATTTCACAGTCCATATTGGACGTAGAACATAGAACAATCAGTGGACACCGCGTTCAGTGACGCCATCACACACTCCTTCCATCTGGACTGGGAAATAATTTCCTATTGGACCCTGCGTCCTCTCTCACTCCTTTTTCTTTCTAAAAAAAAAAAACCCCTGGAGTTAAATATGTTGTAAAAAATCCCTGAACTCCTGATTCTGCTGCGTCAAGAAGTTGCAGAGATATTCAAATTTGTTCCTTTTGGAGCACAATATGTGAAATGTCTGCTTGCAGACCAACTGGGTGGTTTTTTTTCATTCTTCTTAAAGGGTATGCACTTTCACTTTTCCCTCTTACACTCTGTGAATCACAGTTCGACAGCTGATCTGTGATTGGCATTGTCTGGGAGGGAGATATGAAAGCACACATGCTCAGAGATGACTCTGAAGAAATGCGCAGTTGGCCTGCAAGCAGACATTTCACATATTGCGCTCCAAAAGCAACAAATATGAATATCTTGGCAATGGAGTAGCACAGCACAAGACAGAAAAGAACAGCAGAATCAGGAGAGCTCACAGATTTTTACAAGGTATTTAACAAAACTTTTACCAAGTAACAGGTCATCTTTAAGGAGACTAGTTGGGCACAAAGTGTTCTTGCCAATGCATCATAAGAGAAAAGTTTGCTAAAATTAGTATCTTTTGTTCAGGAAAATGCTTCTTGTTTCACTAAACCAATAACCTGAACACCTAGATGGGTTTCTGGTTACCCATTATCCCTGGTCATGTTGCATGGCTTATTAAAGGTTTAGACACTGGCTTAAACAGTCACTACCTCATCAGATCATTTTGTTCGGTCTGCTTGATAGCCAATTTGCATAATGTGCAGCCTTAGAAAGAATATCACAGCAGACTGGTAATATTGTATGGTGGTTATGTGATTTCATAGTAAGCCCGACACAAGGAACTATTTTGGCGTAATTTTCTTAATAGCATGAACTTTGCTTAGGCCTTATTCACATGTAGGTATTTTGATCTGCATTTGGAAACACTTGATTTTTGGCTTACAAACACCGATGAAATACTGAACAGGTGGGAATCTTTCAGTTACAGCATTTCTTTCTATAGGTTCCGCTCCTGAATTTGGCTTATTAAATGGAATCTGTCAGTAAGTTTTTGCTATGTAATCTGAAGACAGCAAGAGGTAGGGGTTAAAACACCAAATTCAGAAATGTGCCACTTATTAGGCTATATGCTGTTTACTTACATAAAAGGTTTTATCACCAGGACCTTATCACTGCTGGGACTACAACAGCTACAGCAGGGCATAAGATCTAGCCCGACCACGCCCCCTCCTATGATAAGCAGCTCACTGTCTATAAATTATGTACACAGAGAGCCTAGTGTAGGCGGGGTTAGCTTTCTCAGCTCTGCTGCATTCTAAGCTTTCTCAGCTCTGCTGCCTTCTACATCTAAACTCTGATTGTGTCACAACTGCTGCACCTAATAAACTATGTGATACATCGCTGGAATCAAGGTCTCTTTCCCTGCATTATGGTGCTCTCAGTGGGATAGCAAAAACCTACTGACAGATTCTCCTTTAATGCTGATGCAGACTACAGATCAAAACACTGACAAGTTAATAAGGCCTTAAGTGTAGAGTTATAACAGGAAGTATTCTTTTAGCAAAAATCCTTGACAACTGATAATATGCAAGTAGGAAAATAATGTATCACGTTAATCATTAAATAGCGATGAAGATCTGTATTGTGTATACCAGAAAATCACTTGACTGGATGATTCAGAAGAGCTCCAGAAAACAGCTAACTGATCGATCGACAGGATCGCAACACTGGCTAAATGAAATACACCTTTTTCCTATGCCTATAATTTGTTAAATAAATCTTGTTACAGACATACCATTAATAAAAAGCACAGTAGGGATAAAAAAAAAACCCTTCCGTGCAGCTGTATCTAGTAACCAATGCTGCCAAGAGATATATAGAAGTCACAAGATCACATAAAAGCTGAAACCTTGAACTCATCCAAAAGGAAACGGGATTTGCTGAATGCTCACATGATCATAGGACTATTAATAGTATCCAGAAGTTAACAGTATCCAGCTGGAAAGGAGCAGCATCTCTGGCTGAGCCCACTATACGAACATGATTAATGGCTGAATATTTCCACTGCTTTGACCCAACATCACAAGACTAGCTTAGCTCACATTTCCTAATTTACCAAAGCTCAGCCAGAAATGAAGAATAATTCCATCAGATGCCTGAAGGGAGACTCTGTGAGTCCAGAAGGTAATAAAAAGGACTCGGGAATGTGCAATATGCTGTAGAGCTTAGTCTGTAAGACTCCATATATACGGTAAGTTGGATCTCCTTAATGAGAACCAGTGCCCATAAGAAAAAAGCCTGGCACTCAGCAACCCAGTGCTGTCTGTACCTATGAGAAGCAAGTACCGCACAATAGCATACTACAGATGGGGTTGTGATTGGTTAATATTCCATGTCATTTTTCAAGACTTCTTAAAGGGAATCTGTCACCCCATTTTTCGTATATCAGCTGCAGCCACTGCCATCAGGGGCTTAACTACAGTATTCTGTAATGCTGTAGATAAGCCCCTGATGTAACCTGAAAGATAAGAAAGACGGATTTTGGTAAGAACTTACCTGTAAAATCCTTTTCAGCGAAGGAAGGAAGAGAGACACAGTATTCATTACTGATGGGTAGGCGGAGCCCAGATAGGATTGACACCTCAGATTAAAAAGAGTGTTGACCGGCCCCTCCAGCACGGGCTCCTCCTACTCAGCTTTCTTCAGTCGTACCCAAGCTTAAAGAAGAGCAAGATCACCAGCGGAACAACATAACCCCTTCTGAAGAACTTCAGAGAAAAACACAATAGACCAGGTTATGCATGCATTTGGCAAAACATCACACAGTTCCAGGTACTACTCACTGGACCTGACCACTGCGATGAGCTGGTAATGCTGGAACAGAGCCGTAGCGCGTCGACCTCAGCCCAGATAAACGCTATCAGAGAAGGGTCACGCCGCATCTGTAAATACAACAACACACTTCTGCCATGGGAGGGAGCTGTGTCTCTCTTCCTTCCTTCGCTGAAAAGGATTTTACAGGTAAGTTCTTACCAAAATCCGTCTTTCAGCTGCAGAGGGAAGGAAGAGAGCCACAGTATTCATTACTGATGGGACGTCCCAAAGCAGTTCAAAAATAAGGGTGGGAAAAAACCAACAAAAGGCAGAAACCCAACAACCTAGACAAAAGCGCAACAGGCGCCAAATACAAGTTAACTAGAACTTTAAACTACCGCTGCCTGCAGGACCCTACGTCCTAAGGCCGCATCAGCGGAAGAACTAACGTCCACCTTATAAAACTTTGTAAATGTGTGGACAGAAACGCCAGGTCGCCGCTCGGCAGAGCTGAGCTGCCGAAACCCCTTGATAAAAGGCCCACGATGAAGCCACAGCCCTCGTGGAGTGAGCTCGAACCTTAATCTGGCAAGGTTCGCCTTTAAGTCGGTAAGCTTCCAAAATGGCCGACCGAATCCAACGAGCTATAGAGTCCTTGGAAGCTCGTTGACCACGCCTGCGACCTGCAGGAATTACAAACAGAGAATCTGACTTCCGAAAAACTTGAGTAATAGGCAAATAGAACTTCAAGGCCCGCACCAAATCCAATGTGTGCAAGGCCCGTTCCTTTGCCTTCCTCGGGCCCGGGCAAAGAGAGGGCAACACAATATCCTGGTTAACATGAAAATGCGACACCACCTTAGGTAGAAAGTCGCCCCGTGTGCGAAGCACTACTCGATCAGAGTAAAACTCCAGAAAAGGAGGCGAGCAGGAAAGAGCCGCCAACTCAAACTCTTCTCAAAGAGGTTACCGCCACTAAGAAGACAACCTTCCAAGAAAGTAGAGAAAGGCTAGCAGAAATCATAGCCTCAAAAGGCACATGTTGAAGAGCCTCCAAGACAAGGTTGAGCCGCCATGGAGACACAGGCGCCTTCCGCGGCGGAAACTGACGGGTTACTCCGCGAAAAAAAGGAACGCACGTCTCTACGGGAGGCGATAGCCCTCCGAAACAGTAAGGACAGAGTAGAAACCTGACCTTTCAGGGTGCTCACTGCCAAACCTTTGTCCAGCCCATACTGTAGACAAATTGGGAATGGAAAAAACCCTCGGGTTCCTTGAAGAACCCGAACACCACGAAAAGAAGACTTCCCAAGTCTTGTGATAAATCCTAGTAGTAGCCGAACTACTGGCAGCTCGCAGAGTGGCAATGATTTTGATGAAAAACCTCTAAGGGTCAATATTTCGATCTCAAGAGCCACGCCGTCAAACGCAGAGACTTCAAGTCTGGATGACGACCGGGTCCCTGGATTAACAGGTCCGGGCGAAAAGGAAGTGGGAATGGCGGCGCCGCCAAAAGCGACACTAGTGTCGAGAACCACGTCCTCCTTGGCCAATCTGGGGCTATCAAAATAGCCGGAATTCTCTCCAGTCTGATCCGACTCAGCACCAGAGGGAGTAAGGATATCGGCGGAAACACATAGACTAGCTCGAAATGGTCCCACGGATCCACCAGAGCGTCTACCGCCACAGCCTTCGGGTCCTTGTACCTGGACATGAAGGTCGGTAGTTTGGTATTGAACCTGGACGCCATCAAGTCCACTTGGTGAGTTCCCCAACGGGAGCACAGCAGTGCAAAAATCTTCGGATGAAGACTCCATTCTCCGGGATCCATCTTCTCGCGACTGAGGAAGTCCGCCGTGGTATTCTGGACTCCTGGAATGTGAATCGCAGAGATGGCTGGAACCCTGGTCTCGGCCCATATCAGGATCCGAGACACCTCCATCAAGAGCCTGGAATTCCTCGTCCCGCCTTGGTGGTTGATATACGCGACCGCCGTCGCGTTGTCTGTCTGCACTCGGACTGACAGACCGCTCAAAGAGACCGTCCAGTGTTGGAAGCAAAGAAAAATTGCCCTCAATTCCAGGATGTTGATCGGTAGAACCGACTCTTCCGATGACCATACTCCCTGGATCGAAAGATCGTTCCAGACACCCCCCCCCAGCCCGTCAGGCTGGCATTGGTGGTTATGACCGACCACTTCGGAGGGAGGAAAGACTTTCCCAGGGATAACGCTCCTGGACGTAACCACCATCCTAGGGATTCTCGCACCCTGTGAGAGATGGTGACGCTGCAATCCAGTGAAACTTGCGATCGATCCCAACGATTCAGAATGAGCTTTTGGAGAGCTCTGGAATGAAATTGGGCAAACGGAAGTGCCTCCATGGTCAAACCCAGAAGGCGCATACCTTCCGAAGGGACATTGCTGTCGCAGACTTCATAATCTGTACATGTCGGAAAAGACATGCCTGCTTGTCTGGAGGTAGGGACACCACCGCCCGTACCGTGTCGAAATGCATCCCCAAAAACAGGATTGACTGCGACGATTCCAGAGACGACTTCCCCCAATTGACCAGTCGCCCAAAAACCTCCAGGAGCTGAAGGGATAGATTGCGCTGCCTCCTCCTTTGAGGACGCCACAATCGAAAGGTCGTCTAGGTAGGGACGAATCGTAAGTCCCCATCTTCGAAAAAATGCCATGAGATTTAGGCGCCAGAATCGTTGTAAAAATTCTGGGCGTTAAGGCCAAGTCGAATGGCCGAGCCACAACCTGGTAATGGTTGATCTATGGCAAAAACGAAGGAAGCGCTGGTGAGCTCTTCCGACGGGAACATGCAAATAAGCGTCACGAATGTCGATTGACCAAAAAGTCGTTCTGCGACAGGGCTGCCATAACGGAGCGAAGCGACTCCATGCGGAATTTTCGGGTGTGGACAAGCCGATTCAATCTTTCCAGAATAGGGCGAAACTTGTCCTCCTTTTTTGGGGACTACCAAGAGGTTGAATAAAAAATCCTCTTCCCCGGTCCTCTGCGGAACCGGTATCACCACACCCTTCTGCAGAAGGGAATCGACCTCTCGCAGTAGAGAGGTAAATAGTTCGGCTCTGACGGAATGCGAGATTGGCAAAAAAACTGTCCGGGGTCGAGAAAGAAACTCTATGAAGTAGCCTGCCAACACAACCTGTGTCACCCAGGCGTCCGACACACGGGAAACCCAAGTCGGTTTGAATTGGAGTAAACGACCCCCCCACTCGAGAGCGCTCGAGTGAGATTCAGATGTCAGTCCGCCTTAGCGGATTTTTTGCCAGCTTCTGTCTTAACAGAAGTTCTGTTTCCAGGGTATGCGGAATTTCTGAGAATTCCCCTTTTTTTTTTTTTAAAAAAAGAGAGAGACGACCCAAACCCCCAGAGGGTTGGCCGGATCATCCCTTGGACCGAAAGGACCGCCGATAACTATCGGCACTAGTCCTGCCAGACGCAGAAGTCACAGCTCTGCGCTGCGGTAAAGCTGTTTCTTTTGCCTTTGCCTTGGCAATCAGCTCCGTGAGGTCAGATTCAAATAGCTGACCACTTTGTAAGCTAAAGATAGCAAACCCTGCTTGGAAAACCGCGTTCCACCGTCCAAGTCACAGTGCTCTTCTGACTGTGACTGCCGAGGATTGCGCCCTGGATAGCAGTGACGCATTATCCTTCAACTTGAAAAGCCCATCTACCTCGATAGAGGGGATCCATCCTGCCACGCCGTCCTTAGACGGTCCAACCGGCTCAGGGGAACTTAACAAGTACACCTAGATCCTTAATACCGAATCTATGATCCACGGCCTCGCAGATGGATTGTTGCCATCTCCGTTTTTCTGTCCAGCAGGTCCTGCAGACTCGCCTTCCCTTTACCAGGAAGATTTGCTAAGCTGGGATAAAGGGACATTCACTTCAGGAGAAGGAGTCCAATTAACAAACAACTCCGTAGAAAAACGGATACAGTTTATAAAGCCGTCGCGACCCATGCGACTCCTGAAATATCCGGGCCGACTTACCAGGACGTCTAGTTACCTCCTCCGGTAACTGTAACGCCCTCATTCCATTTTGACACCACTGGAACCTCCGACCGCCGCGCATGAGTCGAGGTCTGCGTGTCAGATACGCGAGGCTGATCCGTAGCGAATCTGGGAGACGGTCTCTGACATGCCCTTGCACAGTATATGGCAGTTTAAACCTGTCAGTAACCAGAACAGTGTTTCTTAAAGAAAAAACAAACGCTGAAGGGTTAAAGCTCTAAAAGAGAGAGCTACCCCAGCCGTCCCCCATTAAGAGTTAACCGCCTAAGAAGGGGTTAAAGTAGCAGACTCCCCACAACCTTGATAATGAAAAGGGTGTGCGAATCTCAAGCGCCTCTTATAAGGTCGCAGCTGCAGGACAGCTATGCCAAACTATACAGAAAACGTTCCACAAGATCGCTAAAAAATTGCGCTGTTTTGTATAACGCAATGACCGCCAAAGTTGTCAAGGAGATCGCTAATCGCTTATGCGATGCTAATGAGATCGCCCAGATTGGCAGTTACTAGCGACATTAAAAATAATCACACAAACGATCGCATTAGTATGCGTCGTTATCAGGATCGTTAGCGGGAACGTATAGTGGCAGTATTAATGTCGCAGACTCCCCACAACCTCTTTATTAATATTGAAAGAGTGTGCGAGCCCCTTATGCGATAACAGCCGCAGGACAGCTCAATCTGTCATTCAGTAGTGCCCCAGACGGCGCCCGCGCTGTGGAGGTGAAGGGGTTAAGCTTCTGCCCGCGGGCTAGAAGCGACTCACCCAGCTGGTCACGGTTCTTGCCGGGAGGGGAGGGGAGCGATCCTGGGAGCTTTCAGCCTGCATGATCAGCAATGGCCGCCGCGCTCTGCCTCCGTGTGCTCCATGAAGAGGAGCCGGAAATGGAGGCTGCAGTAAAGCGCGCGCGCTCAGAGCGGCGCGAAATTCAAAAATAAAAAAAAGCGCGCACTCCTCTCCCTTCCCCTGTCCTGCAGGCATTATTTTTCAACCTGCGGACATCAATCACCGGCATGTATATGTACAGTGGCTGCCGCAGCAGTCGCTAAATCACTCCCACACACTTTAATAAAAATGTGGAGTACTCACCAGCCGAAGCGCCACAGGGACCCCCAGGGGTTTCTGGCGCTATGCCCATGCTTCCCCCCCGGGCGGGGAACGCAGTGACCCCAGATGCGTGGTTTGCGTCCCCGCCAGGGAAGCCATACTCATCCCCCAGGGCCGGCAGGTTCTGCAGGGACCACCATCAGGGTAATACAGATCGCCAAGGGAGAGAGTTGGGGTCCAGCAGCGCTGAGACCCCTGAGACCTCTAGACCACTTCTGGTGATCCAAGTCTCTTGTCCGAGTAAAATAATAAAGTCTTCTGAGGAGCTGCTTCCAGCAGCGACCATCCTCTGGGACCTCAAATTTTAGACTGAAGAAAGCTGAGTAGGAGGAGCCCGTGCTGGAGGGGCCGGTCAACACTCTTTTTAATCTGAGGTGTCAATCCTATCTGGGCTCCGCCTACCCATCAGTAATGAATACTGTGGCTCTCTTCCTTCCCTCTGCAGCTGAAAAACGAGTTATATTATACTCACCTGGTGGGCGGTCTGGTCCGATGGGTGTCGCGGTCCGGCGCCTCCCATCTTCATGCGATGACGTCCTCTTCCTTGCTTCTGTCGCGCTCCTGCGCAGGCGTACTTTATCTGCCCTGGTGAGGGCAAAGCACAGTACTGCAGAGCGCAGGCGCTGGGCCTCTCTGGCCTTTCCCTGTGCCTGCACACTGCAGTACTCTGTTCTGCCCTCACCAGGGCAGATAAAGTATGCCTGCGCAGGAGCGCGACAGAAGCAAGGAGGAGGACGTCATCGCTAGAAGTTGGGAGGCGCCAGACCCGGACCGCGACACCCATCGGACTGGACGGCATTGGACCGCCCCCGGGTGAGTATAATATAACTCGTTTTTCTTATCCTTCAGGTGACATCGGGTGCTTATCTACAGCATTACAGAATGTTGTAGATAAGCCCCTGATGGCGGTGGCTGCAGCTTATATACGAAAAATGGGGTGACGGATTCCCTTTAAAGGGTCAGACATGGACTTAGTTTTCTTCCTTCTGGTAGAGGGATCTCCCTAGTGTCAACATCTTGAATTCTATTTATGTAATACTCAAATACTCAGCAGAATTATGAAGGCAATATTCCTGTAGTAATTTCTGCCCTATGGGGCAGACAATCAAATTTCCTTGTTCATGAAAACAAGTTTCAAGGAAGTAAAATTTTCAGATTTGGAAAGGAAATCCACACAAATAGGAAAACATCATGTAGAAGTTGCAGCAGATTAAAACCCCATGACTCAAGGACTTAAATGGATTTTCCCATAAATAAAAGTTAATATTAATCAATAGATCTTGAAATAATAACTTCAACAATTGGATATGCTTAAATAAAATGTTCCTGTGCCAAGATAATCTTATACATGTGCCCCTGCTGTGTACTGTGTAATGGCTGTGTCTGACCGTACAGGAACATGGTCTGATCATACCGCATCTCCTGGGCAGTGGGGAATCAAAAGAGTATACAGACATTACAGCATAGGATCACAGCTGATTCTTTCTGTGACCTAAATAAAACATTTCCCTTCCTGTTTTTTAAACAATGTTTTACTCCAAAGAAAGAATTATTTGCGAACCTATGCTGTAATGTCTGTACAGTCCCACCCCCTGCCCAGTAGATGTGGTATGATCCTGCATGGTCAGATGCAGTCATTACACAGTGTACAACAGGAGCACATATACAACTTATCCTAGCACAGGAACATACTATACACATCCAATTGTGAAAATTAGTATTATTTCAAGAACTATTGATTAAAATGAACTTTTGTTCATGGGAAAACCCTTTTAAGTGAGCCCCAAGCCCAAAACCAATGTGTAACCATGGTTTACATTTTTCTTTCATAAATCAATAGTACATGTGAATATAACAAACTTTGTGATATATCTTATTAGACAAATCTGATGAATTTCTACACCTGAGCTGATCATTCAGTCTCAAAATGCTTAATTTGTGGGTAAAATCTGTCTTTAGTAAATACAGACTTTCCCATTCCTAAGGTGCTAGTTGTTGATCATTAAGTTCTATGGAGATGTGTTACTGTCATTCCAGAAAGTTTGTGCCTGATTCTAACTTTTTCCTACTCTCCATAGAATCTTATAAGCACCAACTGCCATCTCCTATCTCAGTAAAGGGAAAAACTTTTCTCACTTAATATAGATCTTACCAATTAATGGAGAGTGAAGGATCAGTAGCTGAGAACAGACAGATTGCTCTAATAAGACATATTACAATGTTTTTTTTTATTTTCAAGTGTAATATTGATTTATGTAATAAAAATTAAAACAGTTACTCTTTAAGCCTAATAAGCTTGTATTTATTTTATCACTACTATTTTGGCATCATGGCTTCCTTGCTTGTCTTGATACGTTATACGTCTTGTCCTTTCGGTAACAGCGCACACAATGCTAACCTTCTGGCTGGTCAGTTCCTGTTTCAGTCTTTCCAGGTCACCTTCCTGGTTCTGAAGCCTCATTTGAAGGTCCCAATCAATCTTAGGATCACTCGACGGTAAAGATTCCACAGAAGTGTTGTCTGAGCTGTATCGGTTCTTTAGCGCAACTAGTAATGGACGTTTACCTTTGGGAAGAAGGGTCCAAAAAATACATAAAAATTGTAGAAGCAAATAAGACAAACACAGCTGGTACACAAGATTCATCAAAATTAACAACATACTTTTATTATTAGAAGGTGCACAAGGTAACAAATCAACATGGAGATTTTCCGTTTTTTGTGCTTTCGTTTTTTGCTCCCCTTCTTCCAAGAGCCACAAGTTTTTTTTACTATTTTTCTGTCAACATCCATACAAGGGCTTGTTTCTACTGGTATTCATTGTATGTTAAAAAAAAACATCTACACGATTGTCCAAGTTGGTACAATTACCTCATAGTATGGCAGTATATAGAAAAAATTATGAGGACCAGTCGCAGGTCTCCAACTGTCTTAGCAACTCATTTGAACCCCATGATTGCATTGCGGGGTGGGGTAAGAGGGAGTGAATGGCCTTGTGAAAAGATGTACACCCTTATTCACGCAATTTATACGTCGCTGTCAAAGATCAATAACGGCAATTAAGTTGTTAACAACAGTAGGCGGACTGCAACTCCATTTGCTCCTCTTGGAATCAGAGGATGGCTGTGTAACACAGCCATCATCTGCCAGAATAGATACAGGCTCAATCCTGAATTTGTATCAGACAAGGACTAGATATACTATTTCCGTATAAATACTATTAGGGTGTGCATTTTGCCGTCAGAATTACAGTGTATGGGATGTCTTTTTTAGGTTTTGAAAAGTGGGAAAAAGAAAAAAAATAGTCAGTAGTGAACAGTTGTATGTCATGTTAAGGAACACAGCATTCCACACACTATTGTTCTACAGGTGTATCACAACTGTATGGTGGAAACAGAAAACGTGCACTAAGGTTTCAGGAGCAAAATAATTCTGCTACATCAGTAGATTATTCAGTAATATGTGTGACTGAGCCGCTCACCTGGGATTGTATGTGAGACCCCCCGTGGTGAAGGCTCCACTGGGTTTACTATCCCCATCCACATAATGGGACTAGTGGCTGAGAGAACAATGGCTTAATTGAGACCCCTTAGAAATTATAAAAGTAATAGTATGATTGTTTTACCCAATTACTAATCTCGTATCTGGCCTTATGTATTCATAAGATCCAGTATGCAAATTGCCTCTTCAGAAAAAAAACTTGAACCATATAGCGCACCTGTTGGAAGTAGCGATCCTACAAGTCACAATCAACCCTTTAACGAGTCTTGTAATATGACTTAGGATAAAAGCTAAATCAGTATCTCAATTTGCAGACACGGTGTTTTGGGCTATTGGTCCTCGTCAGTGCAAAGTATGAGAAATGATTTGGCTAGGGGAGAGGCTCTGGACTGGTGTCTGGGGGGTAAGGTTTCTCCTTGTGGAGAGTGACATACCAGCTCTGGCGTGTCAAGGTAAGGAGGCTTATTCGCCGTGCAATGCTCCTCTGGGAAATTTAATATGCAAATTGCCTCTTCCATAAGATCCAGCTTGCACATCTCTGCCTCATGAATCAGGGGTCTGGATGAGCATGGTATGTGTACGTGCGAACTGTGTCTACCACGGCACCCCTCCTGATCCATTAACATTTTATTGTGCACCTTAAACGGACGAACAAGCAAATCTCTAATAAAACACAACAATAAGATCGACGTAACCAGTGCTCCATGCTGGAAAAAGGCCGCATCCCTTAGCACTGGATTCTGCGTCCATTGGTCCAACAGTCTTTAGTCCGTGGCCAGCTCCTCACACTATGGAACATTAGATGTACACCACAACTTAAAGTCCATTTACAAGGATCGAACGGAGGCATATTACGATCGCCGATTGGTAAATGTTTACCGATTGGCGGTTGATTAAATGCTTGTTTACACAGGCAGATCAAAACAAATGGTGTTGACTGAGTAATCTTTA
>JARQOD010000004.1:348353495-348379641 GCA_033576555.1 Oophaga sylvatica | reverse complement strand
TGGACATGAAGGCGGTGTTTGGTTTGAACCTGGCGCCACAAGCCCATTTGGTGGTTCCCAAAGGGAGCACAGCGTGAAAAAATTTCGGATGAAGATCCATTCTCCGGGATCCATCTTCTCGCGACTGAGGAAGTCCGCCGTGGTATTCTGGACTCCTGGAATGTGAATCGCAGAGATGGCTGGAACCTGGTCTCGGCCCATATCAGGATCCGAGACACCTCCATCAAGAGCCTGGAACTCCTCGTCCCGCCTTGGTGGTTGATATACGCGACCGCCGTCGCGTTGTCTGTCTGCACTCGGACTGACAGACCGCTCAAAGAGACCGTCCAGTGTTGGAAGCAAAGAAAAATTGCCCTCAATTCCAGGATGTTGATCGGTAGAACCGACTCTTCCGATGACCATACTCCCTGGATCGAAAGATCGTTCCAGACACCCCCCCAGCCGTCAGGCTGGCATTGGTGGTTATGACCGACCACTTCGGAGGGAGGAAAGACTTTCCCAGGGATAACGCCTCCTGGACGTAACCACCATCCTAGGGATTCTCGCACCTGTGAGAGATGGTGACGCTGCAATCCAGTGAAACTTGCGATCGATCCCAACGATTCAGAATGAGCTTTTGGAGAGCTCTGGAATGAAATTGGGCAAACGGAAGTGCCTCCATGGTCAAACCCAGAAGGCGCATACCTCCGAAGGGACATTGCTGTCGCAGACTTCATAATCTGTACATGTCGGAAAAGACATGCCTGCTTGTCTGGAGGTAGGGACCCACCGCCCGTACCGTGTCGAAATGCATCCCCAAAAACAGGATTGACTGCGACGATTCCAGAGACGACTTCCCCCAATTGACCAGTCGCCAAAAACTCCAGGAGCTGAAGGGATAGATTGCGCTGCTCCTCCTTTGAGGACGCCACAATCGAAAGGTCGTCTAGGTAGGGACGAATCGTAAGTCCCATCTTCGAAAAAATGCCATGAGATTTAGGCGCCAGAATCGTTGTAAAAATTCTGGGCGTTAAGCCAAGTCGAATGGCCGAGCCACAACCTGGTAATGGTTGATCTATGGCAAAAACGAAGGAAGCGCTGGTGAGCTCTTCCGACGGGAACATGCAAATAAGCGTCACGAATGTCGATTGACCAAAAAGTCGTTCTGCGACAGGGCTGCCATAACGGAGCGAAGCGACTCCATGCGGAATTTTCGGGTGTGGACAAGCCGATTCAATCTTTCCAGAATAGGGCGAAACTTGTCCTCCTTTTTTGGGGACTACCAAGAGGTTGAATAAAAAATCCTCTTCCCCGGTCCTCTGCGGAACCGGTATCACCACACCCTTCTGCAGAAGGGAATCGACCTCTCGCAGTAGAGAGGTAAATAGTTCGGCTCTGACGGAATGCGAGATTGGCAAAAAAACTGTCCGGGGGTCGAGAAAGAAACTCTATGAAGTAGCCTGCCAACACAACCTGTGTCACCCAGGCGTCCGACACACGGGAAACCCAAGTCGGTTTGAATTGGAGTAAACGACCCCCCCACTCGAGAGCGCTCGAGTGAGATTCAGATGTCAGTCCGCCTTAGCGGATTTTTTTGCCAGCTTCTGTCTTAACAGAAGTTCTGTTTCCAGGGTATGCGGAATTTCTGAGAATTCCCCTTTTTTTTTTTAAAAAAAAAAAGAGAGAGACGACCCAAACCCCCAGAGGGTTGGCCGGATCATCCCTTGGACGAAAGGACCGCCGATAACTATCGGCACTAGTCCTGCCAGACGCAGAAGTCACAGCTCTGCGCTGCGGTAAAGCTGTTTCTTTTGCCTTTGCCTTGGCAATCAGCTCCGTGAGGTCAGATTCAAATAGCTGACCACTTTGTAAGCTAAAGATAGCAAACCCTGCTTGGAAAACCGCGTTCCACCGTCCAAGTCACAGTGCTCTTCTGACTGTGACTGCCGAGGATTGCGCCCTGGATAGCAGTGACGCATTATCCTTCAACTTGAAAAGCCCATCTACCTCGATAGAGGGGATCCATCCTGCCACGCCGTCCTTAGACGGTCCAACCGGCTCAGGGGAACTTAACAAGTACACCTAGATCCTTAATACCGAATCTATGATCCACGGCCTCGCAGATGGATTGTTGCCATCTCCGTTTTTCTGTCCAGCAGGTCCTGCAGACTCGCCTTCCCTTTACCAGGAAGATTTGCTAAGCTGGGATAAAGGGACATTCACTTCAGGAGAAGGAGTCCAATTAACAAACAACTCCGTAGAAAAACGGATACAGTTTATAAAGCCGTCGCGACCCATGCGACTCCTGAAATATCCGGGCCGACTTACCAGGACGTCTAGTTACCTCCTCCGGTAACTGTAACGCCCTCATTCCATTTTGACACCACTGGAACCTCCGACCGCCGCGCATGAGTCGAGGTCTGCGTGTCAGATACGCGAGGCTGATCCGTAGCGAATCTGGGAGACGGTCTCTGACATGCCCTTGCACAGTATATGGCAGTTTAAACCTGTCAGTAACCAGAACAGTGTTTCTTAAAGAAAAAACAAACGCTGAAGGGTTAAAGCTCTAAAAGAGAGAGCTACCCCAGCCGTCCCCCATTAAGAGTTAACCGCCTAAGAAGGGGTTAAAGTAGCAGACTCCCCACAACCTTGATAATGAAAAGGGTGTGCGAATCTCAAGCGCCTCTTATAAGGTCGCAGCTGCAGGACAGCTATGCCAAACTATACAGAAAACGTTCCACAAGATCGCTAAAAAATTGCGCTGTTTTGTATAACGCAATGACCGCCAAAGTTGTCAAGGAGATCGCTAATCGCTTATGCGATGCTAATGAGATCGCCCAGATTGGCAGTTACTAGCGACATTAAAAATAATCACACAAACGATCGCATTAGTATGCGTCGTTATCAGGATCGTTAGCGGGAACGTATAGTGGCAGTATTAATGTCGCAGACTCCCCACAACCTCTTTATATTAATATTGAAAGAGTGTGCGAGCCCCTTATGCGATAACAGCCGCAGGACAGCTCAATCTGTCATTCAGTAGTGCCCCAGACGGCGCCCGCGCTGTGGAGGTGAAGGGGTTAAGCTTCTGCCCGCGGGCTAGAAGCGACTCACCCAGCTGGTCACGGTTCTTGCCGGGAGGGGAGGGGAGCGATCCTGGGAGCTTTCAGCCTGCATGATCAGCAATGGCCGCCGCGCTCTGCCTCCGTGTGCTCCATGAAGAGGAGCCGGAAATGGAGGCTGCAGTAAAGCGCGCGCGCTCAGAGCGGCGCGAAATTCAAAAATAAAAAAAAGCGCGCACTCCTCTCCCTTCCCCTGTCCTGCAGGCATTATTTTTCAACCTGCGGACATCAATCACCGGCATGTATATGTACAGTGGCTGCCGCAGCAGTCGCTAAATCACTCCCACACACTTTAATAAAAATGTGGAGTACTCACCAGCCGAAGCGCCACAGGGACCCCCAGGGGTTTCTGGCGCTATGCCCATGCTTCCCCCCCCGGGCGGGGAACGCAGTGACCCCAGATGCGTGGTTTGCGTCCCCGCCAGGGAAGCCATACTCATCCCCCAGGGCCGGCAGGTTCTGCAGGGACCACCATCAGGGTAATACAGATCGCCAAGGGAGAGAGTTGGGGTCCAGCAGCGCTGAGACCCCTGAGACCTCTAGACCACTTCTGGTGATCCAAGTCTCTTGTCCGAGTAAAATAATAAAGTCTTCTGAGGAGCTGCTTCCAGCAGCGACCATCCTCTGGGACCTCAAATTTTAGACTGAAGAAAGCTGAGTAGGAGGAGCCCGTGCTGGAGGGGCCGGTCAACACTCTTTTTAATCTGAGGTGTCAATCCTATCTGGGCTCCGCCTACCCATCAGTAATGAATACTGTGGCTCTCTTCCTTCCCTCTGCAGCTGAAAAACGAGTTATATTATACTCACCTGGTGGGCGGTCTGGTCCGATGGGTGTCGCGGTCCGGCGCCTCCCATCTTCATGCGATGACGTCCTCTTCCTTGCTTCTGTCGCGCTCCTGCGCAGGCGTACTTTATCTGCCCTGGTGAGGGCAAAGCACAGTACTGCAGAGCGCAGGCGCTGGGCCTCTCTGGCCTTTCCCTGTGCCTGCACACTGCAGTACTCTGTTCTGCCCTCACCAGGGCAGATAAAGTATGCCTGCGCAGGAGCGCGACAGAAGCAAGGAGGAGGACGTCATCGCTAGAAGTTGGGAGGCGCCAGACCCGGACCGCGACACCCATCGGACTGGACGGCATTGGACCGCCCCCCGGGTGAGTATAATATAACTCGTTTTTCTTATCCTTCAGGTGACATCGGGTGCTTATCTACAGCATTACAGAATGTTGTAGATAAGCCCCTGATGGCGGTGGCTGCAGCTTATATACGAAAAATGGGGTGACGGATTCCCTTTAAAGGGTCAGACATGGACTTAGTTTTCTTCCTTCTGGTAGAGGGATCTCCCTAGTGTCAACATCTTGAATTCTATTTATGTAATACTCAAATACTCAGCAGAATTATGAAGGCAATACACGGATTTTGGTAAAGACTTACCTGTAAAATCCTTTTCAGCGAAGGAAGGAAGAGAGACACAGTATTCATTACTGATGGGTAGGCGGAGCCCCAGATCAGGATGTTACCTCAGATCAAAAGAGTGATGACTGGCTGGCCCCTCCAGCTCGGGCTCCTCCTACTCAGCTCCAGTCGTACCAAAGCTTTCAGGAAAAGAGCCAAGATCACCAGCGGAGCAACATAACCCCTTCTGAAGGAACTTCAGAGAAAAAACACAAGGATACAGGTTATGCATGCAAAGAAAGCCAAAAACCACAGAGTTCCAGGTACTACTCACGGAACCTGACTACTGCGATGAGCTGGCGATGCTGGAACAGAGCCTTAGCGCGCTGACCTCAGCCCAGATAATCGCTATCAGATAAGGGTCGCGCTGCATCTGAAAACCTCAACACACTTCTGCCGTGGGAGGGTGCTGTGTCTCTCTTCCTTCCTTCGCTGAAAAGGATTTTACAGGTAAGTCTTTACCAAAATCCGTGTTTCAGCTGCAGATGAAGGTAGAGAGCCACAGTATTCATTACTGATGGGACGTCCCAAAGCAGTTCAAAAATAAGGGTGGGAAAAAACCAACAAAAGGCAGAAACCCAACAACCTTAACAACAAAGCGCAACCAGCGCTAAACACAAGTTCATCCAGAACTTTAAACTACAGCTGCCTGCAGGACCCTACGTCCGAGGGCTGCATCAGCGGAAGCACTGACGTCCACTTTATAAAACCTTGTAAACGTGTGGACAGAGCGCCAAGTCGCCGCTCGGCAAAGCTGCACTGCCGAAGCACCTTGATGAAAAGCCCACGATGAAGCCACAGCTCTCGTGGAATGGGCTCGAATCTTAATCGGGCAAGATTCACCCCGAAGACGGTAAGCTTCCAAAATAGCTGACCGGATCCAACGAGCTATAGAACCCTTGGAAGCTCGTTGACCACGCCGACGACCTGCCGGAACCACAAACAGGGAGTCCGTCTTACGAAAACCTTGAGTAATAGATAGATAAAACTTCAAGGCCCGCACTAAATCCAATGTGTGTAAATCTCGCTCTTTCGTATTCTTCGGATCCGGACAGAGTGAAGGCAACACAATATCCTGGTCAACATGAAATTGTGACACCACTTTAGGCAAAAAATCACCCCGAGTGCGAAGCACTACACGATCCGGAAAAAACTCCAGAAAAGGAGGCGAACAAGAAAGAGCTGCCAATTCAGAAACTCTCCTCAAGGAAGTGACTGCAACAAGGAAAGCCACCTTCCAAGAAAGTAAAGAAAGGCTAGCAGAAACCATAGGTTCAAAAGGTTTATGCTGAAGAGCCTCCAAAACAAGGTTGAGCCGCCAAGGAGACACGGGTGCCTTCCGCGGCGGAAACTTACGAGAGATACCTCGGAAAAAGGAGAGCACGTCTCTATTCGAAGCAATGGTTCTCCGGAACAATAAGGACAGAGCAGAAATCTGACCTTTCAGAGTGCTAACTGCCAAACCCTTGTCTAGCCCATGCTGCAGAAAAGCCAACAGGTTGGGAATGGAAAATTTTCTCGGGTTCCGAGAAGACCCCAAACACCACGAAAAGAAGGTTTCCCAAATTTTGTGGTAAATCCTAGAAGCAGCCGGACATCTTGCAGCACGAAGGGTAGCAATGACCTCGGCTGAAAAACCTCTACGGGTCAAGATTTCGGTCTCAAGAGCCACGCCGTCAAACGCAGGGACATCAAGTCCGGATGACAAACGGGCCCCTGAGTCAACAAGTCCGGTTGAAGAGGGAGTGGAAACGGAGGTGCCGCCAACAGCGACATTATTGTCGAGAACCACACCCTTCTTGGCCAGTCTGGAGCTATCAGAATAGCTGGAATTCTCTCTAGTCTGATCCGACGCAGCACTAGAGGAAGTAAGGATATCGGCGGGAATACATAGATCAGCTCGAACTGATCCCACTGAGCCACTAGAGCATCCACCGCCACCGCCTTCGGGTCCTTGTACCTGGACATGAATGTCGGTAACTTGGCATTGGACCTGGATGCCATCAAATCCACTTGGGGGGTTCCCCAGCGAGAGCACAGTAGTGCAAAGACTTCCGGGTGGAGGCTCCATTCCCCGGGATCCATCCTTCTGCGACTGAGAAAGTCCGCTGTAATATTCTGAACCCCTGGAATGTGAATCGCCGAAATGGCTGGTACATTGGCCTCTGCCCAAATCAGAATTCGGGACACCTCTACCATGAGTCTGGAACTCCTTGTCCCACCTTGGTGATTGATATACGCGACAGCCGTCGCATTGTCTGTCTGCACACGGACTGGCAGACCGCTCAAAGGGACCGTCCAATGTTGGAGGCAAAGGAAAATCGCCCTCAATTCCAGGATGTTGATCGGAAGCACAGACTCTTCCGGTGACCATACCCCCTGAATCCAGAGATTGTTCCAAACACCCCCCCAGCCCGTCAGGCTGGCATCGGTGGTTATGACTGACCACTTCAGAGGGAGGAAAGACTTCCCCAGGGAGAATGCCCTGGACGTAACCACCATTCTAGAGAATCCCGCACCGCGCGAGAAATGGTGACACTGCAATCCAGCGATTGCGACTGATTCCATCGACTCAAGATGAACCTTTGAAGAGTCCTGGAGTGGAACTGGGCAAAAGGAATTGCCTCCATGGACGCCACCATCAGTCCCAGAAGACGCATACACTTCCGTAGGGACATTGCCGTTGAGGATGTCATAATCTGTACATGTCGAAGAAGACATGACTGTTTGTCTGGTGGTAGGGAAACTACCGACCGAAAGGTGTCGAGATGCATTCCCAAAAAGAGAATTGTCCTCGATGGTTCCAGGGACGACTTCTCCCAATTGACCAGCCAACCGAAGTCTTTCAGAAACTGAAGAGACAAATCCCGAGCCGTCAACGCCTCCTCCTCCGAGGAAGCCACGATCAAAAGATCGTCCAGATAAGGGAGAATCGTAATCCCCTGTCTTCGAAGGAGTGCCATGAGGGGCGCCAGAATTTTTGTAAAGACCCTTGGCGCTGAGGCTAAGCCGAACGGCAGAGCCACGAACTGGTAATGATTCTGACCTATGGCAAATCGAAGAAAGCGCTGATGAGCCTTTCCGATGGGAATATGCAAATAGGCGTCGCGAATGTCGATTGACACCAGAAAATCGTTCTGTGACAGAGCTGCCACAACGGAACGAAGCGACTCCATGCGAAATTTCCGGGCATGGACATGCCGGTTTAATCGCTTGAGATCCAGAATCGGGCGAAATTTGTTCTCCTTTTCGAAGAGTGACTAGATCGTCCTCGGCCCCGAAAGGACCGCCGACCACTATAAACACCAGGCTTACTGGACACCGAGGCCATGGCCCTTTGCTGTGGTAATGCTGATTCCTTCGCCTTAGCCTTGGAAATCAGCTCTGTGAGGTCGGATCCAAAAAGATGGCCACCCTTGTAAGGTAAGGCCAACAACCCTTGTTTGGAAACTGCGTCCCGGCCCACTGTCTGAGCCATAAAGCTCTTCTGACTGTGACCGCTGAAGCTTGCGCTTTGGCCAGCAGAGATGCCGTATCCAGACCGGCATCAAAGATATAACAGGCTGCCGTTTCTAACCATTCACAAGTTTCCCGTATCTCAGATAACGGAGATTCATTTTGCAACTCCGTCTTCAGACGTGCCAACCAGCTTAGAGAAGCTCTAGCAGCACACATGGATCCTAGCACTGCTCGAAATCCATGACCCGCAGCCTCATAGCTTGCTTTTGCCGCCAATTCTGCCTTTCTATCCAAAGGCTCCTGTAAGCTCGCTTTTCCCTTAATAGGGAGTAGAGAGGATTTACTAAGCTGAGACAAAGACACATCCACTTCAGGAGCAGAAGTCCAATTAGCCTTTAACTCCGTAGAGCAAGGATAAAGTGTATCAAAGAAATGCGTTCCATGAAAACGCTTATCTGGACATAGACGTTCCTCCTCTATTACACCATTAAGCTCATCCAGAGCTGGCAATGTTGTGCGCGAAGCACGGGACTCCTGGAACATGCGTGCTGATTTACCAGGACGACTAGTTACCTCCTCCGGTAACTGTAGTATATCTCTCATGGCTTCAATTAATGCCTCCGTACGCTTCGTCATAGAGGAACGCCCCTGCGGCTCGTCCGCATCTGAATCGGATATTTCTCCATCCGAATTTAAAGGGGAACTCTGCCCAATATCAGATACATCTGACTCGCTCCGTGTAGAGGCCGGTAACGGCCTGCGTCGCTTCCTCTGAGAGGAATTAGCAGACACATATTGACCTAAAAGGTCAGATAAGTTATTAATCGATCGAGCGATATCATCCAATTTTCCACCGCTGTCGACCGCAGCGCTAGACGCTGTGGAGGTCTGCGTATCTGATTGCCGCAATGGCACTGGGACGTGATCCGCGGCATCTGAACTCTGTTCAGACATGTCTCACCTGTATGAGCAGGTCAAAGCGGTAATACCAGCAAAAAACTATGCGGTTTTTTTTTTTTTTTTTTTTTAAACGCTGAAGGGTTAACGCTCCACCAAGCAGAGTTACCCCAGCGGTATTCAGTCAGCAAATTTAGCTGGTAGAAATAACCCTCAAAGGGGTTAATATTGCAAACTCACCAAAATATATATATATTTGTGAGCCCCAGCCAATTTTTATGTCTCTGATGAGACTGCAGCTGCAGGATAGCGATCGCTGCGCTGCGGGGTGAGGAATCCGCACTCACCCAGCTGGCCGTGGTGTCTATATGAGGAGAGGAGCGGTCCGAGGAGCCCAGGAGCCTGAGTAATGGCCGCCACAGTGAGGGGGTCGCAGGAGAAAAGCCAGAGCGCGCGTCTTCCTGCTCAAAAGACCGGGATAGATAGGCCACGCCCCCTGCTAGCTCAAATAATGAGCGCGAACTCTCCCCGCTCCTGCTCCCTCTCTGTCCTGCAGCTATCTGCCTGCGGACAAAAAATCACCACATCTTCTTGTAACAGCGCTGTCACAGCAGCGCTGAAGCATACTGACATTACATGTAGTAGCGCTGTCACAGCAGCGCTGAAGCATACTGACATTACTTGTAGTAGCGCTGTCACAGCAGCGCTGAAGCATACTGACATTACATGTAGTAGCGCTGTCACAGCAGCGCTGAAGCATACTGACATTACATGTAGTAGCGCTGTCACAGCAGCGCTGAAGCATACTGACATTACATGTAGTAGCGCTGTCACAGCAGCGCTGAAGCATACTGACATTACATGTAGTAGCGCTGTCACAGCAGCGCTGAAGCATACTGACATACATGTAGTAACGCTGTCACAGCAGCGCTGAAGCATACTGACATTACATGTAGTAGCGCTGTCACAGCAGCGCTGAAGCATACTGACATTACATGTAGTAGCGCTGTCACAGCAGCGCTGAAGCATACTGACATTACATGTAGTAGCGCTGTCACAGCAGCGCTGAAGCATACTGACATTACATGTAGTAGCGCTGTCACAGCAGCGCTGAAGCATACTGACATACATGTAGTAGCGCTGTCACAGCAGCGCTGAAGCATACTGACATACATGTAGTAACGCTGTCACAGCAGCGCTGAAGCATACTGACATTAGTAATAGCGCTGCTCATTCAGACGCTAAAGCACTCACACATAATTATTATTAAAATTTGTGTGGAGTACTCACCAGCCAAGGCGCCACAGGGACCCTCAGGGGTTTCTGGCGCAGTGCCCATGCTTCTCCCCAGGGCGAAGAACGCAGTGACCGCACGTGTGGTTTGCGTTCCCGCCAGAGAAGCTCTCCTCATCCCCCAGGGCCGGCAAGGATTCTGCAGGGACTTTGAGTAAATACAGATCCGCCAAGGGAGAGGTCGGGGTACAGCAGCGCTGATACCCCTGAGACCTCTAGACCAACTAGTGATCCAAGTCTCCTGTCCGAATATTAAAATAATAAAATCTTCTGAGGAGCTGCATTAGCAGCGACCATCCTCTGGACCTCAAATCTTAGACTGGAGCTGAGTAGGAGGAGCCCGAGCTGGAGGGGCCAGCCAGTCATCACTCTTTTGATCTGAGGTAACATCCTGATCTGGGGCTCCGCCTACCCATCAGTAATGAATACTGTGGCTCTCTTCCTTCATCTGCAGCTGAAATTCCTGTAGTAATTTCTGCCCTATGGGGCAGACAATCAAATTTCCTTGTTCATGAAAACAAGTTTCAAGGAAGTAAAATTTTCAGATTTGGAAAGGAAATCCACACAAATAGGAAAACATCATGTAGAAGTTGCAGCAGATTAAAACCCCATGACTCAAGGACTTAAATGGATTTTCCCATAAATAAAAGTTAATATTAATCAATAGATCTTGAAATAATAACTTCAACAATTGGATATGCTTAAATAAAATGTTCCTGTGCCAAGATAATCTTATACATGTGCCCCTGCTGTGTACTGTGTAATGGCTGTGTCTGACCGTACAGGAACATGGTCTGATCATACCGCATCTCCTGGGCAGTGGGAATCAAAAGAGTATACAGACATTACAGCATAGGATCACAGCTGATTCTTTCTGTGACCTAAATAAAACATTTCCCTTCCTGTTTTTTAAACAATGTTTTACTCCAAAGAAAGAATTATTTGCGAACCTATGCTGTAATGTCTGTACAGTCCCACCCCCTGCCCAGTAGATGTGGTATGATCCTGCATGGTCAGATGCAGTCATTACACAGTGTACAACAGGAGCACATATACAACTTATCCTAGCACAGGAACATACTATACACATCCAATTGTGAAAATTAGTATTATTTCAAGAACTATTGATTAAAATGAACTTTTGTTCATGGGAAAACCCTTTTAAGTGAGCCCCAAGCCCAAAACCAATGTGTAACCATGGTTTACATTTTTCTTTCATAAATCAATAGTACATGTGAATATAACAAACTTTGTGATATATCTTATTAGACAAATCTGATGAATTTCTACACCTGAGCTGATCATTCAGTCTCAAAATGCTTAATTTGTGGGTAAAATCTGTCTTTAGTAAATACAGACTTTCCCATTCCTAAGGTGCTAGTTGTTGATCATTAAGTTCTATGGAGATGTGTTACTGTCATTCCAGAAAGTTTGTGCCTGATTCTAACTTTTTCCTACTCTCCATAGAATCTTATAAGCACCAACTGCCATCTCCTATCTCAGTAAAGGGAAAAACTTTTCTCACTTAATATAGATCTTACCAATTAATGGAGAGTGAAGGATCAGTAGCTGAGAACAGACAGATTGCTCTAATAAGACATATTACAATGTTTTTTTTTATTTTCAAGTGTAATATTGATTTATGTAATAAAAATTAAAACAGTTACTCTTTAAGCCTAATAAGCTTGTATTTATTTTATCACTACTATTTTGGCATCATGGCTTCCTTGCTTGTCTTGATACGTTATACGTCTTGTCCTTTCGGTAACAGCGCACACAATGCTAACCTTCTGGCTGGTCAGTTCCTGTTTCAGTCTTTCCAGGTCACCTTCCTGGTTCTGAAGCCTCATTTGAAGGTCCCAATCAATCTTAGGATCACTCGACGGTAAAGATTCCACAGAAGTGTTGTCTGAGCTGTATCGGTTCTTTAGCGCAACTAGTAATGGACGTTTACCTTTGGGAAGAAGGGTCCAAAAATACATAAAAATTGTAGAAGCAAATAAGACAAACACAGCTGGTACACAAGATTCATCAAAATTAACAACATACTTTTATTATTAGAAGGTGCACAAGGTAACAAATCAACATGGAGATTTTCCGTTTTTTGTGCTTTCGTTTTTTGCTCCCCTTCTTCCAAGAGCCACAAGTTTTTTTACTATTTTTCTGTCAACATCCATACAAGGGCTTGTTTCTACTGGTATTCATTGTATGTTAAAAAAAAACATCTACACGATTGTCCAAGTTGGTACAATTACCTCATAGTATGGCAGTATATAGAAAAAATTATGAGGACCAGTCGCAGGTCTCCAACTGTCTTAGCAACTCATTTGAACCCCATGATTGCATTGCGGGGTGGGGTAAGAGGGGTGAATGGCCTTGTGAAAAGATGTACACCCTTATTCACGCAATTTATACGTCGCTGTCAAAGATCAATAACGGCAATTAAGTTGTTAACAACAGTAGGCGGACTGCAACTCCATTTGCTCCTCTTGGAATCAGAGGATGGCTGTGTAACACAGCCATCATCTGCCAGAATAGATACAGGCTCAATCCTGAATTTGTATCAGACAAGGACTAGATATACTATTTCCGTATAAATACTATTAGGGTGTGCATTTTGCCGTCAGAATTACAGTGTATGGGATGTCTTTTTTAGGTTTTGAAAAGTGGGAAAAAGAAAAAAAATAGTCAGTAGTGAACAGTTGTATGTCATGTTAAGGAACACAGCATTCCACACACTATTGTTCTACAGGTGTATCACAACTGTATGGTGGAAACAGAAAACGTGCACTAAGGTTTCAGGGAGCAAAATAATTCTGCTACATCAGTAGATTATTCAGTAATATGTGTGACTGAGCCGCTCACCTGGGATTGTATGTGAGACCCCCCGTGGTGAAGGCTCCACTGGGTTTACTATCCCCATCCACATAATGGGACTAGTGGCTGAGAGAACAATGGCTTAATTGAGACCCCTTAGAAACTATAAAAGTAATAGTATGATTGTTTTACCCAATTACTAATCTCGTATCTGGCCTTATGTATTCATAAGATCCAGTATGCAAATTGCCTCTTCAGAAAAAAAACTTGAACCATATAGCGCACCTGTTGGAAGTAGCGATCCTACAAGTCACAATCAACCCTTTAACGAGTCTTGTAATATGACTTAGGATAAAAGCTAAATCAGTATCTCAATTTGCAGACATGGTGTTTTGGGCTATTGGTCCTCGTCAGTGCAAAGTATGAGAAATGATTTGGCTAGGGGAGAGGCTCTGGACTGGTGTCTGGGGGGTAAGGTTTCTCCTTGTGGAGAGTGACATACCAGCTCTGGCGTGTCAAGGTAAGGAGGCTTATTCGCCGTGCAATGCTCCTCTGGGAAATTTAATATGCAAATTGCCTCTTCCATAAGATCCAGCTTGCACATCTCTGCCTCATGAATCAGGGGTCTGGATGAGCATGGTATGTGTACGTGCGAACTGTGTCTACCACGGCACCCCTCCTGATCCATTAACATTTTATTGTGCACCTTAAACGGACGAACAAGCAAATCTCTAATAAAACACAACAATAAGATCGACGTAACCAGTGCTCCATGCTGGAAAAAGGCCGCATCCCTTAGCACTGGATTCTGCGTCCATTGGTCCAACAGTCTTTAGTCAGTGGCCAGCTCCTCACACTATGGAACATTAGATGTACACCACAACTTAAAGTCCATTTACAAGGATCGAACGGAGGCATATTACGATCGCCGATTGGTAAATGTTTACCGATTGGCGGTTGATTAAATGCTTGTTTACACAGGCAGATCAAAACAAATGGTGTTGACTGAGTAATCTTTACTAGAATGTTCAGTGCACAAAGGCTGCCAAAGTTCTCGGCAGTGCCAGTGCCGTTTACATAGGTTGGTGCGCCACAAAGGACGATGATTTTTTTTGCGCTATACATATTTTTTTGTTAACGTTCACTCATGATTATCTCGTAGTGTAAATGCAGCTTTACAGATCACTTTTGGTTCTAAGCAGATACATATAGTTAAACATTCACCTACAGAAAGTTAACCCCTTCATGACCTGTGACACAGCGTATGTGTCTTGAAAGGATTGCGTTCCTGAAAGGTCACCCAACACGCAGGCACAAGACCCTTTGTGCTTCACCACAGGGGGTTGGCTTAACCCCTACGTGGCTACGATCGCTCTGATTGGCTGTTAAAAGTGAAACAGTGCTCCCTTTATTCCGAGCCCCGACGTGTGCCCAAACAGCGGTTTACCCCCACATATGGGGTATCAGCGTACTCAGTAAAAATTGCACAACAACTTTGGGGGTCTAATTTCTCCTGTTACTCTTGGGAAAAAAAATTGGGGACTAAAAAAATGATTTTTGTGGAAAAAAAATGATTTTTTATTTTCACAGCTCTGCGTTATAAACTTCTGTGAAGAACTTGGAGATTCAAAGTGCTCACCACACATCTGGATAAGTTCCTTGGGGGGGTCTAGTTTACAAAATGGGGTCACTTGTGGTTGGTTTCTACTGTTTGGGCACATCAGGGGCTCTGCAAACGTAACAAGATGCCCGCAGACCATTCCATCAAGTCGGCATTTCAAAGCGTCACTACATCCCTTCCGAGCACTGACGTGTGCCCAAACAGTGGTTACCCCCCACATATGGGGTACGAGCGTACTCAGGACAAACTGGACAACAACTTTTGGGGTCCAATTTCTCCTGTAACCATTGTGAAAATAAAAAATAGGGGGCTAAAAAAATATTTTTTTGAGAAAAAAAATGATTTTTTATTTTCAAGGCTGTGCGTTATAAACTTCTGTATAGCACCTGGGGGTTCAAAGTGCTCACTGTGCATCTAAATAAGTTCCTTAGGGGGTCTTGTTTCCAAAATGGGGTCATTTGTGGGGGAGCTCCAAAGTTTAGGCACACAGGGGCTCTCCAAACACGACATGGTGTCCGCTAACGATTGGAGCTAGTTTTCCATTAAAGTCAAATGGCGCTCCTTCCCTTCTGAGCCCTGCTGTGCACCCAAACAGTGGTTCCCCCCTCATATGGGACACCAGCGTACTCAGGAAAAACTGGACAACAACTTTTAGTGTCCAATTTATCCTGTTACCCTTGGGAAAATAAAAAAATAGGCTAAAAAATCATTTTTGAGAAACAAAAATGACTTATTTTCACTGCTCTGCGTTTATAAACTTCTGTGAAGCACTTGCGGGTTCAAAGTGCTCACTATACATCTAGATAAGCTCCTTGGGGGTCTAGTTTCCAAAATGGGGTCATTTGTGGGGGGTTTCTACTGTTTAGGCACATCAGGGGCTCTGCAAACGCATCATGACGCCCGCAGAACATTCCATCAAGTCTGCATTCCAAAATGGCGCTCCTTCCCTTCTGAGCTCTCCCATGCGCCAAAACAGTGGTTCCCCCCCCATATGGGGTATTGGTGTACTCAGGACAAATTGCACAACAACTTTTGTGGTCCAATTTCTCCTGTTACCCTTGTGAAAATAAAAAATAGCGGGCTAAAAAAATCATTTTTGAGGAAAAAAATTATTTTTTTATTTTCACTGCTCTGCGTTATAAACTTCTGTGAAGCACTTGGGGGTTCAGAGTGCTCACAACACATCTAGATAAGTTCCATAAGAGGTCTAGTTTCCAAAATGGTGTCACATGTGGGGTTTTTTTCATTGTTTAGGCACAAAGGGTCTCTCCAAACGCGTCATGGTGTCCGCTAATGATTGGAGCTAATTTTCCATTCAAAAAGTCAAATGGCGCTCCTTCCCTTCTGAGCCCTGCCGTGCGCCCAAACAGTGGTTTATGACCACATATGAGGTATCTGTGTACTCAGGAGAAATTGCCCAACAAATTTTAGGATCCATTTTATCCTGTTGCCCATGCGAAAATGAAAAAATTGAAGCTAAAATAAAATTTTTGTTGGAAAAATTAAAATGTCCATTTTTTCCTTCCACGTTGCTTTAGTTCCTGTGAAGCACCTGAAGGGTTAATAATCTTCTTGAATGTAGTTTTGAGTAGCTTGAGGGGTGCAGTTTTTATAATGGTGTCACTTTTGGGTATTTTCTACCATATAGACCCCTCAAAGTGTCTTCAAATGTGATGTGGTCCCTAAAAAAATGGTTTTGTAAATTTTGCTGTAAAAATGAGAAATCGCTGGTCTACTTTTAACCCTTATAACTTCCTAAAAAAAAAATGTTTGCTTCCAAAATTGTGCTGTTGCAAAGAAGACAAGTGGGAAATGTTATTTATTAACTATTTTGTGTCACATAACTCTCTGGTTTAACAGAATAAAAATTAAAAATTTGAAAATTGCGAAATTTTCAAAATTTTCGCGAAATTTCCATTTTTTTCACAAATAAATGCAAAAATTATCGACCTAAATTTACCACTAACATGAAGCCCAATATGTCACGAAAAAACAATCTCAGAATCGCTAGGATCCGTTGAAGTGTTCCTGAGTTATTACCTCATAAAGGGACACTGGTCAGAATTTCAAAAAATGGCAAGGTCATGAAGGGGTTAAAGGATTGTTCCCAAAGGATAAAAAGACTGTATGGGGGCCTAACCTATGGGACCAACACTAATCATGAGAGTAAACAGGTTTTTTCTCCTGCACAGCCATACCCTTGCCACCTGCTGGGCACAGAACAGTAGGACAGAACCAATAGAAAGTTTATGCACCCATTCATTCTTTTTGTGCACTTTTCGTGGACATCAAAGGACACGCAAGTTCAAGAAACTATATATATTTTCTAATAAATAAAATATATAAACATAGTTACGAGTTACGCTTTAAACTGATCCAGCACTATGGACAACTAATTTTCACGATTGGTAGGGTTTCTACGATTTATGCCCCTACCAATCAAAATGTGATTGCACATCCTAGTGATACGTGTCACTTTATAAGACAGAAATAACCCTTCGCATTCTATATACCTAAAGCTCTACCTGTGCTCCATTTTCCACCTTCCATAGGAGGTCTTCTCCTTTCCTCATGCAGAAGTGATTCCTCCAGCTCCTTAGGGGTTGGGTTAAGCATCTCCCATTCCTCATTGGTGTAAAAGATGCTCTTCCTGCACTCACTGTTATTTCTACCAGGTCGTAGGTTCTGCACAGAGTTTCTAACACAAAGAAAGACCAGAGTACAGCATTTATTATTTATACCGTGTATACGAGTTTGCACTCATTGTACACATTAAGTAAAAACTAAGGCCAGCAGAATTTACAGTATAATGCAACATCACTCATTTATATGGAAAAAAGTTTATCCACATACTACTCCAAGCCTATCAAAAATACCCTGCGAATATACGATTAATTCAAGCTTGCCAGAATGCCTCTTTATACACTGCTAAACAGTACATAGGAAACAACAACCATCTTCCAGATATTTTTAGTGTTAATCAGTGCTCCAATCAAAGTTTTCACGCTCTTAATATATTGCAATCAACAAATTATATAGCACGTTGTACTTACAATTGCTCATCTATACAGTTCATTCTTCTCTTTTCTATTATGTCTATGACATCACATGATTAAAAACTGACAAGCTGAATCCTTCTAAGCTCTGTGTAGAAACAGGAGGTCAATTTTCTCTGCACAAGTTATGAGTCACTGCAAAAGTCTATGGCAGGTGAGGAGGAAGCAGCTGGGACAGGCGTTGAACAGGGGAATGAGACTTCCTGTTTTTACATAGAGCAGAGAAAAGAAGAATTTACTGGGTAGAAAAACAAAAGGAGCAATTATATGTACTAAAACTATGGCCTTAATCAGCGCCTGTGCTGCAGTCCATCAATGGTTATATAATCCCCTTACTCCCCCATATACCCACAAAAAAACCTTTTCAAGTTCTCCAGTGCTGTATGTTAATTCTGTCGGTCCAGTCGGGGTCATTTCTGCGGTCTCCATTCCTCCTCCCGGCTGCTGATAGCCATTCTCCTGCTGTAATTTACATGGATGACGCCTCCTGCGTAATCCACATAGCCGGGCGAAATCCCGCACCTTCGCAAAGTAATCGTTGGCTAGCGCCTGCGCACTACTACGGGCAGAGCCTAAATCATAACGGCACAATTACAGCAGGAGGATGGCCATCACCAGCTGGGAGGAGGGATAGAGAAGCTGGGAGCAGGGATGGACATCATCGAAACTACACCTATCGGACCGGACCGACGAGAGGGAAAACTTCAAAAGGTTTTTTGGTGGGTATACAGGGGGTTATATAATATGTGAAAACTGCTAAAAAAAAAACTAAAAAACCCTCTTTTTTTACTGGTAGAACAGGTAAAAAAAACCCTCTGGAGAACAGATTAATTGTCAATCTACCTACATATAGGAGATTTCCAAAAATCCTCAAAATCTGTTGTTACATTTGTTTGCAGCTGAAAACGACAGTTTCTGAACCACCAGAAACTACAGTGTGTAAAAGCACCCAAATGAGAATTTTTAAACCTTAAAACCGAGCATATTTTTGCTATTTAAGAAAAGGACGTTACATAAATTTAAAACAGAAAAATAAACTTTTATAATTGTAATACAACAGTTTCAATAAATATTATTACTGACACTTAGGCTATGTGCACACATTGCGCAAATGCTCCGTAATTTTGCTGAGCATTTGCGTAACTCCCCGCCGCGGGTAAAAACGCATAAGTAATTAGTAAAATATTTAGAGTTGAGAATCCTCAGTGGTTGATACCTTTTAATGGCTAACTGAAAAGATGGTAACAAATTGCAAGCTTTCGAGACTACTCAGGTCTCTTCATCAGGCGAAGACTAATACAACATCTGAAGAATCACATATTTATACACAACACAGCACAGAAATAATGCAATAGGTAAGACAAGTGACGTGAAGCAGAATAGTCATTATGGCAGAGGGATGAACATAAATATTGGAACAGTTCATAGATAAGGAGTGTGAAAGTTTTATTACCCTCTGATTGGGGTCTGGTAATGTTTTGTAATGCTCTCACAGGGTCTTTGGAGTAAATTCCTTAATTGATGCAAAACGTCAGGAATTTACTCCAAAGACCCTGTGAGAGCATCACAAAACATCAGACCCCAATCAGAGGGCAATAAAACTTTCACACTCCTTATCTATGAACTGTTCCAATATTTATGTTCATCCCTCTGCCATAATGACTATTCTGCTTCACGTCACTTGTCTTACCTATTGCATTATTTCTGTGCTGTGTTGTGTATAAATATGTGATTCTTCAGATGTTGTATTAGTCTTCGCCTGATGAAGAGACCTGAGTAGTCTCAAAAGCTTGCAATTTGTTACCATCTTTTCAGTTAGCCATTAAAAGGTATCAACCACTGAGGACTCTCAATTCTAAATAATTCTCTCTCTACTGGCTAACACGTTACTAAGATATACATCTTTCCTGTAAGTAATTAGTATGCGCTTTCCCGCAAAACACAAGCATTTTGCAAGCGCTTTTAGCTTGCAGAATGCTAGCGTTTTCCAAGCGATCTGTTGCTTCACTTGGAAAACTGATTGACAGGTTGGTCACACTTGTCAAGCATACTGCTGACAAGTGTGACCAAGGGTTTACTGAGTTAAGTAAAAAAATAATTAAAAAAAAATATATATTGATATTCTCACCTTCCGGCGGCCCACGGAGTCTTCCCGCTCCTCAGCGACGCTGCCGGCAAGTTCCGTTCCCATGGATGCATTGCGAGAATGACCTTTGCGACGTTGCGGTCATCTGGGGTGATTCTTGCAATGCATCCCTGGGAACGGAAGATGCTGGCAGTGTGGCTGAGAGGCGGGAAAACTCCAGGGGCCGCCGGAAGGGGGATAACAATATTTTTTTTTTAATTCTATTTTTTACAGGAATATGGTACCCAGGGCCCGGAGGAGAGTCTCCTCCCCTCCACACCCTGGGTACCAAGCAAACATGAAGCGCTCACTTCACGCATGATGGGCATAGCCACATGTGTAAAGTGAGCGTTTCAATGAAATCCTATGGCGGCGAAATCGCCGCAATTACACAAAAAGAATGGACATGCTTCTTATTTTTATGCAAAGCGATTATGCTCCGCAAAAATACGCAGCATGTTCACAGCAATGTGTAATCCCATAGGATTGCATGGGATGCGTTTTGTAAATGTTTTTTAAGCTATTACGCCGCGCAAAAATGCTTAAACGCAACGTGTGCACATAGCCTTATACTGTAGTTCTGCATTCTACTTGTGTCAGGTTTCTAAATGATGATACTAAAAAGTCAAAGTAACAAAATCCATCTGACACTGACATGATATACGATATTGCATTGTCCCTAGTAAGACTTCAAAAAGTCAATATTTGGATCAGCACTAGTCAAATATTGGTGGCATATCCTGGGGTTAGAGCATCTTTAGCCATCTACAACTGTTTAAAAGCTTGCGTTTGCGTGAAGTTAAGACACAAAACTCTCCCTCTCTCTATAAATACAGCAAGTGAAATGAGTTTTGAGCAAGTCAACAATTTTCTAAGTAAATATATTTCTAAAGATGCTACTGACATGAAATTCTCACCAGCTGCCGTTAACAATCCATTCAATCCACACAGGCAAAGAAATCAAACCATAGCTGTCCATAAATTAGATTACTTGTAATAATGTGAAATGACACAGAGAAAAGTATTGAACATGCTTAATGAAATTGAATTAATACTTTTACACAAGGCTTTGTTGGTGATGTCAGCTTTAAGACGCCTCCTGCATGGCGAAACTAGTCGCATGCATTGCTCATGTGTGTTTTTGGCCCATTCTTCCACACAAACTCTTCAGTTCCTCAAGGTTCTGTGAGCTCCTTTATGAACTCTGAGCTTTAGTTCCTTCCATACATTTTCTATTGGATTCAGGTCAGGTGATTGGCTGGGCCATTCTAGCAGCTTTATTTCGTTTTTTTTTTTAAATAAAGAGTTTCCTTGGTTGTGTGTTTGGGATCATGGTCATGCTGAAATATCCACCACTGTTTCATCTTCATCATCCTGGTAGATGGCAGCAGATTTTTTTTTATCAAGAATGAATGGACAAATGTAGGGGGGCGCCCCCCTTTTGAGGAAGTGAGCCTAGAGCTCACGAAACGCGCGTCAGGGTCTCTGGATACCTTGTGGTCTGTTACAACCTACTGGAAATGGGTAATGTTACCGTTTATATTTATCTATATGCCTTAATCTTATTCTTGTGCTTGCATAGGGAGCGCATACTGAGTGTTATCTGTATCTTTGAAGCAGAGAAATTGAGCCTATACACCCAATATGGGAATGGCTATATTCAATGCCTCTGGACCTTAGTTGTAATTAACTTGCGCTCCATACACATGATGTAGCACCTTTTTGGAGCCCTCATATTGATTACTATTATTAGCTTGCATTTCATTCACATTATGTGGCGTTTTTAAGTAGGAACCCCTGGTATCCTTGCATGTTACTTTGTTTGGTAGATCATATCATCCAAATCTATATATATTATGTATGAATATGTATTTGTAAAACTTTTTTAGCATATGATATTAATAAACTTTTTATGAGATACTTTTTTGACTTTTTGTTCTCCTAAATTTCTGTTTGTAGTGCTTGATGGACTGACTGACCTTCATTTCTTAAAGTAATGATGGCCACTCGTTTTTTTTACTTAGCTGTATTTTCTTGCCATAATACAAATTCTAACAGTCTATTCAGTAGGACTATCAGCTGTGTATCCACCAGACTTCTGCACAACACAACTGATGGTCCCAACCCCATTTATAAGGCCAGAAATCCCACTTATTTAACCTGACAGGGCACAGCTGTGAAGTGAAAACCATTTCCGGTGACTACCTCTTGAAGCTCATCAAGAGAATGCCAAGATTGTGCAAAGCAGTCATCAAAGCAAAAGGTGGCTACTTTGAAGAACCTACAATATAAGACATATTTTCAGTTGTTTCACACTTTTTTGTTAAGCATATAATTCCACATGTGTTAATTCATAGTTTTGATGCCTTCAGTGTGAATGTACAATTTTCATAGTCATGAAAATACAGAAAAATCTTTAACCCCTCTCTGACATCTGACGTACTATCCCGTCCATAAAACCCGTGACAATCTGACCATGGACGGGATAGTACGTCATAGCGATTAGCTGCGCTCCCTGGGGGAGCGCAGCTAATCGCCGCCGGGTGTCAGCTGATTATCACAGCTGACACCCGGGACTGTGTGCCAGGAGCGGTCACGAACCGCTCCCGGCACATTAACCCCTTGCACACCGCGATCAAACATGATCGCGGTGTACCAGGGGCACAGGGGAGCATCGCGCAGGGAGGGGGCTCCCTGCGCGCCCCCCTGAGACCCTCAGACCAGCGTGATGTGATCGTGCTGTTCTGAGGGCTTCCTCCCTCCCACGACCCGGATCCAAGATGGCGCCGTGGTCCTGGAGGGAGGGGGCTTCCTCAGTGCCTGCCGAGAGCAGGCACTGAGAAGCCTGCAGCGCTGCCTGTGAGATCGCTGGTCTCATAGAGTGCTGTGCACACTGTGAGACCAGCGATCTGACATTTTACAGTGATGTCCCACCCTGGGACAATGTAAACAAGTAAAAAAAATAAAAATAAACGTGTAAAAAAAAAATTTCCAAAATAAATAAATAAATAAAAAAATATTCCCCAATAAATTCATTTCTTCCTGTAAATAAAAAAAATAAAATAATAAAAGTACACATATTTGGTATTGCCGCGTCTGTAACGACCCCCCCTATAAAACTGTCCCACTAGTTAACCCCTTTAGTGAACCCCTTAAAAAAAAAAAAAAAAAACAAAGCAAAAAATCAGTGCTTTATCATCATACCGCTGAACAAAAAGTGGAATAACACGCGATCAAAAAGACCGATATAAATAAACATGGTACCGCTGAAAACGTCATCTTGTCCCGCAAAAAACGAGCCGTCACACAGCATCATCAGCGAAAAAATAAAAAAGTTATAGCTCGCAGAATAAAGCGATGCAAAAGTAATTATTTTTTTATATAAAATTGTTTTTATTGTATAAAAGCGCCAAAACATAAAAAAGTTATAAATGAGGTATCGCAGTAATCGTACTGACCCGAAGAATAAAACTGCCTTATCAATTTTACCACACGCGGAACGGTATAAACGCCTCCCCCAAAAGAAATTCATGAATTGCTGATTTTTGTACATTCTAACCTCCCAAAAATCGAAATAAAAAGCGATCAAAAAATGTCACGTGCTCAAAAATGGTACCAATAAAAACGTCAACTCGTACCACAAAAAATAAGACCTCACATGACTCTATGGGCCAAAATATGCAAAAAATATAGCTCTCAAAATGTGGCGATGCAAAAAACTATTTTTTGCAATAAAAAGCGTCTTTTAGCGTGACAGCTGCCAATCATAAAAACCCGCTATAAATAGTAAATCAAACCCCCTTTATCACCCCCTTAGTTAGGGAAAAATAATAAAATTAAAAAAAATGTATTTATTTCCATTTTCCCATTAGGGTTATGGTTAAGGTTAGGGTTGCGGCTAAAGTTAGGGTTAGTGTTGGCGCTAAAGTTAGTATTAGGGTTATGGTTGGGATTAGGGATAGGGTGTGTTAGGGTTAGGTTTGTGGTTAGGGTTGGGACTAGGGTTAGGGGTGTGTTGGGGTTAGGGTTGGAGATAGAATTGGGGGGTTTCCGCTGTTTAGGCACATCAGGGGCTCTCCAAATGTGACATGACGTCTGATCTCAATTCCAGCCAATTCTGCGTTGAAAAAGTCAAACGGTGCTCCTTCCCTTCTGACCTCTGCCATGCGCCCAAACAGTAGTTTACTCCCACATGGGGTATCAGCGTACTCTGGACCCTAAGAGTTATTTTGCAATTTGTCCTATTTCTTCTGTTACCCTTGTGAAAATAAAATATTGGGGGCGAAAAAAATAATTTTTGTAAAAAAAAATATATTTTTTTTATTTTTACGGCTGTACATTATAAACTTCTCTGAAGCACTTCGGGGTTCAAAGTGCTCACCACACATCTAGATAAGTTCCTTGTGGGGTCTATTTTCCAAAATGGGGTCACTTGTGGGGGGTTTCCACTTTTTAGGCACATCAGGGCTCTCCAAATGCGAAATGACGCCCCAGACCATTCCATCAAAGTCTACAATCCAAAATGTCACTACTTCCCTTCCGAGCCCCAACGTGTACCCATACAGTAGTTTTCTCCCACATATTGGGTATCCGCGTACTCAGGACAAATTGGACAACAACTTTTGGGGTCCAATTTCTCCTGTTACCCTTGTGAAAATAAAATATTGGGGACGAAAAAAATCATTTTTGTAAAAAAAAAAAAAAAATTTTTTTATTTTACGGCTGTACGTTACAAACTTCTGTGAAGCACTTGGGGGTTCAAAGTGCTCACCACACATCTAGATAAGTTCCTTGAGGGGTCTAGTTTCCAAAATGGTGTCATTTGTGGGGGGTTTCCACTGTTTAGGCAGATCAGGAGCTCTCCAAACACGACATGGCATCCAGCCAATTCTGCATTGAAAAAGTCAAACGGCACTCCTTCCCTTCCAAACTCTGCCATGCACCCAAACAGTGGTTTACCCCCACATATGGGGTATCAGCGTACTCAGGACAAATTGCACAATAACTTTTGGAGTCTTGTTACCCTTGGGAAAATAAAAATTGGGGTGAAAAGATCATTTTTGTGGAAAAAATATGATTTTTTAATTTTACGGCTCTACGTTATAAACTTGTGTGAAGCACTTGGGGGTTCAAATTGCTCACCAAAGATCTAGATAAGTTCCTTAGGGGGTCTAGTTTCCCAAATGGGGTCACTTGTGGGGGGTTTCCACTGTTTAGGCACATCAGGGTCTCTCCAAATGCAACATGGCGTCCAATCTCAATTCCAGCCAATTTTGGTTGGAAAAAGTCAAATGGTGCTCCTTCCATTCCGAGCTCTGCCGTGCGCCCAAACAGTGGTTCCCCCCCACATATCGGGTATCAGCGTACTCAGGACAAATTGGACAACAACTTTTGTGGTCCAATTTCTCCTGTTACCCTTGGGAAAATAAAAAATTAGTGACTAAAAATAATTTTTGTGGGAAATAAAATAGGATTTTTCATTTTCATGCCCGGGCATTATAAACTTGTGTGAAGCACTTGGGGGTACAAAGTGCTCACCAAAGCTCTAGATAAGTTTCTTAGGGGGTCTAGTTTCCAAAATGTGGTCACTTGTGGGGGTTTCTACTGTTTAGGCTCATCTGGGGCACTGCAAACGGAACATGACCCCCATCAACGTCTGCATTCCAAAACGTTACTACTTCCTTTCCAAGCCCTGCCGTGCGCCCAAACAGTTTCCCCCCCCCACATATAGGGTATCAGCGTACTCAGGACAAATTGGCCAACAACTTTTGGGGTCCAATTTCCTTGGGAAAAATCAAAAATTTGGGACTAAAAAATCATTTTTGTGGAAAATTGTTTCTTTTTTTTTTTTCACACCCAGGCATTATAAACTTTTGTGAAACACTTGGGGGTTCAAAGTGCTCACAACAGATCTAGATAAGTTCCTTAGGGGGTCTAGTTTCCAAAATGGTGTCACTTGTGGGGCTTTCCACTGTTTAGGCGCATCAGGGGCTCTCCAAACGCGACATGGCATCCAATCTCAATTCCAGCCAATTTTAGTTTGAAAAAGTCAAACGGCGCTCCTTCCCTTATGAGCTCTGCTGTGCGTACAGACAGTGGTTTTCCCCCACTTATGGGGTATTGGCGTACTCAGGAGTAGGGTTGAGCATTCCGATACTTCCGATACCTGAAATCCAATGTAAGTCTATGGGAACAAAATATCGGAAGTAAATACTTCCGATACTTCCGATATTTTGTTCCCATAGACTTACATTGGATTTCAGGTATCGGAAGTATCGGAATGCTCAACCCTACTCAGGAGAAATTGCACAACAACTTTATCTGTCC
>JARQOD010000004.1:348291349-348353395 GCA_033576555.1 Oophaga sylvatica | reverse complement strand
TGTCAGCTGTGATAATCAGCTGACACCCGGCGGCGATTAGCTGCGGTCCCCCCCGGGAGCGCAGCTGATCGCTATGACGTACTATCCCGTCCTGTTGTGAATAGGCTGGAAATGAGTTCTGAGCAGAAGCTCCCTCTGGTGGTTACAAACGGTACTGGACTGTCCAGTGAAGATTGTGAGGATTGGGAATCAGGTGTTACTGACTGGTCTTATATAAGGGAGTCACCTTCCCATCAGGGTTGCCGGTGATCAATTGTTCTGGTCTCAATCCTTGATTCCTGTTTCCTTGGTAGCCTGCTGTGTCGTGTCTGAATCTCCTGCTAACAGATAAGACATTTTCTTCTTTTTGTTTTTGTGTTTGATTTTTGCATTTTGTCCTGCACTTCTGTGGGGGCCTTCAGGGTCCCCTCGGGGGGCTTTTGCCTCTCAGTTCAGTTCAGCCACTGATGTTTGTACATTTGCTTTTTCCAGTTTTTTCAGTGGCTGCTGTTTTGTTTTTGGTTACACCAGAGAACTAATTTAGGTGGTAGAGGTCGTGTGATCTCAGGTGTTTTTGAAATTAGTAGAGTTGGTGCTTTTCAGGGTTTTTTGGGATTGCAGTAAGTGCCCTTCCTATCCTTTTCTATTTAGTAAGTTTGGGCCCCAACGTTTGCTCATACTATTTTCTGTCTGTGTCAGTATTTCTTCTTGTCTAACCGCCATTACATGTTTGGGGGCTTTCTATGTTCTTTGGGGATCTGCTCCGGGGCAGATAGCTTTCCTCTTTCTATCTTTAGGTGTAGTTAGTTTCTCAGGCTGTGACGAGGCGTCTAGGACCAACGTAGGAACGCTCCACGGCTGCCTCTAGTTGTGGTGGTTAGTCAGGGTACTGCAATCTCATAGTTTCCAACTGCTCTGGTGTATTTCCTTTTTTGCCTGCTCTCCTCAGCTACCAAATCATAACAGTATCACCGGCCATAACTGAAAATTATATGGTACTCACAGAAGGGAAAAATATTGTGAAAGAAAAAAGTTGTCAGAGTTGTCAGAGTTGTCAGAGATTTTTTTTTCTGTTTGTTGCATTTTTTTTTCCCTCTGTATCTCTGGGTGCTGAGGAGGATTTTTTTTTTCTATCAATGGAGTTTGCACAGTTGTCTGGCCGTGTGGATCAGCTTGCCACTGAAGTTCGGAGTATTGCTACCTATCTTGCTAGGTTGCCTATTGTGGAACCTAGGATTCCCATGCCAGATTTGTTTTTAGGGGATCGAGCTAAGTTTCTGAATTTCAAAAATAACTGTAAATTGTTTTTTGCCTTAAAATCTAAGTCCTCAGGGAACGCAGCGCAGCAGGTTCAAATTGTCATCTCTCTCCTGCGCGGCGACCCTCAGGATTGGGCTTTTTCCCTGACACCTGGGGATCCTGTTTTGAGTGATGTTGATGCATTTTTTCAGGCTTTGGGGTTATTGTACGATGAGCCTAATGTCACTGATCAAGCTGAAAAAACTTTGTTGGCATTAAGTCAGGGGCTTGAGGACGCTGAGTTATACTGTCAGAGATTCCGTAGGTGGGCAGTCCTGACCAAATGGAATGACGACGCTTTGGCAGCTCTTTGTCGGAAGGGACTGTCAGATAATGTAAAGGATGTTATGGTGGGATTCCCTGTTCCCTCTGGTCTCAATGATTCTATGTCATTAGCGATTCAAATTGACAGACGTTTGCGTGAGCGGAAAGGTATGCGTGGAATAATGTTGCCTTGTGAACCTGCTTCTGAATCCATGCAGTGTGATAGAGTGGTTTCTGGGGCACAGCGTCATGAATTTCGAAAGCGCAATGGGTTATGTTTCTACTGTGGTGATGCCTCTCATGCTATTTCTGTCTGCCCTAAGCGGGGAAGACGTTTTGCTCGCTCAGTTGTCTTGGGTAGTGTTCAGACTAAGTTTTTGTTAACTGTTACCCTGATATGCTCTCTGTCCTCATTTTCTGCTCAGGCTTTTGTTGATTCTGGAGCAGCTATTAACCTGATGGATTTTGATTTTGCTAAACGTTGTGGGTTTCCCTTGATACCCCTACGGAAGTCTATTCCCCTACTGGGGATCGATTCTACCCCTTTGGCTGAGAATAAACCTCAGTTCTCTACTCAGGTGATAATGAGGGTAGAACCTGATCATCAGGAGAGTTGCAAATTTTTGGTTCTGTATAATCTGCATGACATTATCGTACTGGGTTTCCCTTGGTTACAGTCTCATAATCCTGTTTTGGATTGGAAATCTGTGTCTGTTACCAGTTGGGGCTGTCAATGTGTTAATACCAACACTTCTGTTTTTTCTGCCTCCCCCAGGCTCAGGATGTTCCTGACTTTTTGATTGATTTTTCTGATGTGTTTAGCGAAAATAAATCTGCATCCTTACCTCCCCATAGGAGCTATGACTGCGCTATTGAATTAGTGCCAGGTAGTAAATTCCCTAAAGGTCGCCTTTTTAACTTGTCTGTACCTGAACATGACGCTATGCGGTCTTATATCAAGGAGTCATTGGAGAAGGGTCATATCAGACCATCCTCTTCACCTTAGGTGCCGGTTTTTTCTTTGTGGATAAAAAGGATGGTTCATTAAGGCCGTGTATTGATTATCGTCTCTTGAACAATATTACTGTGAAATATCAATATCCGTTACCCTTGATCTCTGATCTGTTTTCCAGGGTGAAAAACGCTACTTGGTTTACCAAGCTTGACCTCAGGGGGGCATATAACCTTATTCGCATTAAGCACGGGGATGAATGGAAGACGGCATTTAATACCCCTGAAGGGCATTTTGAGTACCTTGTGATGCCCTTTGGGCTCACTAATGCTCCTTCTGTCTTCCAGTCCTTCATGAATGACATTTTCAGGGATTTTGTGGATAAATTTCTGATTGTTTATTTGGATGATATCTTGATTTTTTCCAATGACTGGGACTCTCATGTAAAACATGTTCGGACTGTGTTCCAGATTTTGAGAGAGAATGCTCTGTATGTGAAGGGATCAAAGTGTCTTTTTGGCATTCAGAGGATTTCATTTCTGGGTTTCATTTTGTCCCCATCTGTTATTGAAATGGACCCGGTCAAAGTTCAGGCTATCTGTGATTGGGTCCAACCTACTTCATTAAAGGCTCTTCAGAGATTCTTGGTTTTGCCAATTTTTATCGTAAATTTATTGGTAATTTCTCTGTTATTGTTAAACCATTAACTGATTTGACCAAGAAGGGTTCTGATGTGGTGAATTGGCCTCCTGAGGCAGTCTCTGCATTTCAGGAACTTAAGCAGAGATTCACTTCTGCTCCTGTTCTACGGCAGCCTGATGTTTCTCTACCATTTCAGGTGGAGGTTGATGCCTCTGAAATTGAGGCAGGTGCCGTTTTGTCCCAAAGAGATCCAGAGACCTCTAAAAGTAACCCTTGTGCCTTTTTCTCTCGAAAATTTTCTCCCACTGAACGTAATTATGACGTGGGTAATCGGGAGTTATTAGCCATGAAGTGGGCTTTTGAAGAGTGGAGACATTGGCTGGAGGGAGCCAAACATCAGGTGGTGGTCCTTACTGACCATAAGAATCTAGTTTATCTGGAATCTGCCAAGCGACTTAATCCTAGACAGGCCAGGTGGGCCTTGTTTTTCACACGTTTTAATTTTGTGGTTTCATTTCTTCCTGGCACTAAAAATGTTAAGGCGGATGCCCTCTCGAGGAGTTTCCTGGCGGACTCTCCTGAGTTATCTGATCCTTCTGTTATTTTGAAAGAGGGTTGTGAGACAGTGAGAGTATGTGTATTGAATGGGGTGTATATTTCACCTAGCTACTTTACTGACTGGTATAAGGGAGGTGTGTGGCTTTGTAGACCTAGTGTCACGCTGTATAGCAGATATATATATATGTGATGTCAGTAATCTATATCAAAAGGGCAACATCCTATATAACATGCGCATAGATATATGATAACATAGAATTACCTGACAATGTCCAGTGGGTCAATACGGAATCCGTTATACACTGTCTCCAGATAGAGGGTGACCGGGGTCTATGCTGACCCTAAACCAGCGTAAACCCTGTCTCCTATCAATCCCTGCCAACTGTAATCTAGTCTTAAGAAAGACCCTGATTACCACCAAAGGGAATGAACAGGTAACGGTTAATGAACAGAAAGACATACAAGAAAGACAAGAAATAAAGTAAATAAAGTCTTACATACAACACTCACACACAGTAGGAACACCTAAGGTCTCAGAGATAAACTATAAGCTGTAAGAGTAAAAACAACTAAGGAGCTCTTAGCTTAAGTATTCTCAGAACTGATCCAGTCTGCTAGACTACATGAATGCTTTCACCGGCATCTAACAAGCAGACTGGCAGGTATATGAAGGAATCTAATTAGAACATAATCAAAAGCAGCCGGGCGAGGCTGGACCTAGTCTTAGCAAAGAGCTAGGTAAAATTAACTCCCTCATTACCAAACACAAAGAAACAGCAACTCAGCTGTGAGAAGTCAGAGTGTGTAATCGTGACGATCCTCGTGGCGATACACCCATGACAGTACCCCCCCCTCTACGAGGGGACTCCGGACCCTCAGGGCCAGGTCTGCCCGGGTGAGTTGTGTGAAAGGTCCGAACCAATCGATCTGCGTTAACATCAGACGCAGGGACCCACGTCCTCTCCTCAGGACCATACCCCCTCCAATGAACCAAGTACTGAAGGGATCGGCGACTGAGACGTGAGTCAATGATTTTCGACCCATGAAATTCCACGTTATCATTGACCACCACTGAAGGAGGAGATAGAGGTGACGTTATGACTGGTGCCACATACTTTTTAAGTAATGACTTGTGAAACACATTATGAATTTTAAACGTAGGAGGGAGGTCCAGACGAAATGCCACCGGATTAATTATGGAACTGATCCTGTACGGCCCGATGAATCTGGGACCCAACCTCCAGGAGGAAACTTTAAGTTTTAAATTCCTGGTAGACAACCAAACCAGATCGTTCACCTTCAGATCTAGACCAAAAACTCTCCCCCTATCAGCCATCCGTTTGTAACGGTTCCCCGTAACCTTCAGTCTTAACCGATCTGGAACTATCAGTCTCCCTGGAAGTCCCACAGGGGCGTCCCCCTGAGCCCCCAATACCTCCCCCTCAAGCTCAGAGCATACAGCTGACACTACAACTCCCTCCTGAGGAATAGAAACCGGATCATCCGTCTTCCCGGCCCCTGGGAAAGTACGAGATAAGGCATCAGGAAGCAACTTTATTGAGCAGTCATAAGCGCGATGAGGAGGTAAATCTTTACACCCCTCCTCTGAGAACATCTCCCCAAAGTCCTCCAGAAAAGGAGACAAAGTCCTAGGCACAACCGCACCGATGACTGTTCTCATGCAGTTATTCCTGCAAAATTCACCCCACTGGCTTATCTTTCTGGATTGCCAATCAATCACTGGGTTATGTTTAGCCAACCAAGAAGTCCCAACACAATAGGAGTAGGTAGACCCTCCAACACATAACAAGACAATTGTTCTTTATGTATTGCCCCTACTCGAAGATCTATGTTATGAACAGCTTGTACCAAGCTACCTTGACCGAGAGGTCTAGAATCAATAGAGACTATAGGGACCGGTTTGGCCAATACACTCAGTTGCATACCATGCACCTGGGCAAACCGAGCTTCCACCAGATTAGCCCCGGACCCACTATCAAGAAAAACAGAAATCCTCTCAGTTCTAGTACCAATCACCACCTCCGCAGGCACGAGAAACTGAGAGGGATTTGGGGACGAAATACACACTCCCAGGTTAACTCCTTTGCTCAAAGAGGCCCGGGATGGACACCCCCAAACAAAATGTCCCTCTCTCCCGCAAAAGAAACACCTTCTAGTCTTGCGGCGCACCGCCGATTCCCTCCTACAAAAAGATGTCCCTCCCAACTGCATGGGTTCCTCAGAACAGACCAGGGGAACCTCAGTATAAGGGACTTTAGTAGTAGGTGGAGTCATCACGGGAGGCGGAGTTACCTCGCGTCTTCCCCGAATTCGTCTATCAATGCGAATAGCGAGGGCCATAGCAGCCTCCAGTGATGGAGAAAAATCATACTGAGCCAACACATCTTTTAATTTGTCAGACAACCCTTGACAAAACTGGCTCCTAAGAGCTGGGTCATTCCACTGAGTATCTGTTGCCCATCTACGGAACTCAGAAGAATATTCCTCCGCTGGACGATTTCCTTGCCGTATTTTACGTAACTTTGTTTCAGCAAGGGAAACTCGATCCGGATCATCATATACCAGACCCAGGGCAGTAAAAAATCGATCCACTGACTGGAGATCTGGGGAGCCTGGAGGAATAGAGAACGCCCAAGATTGAGGGTCCCCTTGTAAGAGCGAGATAACAATTCCCACCCTCTGCTCTTCACTCCCAGATGACCGAGGCCGCAGCCGAAAGTACAATTTACATGCCTCCCGGAAAGTAAAAAATTTGTCCCGCCCACCAGTGAACCTGTCCGGGAGAGCAACCTTAGGTTCAGATCTGGTTTGCTCCGGGGGGGACAAAACCTTGGACTTAATGTCTGCAAACTCCATGGACAACCCCTGCAACTGCCGGGCCAGCTGGGCTACTGGATCCATGACAGCTGGGGAGAATCTTTAGTATGGGCCGGTGAAAATGTCACGCTGTATAGCAGATATATATATATGTGATGTCAGTAATCTATATCAAAAGGGCAACATCCTATATAACATGCGCATAGATATATGATAACATAGAATTACCTGACAATGTCCAGTGGGTCAATACGGAATCCGTTATACACTGTCTCCGGATAGAGGGTGACCGGGGTCTATGCTGACCCTAAACTGGGGTCCTAACTAATCCCTCTTCCTGGAGGTACTGTTAAAGGTACAGAGGTCCAGGCCACCAGCGTAAACCCTGTCTCCTATCAATCCCTGCCAACTGTAATCTAGTCTTAAGAAAGACCCTGATTACCACCAAAGGGAATGAACAGGTAACGGTTAATGAACAGAAAGACATACAAGAAAGACAAGAAATAAAGTAAATAAAGTCTTACATACAACACTCACACACAGTAGGAACACCTAAGGTCTCAGAGATAAACTATAAGCTGTAAGAGTAAAAACAACTAAGGAGCTCTTAGCTTAAGTATTCTCAGAACCGATCCAGTCTGCTAGACTACATGAATGCTTTCACCGGCATCTAACAAGCAGACTGGCAGGTATATGAAGGAATCTAATTAGAACATAATCAAAAGCAGCCGGGCGAGGCTGGACCTAGTCTTAGCAAAGAGCTAGGTAAAATTAACTCCCTCATTACCAAACACAAAGAAACAGCAACTCAGCTGTGAGAAGTCAGAGTGTGTAATCGCGACGATCCTCGTGGCAATACACCCATGACACCTAGTGGTAGAGAAAGGTCACTACACCTTACATTCAGTACACACTTGCAGCTCAGGCCTGAAATCACTCAGGTGTTAATTAGGAGACCAGAAGTAGGTGTGTTGGAACACAGTCAGAGAGCTGGCTTAGTCTGGACACAGGAGGGTGTCCCGGCACAAGAAGCAGTCTCCAAGAGTGGAGCTGGCTTAGTCTGGACACAGGAAGGTGTCCCGGCACAAGAAGCAGTCTCCAGGAGTGGGAGCTGGCTTAGTCTGGACACAGGAAGGTGTCCCGGCACAAGAAGCAGTCTCCAGGAGTGTGAGCTATCTCAGTCTGGGTGCAGGAAGTACCCCGGCCACAGGAGTAGTCTCAGTGAGAATCCGTGCGAATAGCGGCTGAATAGGAGTGGATCTCTCTCAAGTCTGGACGCTGAAGGGGCCTTCAGACACAAGGAGGAGTATCTGTGAAACTCCATACTGGTAAACTATATCATATGTGTTGTTTTGGGCACAGACTGGTAGAGTCTGGACCCGGATAAATAGGGAAATCGATCTATGTGTAATTAGTGGCTAGACAAGCCTAGGTTTTCTGTTTATGCTTTATTTTTATCTGTTTGCTGTGGACTTTAATAAAGCTGGTTGCGGCCAGTTTTACACCAGAACTGCTGTCTGAATGAACTGTTTTCGTGCCATTCTGTCTACCCAGACAGCGATCCTAGAGCTATATCCCCTGGAAATGCTACAATTGGCGGAGAATGCTGGGGCAACGCAGTGGCTGATACAGTTAGTGCTGGAGTGTGCATGCAGCACAGTGGCTTAGAGACAGCAATAAAGGTGAAGTCTGTTGAAATAGCAGCAGAGAAAAAAAAAGTGTGTGTCAGCAGAAACGTCTGTTTGGAGCAGTCTTAAAGAGACAGGAGCCCTAATAGACTTTGCAAAGAAAAAAAAAAAAGTGTCTGCACAGCAGAGCTGAATTTTTTGTGGAGTGTGTATGTCTTGAGTGAAGACTGCCGTTGTTGAGACAGAGAAGTCTGACAGCATGGATGACAGCATGGAGGCGCTGTTTGAACAAATGGCGCAAGTTAATGTGCAACATAAGACTGCCGTGGTTGAGACAGATAAGTCCGGCAGTATGGAGGAGCTCATTGAGTACCTGGCCCAGGCCCAGCGAAGCATGCAGCAGAGCATGGAGCAGCAGCGCCTGCAGCACCAGCAGCGCATGCAGCAGGCCCAGCAGCAATTCCTGCAGCAGCAGCAGGAGAATAACCGGTTGTTTTTTGAGCAGGTTGCAGCACAACAAAAGACTTGTGGCGCATCGTCCCAAAGTAATGTTGCAAAGTCACCTGCATTGTCCGCTGTAAAGAAGGCGGTAAGACGGTCCCTGAAAAAGATGACACCTCGTGATGATGTGGAGGTATATCTCACTAGGTTTGAGAGATTGGCAGAGAAGGAGAATCTGCCCCTATCTGAATGGGCCATGATGGTCGCACCCTATCTGATTGGAGAGCCCCAAAGGGCATATGCTGACCTGAGCGAGCAGGACAGCCAAGACTATGGCAAGCTGAAAGCGGAGATTCTTGCCCGGCTGGGTGTTACGGTGACAGCCCGTGCCAGGTGAGGAACAAGACTGAAGATATGGGGACTGACTCTGTCCAGGAATCTGTTTCTGCCGAAGACAGCGGCGTGGACGGGTTACGGTCCGGATCAGTAGCTGGCATTGGTGAGCTCAAGCGCACTTTCAGGGAGGCTACATCGGAGCCACGTCCCAACAAATGGGAAAAGCGATGTGTCACTCCGTTGCCGCTACAGACACACGGGAGCCCAGATGGGATGCAGAACGTGGTGGAAGAGAAGAATCCGGCGGGTTCTGAGTATACAGATGCCGCTATCAAGGAGAACTTGAAAGCTGGAATAAATGGAGATATTGGAGACCAAAGTGATGTGACTGAAGAAGTAGAGTGTAGGACTGATGGTAGGGCTTCTGGGCATGTCCTGCCAGAAGAGCCTGAAGGAGGGAACTGGAGAAAAGTGAAAAAACCCCTATACCTTCTGTGATAGTTGGTGACACAGGGTCAGTGCCCCAAAAACAGGAGGTACGAGAGTTTCTGTGGAAGAATCAGCAGAGGTGTTCTGACGTGCCTGGTCGTACTTCTCTGGCCAGGCACTATATCGAAACTGAGCTCGGCCCTAAGGTCAAGATGAAACCGTGCAGGATACCCGAGGCCCGCAGAGAGCATAGGCCTGGGAGGGTACAGGGTAGTACGGATGCTTCAGATGAAGAGAAAGCTGATGTTGGCTATGACTCAGGTGAAGATACAAATGACAGTGGTGAAGATGAAGCTGATGAGGGCCATGACTGGTCCAGAGTTCACTGTCTCTGTTGGATTGTTAACCAGCCCTCCGGTCTGGATGACCAGCCCTCCGGTCTGGAGAAGAGGGGGGGGATATGTGAGACAGTGAGAGTATGTGTATTGAATGGGGTGTATATTTCACCTAGCTACTTTACTGACTGGTATAAGGGAGGTGTGTGGCTTTGTAGACCTAGTGGTAGAGAAAGGTCACTACACCTTACATTCAGTACACACTTGCAGCTCAGGCCTGAAATCACTCAGGTGTTAATTAGGAGACCAGAAGTAGGTGTGTTGGAACACAGTCAGAGAGCTGGCTTAGTCTGGACACAGGAGGGTGTCCCGGCACAAGAAGCAGTCTCCAAGAGTGGAGCTGGCTTAGTCTGGACACAGGAAGGTGTCCCGGCACAAGAAGCAGTCTCCAGGAGTGGGAGCTGGCTTAGTCTGGACACAGGAAGGTGTCCCGGCACAAGAAGCAGTCTCCAGGAGTGTGAGCTATCTCAGTCTGGGTGCAGGAAGTACCCCGGCCACAGGAGTAGTCTCAGTGAGAATCCGTGCGAATAGCGGCTGAATAGGAGTGGATCTCTCTCAAGTCTGGACGCTGAACGGGCCTTCAGACACAAGGAGGAGTATCTGTGAAACTCCATACTGGTAAACTATATCATATGTGTTGTTTTGGGCACAGACTGGTAGAGTCTGGACCCGGATAAATAGGGAAATCGATCTATGTGTAATTAGTGGCTAGACAAGCCTAGGTTTTCTGTTTATGCTTTATTTTTATCTGTTTGCTGTGGACTTTAATAAAGCTGGTTGCGGCCAGTTTTACACCAGAACTGCTGTCTGAATGAACTGTTTTCGTGCCATTCTGTCTACCCAGACAGCGATCCTAGAGCTATATCCCCTGGAAATGCTACAGGGTGTAGTTCTTTCCGCCATCTCGCCCAATTTGAGACTGGCTCTGGAGGGGTGCCAGGAACATAAGCCCGAGCGCTGCCCTGTTGGGAAATTGTTTGTCCCGGACCAGTGGAAAAAGAGTGTAATGTCTGAGATTCATTGTTCCGCGTTGGCCGGTCATCCCGGAATTTTTGGTACCAGGGACTTGGTTGGTCGGTCCTTTTGGTGGCCTACCTTGTCTCGTGATGTCAGGGAGTTTGTGCAGTCCTGCGGGACTTGCTCTCGCTCCAAGCCTTGCTCTCGTTCTAGTGGTTTGTTGATGCCATTACCGGTGCCCAAGAGACCATGGACCCATATCTCTATGGATTTCATTTCCGACCTCCCTGTTTCTCAGAGAATGACCGTCATCTGGGTGATTTGCGATAGGTTTTCCAAGATGATACATCTTGTGCCATTACCTAAGTTGCCTTCCTCCTCTGAATTGGTGCCTTTGTTCCTTCAGCACGTGGTTTGTTTACACGGCATTCCTGAGAACATTGTGTCTGACAGAGGAGTCCAGTTTGTTTCCAGATTTTGGAGGACCTTTTGTTCTAAAATTGGTGTTCAATTGTCTTTCTCCTCGGCGTTTCATCCTCAGACCAATGGTCAAACTGAGAGAACAAACCAGACATTGGAGACTTATCTAAGATGCTTTGTGTCTGCTGATCAGGATGACTGGGTCTCTTTTTTGCCTTTGGCTGAGTTTGCTCTTAATAATATGGCTAGCTCTGCCACTTTGATGTCTCAATTTTTCTGTAATTCTGGGTTTCACCCTCGATTTTCTTCTGGACAGACGGAGGCTTCTGTCTGCCCGGGTGTTGACTCTGTTGTGGAGCGTATGCAACAGATTTGGGACCAGGTAGTGGAGAGGTTGTCCCTCTCTCAGGAGAGGGCCCAGCGGTTTGCTAACCGGCATAGGACTGATGGTCCTCGGTTTAAAGTGGGGGACTTGGTCTGGTTGTCCTCAAGAAATATTCCTATAGATGAGTGGTCATTCTCCTAAATTCTTAAGCCTTAGGTTATTCCAATTTGGACCTTTTAATGTTCAATGGAGATTTCGTTAACCCTGTTGTTTCGTTTGATCTTTTTCCTAGGGAACTCATTAAAGATCATAAGGGTGGTCAGACAAGACTTTTGGGGTTTGTTGGACATCCATGTGGTTCCGTGCGTACATAGACCTCCTGACACCTGTTGCTCGAATGAGGGCGACCCTCTAGGGGGTACTGTTGTGAAAGAAATATTGAGCAATTCCTCGTTTTACAGACGGTAAACTCCAGTAATTTGGTGAAATGGCAGGGTTTATGGTCAAAGGAGACACTTTCTTGGGTGTTTGTCTTGTACAATCCATCTGCTGGGACTCATGCTGTGCGTTCTGAATCTCATCTGAACAGATAACCTTTCTCTATTGTTGGTCGTTGACCTCCCAGGGGGGCGTGTGATAGGGGAATGGTTGGCAGAGCTCCTTGGGTTACACGGTGATGTCCTGAGTGGATGGGAAGTGTACGACTGTTTTATAGGGGTCACCTTCCATCGGTGCGGATCAATTGTTCTGGTCATCTTGATCTGTTCTGGCTGCGTGTCGTGTCTGATCTCGCTACAGATAAGACATTCTCTTTGTTTGGCTTGATTTTGCTTTTGTCCTGCACTTCTGTGGGGGCCTTCAGGGTCCCCTCTGGGGGCTTTTGCCTCTCAGTTCAGTTCAGCCACTGATGTTTGTACATTTGCTTTTTCCAGTTTTTTCAGTGGCTGCTGTTTTGTTTTTGGTTACACCAGAGAACTAATTTAGGTGGTAGAGGTCGTGTGATCTCAGGTGTTTTTGAAATTAGTAGAGTTGGTGCTTTTCAGGGTTTTTTGGGATTGCAGTAAGTGCCCTTCCTATCCTTTTCTATTTAGTAAGTTTGGGCCCCAACGTTTGCTCATACTATTTTCTGTCTGTGTCAGTATTTCTTCTTGTCTAACTGCCATTACATGTTTGGGGGCTTTCTATGTTCTTTGGGGATCTGCTCCGGGGCAGATAGCTTTCCTCTTTCTATCTTTAGGTGTAGTTAGTTTCTCAGGCTCTGACTAGGCGTCTAGGACTAACGTAGGAACGCTCCACGGTTGCCTCTAGTTGTGGTGGTTAGTCAGGGTACTGCAATCTCATAGTTTCCAACTGCTCTGGTGTATTTCCTTTTTTGCCTGCTCTCCTCAGCTACCAAATCATAACACCGTCCATGGTCAGATTGTCACGGGTTTCATGGACGGGATAGTACGTCGGATATAAGAGAGGGGTTAAAAAGAAAAGGGAAATAAAACGCCAGAATTGCTACTTTTTTGTCACCTTGCCTCCCCCAAAAATGTAATATTAAATCAAAAGTCATGAATCATACACCGTATTTTTCGAAATATAAGATGCACTTTTTTCTCAAAAATTTTTTGGGGAAAATGGGGGTTCATCTTAAAGTCAGAATATACTTAAAAATGCTGCAACGGCGGTTCTCTGTGTGGCGGCATTGCTCTGTGCTGTGGTGGTAGGGCTCTGCCGGCATTTTTCAAAGCCCGGAGGCCCCCGCAGCTCCATTGCTGCAATGCGGTGGCCTCTGGGAAAATGGCCGCTGGGGGCAGCGCATGTGTAAAGGGTTGGCCGAGGGGTTAACTTACTGGGAGCTGCTGTATTCTTTACTCCTGTTATCTCTATTCACCTGGGGTGTTCTGCTCTCGTGACAGAACGTATAGAACAATCAGAGTCAGAGTCCAGAATCACGTCAAACAGTTCTGCTTTATTTTCTTCCGGACACAGCACATCCAAGACATCATAAGCACGTCTTATACGATACCAGCAATACATTTTCCACAACTCTGCTTCTTCTTCTCTGCTACACCAGAATGGACCACAAAGTAGTGACGGGACGAGGAGCCCTGTGAAAACGGCACTTCGATCTCTTCCCCTGAAGACACTTCAATCCAGTACAGAAAGACACATCTACTAGGTCGTCCACCCCTCTTTGGTTATCCTGCTCGGATACTTGCTAGTGGCCCACTACGCTCGTGCACGACCTCTTCTGCTGAGCGTTCACACAGTGGTTCTTCCACTGGACTACTGCTACGTAAACCCACAGACTTTGGGCTCACACTACCACGGTGAATCCTTCACCGTCTGTTCAGGGATTGCTGGTCCCCTCACACTTCTTCTCTATGCCCAGGGCCCAGGAATGTGGATGACCTCACTCTAGTAAGGTCCACCCCCGACTGACTTCGGCTTGGAGGAAATCTTCCCGACAGATTCCCGCTTGGAGGCAATCTTTCCCTGGCAAAAAGTCCCTAACCAATTGTCCCTATTGGACTGGATGTGCTCAATGCCCCCATCTAGTGTCCAAACCAAATACTGTATTGACATATTTTTATAACTTTCTAACTGGATCTCTAACATGCGCCCATTAGTGAACCCTCACAAACTATACATAAACCCATATATATATATATATATATATACTACCCTACTAGTGCCCTCCTCTAGTGACCCCAAGGATGCACTATCTATATAACTAAACCCCCACTAATCAGACATATCACTAAGAAATGATATCATACAATACATACAAGGCATACATTTACACACATAAAGAGAAGCAACATTTCAAGAGTTAATACTCTTGACCTCCTTACACATGCTCAGATTCAGATCTCGGCAACGAGATCTCATCCCAAGGTCACAGAGCACCGCTGCCACAGCACAGTGCACCGCTGCCCCAGCACAAAGAGCCACCACCACCACAGAGCGCCGCGATCACCCCAGCACAGAGCACCACTGCCGCAGCACAGGGCACCACTGCCGCAGCACAGAGCACCACTGCCGCACCTGTCGCAAAATGCCGGCAGAGCCCCTCGCAGCACAGAGCACCACCGCCGCACCAGCCTGGGATGGGATTTCCCGAAGGCCACCGCTTCAGCCTGGACCACCAAACAACCCCTGTGACCATTCCTCCAACTGTGCCGATCCCCCCGCTGAATTCGGACTGTAAGATGGACCCTCATTTGACACATTTTTTTTCCCTATTTTCCTTTTGAAAATTTGGGGTGTGTCTTATAGTCCGAAAAATACGGTAGATATCAATGCAAACTACAGCTTGGCCTGCAAAAAACACAAGCCATCATACAGCTCCATCAAAAGAAACAAACAACGTAGGGTACATTTCCACGTAGTGAAGAAGCAGCAGATTTTCCATTGCATATGCGCTTTTAGAAAAATTTGCTGCATTTTTCAATAACAGCATTACCCGTGGGGTTTTAAGAAATCTAATGCACACATTGCAAAAATAATATCTGCATCTTAAAATGACCAATTGATGCAGCATTTCTGCTGCGGGTATATGTGGGTATTTGACCCTTGGCAATGTGGTTGCATTTTTGCAATAATATAATGAGAATAATAATATTTTTTTCTTTAAATGTAGTAAATCACACAAATATCCTAGTAACCGCACTGATCCAAGTCCTGAATTCGCGTGTCTGCGTTTCATGTGCTCTTTCTATCCATTTTTTTTTTTTTGCATGAGATATGACACATGGTCTGCAAAAAACTATACATGTTCAATTTTGATCTAATTACTACAGGATAGGTGATAACTTATTGTCTGACAGCTGGGACTGCAGAAAGGGGAACTTTTATCCCCGATGGGACACTTTTATACCCCTTAGGGCTTGTGCAAACGACTATATTTTCGGTCCAAGTTCAATTCGACAAAATATTAGATTGCACTCGGGCCAATGTAATTCTATAGGGCTGTGCACATGTCAAATATTTTCCTTGGACAGAGTTTATGAAAAAATTGCATGAGTTTGATCTGATATTCGGATCGAACTAGGTCATGCAAATCGAAGAGTGCGTGGAAAACCACGGACTGCACTCGGATGACATCTCAGTGAAATCCCATTTCCATGGACTGATAGACTGGAGAAGATGGAGATTTTTTTTTCTCCATCTTCTCCTCATCCGAGAGAATCGGAGCACACTCTGATCACTATTCAGAGTTTGATCAGAGTGTCATTTACATAATCAGGCCGTTTCTCTCAGATGAGAGAATATACGACCGTCTGCACCTGCCCTTAGAGAGGAGTGTCAGGTCAGACATCTGACTTCTTCTTCATACAATCAATATGTTTCTGCCAAGAGCTGCAATTGGCTTTTTTCCAGCAGCTCCATAGAGAATGGATGCGGTAGCGCTCGGATTTCCCACCAGCCACTCCATTCTAATTGCTATAAAAGTGCCCCCTTCTACAGATCAGAGAGGATCCCACAGGACAGACACCCACCGATCAATAAGCCATTAGCTATCCAATGAATAGGTGATAAGTTGTACGTTTTGCGATGTATGCATTGGGCTATTTTTCAGGTTGCATTTGGATACTTTCAGGATAAGTTCACATGAAGCATATTTGTTGCAGATTTTCGGTGCGTAATACAGTTCTAGCATAGTGGATGAGATTACTACAAATGTCATCCACACATTGTGGATTTTTAGATCTGCAGCATGTCTATTCTTTGACTTGTCCCACTCTTCTCATATTTGGTTCGGATTTCATTTGTTTCTGCATCAAAAATCTGGGCATATTTTCCAAACCTATTCATGCATTTTTATGTGTGTTTTTTTTGTCTTTAGTGGAAACACCAAAAAAAAAAAAATAAAAGAATATGAGGCTTGCTGTTAACCTGTAAAAGTAAAGGGACTCTGTCGTCACAAAATGACTGTTTTAACTGTTTTAAAGTACAGGTGTTTGGTACACCATGACATGATCAAACATTCACTTTTCCACCTGCTTGTTTTCCCTCAAAGAAAAAACTTTTTCCAGCTCATCAATGTGAAAGGAGCCCTCCGGCATAGAGGTGAGTATCCATCAACATGTCAGACAGAGCGTGATTAAAAGCAAAAATTTATTAAAATTCCATTAAAAGGCAGAAAAAATAGGAGCAATCCCAAAGAACTGTGCCCTGTCAATCCAGCAGATCTGACGCGTTTCAAACTAGGTAGTTCTTATTCAAAGTAGATCACAAAAGTAAACCTAAGGTGCAAGAAAAACGGGGGACCAGAGTTTTAGATACAAAAAATTATTTTAATAAGCAAACATGAATACACATAATGATACAGAGTAACACAAACCAAGCAGGATGAAAAAGGGGAAGGGAAAATTCTCAACCATCATGTAAAATTAGAGATACACAAAAATAATAAATAAATAAGTGTATAACATCTAAAGAATACAGTTATACAAATTGCTTATTAGGAACATCAATTGCCAATACCGAAGTATAATGGAAATCTCATACAAAAGGGATTTGTTATATCTCAAAAAATAAAGTGCTTTAGTGCAAGCGAGCTTCAAAACCCAAAGACATAAGTAATGCATTTGGTCAATGCCATGATGCAATCAACTACATGTCCCATAAGAAAATAAGGTGCATGTGTGCAAGCAACCTAATGTGGGCAATGTAATAATCAACGCAAGAAGATCATTAAGGTGCATCACAAACTATATAAAAAAATAAAGTGCATATGCAATCAAAAAATAACTTACATGTGGGAGAGGACCCAGACCCCAGTCACGCCTCCTGACGAAGAACGGCGAAACGCGCGTTGAGGCGGCAGGATGGGGTGTGGGTCCTCCCCCACTTGTAAGTTATTTTTTGATTGCACATGCACTTTATTTTTTTATATGATTTGTGATGCACCTTAATGATCTTCTTGCGGTGATTATTACATTGCCCACATTAGGTTGCTTGCACACATGCACCTTATCTTCTTATGGGACATGTAGTTGATTGCATCATGGCATTGACCAAATGCATTACTTATGTCTTTGGTTTTGAAGCTCGCTTGCACTAAAGCACTTTATTTTTTGAGCTATAACAAATCCCTTTTGTATGAGATTTCCATTATACTTCGGTATTGGCAATTGATGATTGTAACGCTTCCCACGGCTACGGGGCATCGGGACATGGCATAGCTTGCCTAACTAGCCAATGTTCCCACGCCGCCAGACCTCGACGACGTGAGGCATGCATCCCAGATGGTAAGGAAATGTGGACCCACAGGACCACAGAGGGGGACCCGGGCCTGCCCGGACTAGGGGAGGACAGTGACCGGGATCCGTGACAGCTGAGCATGTGGGCAAGATGGCGACCTGCAGGACTAAAGAACACCGCACAACTTCAGGTATAAAGAAACAGAGTTTACTTTGTAGACACACAGTACAAAGACAGAACACAGATTCCGCACATCAGCGAAGGGTACACTTCTCAGGATTACAGACGAGTACAGGAGGACATCTCGGGTTGATGCAGTCCAGGGTTATCTGGCACGGGCATACTAGGGCGGCCTCTCAATCAGGCCTCAGGCTTAGCACAGACTCAGCAGTAGAACATCAGACACCAACCTCAGACAGACTTCAGACGATGGTGGGGTCAACACGGGTTGATGCAGTCCAGGGTCATCTGGCACAGGCATACTAGAACGGCCTCTCTCTCAGGCCTCAGGCGTAGCACAGGCTCAGTAGGAGAACATCAGACACCAGCCCAGGACGAGCGTCAGACGATGGCGGGGTCATCACGGTTGATGCAGTCCAGGGTCATCTGGCACGGGCATACTAGAACGGCCTCTCTCTCAGGCCTCAGGCATAGCGCAGGCTCAGTAGGAAAACATCAGACACTGACCCAGGACAGACGTCATCACAAGGTAGCCCACGGGGGAACCGGCAGGACATCGGAACATCAGGAACACGGACTCAGGAACATGGACTCAGGAACACGAACTGGATCTCAGGAACATGGACTCAGGAACATGGACTCAGGAACACGGACTCAGGAACACGAACTGGATCTCAGGAACACGGACTCAGGAACACGGACTCAGGAACATGGACTCAGGAACACGGACTCAGGAACACGGACTCAGGAACACGGACTCAGGAACACGGACTCAGGAACACAAACTCAGGAACACGGACTGAATCAGGAACATGGACTCAGGCACATGGACTCAGAAACACGAACTGGATCTCAGGAACATGGATTCAGGGACACGGACAGGACATCAGGAACATGGACTGGAACTCAGGAACACGGACTCAGGAACATGGACTCAGGAACACGTACTGGATCTCAGGAACATGGATTCATGAACACGGACAGGACATCAGGAACATGGACTGGAACTCAAGAACACGGACTCAGGAACATGGACTCAGGCACATGGACTGAATCAGGAACATGGACTCAGGAACATGGACTCAGGAACACGAACTGGATCTCAGGAACATGGACAACAGGCACATGGACTCTGGACATCTGGCAAAGATCGGCAGGCTCCGGACATCAGGCAGGAAAGGATAGGATCTGGACATCTGAAAGTCGTCATCAGACATCGGACATCAGGCCGTGGTCATCAGGCTCTGGGCAAGAGGACACGGTCCTCCGACTCCGGACATCCGGCAAAGATCAGCAGGCTCTGGACATCAGGCAGGGAAGGATAGGATACGGACATCTGAAAGTGGTCATCAGACATCGGACATCAGGCCATGGTCATCAGGCTCTGGGCAAGAGGACATGGTCCTCGGACTCCGGACATCTGGCAGCGACCTAAAAAGGAACCCAAGCGGTCTGGTGCAAGCCCCGCCGGATTGAACTAGAGACGGCTGGGGATTGCACCGCGTAACAAGCTGAGCACAGAGTAACAGAAACTCAGCACACACACCGGACTCCTCCTTCCAAGATGAACCCAGGTTATATAGCAAAGAATCACAGTCACTGGGCACAGGGTTTAGGACACAGAAGGACTTCAGGAACATAACACAGAGGACACAGTTCAGACATGCAAGTACAGGAACCGATCCAGGATCAAGGATTCAGGAAAAAGACACAACAGGAACAGGCCTGGATATACAGCCTCCAGGAAAGGCGATCTGGGTATTCTGTCCCCAGAGATGGCTAGGTTCAGGAACTCAATGCAAAGCTCTGGCAATGCCCCACAGGGCAGGGGAACTTTATATAGGAGCTACCTCACAGCGATAGGCTGGAGCAGCAATTTCTTGTGCACACCCATTCCTCATAAAAGCAAGGAAGGTGTGGCCCGCGCAACCTATGCAGAGCCAGACACAAATCAGCACCGCAAGGACACCTGGCAATTGCTGCAGCCTAAACACACGTGGTAAGTCATGCACCACTGCAGAGGATCTTACAACCTACGGGTAGCTTCTACAGCAGTAGCCAGGGACCGCACATGCGGGTGGACATGCAGCGCAGCGGAGCCACTCACGCATGTACGGCTACGCAGCGGAGCTGGGAACTGAGCAGCATCCATACAGGTAACAGACAACAGTATCCCAGCTGGTTAGGGGAAAAGGAGCAAAGGGTTAAGGCAAAGACATGCAAAGTACCGCCGGAAAACAAGGTACAGACAATACCAGCGTTACAATGATCCTAATAAGCAATTTGTATAACTGTATTCTTTAGATGTTATAAACTTATTTATTTATTATTTTTGTGTATCTCTAATTTTACATGGTGGTTGAGAATTTTCCCTTCCCCTTTTTCATCCTGCTTGGTTTGTGTTACTCTGTATCATTATGTGTATCCGTGCTTGCTTATTAAAATAATTTTTTGTATCTAAAACTCTGGACCCCCGTTTTTCTTGCACCTAGGGGTTATTTTTGTGATCTACAGTGATTTACAGAGTTATCTAATATTGTTGATTCCTGGTTGGGATTTTCGTATCTTCTAGTTCTTATTCAAAGTCTGGCATGGTTCCATATACTGTTACAAGTAAATGTCCTAAATTGAACCCCAAAGTGCTTTACACAAGTTTATAATTCGCGGGCATGAAAATAAAATATCCTATTTTTTCCCACAAAAATTATCTTTTAGTCACCAATTTTTTATTTTCTCAAGGGTAACGGGAGAAATTGGACCCCAAAAGTTCTTGTCCAATTTGTCCTGAGTACGCTGATACCCTATATGTGGGAGAAAACTACTGTGTGGGCACATTGTCAGGGCTCGGAATAGAAGTAGTGATGTTTAGTAATGCAAACTTTGAAGGAATGGTCTGCGGGAGTGACCCCATTTTGGAAACTAGACCCCCAAAGGAACTTATCTAGATGTGTGGTGAGCACTTTGAACCCCCAAGTGCTTCACAGAAGTTTATAACGCCCGGGCGTGAAAATAAAAAAATCATATTTTTTCCACAAACATGATATTTTAGTCCCCAGTTTTTTATTTTCCCAAGGGTAACAGGAGAAATTGCACCCCAAAAGTTGTTGTCCAATTTGTCCTGAGTATGCTGGTACCCTATATGTGGGAGAAAACTACTGTATGGGCACACGTCGGGGCTTGGAAGGGAAGTAGTGACGTTTTGCATTGCAGACTTTGATGGAATGGTCTGCGGTGTCATGTCGCGTTTGGAGAGCCACTGATGTGCCTAAACAGTGGAAACCCCCCACAAGTGACCCCATTTTGGAAACTAGACCCCCAAAGAAACTTAACTAGATGTGTGGTGAGAACTTTGAACCCCAAAATGCTTCACAGAAGTGTATAAAGTACAGCCATAAAAATAAAAATAAAAAATCATATTTTTTTCCACAAAAATGATATTTTCGCCCCCAATTTTTTATTTTCCCAAGGGTAACAGAAGAAATTGGACCCCAAGAGTTATTGTGCAATTTGTCCTGAGTATGCTGATACCCCATATGTGGGGGTAAACTACTGTTTGGGCACATGGCAGAGCTCAGAAGGGAAGGAGCACTGTTTGACTTTTTCAACGCCGAATTGGCTGGAATTGAGATCAAACGCCATGTCACGTTTGGGGAGTCCCTGATGTGACTAAACAGTGAAAATCCCCAATTCTGACTGCAACCCTAACCCCAACACACCCCTAACCCTAATCTCAACTCTAATCATAACCCTAACCACAAACCTAACCCTAATCCCAACCCTAACCCTAACTTTAGCCCCAACTTTAACCCTAACTTTAGCTCTAACCTAATGGGAAAATGGAAATAAATACATTTTTTTAATTTTATTATTTTTCCCTAACTAAGTGGGTGATAAAGGGGGGTTTGATTTACTATTCATAGCGGGTTTTTATGTCTGGCAGCTGACACATGCTAAAAGACGCTTTTTATTGCAAAAAATAGTTTTTGCATCGTCACATTTTGAGAGCTATAATTTTTTCTTATTTTGGCCCACAGAGTCGTGTGAGGTCTTATTTTTTGAGGGACAAGTTGACGTTTTTATTGGTACCATTTTCGGGCACATGACATTTTTTGATCACTTTTTATTACGATTTTTGGGAGGCAGATGAACCAAAACAAAATTCTGAATTTTTGTCTTTGGGGGGCGTTTATACCGTTCGTTTATGTAAAATTGAAAGCAGTTTATCTTCGGTAGTATGATTACAGCGACACCTCATTTATATCATTTTTTTATGTTTTGGCGCTTTTATACAATAAAAACGATTATATATAAAAAATAATTATTTTTGCATCGCTTTATTCTGCGAGCTATAACTTTTTTATTTTTTTGCTGATGATGCTGTGTGGTGGCTTGTTTTTTGCAGGACAAGATGACGTTTTCAGTGGTACCATGATTATTTATATCTGTCTTTTTCATCGCGTGTTATTCCACTTTTTGATCGGCGGTATGATGATAAATCATTGTTTTTTTGCCTTTTTTTAAGGGGTTCACTAAAGAGGTTAACTAATGGGACAGTTTTATAGGGCGGGTCGTTACGGACGCTGCGATACTAAATATGTGTACTTTTATTGTTTTTTTAATTATTTACCTGAAGAAATGAATTTATTGGGGAATATTTTTTTCTTTATTTAGGATTTTTTTATTTACACATGTTATTTTTATTTTTTTTACTTTTTTACTTTGTCCCAGGGTATATCATCACTGTATAGAGGTGGATCGCTGATCTGACACTGTGCACAGCAATGTGTCAGATCGGCGATTTCACAGGCAGTGCAGCAGGCTTTCTCAGCACCAGCTCTCAGCAGGCACTGAGGAAGCCGCCTCCCTGCAGGACCCGGAAGGACCCTGCGGCCATCTTGGATCCGGGGTCCTGCAGGGAGAAGGCCCTCAGAACAGCGCGATCACATCGTGCTGTTCTGAGGGTCTCAGGGAAGCACGCAGGGAGCCCCCTCCCTGCGCAATGCTTCCCTATACCCTATGCTTCATCTTTGATCGCAGTGTGCCGGGGCACATGGACTGAATAGTACGTCTGATGGCGGAAAGGGGTTAAAATACACTGCTCAGTCATCCATATAGTATAATGCACTCCTCATAGTGCTCCATATAGTATAATGCACCGCCATAGTCATCCATGTAGTAAAATTCACATCCCATAGTATAATGCAAACCATAGTTCTTCATCCAGTATAATGTGTTCCCCATAGTCATTAAAACAGTATAATGCAGCCCACATATAGTATAATGCAGCCACCACACAGAGTATAATGCAGCAACCCCACATAATGTAATGGAGCCCTGCCATACAATATAATTTAACCCCCCATAGAATATAATGCTGCTCCCCTCATATAGTATAATGCAGCCCCTCCATAGAATATATGGTAGCCCCCTCATAGAGTATAATGCAGCCCCCCGTAGAATATAATGCAGCCCCACATAGAATATAATGCAGCCCCTCCATAAAATATAATGCAGCCCCCTTACATAGTATAATGTAGCCCCCTTACATAGTATAATGTAGCCCCTCCACAGAATACAATGCAGCCCTCCTCATACAGTATAATGCAGCCCCCATAGAATATAATGCAGCCCCCTCATAGAGTATAATAAAGACTCCCATACAATATAATCTAGCTTCCCCATAGAATATAATGTAGCCCCTCATAGAGTATGATGCAATCGCCCCTCATAGAATATAATGAATATAATACAGCCCCCCATAGAATATAATGTAGCCCCCACAGAATATAATACAGCCCACCTCCCCATAGAATATAATGTAGCCCCAAAGAGTATGATGCAATCCTCCCTCATAAAATATAATACAGCCCCCCATAGAATATAATGTAACCTCCCCATAGAATATAATACAGCCCACCTCCCCATAGAATATAATGTAGCCCCATCAAGGAGTATGATGCAATCCTCCCACATAGAATATAAATCAGCCCCCCCATAGGATATACAGTAATGTAGGCCCCCATAGAATATAATACAGCCCACCTCCCCATAGAATATAATGTACCCCCTCCCGAGAATGGCCACACAGTCCAGTACTCACTCACTGATTTAAAAAAAAACAACACAATCCTCACATCTCTTCGTGCCCCGCACTGCTCCAGGCTCGGCTCCATTCTCAGTGGCGGCACACAGTGGGTGCACGATGAAGTGACGTCATCAAGCACCCGCAGTGTCAAAGGCAGAGGGGAATGATGGGAGGGGGAGCGTCATCTGACGCTCTCTCCTCCATCATTGCTTTGAACTGTACCGGCGTCATAGACTGGTCTGCCTGCCACTAATGCTGGCCTTGTATACAGGTAATACAGTGATCACCAGTGATATTATACACAGGAGCTCTGTATACAGTATATAGTGTACAGGCAATACAGAGATCACCAGAGGCATTATACACAGGAGCTCTGTTTATAGTGTATAGTGTCATTGTACAGTTAACAAACTGGCTTACCAGTGACGTCTCTAGGTGAAGCTCTTTATCCGCCATCACTTCTTACAGCTGGGACTCGTTGTTAGGGCTGGCGGAACGCACAAAATAAATATAAAATAATAAGTGCGTTCGCAGCCCGGGGTCCACCGTGCAGGCAGAGCCTGCTGCTAGTAGGATGGCGGTATGGCGAACTCTGTTACTTCACAGAGTCGCAACTATAGACACTGTAGCCCTATATGGCGGTATAAGCAAACTCTGTTACACCACAGAGTCGCTAAGGTAGAAACGCAGAAATATGGACTGTGTCCTGTTAACTCCACAGGTATGCACAGACAACTGCTGTGCGGACAGCAGTCCGTAGTAACGCAATCAGCAACGCAATCAGACAATCTCCTCACCGGAGAAGCTGGTATTCTAGGGGCTTATTTCAGCCGAGCCCTAAACACGTGCATACAATCTCCTCACCGTAGGTGTCGGTATTCTAGGGGCTTATTTCAGCCGAGCCCTAACACATGCGTGCAAGATCACCCTGGCGCAAAGCACATAATGTGATTGATACTAGCGCATGGCGGCACGACCATGCCACCCTTTTATAGTAGCAACTACAGGACCTGCCAGATAAGGACCAATAGGAAACTGCTCCAGAACACAAGTGGTTTCAGGACCTTCCTGGTGGACCAATAGGAGCTGCTGCAGTACCTGAGCATGTGACCCCTGATTTCCAATGAGAGATCTTACTCTGGGCATGCTCAGAAGGGGAAAGAAAGGACTTTGTCCTAAAGATGTCTGCTCGCTGCTAACCAGTACTGGCTACAATAGCAGAGCCTGGAGGAGCAGCAGTAATCCTCTGCACAATGTTAGACTGGGCGAGACGCTGGGACCGACGTCTAAGCTGAGCAGAGTCCACTGCGGCCGGAGATGGATAGGAGACCGCAGCAGGGACGGCTCGAGATTCCCCTTGTGCAGAAGCGGGAACTCGACACTTAACACTCGTCTCTGCAAAAAAATAATAGTAATCAATTGCTGATCACTTCTAGAGCACATTGGCTGACCTATACACTATGCTAGGTGAAGAAAAGAAGCAACATAGTGCCGCCCTGCACAGTAACACGACCTCTCTTCTGTTCCCACCATGGAAAAAGCAGTATTCTATAAAGTAAATTATATTAAAGCAGTAATAATGTCCCCTAATTGGCCCCTACAGTAATTACGTCCCCCACTTGCCACCATAAACTAATGTATGTTACTTATTTTGGCCTGCATACAGTAATAAAGTACCTCAACCTGGCCATTTTAATTAATAGTGTCCCCCATCCTGGGACCTTATGTTGCCACATCTTGAGCCCCTATGTTCCCTGTCCTGGATGCCATATTCCACCATTTTGGACCCTTTGTCCTGGCCTCATGTCCTGGTCCCCCTATGCCCCTGGATCAGGGCCCCCTATGCCCCTTGTCCTGGGCCCCTTATATATTCCCTTTCTCCTGGGCCCCATATATACTCCCCTTGTCCTGGACCCATTTATACTCCCTTTGTCCTTGGGCCCCATATATACTCCCCTTATCCTGGGTCCCATATGCAGTCCCCTTGTCTTGGGCCCCATATTTATTCCCCTTGCCCTGAGCCCCATATGCATTCCCTTTGTCCTGGGCCCCATATATATTCCCCTTGTCCTGGGCCCCATATGCAATCCCCTTGTCCTGGGCATTAGGCCGCTGCCTGTAAGGGCCCCCTCCACTTCCGGAGCACCGGCGGTATGTCCACCTCTGATTTACACTATCCACACAGTGTGATTTTTTCACACATCATATTAGTTCTTGGTCTCACTAGTGCGCATATCATGTATGAAGAATATCCATTTAGTCCCTGGTAACATGGTCTGGACACTTCCTTCATTTAGTGCCTTAAATTATACACTTCTTGCTCACTCTTTCTCCATCCACTGCACTACATGTATATTTTAGACTTCTAGCTCATGTTATATAATTCACTTCACTACATCCACACTTTGCCTTATATTTCTACCTCAGTACCTATCTCATTATTATTACTATTATTATTATTATTTTGTCTCAGTACAGCAAATTGATACATTTTAGACTCATTAAAACCACACCAATTTTTGCACCAAGATTTATTTATTTATGCCTCCCTTTACATTTGGCATTGACCCCTTTCACAGGGCATTCATACCCTCTCTGTGTTTCAGCCGGTGCTTCATGGGATATGTCCTTGGTATTATTTCTCCCCATGTGCGTATGCGTGGCTTGCCCTGCAGCTGAATTTCCGAGACACAGACATAAGGGACACATTGCGCACTCGCCATCTCCATGACGGCTGCAGAGTGCTGGCTTTCTGGGGCCATAGATCGGAGTATCCATGTTTGCGGTGCGATAGGGGCTAGCGACGCATGAGGCGCCTACGAGGACTTTAATGTGGGATGCCTGCGCAAGCGCCGCAAGATTGAGCACATCTGTTCAGTGATCACAAGATCTAGATCATCTGATTAACACCCCCTTCCCCCGCAAGGGGATTCTATGATAGGCCAATCACCTTGACATGTTCTGACCTATTCCCTCCTCCAACACATGCCTCCTGAAGAAGTTTGTGACGAAACATGTGTTGCGGCTGCGGAGACTCTTCAAATAACCACATCTGCTTGTAAGCACTTTTCCTGCTCTTGGTCACCTATGTTTAAACAATTAGGATATTTCATCCTGTGTGTATTACCAGGTTAGGCCCGCTTTTGCAGATTCACTCTACATACATTTGTCATGTTCCATGTTGCATTTTACATACACCTAATGAGTGCTCTTTTTCTTACATCCATTCTTAGCCTGGGGCTATGAGGACACTCTAAATATATAACTATTTACTTTTAAGTACTTGTTTACACTTTGGTCATTTGTAGTTTTGACTGCTTTGATTCAAACCCGGTTACTATATTGAGATAGACCTACATCGTGTAATCCAACAAGTTGGTTATGATATACCAACAATTTGGTGAGATCAACTCACCGAATATTCACAAAGCATACAGGAATATTCACTACAAACAATATTACACCTTCTCAAAAAAGTGAATAAACCAAACAGTCCAATGGTATAGAGACTTTAAAATAGTTTTATTCATGACAAAAATATGTCATGAATAAAACTATTTTAAAGTATCTCTACCTTTGGACTGTTTGGTTTATTCACTTTTTTGTGAAGGTGTACTAAAGTTGGTTATGATGTTTTACTGTGCACTTTATTTCATGACCAGATTGTCCCTGTATTTACCTTAGAGGCCTCTGTATTTTATTCATGCTTCTAATTTTAATATACTTTGAATAAATAATATTTCAAAGTGCAGTACAGGTAGTATTTATCTCCAATAGACAGATAATCCTAACCCTAAACCACCTCCATAGTAAAGTGCACTACAGGTAGTATTTATCTCTAACAGACAGTCAGATAATCCTAACCCTAAACTGCCCCACACAGTAAAGTGCTGTACAGGTAGTATTTATCTCCAATAGACAGTCAGATAATCCTAACCCTAAACTGCCCCACACAGTAAAGTGCTGTACAGGTAGTATTTATCTCCAATAGACAGTCAGATAATCCTAACCCTAAACTGCCACCACAGAAAGTGCTGTACAGGTAATATTTATCTCCAATAGACAGTCAGATAATCATAGCCCTAAACCACCCCACACAGTAAAGTGCTGTACATGTAGTATTTATCTCCAATAGACAGTCAGATAATCCTAACCCTAAACCACCCCACACAGTAAAGTGCTGTACAGGTAGTATTTATCTCCAATAGACAGTCAGATAATCCTAACCCTAAACCACCCCACACAGTAAAGTGCTGTACATGTAGTATTTATCTCCAATAGACAGTCAGATAATCCTAACCCTAAACCACCCCACACAGTAAAGTGCTGTACAGGTAATATTTATCTCCAATAGACAGATAATCCTAACCCTAAACCACCCCACACAGTAAATTGCAGTACAGGTAGTATTTATCTCCAATAGACAGTCAGATAATCCTAACCCTAAACTGCCACCACAGTAAAGTGCTGTACAGGTACTATTTATCTCCAATAGACAGTCAGATAATCGTAGCCCTAAACCACCCCACACAGTAAAGTGCTGTACATGTAGTATTTATCTCCAATAGACAGTCAGATAATCCTAACCCTAAGCCACCCCACACAGTAAAGTGCTGTACAGGTAATATTTATCTCCAATAGACAGATAATCCTAACCCTAAACCACCCCACACAGTAAAGTGCTGTACAGGTAGTATTTATCTCCAATAGACAGATAATCCTAACCCTAAACCACTTCCATAGTAAAGTGCACTACAGGTAGTATTTATCTCCAATAGACAGTCAGATAATCCTAACCCTAAACCACCCCACACAGTAAAGTGCTGTACAGGCAGTATTATTATCTCCAATAGACAGTCAAATAATCCTAACCCTAAACCGCCCCCCAGTAAAGTGCTGTACACGTAGTATTTATCTTCAATAGACAGTCAGATAATCCTAGCCCTAAACCACCCCACACAGTAAAGTGCTGTACACGTAGTATTTATCTCCAATAGACAGTCAGATAATCCTAACCCTAAACCACCCCACACAGTAAAGTGCAGTACAGGTAGTATTTATCTCCAATAGACAGTCAATAATCCTAACCCTAAACCGCCCCCACAGTAAAGTGCTGTACAGGTAGTATTTATCTCCAATAGACAGATAATCCTAACCCTAAACCACTTCCATAGTAAAGTGCACTACAGGTAGTATTTATCTCCAATAGACAGTCAGATAATCCTAACCCTAAACCACCCCACACAGTAAAGTGCTGTACAGGCAGTATTTATTATCTCCAATAGACAGTCAAATAATCCTAACCCTAAACCGCCCCCCAGTAAAGTGCTGTACACGTAGTATTTATCTTCAATAGACAGTCAGATAATCCTAGCCCTAAACCACCCCACACAGTAAAGTGCTGTACACGTAGTATTTATCTCCAATAGACAGTCAGATAATCCTAACCCTAAACCACCCCACACAGTAAAGTGCAGTACAGGTAGTATTTATCTCCAATAGACAGTCAGATAATCCTAACCCTAAACCGCCCCCACAGTAAAGTGCTGTACAGGTAGTATTTATCTCCAATAGACAGTCAGATAATCCTTACCCTAAACCACCCCACACAGTAAAGTGCTGTACAGGTAGTATTTATCACCAATAGATAATTAGATATTCATATTGCTCCCATCTGTCAGTCAGTTTCCCAGATGGAGGCTCTCTAAACCTCATATACACATTAGATATCATTCACTATGAGTCAGAGACAGACAGTAGGGCAATGGTAAACACTATCCTGAATAAATTTAAAATACAGTGTGAGTGCCATACCAATAATCTAATGGCTAATCCCATAATTATGATAGTGACAGTTGGAGTAATTAAGGGGGAAAGGGCAGGGATGAATTTCTCCATCTCCTCCATTGCCGGGGTCAGCGTATATCGCACAGCACTCGGATAATATCCAAGTGATGTGCGTTGTGTCACTTGCACCCATAGGCTTATATGGTGCGAGTGAGCCGAGTCTCGGCCCAGTGTCGGTGACATTGATTACTGATTACTTTTGATGGTGAAGATGCCGGGGCCACGTACCTTGCTTAACTCCTGAATCAGCCTTTTGTCTGTCCCCCTCCCCCACCCAGTGAAGTGGGCACTAATAGTGTATGTATATACACAAACCAGACTAACAAGGAAGGACGTATAGGGATAAATGAAAATACTAAGTATGCAGATATTCACTCACAGACAACAGAGAAGACCACCTGGGAGAAAAGGAGGGAAAACTAAATAGGAGAAGAAAAGAATTTTCACACAGCCGAAACACCAAGCAACAGTCACAGATAGTAGCCTAGCTACCGGGGGTCAGAGAGGCAGTTGGGCTCTGAGGGACCCACCTGGAGCTACTCTACTGTTAACTGTAACGGTGTGCGCCACGTGCCCATGTAGTTAAACTCTGCAGCAGAACAAGTAGACAATGACACCATTGCTTGTGTAGCGCCGACTCCCTGCCCCCTGCCAGGCAGGGACGCTGTTCCCCTGCAACAGCGTCCTCTGCCAGGCAGGGACGTCGCCCCCCTTACCCGCACCCAGCGTCCTCCTTCCGTCCTGCTGGGGCCGCGCGCTCCTTCCCTGCTTCTGGACTTAGGGCACGCGCCCGCGCGCTCCCCCGCTCTTAAAGGGGCCGCGCGCATTTTTTAAAAAAGGTCCCCGGCCAATGCCGGAGGACTCCACCCTATATAAAGTACTTCCTCCTTAATGGAGGTGCCCGAGCAATGTTGTTGTTGCACTGTTTTACTCTGCTTCAGCCCTCAGGTGCCGTTACCAGTTACCTGCCTGTTTCCTGCCCGTTTGCTGTCCGTACCTGTCCGCAAGCCTGCCTGGAGGTTCGGCCGTCACACGTGGTGACCATCAGCTATTCCAGAGACTCTCGCCGGCTCACTTGGGAGCGCTCATCTGCCATCTGACTGCAGTCCTACCCGGAGGTCCGGACGTCACATGCGGTGACCCTCGGCTAATCCAGAGACTCTCGCCTGCTCACTTGGAGCGCTCATCTGCCATCTGACTGCAGCCCTACCCGGAGGTTCGGACGTCCTCATGCGGTGATCCTCGGCTATTCCAGAGACTCTCGCCTGCTCACTTGGGAGCATTCATCTGCCACCGTCCTGCTAGCCTACCGGGAGGCTCCACCATCTCAGGTCGTATATACCTCCTGTCTTTCCAGAGACTGCCCCGGTCACTTGCCGTGACTCCCTGCCTACTTATCCAGAGACTGCCCCGGTCACTTGCCGTGACTCCCTGCCTACCTATCCAGAGACTGCCCCGGTCACTTGCCGTGACTCCCTGCCTACCTTTCCAGAGACTGCCCCGGTCACTGGCCGTGACTCCCTGCCTACTTATCCAGAGACTGCTTCGGTCACTTGCCGTGACTCCCTGCCCGTTTATCCAGAGACTGCCCCGATCACTTGCCGTGAATACCTGTCCGTTTATCCAGAGACTGCCCCGGTCACTTGCCGTGACTACCTGTCCGTATATCAGAGACTGCCCCGCTCACTTGCCGTGACCCCTTTCCGTCTGTCCAGAGACTGTCCCTGTCACTTCCCTGTGACTTCCTATCCGTCTCCCCGGGCGCCACCCGCTCCTTTACAAGGAAAGCCTTCTTGTATAATAAAGCTCAGAGGTTCCGCCTACCAGACCCGTTACAGTTTGCTCGGGCCATGGAACCCGGTGGCACCCAAACCCCTTCGCTCTCGGACCTATGTCATGAACTATCTCGTCAGAGGTCTCAACAGGAGTCCATCCTGGGTCACTTACGGAATGTTAATTCCCGCCTGGACACCCTGACTACTTCACCAACAACCACCGCGGGCGCCATGACTCGCAATCCGGCAGTCCCGCTGCTTACCAGTTCCGTGGTTTCCATTCCTGGACCTCGACTCTCAGCTCCTCCTCGGTTTGGAGGCGATCCAGCTCTGGCTCGGGTTTCATTAACCAGTGTACCCTGCATTTTGAACTCCTAGCACACCAGTTTAACTCCGACCGGGCCAAAATTGCCTTCATCATGTCCCATCTCACCGGAGAGGCTCTGGCCTGGCTTAATCCTCTATGGGAGAGGGAGGATCCTCTGGTGTCTGACCTGCCCGCTTTCCTCTCGGCCTTCCGGAAGGTATTTGACGAACCCGGACGGAAGACCTCCTCTGCATCATCTCTGCTGCGTCTCCGTCAGGAAAGTCTCACCGTTGGTCAATATGCCATACGGTTCCGTACCCTTGCCTCAGAGCTGGCTTGGGACAATGACGCTTTGATATCGGTTTTCTGGGAGGGTCTGTCCGGCCGTATTAAAGACGAACTTGCCGGTCGGGACATTCCAACCTCTCTCGATGACCTAATAACTCTTGCCACTCGAATTGATCTACGGTTCCAGGAGCGTGCCAAAGAGGTCACCCGTGAGCGAAGGTTTCCTCGTCTAGCACCTTCTTTTCAGAGACCTATAACTCCTTCCGTTTCTTCCCAGATGCACAATGCTGAGCCTATGCAGGTTGACCAGACCAAGATGGTCAAAGCCCGTCAGGACTTACGCCGTGCCGAAGGGAGTTGCTTCTACTGTGGCAGTAAGGAGCACCGGATCCGTACCTGTCCGGAGAGGTCGGGAAACGCCTGTGTCTAGGTTCGCTCGGAGAGGTCAACCTAGACAAGAATAAATCCTCTTCATCCCTGCTGCTGTCAGTCTCAATTCTTCTCGGTGAGAACCGTTATTTCGAATTAGCCCAACTTGATTCTGGAGCAGCCGGGAATCTTGTTTCACAGGCTCTAGTGGAAAAATATCACATTCCTACCAGACCTCTGGTCGAACCAGTATCTGTTGCTGCTGTGGATGGGGGTCTCCTACCACATCCCATCCAACTTATCACTGAAGCTGAGACATTACCTCCTCACAGACCTTATGATTGCCCGATCGATCTACTACCCGGTACTACGCCTCCCCGTGGGCGTATTTACCCATTGTCTGCTGCTGAGACTAGGTCGATGTCCGAATATATCGAGGAAATTTGGCCAAGGGATTCATCCGGAAATCTACCTCCCCAGCGGGAGCAGGTTTCTTCTTCGTCAAAAAGAAAGACGGCTCTCTCCGTCCCTGTATTGACTACAGAGGCCTAAACTTGATCACAGTGAAGAATAAGTACCCTCTTCCGCTCATTCCAGAATTGTTTGATCGTCTGAGGGGGCTAGAATCTTCACCAAACTGGATCTTCGTGGAGCATATAACCTAGTCCGAATCCGTCAGGGAGATGAATGGAAGACGGCATTCAACACCCGAGACGGCCACTACGAGTATTTGGTGATGCCCTTTGGTCTCTGTAATGCTCCAGCAGTCTTTCAAGAGTTGGTCAATGACATATTCCGAGACCTTCTCTACTCCTGCGTTGTGGTGTACCTAGACGACATCTTGGTCTTCTCTCCGGATCTCCAGTCTCACCGGAGGGATGTTCGTCAGGTTCTGCTCAGGCTCAGGCAGAATCACCTCTTCGCCAAATACGAGAAGTGCCTCTTTGAGCAGACCTCGCTTCCGTTTTTGGGCTACATCATTTCTCAGACAGGCCTACGAATGGATCCGGAGAAACTATCTGCCATCGAGAAATGGCCCCGACCGGAGGGGTTGAAGGCCAGTCAGCGGTTCCTGGGATTCGCCAATTATTACCGCCTCTTCATACCGCACTTCTCTTCCCGGACTGCTCCAATCTCCGCGCTCACCCGCAAGGATGCTAACCCCAAACAGTGGACGCCCGAAGCAGAAGAGGCCTTTCTGTCCTTAAAACAGGCCTTCTCTTCCGCTCCAGTGCTGCATCGCCCGGATGGCAACAAGCAGTTCTTCCTGGAGGTGGACGCTTCCTCTTCTGGAGCCGGAGCGGTACTTACGCAAAAATCTTCATCCGGGAGGATGGTATCTTGCGGCTTCTTCTCCAAACTCTTCTCCTCTTCTGAGCGCAATTACTCCATAGGAGACCGAGAGTTATTGGCCATCAAGCTGGCATTAGAGGAGTGGCGTTACCTACTCGAGGGGGCTCTTCATCCGGTAATCATTTACACTGACCACAAGAATCTGGCTTACCTCCAGCATGCCCAGAGGCTTAACCCTCGCCAAGCCCGGTGGTCCTTGTTTTTTGCCCGCTTCGATTTTTTATTACACTTTGCCCAGCCGACAAGAACATCAAGGCGAATGCCTTGTCCCGGTCTTTCCTGGTGTCGGATCTCGAGGAGGAACCTAAACATATCATCGATCCCACCAGAGTGATGCAGGTGGCTCCCGTGAGTCTAAATCGTCTTCCTCCTGGTAACACGTTCGTTTCGGAACCTGATCGGGAGAGGATCCTACACTGGGGTCATTCGTCTAAACTAGCTGGCCACGCTGGTCAGAAAAAGACCCTCCAGCTCATTACCCGGCATTACTGGTGGCCTACCTTGCACAAGGATGTAATAGACTTTGTTTCTGCCTGTGCCTCCTGTGCCCGCAACAAAGTTCCGAGACACCTGCCTGCCGGCCGTCTTCTCCCGCTTCCTGTACCCGCTGCCCCCTGGCAGCATATAGCCATGACTTCATAACGGATCTGCCCGTCTCTGCCGGTTGTACGGTCATTTGGGTGGTCGTTGACCGATTTTCCAAGATGGCTCACTTCATTCCCCTGCCAGGGCTTCCGTCAGCACCCAAGCTGGCTAAAGACTTTATCCGCCACATCTTCCGTCTTCATGGTCTGCCTCGTCACATTGTGTCGGATCGTGGGTGCAGTTCACCTCACGTTTCTGGAGGGCCACTTGTAAGTTGCTAGACGTCACCCTGGATTTCTCCTCCGCTTACCACCCGCAGTCCAATGGACAAGTCGAGCGAATCAATCAGAATCTGACCAGTTATCTCCGGCACTTCGTTAATGCCCACCATTCTGACTGGGTGGATCTCCTGCCTTGGGCCGAATTCTCTTACAACAATCACGAGAGCGAATCTTCCTCCAAATCTCCGTTTTTTGTAGTCTTCGGTCAACACCCTCGGATCCCTGTTCCTGTCTCTATCTCTGTGGACAATCCAGCGGCAGAATCTTTGATTAAGGAATTTTCCTCCATATGGGAGAGTACCCGGTCCGCACTCATTCTGTCATCCGAGCGCATGAAAAGACATGCTGACAAAAAACGTCTGGATCCTCCTCAATTCCGTCCTGGGGATAAGGTCTGGCTCTCGTCCAAGTATGTCCGGCTCAAGATTCCTTCCTACAAGTTAGGTCCTCGTTCATCGGTCCTTTTGAGATCATCAGTCAGATCAACCCAGTGTCCTATAAATTGAAACTCCCGGCCAATTTGCGGATTCCCAACTCCTTTCATGTATCTCTCCTCAAACCGGTGGTACTTAACTCTTTTGTCAAGTCTACAGGTACACCTCCTGCTCCAGTGTCTGCTGAAGATGAATTTGAGGTAGAGAACATTCTGGCCACAAAAAGGGTAGGAAGAAAGACCTATTTTCTGGTAGATTGGAAGGGGTTTGGTCCTGAGGAGAGAACCTGGGAGCCTCGGGAGAACATCCATGCCCCTCTCATCCTAGCTAAATTTCTTTCTGGCCTAAAGAGGGGGGGCCTAGAGGGGGGGGTACTGTAGCGCCGACGTCCCTGCCCCCTGCCAGGCAGGGACGCTGTTCCCCTGCAACAGCGTCCTCTGCCAGGCAGGGACGTTGCCCCCCTTACCCGCACCCAGCGTCCTCCTTCCGTCCTGCTGGGGCCGCGCGCTCCTTCCCTGCTTCTGGACTTAGGGCGCGCGCCCGCGCGCTCCCCCGCTCTTAAAGGGGCCGCGCACATTTTTTAAAAAAGGTCCCCGGCCAATGCCGGAGGACTCCACCCTATATAAAGTACTTCCTCCTTAATGGAGGTGCCCGAGCAATGTTGTTGTTGCACTGTTTTACTCTGCTTCAGCCCTCAGGTGCCGTTACCAGTTACCTGCCTGTTTCCTGCCCGTTTGCTGTCCGTACCTGTCCGCAAGCCTGCCTGGAGGTTCGGCCGTCACACGTGGTGACCATCAGCTATTCCAGAGACTCTCGCCGGCTCACTTGGGAGCGCTCATCTGCCATCTGACTGCAGTCCTACCCGGAGGTCCGGACGTCACATGCGGTGACCCTCGGCTAATCCAGAGACTCTCGCCTGCTCACTTGGAGCGCTCATCTGCCATCTGACTGCAGCCCTACCCGGAGGTTCGGACGTCTCATGCGGTGATCCTCGGCTATTCCAGAGACTCTCGCCTGCTCACTTGGGAGCATTCATCTGCCACCGTCCTGCTAGCCTACCGGGAGGCTCCACCATCTCAGGTCGTATATACCTGCCTGTCTTTCCAGAGACTGCCCCGGTCACTTGCCGTGACTCCTGCCTACTTATCCAGAGACTGCCCCGGTCACTTGCCGTGACTCCCTGCCTACCTATCCAGAGACTGCCCCGGTCACTTGCCGTGACTCCCTGCCTACCTTTCCAGAGACTGCCCCGGTCACTGTCCGTGACTCCCTGCCTACTTATCCAGAGACTGCCTCGGTCACTTGCCGTGACTCCCTGCCCGTTTATCCAGAGACTGCCCCGATCACTTGCCGTGAATACCTGTCCGTTTATCCAGAGACTGCCCCGGTCACTTGCCGTGACTACCTGTCCGTATATCAGAGACTGCCCCGCTCACTTGCCGTGACCCCTTTCCGTCTGTCCAGAGACTGTCCCTGTCACTTGCCGTGACTTCCTATCCGTCTCCCCGGGCGCCACCCGCTCCTTTACAAGGAAAGCCTTCTTGTATAATAAAGCTCAGAGGTTCCGCCTACCAGACCCGTTACAGCTTGGCATCCACCAGGAAAGACATCAGCTTGTAAGTCACTATCTGTAACTGTACTGTAATCTCTTAAGGTATGTGCATACGTTGCAGAATCTGCTGTGGAATTTTCTGCGCAGATTTTGATAAATCCGCAGGTAAAATGACCTGCGTTTTTCCTGCGGATTTAGTGCGGATTTGCTGCAGATTTCCCACACTTTTTGGCGGATTTCCGCTGTGTTTTGAGACCTGTGGATTCCTATAAAGAGCAGGTCTGAAAAAGGCTGCGGAACTGCACAAAAGAAGTGACATGCTGCAGTTTTAAATCCGCACCAAATCCGCACGGAAAAATCTGCAGCATGTTCACTGCGTTTTTTGATTTCCATTTAATATAATGGTACTGTACATCACTTGCAGTTCCGCTGCGGATCTGCAGCAGATTCCGCAACGTGTGCACATACCCTTACATGTTCTGCAAGGCTGGTATCTGCCACTATATAGTCACCATATGCTGGTAACATCAGTGTTGGTCTTTGTATAGAGATTTTTTTTTAGTAACAACGCTGTCATCTGTTTTTGTTCCCCTATACCTACTGTACATTTAGGCTACACCACCATAGTTGTAATCAAGTTTACCTGGTTAGGGGCCCACTCAGAGGTTTCACCCCCCTGAGCCAAAACCCTAGCTACGCCTCTGGTCACGGATCAACACTCCAAACGCCTCTACCAACAACCGACACTTCCACTATGCACCTGGCAGTATAAGACTAACGATGGCAATCCAGATTTCCAGAGGTGAGTATATATAGGAGAGGGGAGTGGCTGTTATGATTTGGTAGTTGAGGAGGGCAGGAGCAAAAAACCGCAAAGGCAGCCAAACACCAGAGAGGTTGGGATCTAATAGGTTGCAGACCCCTAAACTAACCGCACAATTAGAAGCAGCCGTGGGACGTTCCTACAGTGCCCTAGACGCCTCGTCACAGCCAGAGAGATTAGCTACCCCTGAAGATGGAAAAAGGAAAGCCCCAAAGGAATAGGAATAGGAAGCCCCCAAACATATAATGGCGGTTAGACAAGATGAAAACACGAACGCAGACAGAAAATAGATTGAGCAAACGCTGGGGCCAAAACTGTCTAGATAGGACATTACAGGAGAGAATACTGTCTGCAACCCAGCAAAACCCTAGGAAAAACTCCAACACTTCTGATTCCAAAAATGCTGAGCCCATACGATCTCGACCATCTATATCAGATCTCTGGTGTGAACACGCAGCTACCCAGCAGTAAAAAATCACAGGAACAGAGCAAATGAACAAATACAAAAAGATAACAGAGACCAGCACAAGCCCCCAAAGGGGACCCGGCTGAACTCAAAAGCAAGGCAGCAAAAACAAGGAAAATCAAGCAACAGAAAAAAAACAGAAAGTAACGTATCTGAAAGATAGCAGGAGACAGCAGAAAGCAAGCTGATTTCCAACCTAGACCAGGAAGTAACAATTGATCACCGGCGAGGATCATGGGAGGTCAGCTCACTTATATCAGGCCAGTCCGTCCCCCCTGATAACCATTCATCAATTGCAGGTGGTAGACTTTTGCTGTTCAACATAGGTTCAATACCCTCAGCAACCACCAGAGGGAGCCTCAGCTCTGAAGTCGTCTCCAACACGTTCACAACAAGTGGCCAATACTGAAAGGCTGAGATCATCCAAGCAGGAAAGTTTCAGAGCCTCTAAGCTGAACATTTTAACTCCTGCACTGACAACAGAAACCTGCACCACTTAATATGAAGGAGAAGTGCTTCTAATCAGAACAGGAGTATGTGAAATCAGATGCTGTTGCGGTAAACCCGTGACATTTTTATTATTATTGGCTGGATCAGTCAGGTGACTGAAAGAGCGTATCATCAGTAAAACATCCAATGACGCGCTGACACATTGTTCAAGTCACCTGACCGTTGCAGCCTCACACAGGCCACAACAGTTCTGTGATCATCATCACTTCCATTGCTGTTTCAGAACTCAAATAATCAATCAATATTGGGGCTCACAGCCATGACGTTTCTATGTATGCCCAAGCCATAGAATCTTGTACATTGACCCCTTTAATGCTGAAGCCTATTTTCCCCTTTCTGACTATGCATATTTTTTTTAAATCTGACCTGTGTCACTTTACGTGGTAATAACTCTGGAATGCTTCATCATGTCCCAGTCACAGTGATTCTAAAGAATGTTTTTTTTCATGGCACATTGTACTTCATGTTAATGGTAACATTAGGTCGATATAATTTGTATTCATCATGTGTCAAAAAATTGGAAATTTGCTGAAAATGATTAAAAAAATTTCAGTTTACCACATCTACTTTAAAATATCTTTTATTTTCACAAGGGTCACAGGAGAACGTGGACACCTCAATTTATTGTACAATTTCTACTGAGTACGCCAATACCCCATATGTGGTCAGAAACTACTGTTTGGATGCATGGCAGGGCTCAGAAGGGAAGGGGTGCTATTTAAATTCTGGAGTGCAATTTGGGCTGGACTAGATTACACATGCCATTTGCAGAGCCTCCAAAGAGTCAAAAAAGCAGCATTCCTCCACAAATAACCCTACTTTGCAAACTACTCCGATCAAGGAATTAATCAAGGGATGTGGTAAGCATCTTGAACACACATATGCTTCACAGAATTTTATAACATTGGGTTGTCAAAATTAAAAATTATTGTTACGCACGCAGGTGGCGCACATGGTTTGTGAACCCACTGTGCCACAGACCAGACCTACCCTGGACTGGTGTAACTAAGCAGCTAACTTGGTGTTCACTGGAGCCTCTAGTGGTATGGTCAGGCTTGGGTAGCTAGTAGCTTCTAGTTATCACTCCAAGCAGCATCCGGCAGTAGTAGCTGACCCCAAGGGTCTAAGCAGGTAATGTAGATTCTTGGACAGGGCAGGATGTCTACTGGGCAGGTTCAGACTGTGCAGACAGAATGGCCTCTTGGTACAAGTTCAGGCTGTGCAGACAAGGCGGCCACAGGGATAGGTTCAGACTGTGCAGACAGGAAAGCCACTTTGGACAGGTACAGACACACAGGTCTCAAGTAACAGAAAACAAGGACTAACGGACACAGGATATAGGAATAGCTTTTACGGACTAGGGACATGGACCTGGCAAAATACAGTTGCACACACCAACACAGCTAACACTAAACTATATGGGTTGCTCAGGCACCTCCCTATTGGTGAGGGTGCCTTTTATACAAGATGCTTCCCAGCAATTGCCTGGGAGAAATCTAGTAGGTGATTACCTTCACAAAATGGCTCCCAGCTGTCAGCCAGGTGCGTCAACTGCCCCTTTCAGAGCATGGGACTACACGCAAGTGCATACTAGGCATGCCTCCGAGGACTGCGCACACACACAGACCGGGGCGGTGAGTAAGCCGGCGTCTCTGCATGGACGGTGAAGGGGACACCATGCAGCTGGAGCTAAATTGTTTAGCCCCAAATTTTTCATTGTCCCAAAGTTAACAGTAGTAAATGCATTTTCTCCTGACTATGCCAATGCCCCATATGTGTTTGTAAACTACTGTTCAATCATGCTGCTGAGTTTCGAAAGGAAGGAGTGATGTTTTGAAGCACAGACTTTGCTGGAATGGTATGTGGGCACCATGTCACATTTGCAGACCCCATGAGAAGCTAAAAGAGCAAAAACCTCCCACAGTTCATGTAGGGGTAAATTTGGAATTGATCTATTGGTGAATTTTACTGGTACAATCGTTATTGGCACCCATGAAGTTTAAGCACATAATGTGGAAAATCTCCGGAAAAAAAATGAATCAAATGAAACTGCTGTTTTTGTATAGAGAACTCGTGTTAAATACAAAACAGCAAATGATAAACAAATTTAAAACAAAAATAATGGGAGGGGGAAATAGAAAAATCTAAAGCTTGCTGTGTCACTGGTATTGCACCATTTACATTAAATTATTATGGAAACACATTTTCACTCATCTGTGGTAAATCACAAATGAGAATAACCTGTGATTAATTGTCGATGCCCATGTGACATGAATTAGCCAATGAATGATGACTTCAGTGTTTTAAAAAGCCACATTGTAGGCCCTGCTCCTTTGTCACAATGGTTAAGAAAAAGGAGCTCTCTGAGGACCTCAGGACTGCTATTATTAGCAAACACGAGACTTATAAAGGGTATAAGGCCATCTACAAAGACATTGGTCTCCCAGCTTCAACAGTGCGCAATGTTATTAGGAAGTTTGCCAAGCATCGAACTGTCAAGAACCTCTCTGGACATGGGGGAAAGAGGAACACTGACAAAAGATGTCATCGAAGGTTGGTGCGAATGGTGGAAAAAGCATCATGTCAAACATCCAAAGGCCAACCTGGAACAGTCTGGGGTCATGGTTTCAACAAGTACCATACACCGAACACTAAAGCAAGCAGAGCTTTATAGGCGAAGGCCAAGGATGAAACCATTGCTGAAGAAAATACATAAAAGGAATGACTGATCTCTGCCAAGGAGTACCTTGACAAACCACAATCCTGGGAAAATGTTCTGTGAACAGATGAAACAAAAATAGAGCCTTTTGACAATGAAAAGAAACAGTTTGCTTACAGATGGCGCAATGAAGCTTAAAAGGAAAAGAACACCCTACCAACAGTTAACAATGTTTTATTGTTGTATTACTTTGGATCACTAATTATAAAATCCGGAGGATATAACTTTGGTACATTTCCATTTGTTTCTGAAGATATTGTACAGTTTATGAAAAAAAACTGAATGGGTGCCAATAATGATGAGCAGCACTGCATTTGAATGTATAATATGGTGGCATATGTAAAATGTGTAGAGTATGTCAAGTGGTCCAATAACAAGGTAATTCAGAAATAAATTTAGTAATCTATGGATGTGTGGTAAACTTTAAAACAGTCTTTTATGCACTGGCCTAGTTTTTTTGGATAAGTGGCATCTTTTCTTATTCTTCTTTTGTAACACACTCTGCACCGATTATGCTCTCCTTATAGATTGAGGGACTTTATGTCCCTCAAACTTGTTGATGCTGGTCTTGATGAGGGACATTCTGGAGTCTGACACTCATAATTTATGAAGAGGTGCATAACTCTTCATGAATTTGGAGTATCTGATGATTGTTGTGTGCCTCTGTGCGCTGTACCAGACATCTTACTCCAGTCAAGGACCTGCTGTATGGAATGCTACAGCTCAGCATGAATTAGTGACATCATGCCCCTGCTGCACTCTCGTCCTGCCCCAGCTCCGCCAAAATGGGCATTTGGCTTGACAAATGTAGGTGCAACTGCCTAACGTTTGTGACTTTTCAAAGCTTTTACTCCAGAATTGTGGCATGAAAGTTTTGATCAGTCGGGCCCAAGAAACATCATTAGGACAGTAAGCGGTAGAAGTAGGAAATTTTAATCTTTGGGGAAAAAATTCTCTCATTTCTTACATTTCCAGTGAGTGTATTTTTTGGCTGGGGAATAAGATGGGCTGTAATCTGGTGGGAAGAAGATGGTGGATAATTATTCTGAAGTTGTTATAAAATATTGTTGTATTACTCTGTGTAAATTTTTCTTTTTGATTTTTTATTTTCAGGCATGTATGGTAAAATAAATTCTTTAATAGATAACAAAAAATTCCACGAGTGTTGCTAGTGCTCCTTCACTGCCCTCTTAACAATTATGTTTAGATTTCTGATTATCAAATAATATTGTCTTAAGTGCCACCATAAAATTGAATAATGCCACCTGAGTCACCCCTCCCCTGAACAGACAGCCAAGAGCCACACATCACTGGCACACCAGCAACGTGACTAGTAAGCCACTGGCTGGGGACCCATCTTAGGATATAGCTGATACATTCACAGAATACTATAATCAGGGAAGCTACTGACAGCAGATTCTTCAATTCCTCAACCATGAGAATCTGATACAAGTGTTATCACATTTTTCTTCCTTCCTTGTTTTAATAATGGTTACAATTGCTAAATCAGCCAATTGAACACAGTGAAATAGCTTATCACTTCGTTGAAGCAAATCTTCAGGGTCAAATGCATCTCTTAACACATTTCATCCTTTCTTTACTAAAAAAAATACAAAAAAAACACAATACATTCTATTTAGCTATTCTTGTAGCAACAAGGAACACCCCAAATTAGTCCTTGGGTGAATTAAGGAAGCCCTTACATGAAGTTTTTTTTCCTACTAAATTTGTGCATATCTGTATGTAGTGTAGTGTAGTATTGGGGATAAGCAGATTGATTTGAAGGACTCTAGGCTAGTGTCATGGTCAGTGGCATCTGGCGGCTAGATGGAAGGTACTCGAATATCCTACCTTCCGGCCTGGTGATATGTCAGGGCTTGCAAAACGCCATGCCATACAGATGATGTCGTGCTAGACCTGACTGATCAAAGGCCGCGCCAAGGATGCTAGAAGGTAAGAGTTTCGCAAGCCTCTCCACTGACCTGGATGCTGGACTGGAGTCCTGTGGATTGATCCTCTCTAGTATGTGTCTTAATATACTCATCTACCGCCATCTTCTCCAGCGCTGGATGCGCTTGTCACCTCTTCTTCCCAGTAATGTCAACAATCTTCAGACTTTTCACCTTACTCTATGAGTCAGTTTGGATGGTGAACGTTGGTGGACAGCCATTTTCAGGTCTCTCCAGAGACGCTCCATTGGGTTTAGGTCAGGGCTTTGACTGGGCCAGTCAAGAATGGTCACAGAGTTGTTCTGAAGCCACTCCTTTGTTATTTTAGCTGTGTGCTTAGGGTAATTGTCTTGTTGGAAAGTAAACCTTCTGCCAAGTCTGAGGTCCGGAGCACTCTGGAAGAGGTTTTCATCCAGGTTATCTCTGTACTTGGCCGCATTCATGTTTCCTTCAATTGCAACCAATCATCCTGTCCCTGCGGCTGAAAAACACCTCCATAGCATGATGCTGCCACCACCATGTTTCACTGTTGGGATTGTATTGGGCAGGTTTTCTCCACACATACCGCTTAGAATTATCACCAAAAATGTCTATCTTTGTCTCTTTAGACCAGAGAATCTAATTTCTCATAGTCTGGGAGTCCTTCATGTGTATTTTAGCAAACTCTATGCGGGCTTTCATATGTCTGGCACTGAGGAGAGGCTTCCGTCTGGCCACTCTGCCATAAAGGCCCGACTGGTGTAGGGCTGCAGTGATAGTTGACTTTGTGGAACTTTCTCCCATCTCCCTACTGCATCTGTGGAGCTAAGCCACAGTGATCTTGGGGTTCTTCTTTACCTCTCTCACCAAGGCTCTTCTCCCACGATTGCTCAGATTGGCTGGATGGCCAGGTCTAGGAAGACTTCTGTTGGTCCCTAACTTCTTCTATTTAAGGATTATGGAGGCCACTATACTGTTAGGATCCTTGAGTACTGCAGAAATTCTTTTGTAACCATGGTCAGATGTGTGCGTTGCCACAATTCTGCCTCTGAGCTCCTTGGCCAGTTCCTTTGACCTCATGATTCTCATTTGGTCTGACATGCACTGTGAGCTGTGAGGTCTTATATAGACAGGTGTGTGCCATTACAAATCAAGTCCTATCAGTTTAATTAAACACAGCTGGACTCAGGGGTGAACCTAGCCTCTCTGCTGCCTGAGGCGAACTGCAAAATGGCGCCCCCCCGTAGTAAAATCAGTACAAATAAATCTGGTTTACTCTTTACTAGCCTAACCTGATGCACATATAAAATACATACACTTTTAAATAGGAGTATATTTGAAACATCGATCTTTACACTTGTCTTCAGGGACTCAATGCCGCCTGAGGCGAAGTGATCAACTTGTTTCATTTTAAGTGCGCCCCTGGCGGGGGAACAGTGCTTACTGTAGCTCTTCTTCCCCAGAGGCCGTCCGTGTGGTACTGATGTGGCACACAGTTGCCACACGTATTACACACACGGACACGGATATCTCCACTAACGTTTTTTCCGATACCAGAAATATCAGGATGTGTGAAACCAGCCTAAAGCCACATTCACACGTTCAGTATTTGGTCAGTATTTTACCTCAGTATTTAAAAGCCAAATCGGGAGTGGGTGAGAAATCTGGAAGTGGTGACGTGTTTCTATTATACTTTTCCTCTGATTGTTCCATGTTGTGAATGTGTTAGAAATGAATTCTGAGCAGAAGCTCCCTCTGGTGGTTACAAACAGTACTGAACCATTCAATGAAGATTGTGAAGATTGGCAATCAGGAGTTACAGACTGGTCTTATATAAGGGAGGTTCCCTCCCATCAGGGTTGCCGGTGATCAATTGTTCTTGTCTCAACTTTGGTTCCTGGTTCACTTGGAAGCTTGCTGAGTCTTGCCTGCATCTTCTGCTAACAGATAAGATTTTTTCTGCTTTTATTTTTGTGCTTGCTTTTTGCATTTTTTCCTGCACTTCTGTGGAGGTCAGCCAGGTCCCCTCCGGGGGCTTGTGCTCCTCTCAGTTTATCTGAGCCACTGTTATTTGTTCATTTGCCTTTTCCAGTTTTTTCAGTAGCTGCGGCTTAGTTTTGTTACACCAGAGAACTAATTTAGGTGGTAGAGGTCGTGTGATCTCAGGTGTTTTTGCAATTAGTAGAGTTGGCATTTTTTTAGGGTTTTTTGGATTTCAGTAAGTGTCCTTCCTATCCTTTTCTTTCTAGGAAGATTGGGCCCCAACGTTTGCTCATACTATTTTCTGTCTGTGTCTGTATTTCCTCTTGTCTAACCGCCATTACATGTTTGGGGGCTTCCTATGTTCTGGGGCAGATAGCTTTCCTCTTTCTATCTTTAGGTGTAGTTAGCCTCTCAGGCTGTGACGAGGCGTCTAGGACCAACGTAGGTACGCTCCACGGCTGCCTTTAGTTGTGGTGGTTAGTCAGGGTACTGCAATCCAGTAGATTCCAACCTCTCTGGTGTATTGCCATTTTTGCCTGCTCTCCTCAGGTACCAAATCATAACAGTATCACCGGCCAAACTGAAAATTATATGGTACTCACAGAAGGGAAAAATAGTGTGAAAAAAAAAAAGTTGTCAGAGAATTTTTTTTTTTTCTGTTTGTTGCATTTTTTTTTTCCCTCGTTTCTCTGGGTGCTGAGGATTTTTTTTCTCTCAATGGAGTTTGCACAGTTGTGTGGTCGTGTGGATCAGCTTGCCACTGAAGTTCGGAGTATTGCTACCTATCTTGCAGGGTTGCCGGTTGTGGAACCTAGGATCCCCATGCCAGATTTGTTTTTGGGGGATCGAACTAAATTTCTGAATTTCAAAAATAACTGTAAGTTGTTTTTTGCCTTAAAACCTAAGTCCTCAGGGAAGGCAGCACAGCAGGTTCAAATTGTCATCTCTCTCCTGCGCGGCGATCCTCAGAATTGGGCTTTTTCCCTGACACCTGGGGATCCTGTTTTGAGTAATGTTGATGCATTTTTTCTGGCTCTGGGGTTATTGTACGATGAACCTAATGTCACTGATCAAGCTGAAAAAACCTTGTTGTCATTAAATCAGGGGCTTGAGGACGCTGAGTTATACTGTCAGAAATTCCGAAAGTGGGCAGTCCTGACCAAATGGAATAATGATGCTTTGGCAGCCCTTTTTCGGAAGGGTCTGTCAGAGAATGTAAAAGATGTTATGGTGGGTTTCCCTGCTCCCTCTGGTCTCAATGATTCTATGTCATTAGCGATTCAAATTGACAGACGTTTGCGTGAGCGTAGAGGTATGCGTGGAATAGTGTTGCCTTGTGAACCAGTTTCTGAACCCATGCAGTGTGATAGAGTGGCTTCTGGGGCACAGCGTCATGAGTTTCGAAAACGCAATGGGTTATGTTTCTACTGTGGTGACGCCTCTCATGCTATTTCAGTCTGCCCTAAGCGGGGAAGACGTTTTGCACGCTCAGTTGTCTTGGGTAGTGTTCAGACTAAATTTCTGTTGACTGTTACCCTGATTTGCTCCCTGTCCACATTTTCTGCTCAGGCTTTTGTTGATTCGGGAGCAGCTATTAACCTGATGGATTTTGATTTTGCTAAACGTTGTGGGTTTCCCTTTGTGTGGCCCAGCTTCGCAAGGCACACATGTCTCCTGGAAAATGCACAGGAAGGTAACTGTAAAGCTTGATATTCATTCACGCACACTTCTCAGCTTTGCCACTAGAGGCATATCAGACTATTTAGTAGTGTGACGTAGCAATAGTGATTCATTCAAGTTCCTGTCTTTGGACAGAGAAGATCAGATTAGTCTTGGGGGGAGAGGAGAGAAGACTGAACCCACACAGAGCTTGTGTAGCTCATCTGATAAGAAAGTGGAGGCTAGTACGGGTAAAGTGAATCATCTTAGCCTAGTCAGAGCTACCCCTTAACCTGCTACTCAGAACAAGCTGTCTGTGTTCCTAAGAAAGAGGAAGGTGACTCTCAGAGCTACAGCGTAAATACAGTCTGACGAAGCGTCCTGTGAGCTGCTCTGGACAGAGTTCTGTGAAGGAAAGAAGGAAAGGAATTACAGCAGTTATATCAATGAGTCAACTGAGAACAGGTCAGTGAGCACTGAAGGAAAGCTGACCTTGACACCATTGCTACACGTGCTTATGTTAAGGGCGAGAGCAGGGCGAAGGGCGAGTGGAGAAGCAAGAGTGACAAAAGGGACAAATCACCCTCACTCAGTTAACCGGACACCGGGGTCCGAAGCGTTGCTAGTGCTTCACTCCTAGTAATAAGAAAACCGGAGGCCTTTCTGGACTTCAAGTCACAGAAAGTAGCCCTAAGCGCTGATACGTAACCGGAGTCAGGGAGAACGGGGACTTTGAGTCAGTGCATGACAAAAGTAAGGACTTAGTTCTCTCAACATCTGATAATCAGAGACATAGAAGGCTCCACCACAATGTTGGCCGGGCGTAGTTGCTATTAAAAGAGTTGCACTTGACTTTATGCAAGTTGTACTCACACACATTACAAGGAGAAAGGAGGCCTCTGACCTGCTCAACAGTTTCCTGAATGTGCATTCTCCAACCTAACCAGCTTCCCGGGACATACCTGCAACATCTACAAGTAAAGGTATGGAAAGAGATTGCATTGTGTGTGACTGAATTCTTATCTGCACCCTGCATCACCACCATAGACTTTGAGGGACCAGTCCCACCTGTGGGGACTTAACACCTAGCTGCCATAACATCCCCTCAGAGATCTACCCTGCAGCGCTGGTCAATCAGATCAGAAACCACAGGTGGCGTCACAAACTACTATAACTACAATCCCCTGTAAATATTCCCCCATTGCATGACCGCCAGGGCCACGGACCGAGCTCTGCTGCCAGTGACAACTCCCATAGACTTCCATGGGCTCGGTGCCGAGTACCCCATAGCCCTGGTACCACCAATGTGGTGCGCGTCATCTTTGGCGTCACGAACAGGATACGAAGCTTGCAAATTGTGAGTCCTGTGTTGCCTATATTGACTGTTTTGTGCAGAAAAGACTGTTTGCTGTTTTGTCATTTTTGGCGCCATTTTCCGCCATTTTGCCGCCATATTCGCGCCCTGAGGCGCTGGTGAAGAAGGTGGGCGTGCATTCGTGGGCGTACTTCCCCCTTGTGGCGCGAAAGTTATGGCCGCCCTCTCAAAATGCTACTATAATGTGAGATCCTATCCCACTGCAAGGGAGATCCGCCTCCTCTTAATCTTCTATGCAAAAAAGAGGAAGCGCAAATCCCGCCTCCACGGAAGAGACCAGATTGTTCCTGATGGAAACCACAGTCTGGCCTGGAGAGAGATGGCAGAAGGACAAGAGCAGCTGTGTGAGGGAGCGGTGGAGCGCAGGCCCTGTTCCCCAGTAAAGCTGTTGCTTGAACCGGAGCCATCCCTAGTCCGGGACCTTCAACAAACCCTGCTGGAGATAAAGGAGGAGAATGCGGCGCTTAAGAAATTGATACAGAGCCAGGCAGACATGGAGGAGACCGAGAGACGCTGGCGTGCCCAGACACAGCGGCTGCTGTGGGACGCAGTGCTCTCTCCCACAGACATAACGCCATCACCTGACTTTCCTATGTCCCTGCTGAAGAAAGCTGAAGGAAAACCGGAGGCCGCCCCCAAAAGAGCTGTACCTGATCCCACCGATGGAGAGGTGGAAGAGAAGGAGGCTGAGGAGGTCCTGCCTGTTCCGGAGTGCCAGCTAGGCCAAGAGGCTGCAGCAGATTACAGTTCCCCGGTAGGAACACTGGAGGGGTCTCAGCCATCATTGCCAGAAATCGATTGGGACGCAATGCAGTATCTGGATGACGTCACTTATGCTGTAAAAGTGGAAAATGAGCAGCGACGCCGTGATCTGGATAAACAACGTCAACAGGAGTAGAGAGAGGCGCAGCAGCAGTACCATGAAAAGTTCCTTGCTGACAAGGAGACCGTCCGGAAGAACAAAGGTACGCGACGGGAACCGCGGCGTCAGGGGTGCATAACAGGGTTCCAACTCCGCAAAGGCTGGGGCTTCATACATGAGCCGGGCCTATACCAAGAGATCTTTGTGAGTCGGAGAGATGTGGAGTCCCATTTAACCATCGGGCACCCTGGGAGGGATCTTGTAAACGGGGATATTGTCAGCTACAAGCGGCACTGGGGGTTAAAAGGGTGGTACGCCTTAAACGTCACCCGTGTCAGCGACCCCGTCCCTGAAACCAGTGAGGTCTCCCGTGCCACAGTACCGCAAGTCCCAGCAGCGTCATCTTTGGCGTCCGCACCAGGCCGTGCACCCATAACGCAACCTGCGACTATTTCGGCATCGCCATCTGCGACCATTTCAGCATCGCAACCTGCGACCAGTTCTGAAGCGCAATCTGAATTGTACACTGCGGCATCTTCTGCAACGCAACCTGCGTTCTACGCCAGGGAGACACCCGTTGGGTCCCCAGATCAAATCAAAGATGTAGCTACGCAGACGTACATTGCAGGACATGATCTTCTTGTGATGGGTTCCCAAGGGCATCGTATACTTCTGGCCCCAGGAGTAGAAAAAGTAAATGTTGTAAGCAAGAAAGATGAAAATCAGTAGGACCCAGACAGGGGTTTACTGCAACTGAACCTGTACAAAGTTTGAAGAAGTTTTATGAAAAATTGCACTTTATAGAAATATTGAATAATGTTTATTACTATGCTTATTTAAAGTAGAATACCCGGCTGGGTAAAGAAGAGTTAAAGTATAATGTGATTTTACTTGAAAAATGTTTTATCATGCAAAGGACTGCGTGGCTGTGGACTTTGCCAGCCCAAAAACTTTATTGTAAATAGTTCGCACTCCGGTGCCCCATTTTGGTTTTACATAAAGCCTAACTACCTCTGAAGAAAAACCCGTATGGTGTGGCCTAGAGTGAGGTCTGCAGCAATGAAGTCCTGCAGCCCACCCAGGACCCACGTGGGAGGTTTTTGGTGCGGGTCCTCCACAAGAATCTTGTCTTATACTATGTATTTATTGAAAAGTATTTTGATAATTTTCTACTGATCTATGTACAAAATGTAACGTTCAAGAGTCCTTACCTCCCGCAAGGGATGAGTTATTATGTTGATGTTATATGCAAAACAAAAATGTTTTTCTTTTCTATTTCAGCCCGGGAGTGCTGAGTTTAACTAGGGGGGGATGTGTGGCCCAGCTTCGCAAGGCACACATGTCTCCTGGAAAATGCACAGGAAGGTAACTGTAAAGCTTGATATTCATTCATGCACACTTCTCAGCTTTGCCACTAGAGGCATATCAGACTATTTAGTAGTGTGACGTAGCAATAGTGATTCATTCAAGTTCCTGTCTTTGGACAGAGAAGATCAGATTAGTCTTGGGGGGAGAGGAGAGAAGACTGAACCCACACAGAGCTTGTGTAGCTCATCTGATAAGAAAGTGGAGGCTAGTACGGGTGAAGTGAATCATCTTAGCCTAGTCAGAGCTACCCCTTAACCTGCTACTCAGAACAAGCTGTCTGTGTTCCTAAGAAAGAGGAAGGTGACTCTCAGAGCTACAGCGTAAATACAGTCTGACGAAGCGTCCTGTGAGCTGCTCTGGACAGAGTTCTGTGAAGGAAAGAAGGAAAGGAATTACAGCAGTTATATCAACGAGTCAACTGAGAACAGGTCAGTGAGCACTGAAGGAAAGCTGACCTTGACACCATTGCTACACGTGCTTATGTTAAGGGCGAGAGCAGGGCGAAGGGCGAGTGGAGAAGCAAGAGTGACAAAAGGGACAAATCACCCTCACTCGGTTAACCGGACACCGGGGTCCGAAGCGTTGCTAGTGCTTCACGCCTAGTAATAAGAAAACCGGAGGCCTTTCTGGACTTCAAGTCGCAGAAGGTAGCCCTAAGCGCTGATACGTAACCGGAGTCAGGGAGAACGGGGACTTTGAGTCAGTGCACGACAAAAGTAAGGACTTAGTTCTCTCAACATCTGATAATCAGAGACATAGAAGGCTGCACCACAATGTTGGCCGGGCGTAGTTGCTATTAAAAGAGTTGCACTTGACTTTATGCAAGTTGCTCTCACACACATTACAAGGAGAAAGGAGGCCTCTAACCTGCTCAACAGTTTCCTGAATGTGCATTCTCCAACCTGACCAGCTTCCCGGGACATACCTGCAACACCTACAAGTAAAGGTATGGAAAGAGACTGCATTGTGTGTGACTGAATTCTTATCTGCACCCTGCATCACCACCATAGACTTTGAGGGACCAGTCCCACCTGTGGGGGACTGTTGTGAATGGGTTTGAGATGAGTTCTGAGCAGAGGCTCCCTCTTGTGGTTACAAGCGGTACTAGTGAGGATTGGGAATCAGGTGTTACTGATTGGTCTTATTTAAGGGAATCATTTTCCCATCAGGGTTGCCGGTGATCAATTGTTCTGGTCTGAATCCTTCTTTCCAGTTTCTCTTGTAGCCTGCTGTGTCGTGTCTGCATCTCCTGCTATCAGATAAGACAATTTCTTATTTTGTGTTTTTGCTATATTTTTGCATTTTGTCCTGCACTTCTGTGGGGGCCTTCTGGGTCCCCTCCGGGGGCTTTTGCCCTCTCAGTTTGGTCCAGCCACTGTGTTTTGTGCTTTTGCTTTTTGCAGTTTTTTCAGTGGCTGCTGTTTTTGTTACACCAGAGAACTAATTTAGGTGGTAGAGGTCGTGTGATCTCAGGTGATTTTGAAATTAGTAAGTTGGTGTTTTTCAGGGTTTTCTGGGATTGCAGTAAGTACCCTTCCTATCCTTTTCTGTTTAGATAGTTTGGGCCCCAGCGTTTGCTCATACTATTTTCTTTCTGTGTCAGTATTTCCTCTTGTCTAACCGCCATTACATGTTTGGGGGCTTTCTATTATCTTTGGGGTTCTGCTCCGGGGCAGATAGCTTTCCTGTTTCTGTCTTTAGGTGTAGTTAGTTTCTCAGGCTGTGACGAGGCGTCTAGGACCATCGTAGGAACGCTCCACGGCTGCCTCTAGTTGCGGTGGTTAGTCAGGGTACTGCAATCTCATAGATTCCAACTGCTCTGGTGTATTTCCTTTTTTACCTGCACTCCTCAGTTACCGTAACATAACAGGGGACTTAACACCTAGCTGCCATAACATCCCCTCAAAGATCTACCCTGCAGCGCTGGTAATCAGATCAGAAACCACAGGTGGCGTCACGAACTACTATAACTACAATCCCCTGTAAATATTCCCTCATTGCATGACCGCCAGGGCCACGGACCGAGCTCTGCTGCCAGTGACAACTCCCATAGACTTCCATGGGCTCGGTGCCGAGTACCCCATAGCCCTGGTACCACCAATGTGGTGCGTGTCACCTTGATACCCCTATGGAAGTCTATTCCCCTACTGGGGATTGATTCTACCCCTTTGGCTGAGAATAAACCCCAGTTCTCTACTCAGGTGATAATGAGGGTTGAACCTGATCATCAGGAGAGTTGCAAATTTTTGGTGCTGTATAATCTGCATGACATTATTGTACTAGGTTTCCCTTGGTTACAGTCTCATAATCCTGTTTTGGATTGGAAATCTGTGTCTGTAACCAGTTGGGGCTGCCAATGTGTTAATGCCAACACTCCTGTTTTTTCTGCCTCTCCCCAGACTCAGGATGTTCCTGACTTTTTGACTGATTTTTCTGATGTGTTTAGCGAAAGTAAATCTGCATCCTTGCCCCCCCATAGGAGCTATGACTGCGCTATTGAATAAGTGCCTGGTAGTAATTTCCCTAAAGGTCGCCTTTTTAACTTGTCTGTACCTGAACATGACGCTATGCGGTCTTATATCAAGGAGTCATTGGAGAAGGGTCATATCAGACCATCCTCTTCACCCTTGGGTACCGTTTTTTCCTTTGTGGCCAAGAAGGATGGTTCATTAAGGCCGTGTATTGATTATCGTCTCTTGAACAATATCACTGTGAAATATCAATATCCGTTAACCTTGATTTCTGACCTGTTTTCCAGGGTGAAAAGTGCTACTTGGTTTACCAAGCTTGACCTCAGGGGGGCGTATAACCTTATTCGCATTAAGCACGGGGATGAACGGAAGACGGCATTTAATACCCCAGAGGGGCATTTTGAGTACCTAGTGATGCCCTTTGGGCTCACTAATGCTCCTTCTGTCTTCCAATCCTTCATGAATGACATTTTCAGGGATTTTGTGGATACATTTCTGATTGTTTATTTGGATGATATCTTGATTTTTTCCAATGACTAGGACTCTCATGTGAGACATGTTCGGACTGTGTTCCAGATTTTGAGAGAGAATGCTCTGTATGTGAAGGGATCAAAGTGTCTTTTTGGCGTACAGAGGATCTCATTTCTGGGATTCATTTTGTCCCCATCTGTTATTGAAATGGACCCGGTCAAGGTTCAGGCCATCTGTGATTGGGTCCAACCTACTTCATTAAAGGCTCTTCAGAGATTCTTGGGTTTTGCCAATTTTTATCGTAAATTTATTGGTAATTTCTCTGTTATTGTTAAACCATTGACTGATTTGACCAAAAAGGGTTCTGATGTGGTGAATTGGCCTCCTGAGGCAGTCTCTGAGTTTCAGGAACTTAAGCAGAGATTCACTTCTGTTCCTGTTCTGCATCAGCCTGATGTTTCTCTGCCATTTCAGGTGGAGGTTGATGCCTCTGAAATTGGGGCAGGTGCTGTTTTGTCCCAAAGAGATCCGGAGACCTCTAAAAGTAACCCTTGTGCCTTTTTCTCTCGAAAAATTTTCTCCAACTGAACGTAATTATGACGTGGGTAATCGGGAGTTATTGGCCATGAAGTGGGCTTTTGAAGAATGGAGACATTGGCTGGAGGGAGCCAAGCATCAGGTAGTGGTCCTCACGGACCATAAGAATCTGGTTTATCTGGAGTCAGCCAAGCGACTTAATCCTAGACAGGCCAGGTGGGCCTTGTTTTTCACACGTTTTAATTTTGTAGTTTCCTTTCTTCCTGGCACTAAGAATGTTAAGGCGGATGCCCTCTCGAGGAGTTTCCTTGCGGACTCTCCTGAGTTATCTAATCCTGCTGTTATTTTGAAAGAGGGTGTAGTTCTTTCCGCCATCTCGCCCAATTTGAGACTGGCTCTGGAAGGGTGTCAGGAGGATAAACCCGAGCGCTGCCCTATTGGGAAATTGTTTGTCCCAGACCGGTGGAAAAAGAGTGTGATGTCTGAGATTCATTGTTCCGCGTTGGCCGGTCATCCCGGAATTTTTGGTACCAGAGACTTGGTTAGTCGGTCCTTTTGGTGGCCTACCTTGTCTCGTGACGTCAGGGAATTTGTGCAGTCCTGCGGGACTTGCTCTCGCTCCAAGCCTTGCTCTCACTCTAATGGTTTGTTGATGCCATTGCCTGTGCCCAAGAGACCATGGACCCATATCTCTATGGATTTCATTTCCGACCTCCCTGTTTCTCAGAGAATGACCGTTATCTGGGTGATTTGTGATAGGTTTTCCAAAATGATACATCTTGTGCCATTACCTAAGTTGCCTTCCTCCTCCGAATTGGTGCCTTTGTTCCTTCAGCACGTGGTTCGGTTACACGGCATTCCTGAGAACATTGTGTCTGACAGAGGAGTCCAGTTTGTGTCCAGATTTTGGAGGACTTTTTGTTCTAAACTTGGTGTTCAATTGTCTTTCTCCTCGGCTTTTCATCCTCAGACCAATGGACAAACTGAGAGAACAAACCAGACATTGGAGACTTATCTGAGATGCTTTGTGTCTGCTGATCAAGATGACTGGGTCTCTTTTTTGCCTTTGGCTGAGTTTGCTCTTAATAATAGGGCTAGCTCTGCCACTTTGATGTCTCCATTTTTCTGCAATTTTGGGTTTCACCCTCGATTTTCTTCGGAACAGACGGAGGCTTCTGTCTGTCCAGGTGTTGACTCTGTTGTGGAGCGTAGCAGCAGATTTGGGACCAGGTAGTGGAGAGGTTGTCCCTCTCTCAGGAGAGGGCCCAGCGGTTTGCCAACCGGCATAGGACTGATGGTCCTCGGTTTGAAGTGGGGGCTTGGTCTGCTTGTCCTCAAGAAATATCCCTATGAGAGTTGCATCTCCTAAGTTTAAGCCTAGATTCATTGGACCTTATAAGATCATGGAGATTCTTAATCCTGTTTCCTTTCATTTACTTCTTCCAGGGACATTTAAGATCCATAACGTGTTCCACAAGTCCTTATTGAAGAGGTTTGTCGAGCCAGTGGTTCCTATGGCTGCGCCTCCTGACCCTGTTTTGGTTGAGGGCAATCTGGAGTATGTGGTTGAGAAAATATTGGATTCTCGTTTTTCTAGACGGAAACTCCAGTATTTGGTTAAGTGGAGAGGTTATGGTCAGGAGGACAATTCTTGGGTGTTTGCTTCGGACATCCATGCTAGGAGACTGATCCGTGCGTATCACAGAGCTCATCCTGACTGACCTGGTTTCCCAAGTGAGGGTTCGGTGACCCCTCTTCAAGGGGGGGTGACTGTTGTGAATGTGTTAGAAATGAGTTCTGAGCAGAAGCTCCCTCTGGTGTTGCAGACAGTGCTGAACCATTTAGTGAAGATTGGCAATCAGGAGTTACAGACTGGTCCTATATAAGGGAGGTTCCCTCCCATCAGGGTTGCCGGTGATCAATTGTTCTTGTCTCAACTGTGGTTCCTGGTTCACTTGGAAGCTTGCTGAATCTTGCCTCTTCTCCTGCTCTCAGATAAGACATTTTCTGTTTTTATTTTTGTACTTGCTTTTTGCATTGTTTCCTGCACTTTTGTGGAGGTCAGCCAGGTCCCCTCCGGGGGCTTGTGCTCCTCTCAGTTTGTCTGAGCCACTGTTGTTTGTTCATTTGCCTTTTCCAGTTTTTTCAGTGGCTGCGGCTTAGTTTTGTTACACCAGAGAACTAATTTAGGTGGTAGAGGTCGTGTGATCTCAGGTGTTTTTGCAATTAGTAGAGTTGGTATTTTTTTAGGGTTTTTTGGATTGCAGTAAGTGTCCTTCCTATCCTTTTCTTTCTAGGAAGATTGGGCCCCAACGTTTGCTCATGCTATTTTCTGTCTGTGTCTGTATTTCCTCTTGTCTAACCGCCATTACATGTTTGGGGGCTTCCTATGTTCTTTGGGGATCTGCTTCGGGGCAGATAGCTTTCCTCTTTCTATCTTTAGGTGTAGTTAGCCTCTCAGGCTGTGACGAGGCGTCTAGGACCAACGTAGGTGCGCTCCACGGCTGCCTTTAGTTGTGGTGATTAGTCAGGGTACTGCAATCCAGTAGATTCCAACCTCTCTGGTGTATTGCCGTTTTTGCCTGCTCTCCTCAGCTACCAAATCATAACAGTTCCACCCCTGGTTTTGGCCTACAAATACTGAGGTAAAATACTGAACGTGTTAACATGACCTGGTAGAGGGTTTCTGCTACTTCTGACTTCTCGCAAACAGAAGTTGCAGTCACAAGATGGCGCCGATAAAAGGTGGAAATGGTGACATTATACACAGGAGCTCTGTATGTAGTGTGAGTGTACAGGTAATACAGTGATCACTGGTGACATTATACACAGGAGCTCTGTATATAGTGTCAGTGTAGGAATACAGTGTGACCAGTGACATATACGGAGCTCTGATATAGTGTCCAGTGCTGGTACTATGGGCACATGACTGTACTGAGAAAAGAAAGAAAACAGGAGAAAGAGAGAAAAAACGAGAGGAAGGAAAACAGAGAGAGAAAGAAGAACAGAGAGAGAGAAGGAGAACAGAGAGAGAGAAGAGGGAAAGAAGAACAGAGAGAGAGAAAGAAAGAACAGAGATAGAAAGGAAGAACAGAGAAGAGGAAAGAAGAGAACAGAGAGAGAGAAAGAGAGGGAAAGAAAGACAGAGAGATAGAAGAGAAAAGAACAGAGAGAAAGAAAGAAAGAAAGAAAGAAAGAGGGGAAAGAAGAGACAGAGGAGAGAAGAAGAAAGAAAGGAAGAGAGAAGAGAAAGAACAGAGAGAAAGAACAGAGAGAGAAAAAAGAAAATGGAGAGAGAAAGAACAGAGAGCAAGAAAGAACAGAGAGAGAAAGAGAAAGAAAGAAAGAAGAAAGAAAGAAAGAAAGAAAGAGGGGAAAGAAAGAAAGAACAGAGAGAAGAAAGAAAGAGGGGAAAGAAAGAACAGAGAGAGAAGAAAGGAAAAGAAGAAAGAAAAGAAAGAAAGAAAGAAAGAAAGAAAGAAAGACAGAAAGAAAGAAAGAGACAGAAAGAAAGAGAAAGAACAGAGAGAGAAAGTAGGAAAGAGAGAAAGAAAGAGGGAAAGAAGATGAACAGAAAGCAAAAGAAAGAACAGAAGAGAGAAAGAAAGAAAGAAAGAAAGAAAGAAGAAGAGGGGAAAGAAAGAAAGAAAGAAAGAGGGGAAAGAAAGAAAGAAAGAAAGAAAGAAAGAAAAAAAGAAAGAAAGAAAGAAAAGAGAGAAAGAAAGAGAGAAGGGGGAAATAAAGAACATAGAAAGAAAGAAAGAGGAAAGAAAGAACAGAGAGAGAGAGAGAGAGAAAGAAGGGAAAGAAAGGAGAGAGAAAGAAAGAACAGAGAGAGAAAGAAAGAGGAAAGAAAGGAGAGAGAAAGAAACAGAGAGAAAGAAAGATTCTATAAAGATACTATAGCAGCCTGACTCCCATTGTCATGCCCACCTGAGCCTACCGATGCAGGACATATCATGATCCGATCACATGGCCGACATCCCCGATTCCAAGGCGATCCCGCTGTCCGTGCTGTCGGAGGAGGACATGGTGATAGATCTGAAGTGCCTCCATGGTTCCATCACAATCTCCTCCCGAAATTACCTAATTTCTGGTCAGCTTCCAGCACATCACTTCCAGTGGAACGTCACATGCGAGTTTTAAAGTGCTCCTCGGGGCTCCGCCGTGTACTCCTGTATCCACGGGAAAAGTAAGCTCCTGGCCGGGACAGCGGGGCAGACTCTCAAAATCGGGACAGTCTCGCTGGATCTGGAATGGTTGGAAAGTATGAATGCTCCCCACCATACACTGACCTCGTACATGCACGGTTCCGCACAACTCATACACACACGGTTCCACTTTGTATGCCTTGTACACATGCGGCTCCGTTCCGCACACCTCGTACACACGTGGCTCTGCTCCGCACACCTAGTACACACGTGGCTCCGCTCCGCACACCTCGTACACATGCGAGTCCGCTCCGCACACCTCGTACACATGCGGGTCCGCTTCGCACACCTTGTACTCACAGGGCTCCGCACACCTCGTACACATGTGGCTCTGCTCCGCACACCTTGTATACACGTGGCTCCGTACACTTCATACACACAGGGCTCCATTCCGAACACCTCGTACACACACAGCTCCATACACCTTGCACACACGTGGCTCCGCTCCGCACACCTCGTACACACATGGCTCCGCTCTGCACACCTTGTACACACGCGGCTCCTCTCCGCACACCTCGTACACACAGGGCTCCACACACCTCGTACGCATGCGGCTCCGCTCCGCACACCTCGTACTCACAGGGCTCTGAACACCAAGTACACACGTGGCTCTGCTCTGCACACCTCATATACACGTGGGTCCGTACACTTCATACACACAGGGCTCCATTCCATACACCTCGTACACACACGGCTCCGCTCCGTACACCTTGCACACACGTGGCTCCGCTCCGCACACCCCATACACACGCGGCTCCGCTCTGTACACCTCGTACACACGTGGCTCCGCTCCGTACACTTCATACACACAGGGCTCCGTTCCGTACACAACGTACACACATGGCTCCGCTCCGTACACCTCATACACACATGGCTCTGATCCGTACACATTGTACACATGCGGCTCCGCTCTGCACACCTCGTACGCACAGGGCTCCGCACACCTCGTACACACGTGGCTCCGCACTGCACACCCCGTACACATGCGGCTCTGATCCGTACACCTCGTACACACACACAGCACTGCTACATCCACCCTGTAAACCCCTCCTGACCCAAAACATAAACTTACCCTCATCTAGCACCATGGCAATCAGCACAGCAGAGACCTGCATACATACCGAGGCCACCGATCATGTGACCCCTGACTCCTCCCCTCCTGTGACCTCATCAAAGGTCCTGTGCACACAGAAGAACAATATATGATCAACAGGAGCCAATGCAGGAGATAAGAATCTGTCGCCCCTGCATACACTGATGGCGGCCCCTGATCATGTGACCCCTGACTCCTCCCCTCCTGTGACCTTATCACAGGTCCTGTGTGCACAGAGCAGCAATACATGAGAAACACCAGCTGATGCAGGAGCCAGGAGATAAAAATCTACCACCCCCCCACTCTTCAGGGATGTGCCGCCTGAGGCAGAGTACTCAACTCGCCTCATGATAGGTGCGCCCCTGGCTGGACTCCAATGAAGGAGTAGAACCATCTCAAGGAGGATCACAAAAAAATGGACAGCATGTGACTTAAATATGAGTGTCTGAGCAAAGGGTCTGAATACTTATGACCATGTGATATTCCAGTTTTTCTTTTTTAATAAATTTGCAGAAATTTCTACATTTCTGTTTTTTTCAGTCAAGGTGGGGTGCAGAGTGTACATTAATAAGAAAGAAATGAACTTTATTTGAATGTACCAAATGGCTACAATGAAACAAAGAGTGAAAAATTTAAAGAGGTCTGAATACTTTCCATACCCACTGTATGTGAAATCAGTGAAATGTGTAGAATCATTGGGATCTGATGGTTTCTATTTTGTTGGTTTCTTTTTATTAGTTGATTGTTTCCACAAGATTTCATATTAGTCACATGTTTTATATAAAATTCTAGGTGTACATTCAAGTATTTATTATTCTAGTCCTGTGTTATCATTGCCACTGGTGTTAAGTCACATTTGGGTATCATTCTAAAACACATAAATAATAATCTTTATTTTTATATTGCGCTAACATATTCCGCAGTGCTTTAGTTTGCACACATTATCGTTGCTGTCCCCGATGGAGCTCACAATCTAGATTCCCTATCAGTATGTTTTTTAGGAGTGTGGGAGGAAACCGGAGTACCCGGAGAAAACCCATGCAAACACAGGGAGAACATACAAACTCCTTGCAGATGTTGTCCTCGGTGGGATTTGAACCCAGGACTCCAGTGCTGCAAGGCTGCAGTGCTATCCACTGAGCCACCGTGCTGCCCGTATTACCAGGTTTCAGGAAAGAAGAGTGACGGAATGATGTTTTGAAGATTAGATTCATCTTAAAAAATGGTGTCGCATGCAGGATTCAGAGAGCTGTTGGAAAATGATCCAAACCAGATGCGTCTGAATAGTGGTGGTTTTATTACTGGGCTGTCACACTTGCTGGTAGCATCTGTAAATGATCTTAGGCTCTATAGGCTTAAATTGTGTAAAGAAGCAGGAGGTAAAGTCCTGATTTGCAGGTATGAGTCCCGAGATGGCTGGCCTCAGTGATGTAGGTTCGCGAACAGAGGGCTTCAGTAAAACCTGGTTTGTTGTGAATGGGTTTGAGATGAGTTCTGAGCAGAGGCTCCCTCTGGTGGTTACAAGCGGTGCTAGTGAAGATTGTGAGGACTGGGAATCAGGTGTTACTGACTGGTCTTATATAAGGGAGTCATTTTCCCATCAGGGTTGCCGGTGATCAATTGTTCTGGTCTGAATCCTTCATTCCAGTTTCCCTTGTGGCCTGCTGTGTCGTGTCTGCATCTCCTGCTTACAGATAAGACTTTTGCTTCTTTTGTGTTTTTGCTATATTTTTGCATTTTGTCCTGCACTTCTTTGGGGGCCTTCAGGGTCCCCTCCGGGGGCTTCTGCCCTCTCAGTTTAGTTCAGCCACTGAGTTTTGTTCTTTTGCTTTTTTCAGTTTTTTCAGTGGCTGCTGTTTTGATTTTGTTACACCAGAGAACTAATTTAGGTGGTAGAGGTCGTTGTGATCTCAGGTGATTTTGAAATTAGTAGAGTTGGTGCTTTTCAGGGTTTTCTGGGATTGCAGTAAGTACCCTTCCTATCCTTTTCTATTTAGATAGTTTGGGCCCCAGCGTTTGCTCATACTATTTTCTTTCTGTGTCAGTATTTCCTCTTGTCTAACCGCCATTACATGTTTGGGGGCTTTCTATTATCTTTGGGATTCTGCTCCGGGGCAGATAGCTTTCCTATTTCTATCTTTAGGTGTAGTTAGTTTCTCAGGCTGTGACGAGGCGTCTAGGACCAACGTAGGAACGCTCCACGGCTGCCTCTAGTTGTGGTGGTTAGTCAGGGTACTGCAATCTCATAGATTCCAACTGCTCTGGTGTATTGCCTTTTTGCCTGCTCTCCTCAGCTACCGAAACATAACAGTATCACCGGCCTAAACTGAAAATTATATTGTACTCACAGAAGGGAAAAATATTGTGAAAGAAAAAAGTTGTCAGAGTTGTCAGAGATTTTTTTTTTTTTTCTGTTTGTTTGCATTTTTTTTTTCTCCCTCTGTATCTCTGGGTGCTGGGGAGGATTTTTTTTTTTTCCCCTCTCAATGGAGTTTGCACAGTTGTCTGGCCGTGTGGATCAGCTTGCCACTGAAGTTCGGAGTATTGCAACCTATCTTGCCGGGTTGCCTGTTGTGGAACCTAGGATTTCCCATGCCAGATTTGTTTTTAGGGGATCGAGCTAAGTTTCTGAATTTCAAAAATAACTGTAAATTGTTTTTTGCCTTAAAATCTAAGTCCTCAGGGAACGCAGCGCAGCAGGTTCAAATTGTCATCTCTCTCCTGCGCGGCGACCCTCAGGATTGGGCTTTTTCCCTGACACCTGGGGATCCTGTTTTGAGTGATGTTGATGCGTTATTTCATGCTTTGGGGTTATTGTACGATGAGCCTAATGTCACTGATCAGCTGAAAAAA
>JARQOD010000004.1:348241322-348291249 GCA_033576555.1 Oophaga sylvatica | reverse complement strand
TATATATATATATAATTATATAAATATATATATATATATATATATATATATATATATATATATATATATATTCCTGGTACCTGATACTCTTGGTAAATTATATAAAAATATATATGGCCATAGTTGATTCCAATTATATATATATATATATATATATATATATATATATTATATATATATGTTGGAATCAATTGTGTCTATATATAACTTTATATAATTGACTCGTATTCCATATGCTATATATATTTAATATACACATCTATGGTGTATGATAATCACAAATCTATGGATGTGTTCTATTTATTCTATATATTATTTACATTTTTTAATATATATATATATTATTGTAAATAGTGCGATACCATTAATCTTGTATGTACATATCCAATCCAAACTCCATTAAGTTGTTGTGATGCGCAAAAACAGCTGAGGCAGGAAATGATATGTTACTGTACTGTTGGGTGACTCACATAGAATGGTCGTTAAATGGCCTTGACATAAATGCTGTACTAAGGGGATGGCAGAAGAACATCAGAACATTGAGAGGCATTGTCCAGTGAGATTGCAGCAAGGCCATGGTGAGTGCAGATCTTCAATGTGGTTTTGGTTGTTGCAGAAAAATAGAGAATGCATTACAGATAGATATGAGAGCTGGGGATTGGGTTTGGGAGTATCAGTTTGGAAAGTTTGAGTGATACTTGGGTGGAGAGTTGGATATGCTAAATTGCGGATACCAAGGAATGGTATAGAACATCGCATTGTCCTTTTGGGGCATCTTAAGCTTGTCTTGTCTCAATGGGGCTATCATCTATTAAGGAGCCCCCACTCTCCAGAGCAGCGATCCTGTGACTTTAAGGACTGCCAGCTTTTACTGACATCTATGGATACGCATTGATATCAGTGGGCATTACCATGCTTTCTTCAGAATGCAAAGACATTAACCATATACTGTACATTGGCACAGGGGGCATAACTTTAATAGGTGCAGGAGTTACAATCACATCCGGGCCCTACAGACTAAAAGGGCCCAAAAGGTGTATTTGCTCCATATGAAAAGACCTGTGACAGTTGGGGGCTCTTTTGGAGATTTTGTGTTACGCCATTGCATTATATGCTAATGGTCCCAGTAGTTGTGTCCACTACTATCAGTTTATTCCCCGGGGAACAGCAATTTTTCAGAGTTGACCTAAACAGACAATTTCCAAATCCTGGCTTGCAGCGTCCCTTTTTCCTCGGGATGGTGTAGCCTTTGAGGCCATATCAGCTGTATTTTAAGAAGAACGTTATTATGATAGCAGAAAAAGAAAATTTGCACATAATCTGCCTCTTTATTAATATCAGTTTTATTACTATCACCATATTTAAGAAAGCGTTTGTCACTGGCAGAGAACGGATAACTGACCAGGCTGAGCCTAATATCCACGAGTGCGTCAGAGAACCCGGCATTAGGACTGACCATGATTTGGAGCTGACCACCCATTTTAATTTCTGAAGACTTCTATATGTGGGAATGAGTAGAGTATATTCTGTGAAGGCCACGATTCATGGCCTCCAGAGGGCATTTCAGGAGAGAACTGCATCCTAACTGCTCACCATTCTCCGTCATTATAGACTCATTTATATTGTTTCATTTATGTTTTCTATTGTGTTGTCTAATATTTTGGGAAATCTATCATAAAACCATATTTTTATAGATTTTATTGCTTTTAAATGTCTGGAATCTTAACTCACAGGAAGACACTATGACAGTGTGATTCTGAGGTGGTCATTGAACCATGGCGTTCTTTGAGGAGAGAGGGGATGCCGAATACAGATAAGAGGATATAATATGTTTAGAGATTCATCAGTGCTTTGCCATATATATACAGAGTGCCATCTTATCCTTAGCACAGGCCTGAATTATTCATCCCAGAGACTCTAGAGAACAAACCTGGAACTCTAGACAATGATAACATATCCTCCAGAACATCCCCATCCCCCTCTGGTCATTAACCCTGCCACTGCTAGTCATGGAAGTTAAATGATCCACATAGCGCAGTAATATATGTTGTAGTAATGACACAATTTAAGCCTGCGCTGAAACAAATGACTGTCAGGCCGCTTTCATTAGTATTACAGCTATCGGAAAGTGACCTCATTCAGGTTCTAGGAAGCACATTTATATTTAATGTTTATGTGATGCAATATGATTTTACTATTATTATTTTTAATTCATTTATTTGTTGCGATTTTTAGCACCAACATATTTAGTCCGATGCTGTGTATAGAATGCACTAGTATATCATCTCTATCAATGGGCTCAAAATATAATTTCCCTCTCTCTATATCACATAAACAGCCTAGGACAAATTTTATAGGAACTCAATTACTTTTGAGGCACAGTGGGGTCCAAAGCAATAAAGTGATTAGTTTAAAATGATAGTGTGCACTTTACTGGATTAGAAAGCAATAAATTAAAAAACGTAAATGATGTGAAACAAAAAGAACTATTACTCTTCTTTTCCCCCTAGGCCTAGAGCTGACCTGGAGGTTCTACTGTTCTTTGGTTACTGGCGGCCAACATGTTCCCTACGACTGGTGTCAATGTTCAGCACTGAACACCAGTGAAGTATGGGGCATGTGACCGCTGTGGCCACTAATTGAGTGTAGTGGTCATGCTAATGGTTTAACCTGTTGTTTTCTCTGCTGAGAAGTGGTTTAGAGACTATTCATCTCATTAGACCACTATGACGTAGTTTAGTTTTAGTGTGCGTTCACATGAACATACTTTGCGCTTTGTTGCAGACGTAAATTCCATGGGTGTCCTGACCTGAACCAACAGCCTCAGGAAACTTAGTTAATGTTATAGTCACTACCCCCCCAACCCTGGGTCTCCTGACCTGAACTAACAGCCTCGTATAGATTACGGTAGTCCACATTGCTGTCTGACCTCAGTTGTCCTTAACTAACAGCTTCATACTCATATATGAGGCTTCTAGTTTGGGTCAGGAGACATTGTGGCCAGTCCGATAATAGCGGCCATAACACCAACCATAAAAGAAGTCTCTCATTCTTTATTAACAATTTTGGTTACTCTACTTTGGCAATTATAAGTGCATTTGTAGCTGCCAATGCAGCAGCTTAACAAGAATAAATGAGCATTTATTCCAGTAGATGCAATGCTATGGCTACAAGCTTGAGAAAGACTTCTAACCAAAATGTTACATCCACTGGAGTAATCTCATCAAGATTCTTTGCATCTATTATCAGTGCTGCCACATCTCTTCTTGTCTCCTTTGGATAGGTGATCTGTATCAGATTGGGAGGGAGCCATTATTTGCCACCCACACCTATCAGATGGTTTCTGTTCTAGAGGTGGCAGTCCTATGTAAACAGTTGAAAGGAGCCAAAACAGCACTGCTCCATAAGCTGTAGTACAGCTCTTCTTTCCTGGCTCCATTCATTGTTTACATCCTGATACAGTAAAGATGTATATCTTTGTCTGAGCAACAGCTAAAGACGTTCCACGAACAGTTCAATCAATTTCATCCCACCATCAACTTAACACTTAACTACTCCAGCACTGAAATTAACTTTTTGGACACCATCATTAAACTGAAGGACAATGAAATAGAGACATCCCTGTATCAGAAGCCAATCGACCGTCCAACATACCTTAAATGGGACAGTTTCCATCCAAAACACATAAAAAACTCTATTGTCTACAGCCAAGCCATCAGATACAACCGTATATGTTCCAACCCCATGGATAGAGATGAACACCTTGGTCGCCTTAAAAAGACCTTTTTAAATCAGGGCTACCATCCAAGAACAATTGAAAACCAAATTACAAGAGCCACCAGAATATCAAGGGATCACCTGCTACATTACAAAGCTAAAGAAGAAAATAACCGGGTGCCTTTAGTGGTCACCTACAATCCAAATCTGGAGGTGCTAAGGGGAGCTGCACGGAAACTACAACCTTTACTACAAAAAGATGCCCGGTTACAATCCATATTTCCAGACCCCCCACTACTGTGTTTTAGGCAGCCCCCAAATCTAAGAAGCATCATTGTCAGAAGTTCCCTGTCCTCCCCAACAGCTGCAGGAACCTTGCCTTGCAATCAGAAGAAATGCAAAACCTGTCCATTTATAATGACCACGGACAAGATAAAGATCCCCAACTCACATCAGGACTACAAGATACCAGGTACTTTCAGCTGCATCACATCTAATGTTGTGTACCTAATTATATGTACTAAATGTCCAACTGGGGGTCTGTATGTGGGGGAGACCGGGCAAAAACTGAGAACAAGGATGAATTCTCATCGCCACGCAATAAGAGAAAAAAGAATGGATCTACCTGTGGCAAAACATTTTTGCTCCCTGATCATAGCATGTCAGATATGAAAATACTGGTACTAAGAAGCAGATTCACATCTCAGAGGCAGAGAAGAATTTGCGAATACAAATTGATGGTGACCTTTGACACTCTTAATGCTGGAATGAACCTGTCACATGGTTTTATGGCCTATTACATCAATTAAGGAATTTACTCCAAATACCCTGTGAAAACATCACAAAACATTACCAGACCCCAATCAGAGGGTAATAAAACTTTCTCTCCTTATCTATGAATTGTTCCAATATTTATGCTCATCCTCTGCCATAATGACTATTCTGCTTCACGTCACTTGTCTTACCTATTGCATTTTTTCTGTGTTTTTGTGTATAAATATGTGATTCTTCAGATTTTGTATTAGTTCAGCCTGATGAAGAGACCTGAGTAGTCTTGAAAGCTTGCAATTTGTTACCATCTTTTCAGTTAGCCATTAAAAGGTATCAACCACTGAGGACTCTCAACTCTAAATATTTTTCTTGTTTACATCCTGACACTTCCTCCATTATCATATTTCCAGACAATGCCTTTAATATTATAATATTATATCAAGACTAAGTGAAGTTCCAATATATTTAGCATCAATTTACATTTGGAGAGATAGCAAACAAGTAAAAGGACAAAAACTTAACACAAATCTGCAAACTACTAGGCAAAAGGAGAAAGATCTCCATCCATGAAAACTTACAATCTAAACAGTGTAATGCTAAGAATGTCCTAATTGTGGCCAAACTAGAACACTTTTTCCAAAACTGCAAAATTTGGCGGAAAAAAATAACAACAAAAGCATGAAAAAAATAAATCCTAGGCTATTTTTGTCTCAACGTAATACAGGCACATTTGCAAGTCTATATTACGGATGTAAGTCAAGGATATATTTAACTGACAGTCTGGGTCGTTAGACCTGAGGCCTAATAAATATTCTTGAGTTATTCTTATGTGAAACTGGCCTACGGTTATTTTTTCAGTTTGAAGATGACACATGGGTTGAACCCATGCCACCAGGAGATGGAGAAGGTTTTCAAACCGAGTTCTAATTTGCCACTCAATTCTAACAGTTAATAGGGGGTTAAGAGCATCTTGGTGGCTCATTCACACCCCAGTGTTACTTGTATGAGTTTTATCTGTGGTTTTCACAGATTGAACTCATACCTCTTATAGTCTACGGAGCTGTTCACGTGTGCTTGTATTTTTGCAGACGGAGTGGTCCACACAAAATCACATAGACATGGGCAATCTTGATCATAGTCTGAGATCAAAATCGCCAATGCAATGAGTCCTTGAAAAAAATCAGACAGCACTCAGATTCAATTTTTTCACAGACTATTTTATACGAGAAGGGTGAGAAACCTTCATAATGTTATTTTTCAGCTGAGAAAAACTCATGAAACGTGTGTTATTTATGGACACAAGCAAATGAAATCTGAGCAGAAATATTCTGCTCACATAATCGTGTTTAACATTGTTCCATGGTCACACAGTTAGGTTAGGGCTCAAACAGATGCCCGTGCAAATGAATCCGAGCACGGACCGCTAGTGCTCAGAGTGACTATGAGTCTCCCGACCTACGCTGTCTCGGTCAGTCCGTGCAGTCTAAGATCTACGGACATCTACATGAGCCCGAAAACTGGTGATAGTGCAAAATTATGTGTCCATTAATGATCAAAACTGGCCATGGTTCTTGGCTGAATGCACTTCACACATTAAGCGTTTTCTTGACATGGAATTGGTGGCAATGAATCCGATGCAAAAACCACGTGTTACATGTTGCACATTTCAATCTTAAAGTTATGTGCACACGGCCAGTAACTAGCAGCACATGTCCGCTGCATCCAAAGCGCTGCCGGCTTTTGAATGCAGGTGATTCCGCATGTGATCACTGAACCATGCGGATTCACCGCGTCCAATACATTGTATGGGTGAGATTTGTCTTGCAGAGGCTCGTGTCTCCGCAAGATAAATAGACATGATGTGGTCTGGAGAGATGCGCCGCATGTCCTTATCCTCAGGTAAGACACCGGCGACTATGGACGCATAGTGGACGTGTGAATTCTTGAAATCCCATCCACTATGCTGTAGCATCTGGCCGCTGAGGGTTGGACACTGCGGAAGTACAACCCTCAGCGTTTAGTGATCGTGTGCACCTACCTTTAGATTCCATGGCATAAAAAGATTTTGCAAGTAAACCCATCACATAAATTCAACACAAGCAAATTTGTTGCAGAAATTTCTGCAACTGAAAATCCATTACAAGAAATCTGTCACTTCTCTACTGCATGAAGACGCTGTGTTTTGCATTGATCCAGAAGTGGAGGATATTTAGTGATATCATACATACAGTTATATGAAAAAGTTTAGGCACCCTATTAATCTTAAGCTTAATGTTTTATAAAAATTGGTGTTTTTGCAACAGCTATTTCAGTTTGATATATCTAATAACTATTGGACACAGTAATGTTTCTGCCTTTGTGTCGACCCGCCACCACAATTGTGGATTACCAGGGCAATGGGGTACTCAGAGCCGAGCCCGTAGAAGTCTATGGGGATTGTCACAGGTAGCTGTGGCTCGGTCTGTGGCCCGGGCGGTCTGGCGTATGTTGGGGATATATTTACAGGGGATTGATTTATGTACAGTTCGTGACGCCACCTGTAGTATTCTGGTAATTAGTACCAGCGCTGCTGTAGATCTCTGAGGGGATGGTGATGCAGCTAGATGTCGGGTCCCCTACAGGTGGGACTGGTCCCTCAAAGTCTATGTGAATAGTGAAGTCGAGTGCGGTTAAAGAACACAGTCTCACACGGTCAGCGTCTTTCCATACCTTTACTTGCAAGATGTTAAGGCAGGTCCCAGGGAGGCTGATCCACGGAGAGTGTATTTTGAGGCAGCAGCTGGACAAGTTAGGGGCCTCCTTTAACTCCAATAAACGAGTACAACTAGCCTGAAGCGTAGTTCCCTCTAATCTTCAGCAATGCTTGCTGTACCTGCCCAGTCAGCTTTGTGTTAGGGGCCTTCCTATGAAGGAGCTGAATCCTTTCGTGGTCCTGCAGAACTCCAAAGTCTTCACTCCCCCTGACCCCAGTTACGTACCGACTATAAGGGGCTTGTCTGCCGCGACCTAGGGTCCGGTAGATTCCTGGTTTTCCTGTCTCTGTGCCTGAAACAACAGTGACTCTTCGGTCCCCAGTGACCGGTTACAACGTGCTGGACTTCTGCAATCCGTTAAGCACAAATCTTATAAATCCACTTGCCTTTCGCCTTGTCCACGCTGGTAACATAAGCACTCTTACTAGCCAAGGGTCGAGCAGTCACTTCTTTCCTTTTCCTTCCTATCAAGTTAGCCACAGATGCTCAGTTATCACAGGCAGGAGCACGTCACTGTACCTGATACCGTCCTTTAGACAGGAATGCTGAAGACTTTCTGGGTTACAACTTGTTCTTTCCTTCAATGTATGCTGAGGAGATGACACAGCTCTGACCAGACTAAGGTGTATTCCAACACCTATACCAGACTCCACTTTCCAAGCTGATGAGATAGCAATCTAGACTCCTTCCTCCCTCCAGATGCAGACTCTCTCACTGTAGTCCAGACGCAGACTCTCCACGTCCTTACTGCCCGAAGACAGGAACTAGACCAACTGACTAAAATCACTCCTACACATACCTTCTTGACCACTCCCTAGAGTATACTCCACTACCCTAAGGGTGTGTCTAGTGTGTGTAGAGTGAATGCATATTGAGCATTAAGCCGCTGTCTCGCCATACACTCTCCAGGGTACTGCGTGTGCCTACCACCAGGGCTACACATTCCCCCATGGTAAACGACAGCACTCCCGGGCTGTGGAATACAAAAGACATTTTGTTTATGCAATAACATTGGAACAATAACATCTTCCCATCCGGGAGGTAAGAATACCTTGAACGTTACAAACTTTAATACAAAAATACAAATAGTATCAAAGAGCATTTAATAAATATATATACAATATACTTGTGAAGGACCCGCACCAAACCTTCAACGTGGGTCCTGGGTGGGCTGCAGGACGTCCGGTTGCAGACCTCACTCAGTGCCACACCATACGGGTTTTGTTTTTCAGAGGTAGTTATGGATGGTTTTTGTAAAACCAAGATAGGGCACCGAAGCGCAACTATGTACAAGAAAGTTCCGGGTTAGCATAGTCCTTAACCTCAAAAGTCCATTTATAAAGAAAGACATAATAAATCACATTGTCAAAGTGCAACCGTTTATCATATATCAATTATCAATTATCAATTACCCAGCCGGGCATTCTATAACTAGAAATATATATTCATTATATATAACTTGTGCAAAATCTTTTTCAAAAACATTTTAAACTTTCTGCTATAGTACTGATGGTAGACCCGATATGGATCTCACCAACTCTTTACTATTTATTCGTCTTCTTCTAATACTTTTTCCACCACATCTTTCACGCCGGGGGCTGGAATGATGCAATGAGCCCTAGATCCTAAGACCAGCAAATCATGTGCTGCGATCAGGGTTTGGGTTGCGACAGTTCTGGTTTGAACCTCTAGGGGCGCAACGGGTACACTTTCTTCGCATGACACCGATTGCGTCTCCATTACAGTCAACGATATAGACCGCGTCAGGGTTTGCGATTTAGACTGGGTCGCATTTGGCGATGTGGAAGTGGCTTTCACTTGCGATGGACCTTGGGTCGCATGTTGCGATGACTTTGAAGGGGGCGATGCTGGGGCACGGCCGGATACTGCTTGAACTGAGTACGGGGACGCTGCGGTAATGGTGACGGTACCGGCGTCTAGGACGGGGTCGCGGACGATGGCGACGTTCAGGGCATACCACCCCTTCATTCCCCAATGCCGCGTATAGGTGACTATGTCGCCGTTTACTAAGTCCCTCCCGGGATGGCCTTGTGGCAGGTGAGATTCCACGTCACGCCTGCTGACGAAGACCGCTGGGTAGAGGCCCGGTTCACGAATAAAGCCCCAGCCCTTCCGGAGCTGGAACTCAGCCACACACCCCCGCCGCCGCGGTTCCCGTAAGGTACCTTTGTCGCGACGGACAGTCTCCTTGTCGGCAATCAGTTCAGCATACTGTCGCTGGCGGTTCTTCTGGATTTCCCGCTCTTCCTCCTGCTGGCGCCTCTTTTTCTCACGACTCCGCCATTCTTGTTCCCACTGGGCGGTGTAGGCGACGTCATCCAGGCGCGCCATTTCGTCCCAGTCCACATCTGGTAGTGACGGACAGGACCCCTCCGGTGTCCCTGCCGGGGACCGATAATCTGCTGCGGCCTCTTGGCCGGGCGGGCGTTCCGGGATTGGCTGTACCTCCTCAACCTCCTCCGCATCCACCGCTTCACCAGTGGGATCGGGAACGGTACTTTCGGGGGCAGCCTCCGGTTGCTCCTTCGCCTTGGGCAGCAGACTCTTCGGTACTTTGAATCGTGGGGGTTCATTGAGGGGAGGGGACGCCGTGTTCATCATTCGCCATTGCAGCAGGTTACACCGGCGTCTCTCAATCTCCTCCAGTCCAGGTTGGAACAACTTCTTTAGGCGTGAGTTCTCCTCCTGAACCTCTAACAACGCCTGTTGCAGGTGCAGGATCGCATAAGTCTCTGATGCCGATGGCAGCTTGGCGGGGGCACGGGGCCTGCCTTCCTCCGCTGCTCCGCTCGGCTGCTCACGTCCTGCCTCCATCATGCTCCAGAAGATTCTCTCTTTCTGCGGAGACACCCGGTCTCTTCCGTGGAGGTGGGGTTTGCGTCTCCTCCTCCTCGCAGGGAAAGTGAAGAGGAGGCGGACCTCCTTTGCTGTAGGGCAGGACCGCATGTTATAGTAGCACTTTGAGAGGGCAGGCATTTTCTTCGCGCCACAGGGGGGTAGACGCCCACGAAGGTACGCCCACCTTCTTCTCCAGCGCCTGAGGGCGCGAATATGGCGACAAAAATGGCGATTTTGGCGCCAAAAGTGCAAACAGTCCTTTTTACAAAAACAAGTCCTTAGGCACGCAGGGCTCGCAATTTCGCGAGTTTGGTATCCTGTTCGTGACGCCAAGTTGTGTGTCGACCCGCCACCACAATTGTGGATTACCAGGGCAATGGGGTACTCAGAGCCGAGCCCGTAGAAGTCTATGGGATTGTCACAGGTAGCTGTGGCTCGGTCTGTGGCCCGGGCGGTCTGGCGTATGTTGGGGATATATTTACAGGGGATTGATTTATGTACAGTTCGTGACGCCACCTGTAGTATTCTGGTAATTAGTACCAGCGCTGCTGTAGATCTCTGAGGGGATGGTGATGCAGCTAGATGTCGGGTCCCCTACAGGTGGGACTGGTCCCTCAAAGTCTATGTGAATAGTGAAGTCGAGTGCGGTTAAAGAACACAGTCTCACACGGTCAGCGTCTTTCCATACCTTTACTTGCAAGATGTTAAGGCAGGTCCCAGGGAGGCTGATCCACGGAGAGTGTATTTTGAGGCAGCAGCTGGACAAGTTAGGGGCCTCCTTTAACTCCAATAAACGAGTACAACTAGCCTGAAGCGTAGTTCCCTCTAATCTTCAGCAATGCTTGCTGTACCTGCCCAGTCAGCTTTGTGTTAGGGGCCTTCCTATGAAGGAGCTGAATCCTTTCGTGGTCCTGCAGAACTCCAAAGTCTTCACTCCCCCTGACCCCAGTTACGTACCGACTATAAGGGGCTTGTCTGCCGCGACCTAGGGTCCGGTAGATTCCTGGTTTTCCTGTCTCTGTGCCTGAAACAACAGTGACTCTTCGGTCCCCAGTGACCGGTTACAACGTGCTGGACTTCTGCAATCCGTTAAGCACAAATCTTATAAATCCACTTGCCTTTCGCCTTGTCCACGCTGGTAACATAAGCACTCTTACTAGCCAAGGGTCGAGCAGTCACTTCTTTCCTTTTCCTTCCTATCAAGTTAGCCACAGATGCTCAGTTATCACAGGCAGGAGCACGTCACTGTACCTGATACCGTCCTTTAGACAGGAATGCTGAAGACTTTCTGGGTTACAACTTGTTCTTTCCTTCAATGTATGCTGAGGAGATGACACAGCTCTGACCAGACTAAGGTGTATTCCAACACCTATACCAGACTCCACTTTCCAAGCTGATGAGATAGCAATCTAGACTCCTTCCTCCCTCCAGATGCAGACTCTCTCACTGTAGTCCAGACGCAGACTCTCCACGTCCTTACTGCCCGAAGACAGGAACTAGACCAACTGACTAAAATCACTCCTACACATACCTTCTTGACCACTCCCTAGAGTATACTCCACTACCCTAAGGGTGTGTCTAGTGTGTGTAGAGTGAATGCATATTGAGCATTAAGCCGCTGTCTCGCCATACACTCTCCAGGGTACTGCGTGTGCCTACCACCAGGGCTACACACCTTGAAATGAGGTTTATTGTACTAACAGAAAATGTGCAATCTGCATCCAAACAAAATTTAAGGCAGAAACATTACTGTGTCCAATAGTTATTAGATATATCAAACTGAAATAGCTGTTGCAAAAACACCAATTTTTATAAAACATTAAGCTTAAGATTAATAGGGGTGCCCAAACTTTTTCATATAACTGTATAATCAGCTTGTTCTTATGGCCTTCACATAACAATGAAGTTATTTACAGTATGACACCTACCAAGTCCTTTTTGCATGTGTAGATGAGAGCAGGAAGGAATAAGAATACCTGAGAAGTTAAATTTCCATACTAAACAAAAGACCAGCCAATCTCTAACACCCCTCTGGCTGGTAGGAATAGTTTATGGCTCTTTTGATCTTGTTATCTAAAAGACCATTATTATTTTTAATGTAAATGTTACTGTTTGCATATGATAACTGTCTAAACATGGGTGTCCAGGTCCTGTGACTTTACCTCCACATTTCAAAAGAAAAGTCCATACAGCCGCCTCCACCAAGACAATGGCAACCAATAATCCAATCAACCTGAGCAGTTAAGCCCCCGTCTCACATAGTGAGATCGCTGCTGAGTCACAAGTTTTGTGACGCAGCAGCGATCTCCCCAGTGATATCGCTGTGTGTGACATTCAGCGATGATCAGTCCCCCTGCTGGGTATCGCTGATCGTCGCTGAATGTCCTGGACATTTTTTTGATCATTGGTCTCCCGCTGACAGGCACGCATCGCTGCGTGTGGCATGCGGGAGACTAGCGATCAGCTGGTAACCAAGGTACACATCGGGTTTAGGGGGCCGGGCGGTGCCTAGAAACCCGATGTGTGCGTTAGATACCAGCGCGCTGATGCAGGGGAGCTGGTAACCAAGGTACACAGCAGGTTTCTAAGCGCCCTGCGGTGCCTAGAAACCCAATGTGTACCTTGGTTACCAGCTCCCTGTACCAGAGCGCTGGTATCTTACGTACACTGCGGGTAACAAGCGACGTGCGTCGCTTGTTATCCGCATAGTCGCTGTCCTGATCGCTGCTGAGATCTGCCTGTTTGGCAGCTCACCAGCGATCATGTAGCGACACACCAGCGATCCTGACAAGTTCATATCGTTGTCAGGATCGCTGGTGTGTCGCTATGTGTGACGGGGCCTTTAGAATCTTTAAGGCAGCCAAACAGATATACTCCACATGATAGCAAATCAGGGAGAATGCTAAAGAAAGGACAGCTTAACATATATGTATATATGGAGAGAGAGAGAGAACGGGATGGCTATACATATACATGATTAGCAGGTTTTGTTATGTTTGTTGATTAATGGAGGTATGGATTCCAGGAATCTATGTAATCTGTAACCATGTAATGTTGTACCGTCCTTAAAACCACACATTTAAGCTTTTACAACTTTTTGCTTTACTGCCTGCAACTCAAAAATATTTACAGAATTTCTCCTTTCCTCAACCATGAATCTACTAAAACGTTAGTGCATGCCACACCACCTTGACTACTGCAATGTCCTCCAACACTTTTGCACTTTTCCAGTCCTTTCTTAACTCCATTGCTTGATTAATCCACCTCTTCCCTGTACACATCCTCCCTGCAAATCCCTTCATTGGCTTTCTATTCTCCAGTAACTTTAGTTTAAACTACTAACAATGATTTATAAAACTTTACAGGGGTGGGATTCAGCCGGTTCTCCCCAGTTTGATGGAACCGGTTGTTCAAAAAGCAGCCAGTTCGCTGAACCAGGGAGAATCAGAGTGGCGATCCGGTACCATGGGCGTAAGTGTGCGCAGTGCAGGAGCTGCTGTCTCACCAGAGGAGCTTCTTCCTGGCGGCAGCAGCTGTAGTTTCACTTTCTGCTGTGCAGGCTCTGGTTGTCTCAGCCACACTGGGTCCTAGTGCCCTCTGTGTGCAGACACTGGACACTTCCTGCTCCTGCCTCAGCCACTGCCTGCAGCTTCATGGTAAGAGGGGATGGAATTTATTACATTTATTCACCTCAGGCATGTCATGGTCACTGTGGTGGAATGTGAGAGGATGGGGGTATTGTAGGGGAGGGGGTACAGGGCACTGGGGTGAATGTAAGAGGATGGGGGTATTGTGGGGGCTAGGGCACTGGGGGGGTTAATGTGAGAGGATGGGGGTATTGTGGGGGAGGGGTACAGGGCACTGGGGTGAATGTAAGAGGATGGGGGTATTGAGGGGGTAGGGCACTGGGGGGGTTAATGTGAGAGGATGGGGATATTGTGGGGGAGGGGTACAGGGCACTGGGGTGAATGTAAGAGTATGGGGTATTGTGGGGGCTAGGGCACTGGGGGGATTAATGTGAGAGGATGGGGGTATTGTGGGGAGGGGTACAGGGCACTGGGGTGAATGTAAGAGTATGGGGTATTGTGGGGGCTAGGGCACTGGGGGGATTAATGTGAGAGGATGGGGGTATTGTGGGGGAGGGGTACAGGGCACTGGGGGGGTTAATGTGAGAGGATGGGGTATTGTGGGGAGGGGTACAGGGCACTGGGGTGAATGTAAGAGTATGGGGTATTGTGGGGGCTAGGGCACTGGGGGGATTAATGTGAGAGGATGGGGGTATTGTGGGGGAGGGGTACAGGGCACTGGGAGGGTTAATGTGAGAGGATGGGGGTACAGTGGGGGAGGGGTACAGGGCACTGGGGTGAATGTAAGAGTATGGGGTATTGTGGGGGCTAGGGCACTGGGGGGGTTAATGTGAGAGGATGGGGTATTGTGGGGGAGGGGTACAGGGCACTGGGGTGAATGTAAGAGGATGGGGGTATTGTGGGGGCTAGGGCACTGGGGGGGTTAATGTGAGGGGATGGGGGTATTGTGGGGGAGGGGTGCAGGGCACTGGGGTGAATGTAAGAGTATGGGGTATTGTGGGGTCTAGGGCACTGGGGGGCTTAATGTGAGAGGATGGGGATATTGTGGGGGCTGGCGCACAGGGGTTGATGTGAGAGGATGGGGTATTGTGAGGGAGGGTGGACAGGTCACTGGGGTTGAATGTAAGAGGATGGGGGTATTGTGGGGACTGAAGTGGGGAGGGGCAACAGAGCACTGAGGGGTGCATGTGAGAGGATGGGGGTATTGTGGGGTCAGTGGGACAGAACACTAAGGGGTGCATGTGAGACGATGGGCTGTTGGGGTGTGGGTGGGGGACAGGGGAGGTAGGGGGCTTTTTTTTACTTGTGAGCTCCTTAATACTTTAATAATAGATTAATATTTCAGTATTATTATAACAAGGGCATAGACAGACGGCCATATAACTCATGCGAGGATCGCACTGCAATCCACGGACTTGCTGGTACCGCTCCTGACATGAGCGCGACTGCCATGTATAATATATGGTATATACAGCGTAGTGTCGCATACACTGCTGTATTATACAATATACAACAGTTCTAATGCTCTATACCTAATATGCAGGATAATGTACAGTGTATATGATGCAACCTGTATAAGATGCGACATTGGCTTGCCCCCTAGTTTTGATCCTAGGTACGCCCATGTCCGGTACTATTTTGCAGCCAGCTTGTAGCGCCGCAACACACCGCCAGCCCCGGCCCCCGCGGACTGATCTCTGCAGTGCGGCGATTGTGTAGCGGCGCGGCCGCGGCCATCTTCTTTAGTCACGAGGCGGAGCCGGAGAGGAGAGAGGTACTGTGTGAGCTGAGCTGTGGCGCTGCCTGGGCCCTGGAGTGGAGCTGGAGGAGTGTGTCTGTGTGGACTGAGGTGGTCTGACCGGCGTCTATCTATGATAGATAGACGCCGGTCAGAGTAGTAAGGCCTCCAGAGCAGTTCTTCTAGCCCCCTGCGTTGTCTTCTTCTCTGGAGAGCCTGAGGTCTATGCTCAGAGCTGTCTGTAGGGCACAGCTGTAGAAAGCCCCCCAGCTGGAGACAGACCACCAGCTCCCAGATCCTGGTGCCTTCTTAGACATTATTACCGAGAAGCTTGCAATCCACTTGTATGTACCCAGGTGTATAGAGTCACATTTACATCCTGCGACTTTTTATACGGTCTACTTTATAAAGATGACAGTAATACCTATATCGTACCTTAGGTACTGTACATGCAGTGGTGGTGGGGGAACTGTAAGTCCCAGCATTGCATATTGGCATCTGATCTATAGAGATTACTGCAGGTAATACAATAAATATGTTCTATTATTACAATCACTAGTATAAGTCCCAGCATCTCCCCATTTGTCTAGATATTAGACACACGTTTATTATTCAGATATTATGTAGTATCGACTTTAGGCTGATCCAAACAATCGTATTTTTGGTCAGAAGAAAAAATGGCAGCACGCACGAGTTGCATCCGATTATGGGATCGCACTCAGCCAGGCAAATCAGTGAGTCCGTTTAAAAAAAAAATCAGACTGCACTCGGATGACATCTGAGTGCAGTCTGATTTTCACAGCTTTACAGAATGAAGAAGATGGGGAACTTTTTATTTCCACCTTCTCCACATCCGCGAAAATCGGAGCACGCTGTGAGCACACTCTGATCAAACTCCGATCAGAGTGTGATTAGCTTAATCGGAACGATTTTCTCGGATGAGACAAAATACGGTCGTGTGACCCTATCCTTAGAGAAATAAATACATTATTATTATTATTATTGATGAGCAAATGTGCTTGTTTGTTAGGCAATCCCTGCATGTGTTGCGGGTGTCGAACAGCCATGAGACATGCAACCGCGGGGACTGGAACATATTTTTCGAGCATGCAGAAGACATTCAGTTAGAACCCGAGCATGCTCAGATAACACCTTATCCGAGTACGTTCACTCATCACTAATTATTGTATATTGTATTTCTGGATAGAAGGTAGAACTGTAAGTCCCAGCTACATAATACTATAGTTTAATCTTCAGTTCAGTATGAGACTAAAAAGAGACTTCTTAATCAGAATGTAGTGCACAGCCTGGCCAGCCGGTCAGTCAAGTGAGACAGCTGCATAGAAATATATATATAGAAATATATGCAGCTGTCACACTCGGGTCAGGAGAGCCGCTGGCCAGAATGTGCACTGCTTTGATCCCATTCCAATTTATTGTTTTTCAACTGACTGCGCCCCTACTTATATGTTTGAGGAAAAGGTGTCTGTGTGAATGGGTGTGGCTTTAAAAATGGGTATGACTTAAAATGGGTGTGACTTAAAATGGGTGTGACTTAAAATGGGTGTGACTTAAAATGGGTGTGACTTAAAATGGGTATGACTTAAAATGGGTGTGACTTAAAATGGGTATGACTTAAAATGGGTATGACTTAAAATGGGTGTGACTTAAAATGGGTGTGACTTAAAATGGGTATGACTTAAAATGGGTGTGACTTAAAATGGGTGTGACTTAAAATGGGTGTGGTTTTCCGACGCACAAACACAGAACCTGTTGTTAAAAATTTGAATCCCACCCCTGACTTTCCATAATCTGTTTGCTCCATACATCTCTAAACTAACCTCCTGATATTTTGTATTTTCCCTCACATAATCCCCTATTCCTCACAAGACCTCCTTCTCTTCTCCTTTCTCTCACGTTCCTCACACAATCTCCCCAAGATTTTTCTTGAGCATCCCCCCTGCTTCTGAAATTGAGTGCCTCAGGAAGTCAGATTGTCACTTACGTTTGAAACCTTTGACTTAACCTAAAAAATCATCTTTTCAGGAAAACCTACAGCCTGCAATAACCCCACTGCCACCTCACCATCGGAGCTGCTCCAAACCATCAGCCTACTGTCTCTTTCCCATTACCCTATAGATTGTAGGCCCTTGAACACAGGGTCCTCTCCCCTTTGTACCAGTCTTTTTATTTAATGTATACAACCCTATTTCCTAAGGGTTATATATTATATACCGCACCATGGAATTAATTGTGCCTATTGTCTAGGCCTACAGTGTAAAGATATAGGGCCTGACTAATCAAGTTGTTTACACCAGAATTATCTTACATAAAATATCTTGAAATATCATAAATTATCTTTCAGAGCTTAAGGTTGTTCAAAAATGTTGCAACTTTTAGCATTTTTACCCCAATCCCTACCAGTTTCATCAAAGTGAGGGGGGTGGGGAGTGATGAAGTCCGCCAAGCAAATTGATCAACATTTAAACCACTTTAGTAGCGTAATTAATGTGCCTCTAAGTAAATTAGGTGCATCTCATTCCAGTGGTCCCTACATTAATACTGGTGTGCAGAATGCCTGTCTTAATGAATCAGTCCCTTCAAATTTAGAAGAGGAACAAGTTTGTTTCTCTTAGATTTTTACCTGGTGGTAGTGAAGAAGGTGGACACAGCAACATGATTGGTGAAAACCCAACAGAACATTTCACCAAAAGAACCTGATACCGACTATATAGTGTGTTGCTGCTTATCGTATGCCAGGGTCAGACAGAAATTACATATCTTCAGAAATCTGGAATGTACAATAGAATATAGGAAACTGCTCTTCCCTTTAGGTCACCTGTGGAAACGCCAATAAGAGCTGCAGTGACTACTTCATAGTTACATACGGTAGGTTAAAAAAAGACCTAGGTCCATCAAGTTCAACCTTTCTCCACCAATTGTGCATTTTGTCACTAAATTAACTAAAACCCGCATTGTTATGTACAGAGGAAATCATCCAGCCCTTTTTAAGCTGTTATAGTGTCTGCCATTACTACCTCTTGTGGTCGGGCATTCCACAATCTGACTGCTCTAACTGTAAAGAACCTGTTCCAATTTAGCTGCCCGAATTGCCTTTCTATCAATGTTCTCACGTCTGATATAATGACATACTGGATTTATAGTCTGCAAAGACAGATCCTAAGTGTCTAATATCTTGATTGGGCAGAGACATTACTATTTTTTCTAGTCAATCATCTTCTTTTATTGGTGTGTTCTTTTAGAATAAAGGTAACATATTGTTATCACCACCAATGTAATGACTAAAAATAGAAGAGGCCAGAATAAAGAGACGTGGCACCAAACTGGCAACAAAAGCCCAATATGGCGAGAGGTAGAGCGAAATGAGTAGAGAAAGATAGTGTTCCTTCCATCTCAACACATAAAGAAGGAAAACCCTAATTTTATCTTTTTTTGTATTTTCAGTTTATTTTCATGTCTGTGAATCATCATTCACCATATGTCTGCACGCCTGTGTACATGAGATCACAGATTGCACTGACCAAGACTGGTGTGCAGAACTTGTCTTGATGAATCGGGCCCCAGTGTGTAACTAAAGCATCACAGTTTGCAAAAAAAAAAATAGGCCCAAATTGTCAAGACTGGCATTTTGGACGCCAATTTGATACAGGGTGTGATGAATTAAGATTCGACTAATACAAACCAGTTTATGCTAGAACTCCGCCAAAGGCCGAGGTCAGACATACGAGAAACTCGCATGAGTCTCGCATGTCAATACCCGGCACTGCCACCAGCACTCGGGACTGGAGCATGAGGCTGCATAGAAATACATGCAGCCGCACGCTCCTGTGCGAGTGCCGGCAGTATTGACTTGCGAGATTCGTGTGAGTTTCTCGCATGTCTGACCCCGGCCAAAAACTGTTTAATGAATTATCCCCAAAGTTTTGATACAGCAATTTTCATTTATTGTGAGACCATGTTCATGCGCGTTCCAGTGAACCATGTACAGTCATGGCCAAAAGTTTTGAGAATGACACAAATATTATATTTTCACATGATCTGCTGCCCTCTGGTTTTTATGTGTGTTTGACAGATGTTTCTATTACAGACAGAAATATAATTGCAAACATATGAGTAACAAAAGCTTATATTGACAGTTAGAATGAGTTAATGCAGCAAGTCAATATTTGCAGTGTTGACCCTTCTTCTTCAGGACCTCTGCAATTCTCCCTGGCATGCTCTCAATCAACTTCTGGACCAAATCCTGACTGATAGCAGTCCATTCTTGCACAATCAATGCTTTCATTTTGTCAGAATTTTTAGGTTTTTGTTTGTCCACCCGTCTCTTGATGATTGACCACAAGTTCTCAATGGGATTAAGATCTGGGGAGTTTCCAGGCCATGGACCCAAAATCTCTATGTTTTGTTCCCTGAGCCATTTAGTTATCACCTTTGCTTTATGGCAAGGTGCTCCATCATGCTGGAAAAGGCATTGTTGATCGCCAAACTGCTCTTGGAGGGTTGGGAGAAGTTGCTCTTGGAGGACATTCTGGTACCATTCTTTATTCATGGCTGTGTTTTTAGGCAAGACTGTGAGAGAGCCGATTCCCTTGGCTGAGAAGCAACCCCACACATGAATGGTTTCAGGATGCTTAACAGTTGGCATGAGACAAGACTGGTGGTAGTGCTCACCTTGTCTTCTCCGAATGAGGCGTTTTCCTGATGTCCCAAACAATCGAAAAGGGGATTCATCAGAGAAAATAACTTTACCCCAGTCCTCAGCAGTCCACTGCCTGTACTTTTGCAGAATATCAGTCTGTCCATGATGTTTTTTCTGGAGAGAAGTGGCTTCTTTGCTGCCCTCCTTGAGACCAGGCCTTGCTCCAAGAGTCTCCGCCTCACAGTGCGTGCAGATGCACTCACACCTGCCTGCTGCCATTCCTGAGCAAGCTCTGCACTGCTGGTAGCCTGATCCCGCAGCTGAAACACTTTTAAGAGACGGTCCTGGCGCTTGCTGGTCTTTCTTGGGCGCCCTGGAGCCTTTTTGGCAACAATGGAACCTCTCTCCTTGAAGTTCTTGATGATGCGATAGATTGTTGACTGAGGTGTAATCTTTCTAGCTGCGATACTCTTCCCTGTTAGGCCATTTTTGTGCATTGCAATGATGACTGCACGTGTTTCTTTAGAGATAACCATGGTTAACAGAAGAGAAACAATGATGCCAAGCACCAGCCTCCTTTTAAAGTGTCCAGTGGTGTCATTCTTACTTAATCATGACAGATTGATCTCCAGCCATGTCCTCATCAACACCCACACCTGTGTTAATGGAGCAATCACTGAAAAGAGGTTAGCTGGTCCTTTTAAGGCAGGGCTGCAATGATGTTGAAATGTGTTTTGGGGGATAAAGTTCATTTTCTAGCCAAATATTGACTTTGCAAGTAATTACTGTTAAGCTGATCACTCTTTATAACATTCTGGAGTATATGCTAATTGCCATTAGAAAAAGTGAAGCAGTAGACTTTGTAAAAATTAATATTTGTGTCATTCTCAAAACTTTTGGCCATGACTGTACACTCCATCAAAAAGCTGCTGGAATATGATGAGGCATTTTTTGGCCAGCTCATTTAACTCCAATTTTGCTGAAGCAGCAGATTCAGGGTGTTCTGAGTGATATCATCTCAGGTTGTGCTGCTGTGATTAACACACTGTTGCGTCTAAGGTCACTCGGAGTTCTGGTTGCACTGCATGCATTTCATTTCTCATTTTTTGGAAAGGCTCATCACAAAGAGAAGGGGATTTGGAAGGAAATTAGCAATAAATCTATATTTTCATCATTCAAAAATTCTTTCTTCCTGTCTGATGCAGTCACAGTGCAGTCAGCCTTAGCTCTTGTCCTTAAATGCACCGTGTGCATCTCTGATAAACTTCTTTCTAATTACCGCAGGTTATAAGACATGACACATAAAGTATATTACATGGGATTACAAGCAAAAAACAAATCCATACTTACTCAGCTAAGTACTAACCTTAGGTCTTCTTGACACTTGACATTACTAGCCAGACTCCAACACATGCAGGCTTGGACTGGCCCACGGGTGAACAGGAGAATCCTCCGGTGGGCCCCTGTGCAAGAGTATCCCACCAGCCTCTTATATGAGCAGTACTTGGCACAATATACTTGAATCATTATGTAAAGACATAGGCAGCATCTTAATCATTTACCAATCTACCCAGTTCATTGTTATATACATTTGTGATTGAGAAAATGTCACATGTGCATGTAGCTGGAAAATGGGGCCTGGATTTGGTTACTGCTGGGCCCTTGGCACCCAGTATGACAGTGAAAACAGGGCTGTGGAGTCGGTAAGCCTAACCACCAACTCCGACTTCTCAATTTCTTTGACTTCCGACTCCACGACTCCGATCCCACAGCATCGTTCACTACTCAGCATGTACATAAAATGCAGCACTGATTCTTCTCAACTAAAAGCCCAGGTCCTTAGATCAGGACAAGAACAGACTTCTTAGGACATTTTATAACTTTCCCAAATTCTGAAAACATTTACAGCACATCCTGCATTGTACTACTGTACCCAATTTATTATATATTTTCGGAATTGGTCCATTTTATACTGACTCCACCGAAATGTACACCGACTTCACGACCCCGACTCTGTCTGCAGCCCTGGTCCAACACTATAAACATATTGTAACACAATTCTCTAATACTCTAATACTGATTTATTCTAAAACAGGCTTAAAGGGATTTTCCAGTTTACTGGACCCCATACACATTAGACTATTGACAGCCGAACCCATCGATATGGGTGAACTCAGTCGAAGGTCTCATGTTTAAGGGGGTCTCCTAACTTTCCCCCCAATATGACATCAGAAAGATATAGAATTATTTTTGTCGAGATAAGTTGCTTTCAGGGAAGTATGATAATGGCTCTCTGGTGGAGAACACATGAGTACTTGTCAGAAAAAAAAAGCTGCAAAAACTCTGAAATGATTGACAGTCCTCAGTGGTTGATACCTTTTAATGTGGTTTGTGGTGCATAAATATGTGATTCTTCAGATTTTGTATTAGTCAATGCCTGATGAAGAGACCTGAGTAGTCTCGAAAGCTTGCAATTTGTTATCATCTTTTCAGTTAGCCATTAAAAGGTATCAACCACTGAGGACTCTCAATCTATTCTATTATTTCTAAACACTGTTTTTCGGTGATTACTTTGTATCTCCGTTCATACTGCACCCACACACATAAATGATACACCATTTGAAAGGTAAACTTGCCCCCTCCAGCAAGAAAATAAACAAACAAACCACACATCCACGATTTGATCACAAAATATAGTTTAAACATTAATTTTCAAAAACCTGCAGTAAGGAAAAATTACCTGCTGGTGGCAGCACACTACCACAAAGCTGCTTACAGACATCATAAACAAATTCAAACATTTGCCTTGGGGTCTTTCCAGCTTGCCCCAAGTGCTTTCCCAGCCTATTTCAGGCACATTGGAGGATTGCACACTTCACTGTAGGTGAGTCACATATGCAAACACATTTGTAAACATGCACTGCTTTTTCACTGATAACTTCGCCCCACACACAAAATGATACACCATTTGAAAGGTAAACTTGCTCCCTTCAGCAAGAAAAGAGCCAAACAAACCACACATCCACGATTTTATCACTAAATACAGTTTAAACATTCATTTTCATAAACCTACAGAAAGACACAATGACCTGCAGGTGGCACCTGAACCGGAAGACATTTTTTGGCCTCTATTTATCAAACCAATGTATTGTATTACCAATCTACATATATAAATACCTATCTGTGTTCATCATCTCATGAAATACATTTACATTTGACCAGCTTGCTCTTTCTGAAATTGCCTGCGGGGGCCGACGACCGATGTGCAACAATTTTGCACGTGCCAAGCTAGTTCTGAATATTTTTCTATCTACTGGCTAACACGGTACAAAGATATACATCTTTCCTGTATTGAAATGATTGACATGATCCAGATCTGAAAAAAAAACAACTTGATGGTTACAGTAAACCTGACACCCAATCCGTGGGCAGCATGTATCAGGCACTGGCTGTACACTGTTTGCATAATTATTAGGCAAGTTGTATTTGAGAGGATTCTTTTTATTAATGAACAACTATGTTCTCAATCAACCAAAAGACTCATAAATATCAAAGCTTAATATTTTTGGAAGTTGGAGTGGGTTTTTTTTTATTTGGCTATCTTAGGAGGATATCTGTTTGTGCAGGTAACTATTACTGTGCAGAATTATTTGGCAACTTAATAAAAACCAAATATATACCCATCTCACTTGTTTATTTTCACCAGGTAAAACAATATAACAACAAAAAATTTAGAATAAACATTTCTGACATTCAAAAACCAAAAAAAAAAAAAATCAGTGACCAACATAGCCACCTTTCTTTGCGAAGACACTCAAAAGCCTTCCATCCATGATTCTGTCAGTTGCTGATCTGTTTACGATCAACATTGCTTGCAGCAGCCACCACAGCCTCCAGACACTGTTCCGAGAGGTGTACTGTTTTCCCTCCCGGTAGATCTCACATTTTATGAGGACTACAGGTTCTCTATGGGGTTCAGATCAGGTGAACAAGGGGGCCATGTCATTATTTTTTCTTCTTTTAGACCTTTACGGGCAGCCAGCTGTGTAGTATTTGGATACATGTGGTGGAGCATTGTCCTGCATGAAAATCATGTTTTTCTTGAACGATACCGACTTCTTCCTGTACCACTGCTTGAAGAAGGTGTCTTCCAGAAACTGGCAGTAGATCTGGGAGTTGAGCTTCACTCCATCCTCAACCCGAAAAGGTCCCACAAGTTCATCTTTGATGATAACAGCCCATACCAGTACCCCACCTCCACCTTGCTGGCGTCTGAGTTGGAGTGGAGCTCTCTGCCCTTTACTGATCCAGCCTCGGGCCCATCCATCTGGCCCATCAAGAGTCACTCTCATTTCATCAGTCTATAAAACCTTAGAAAAATCAGTCTTAACATATTTATTGGCCCAGTCTTGACATTTTATCTTATGTTTCTTGTTCAAAGGTGGTCGTTTTTCAGCCTTCCTTAACTTGGCCATGTCCCTGAGTATGGCACACCTTGTGCTTTTTGATACTCCAGTAATGTTGCAGCTCTGAAATATGGCAAAACTGGTGGCAAATGGCATCTTGACAGCTTCACGCTTGATTTTCCTCAATTCATGGGCAGTTATTTTGAGCCTTTTTTATCAACACGCTTCTTGCGACCCTGTTGGCTATTTGCCATAAAACGCTTGATTGTTCGGTGATCACGCTTCAAAAGTTTGGCAATTTCAAGACTGCTGCATCCCTCTGCGAGACATCTCACAATTTTGGACTTTTCAGAGTCTGTCAAATCTCTCTTCTGACCCATTTTGCCAAAGGAAAGGAAGTTGCCTAATAATTAAGCACACCTTATATAGGGTGTTGATGTCATTAGACCTCACCCCTCCTCATTACAGAGATGCAAATCACCTGATTTACATAATTGGCAGTTGGCTTTCAAGCCTACACAGCTTGGAGTAGGACAACATGTATAAAAAGGATGATGTGATCAAAATACTCATTTGCCTAATAATTCTGCACACAGTGTATGCTCTCAGCCAGATCTATGCTGCGTTTCAGAGAAAACTTTTAATAGCCGCGGCAGAAATGTCAGACAGGCAGGTCCCCGCAGATTCTCATCTTGCATGTATTTTTTTTTTGTCAATGTTTTTTTATTTCCCATATCACGATCTTTATTAAAACAACAAAATTTGTCATCTTTAAATTTTCACATTGGCCACTGGGGCTTTTTTAGACTCATACTTCATATTATTTCAGGACGAGTTTTCATATAATCATGAATACAATCACCTCTATACAAAGCTGATAACACAGGATCTACCCATCATAATAGGTAATGTTACAGCTGGCCCTGCTCCTCCTCCCATCACAATGACCTTTGCACATGCCCATTAGACACTTCAATATAAACATAAGACTATCCGATCCTGACCCTATCCATGTACATGTGTTAATTCTTGGGAAACAACAGGAAGCTAGAGCTAGGCCCTGATTCATCAAAGCAATTTCACCAGAATTCTGGAATTAATTGCTTTGAAAAGCCACAACATTTTTGCACAATTGCAAATTATTGAAAATTTTGCAACTTTTGGCATTTTGACACCAGAAGCTGGGGCATGACACCACAGCTTGTCTAATACATGACGAACTGTGGTATTCCTTACACCATAAATCTTAATCAGTTCCAGACTGGAGAAAGACTTATGACCTTGGCACATGGAGGTGCACGCTACTTGTCAGACACTCCTGATTTATTAAGAGGCTTGCAACTCTTAAAGGGAATCTGTCAGCAGGATTGTGCTGATTAACCTACACACAGTGTCAGGTCGGTGCCGTTATACTGATTAAAATGATACCTTGGTTCATGAAATACTTGTTGTGGTTGTTGTTTAATCTTTATTTTCAGTTTTGAGTTAATGATATGCTATTGTTTTCCAGCGGATCTGTGGGGGGGGGGGTCTTCATGTGGTGCTCCACTTAGCTATTCATCTGTATGGCTTCTGCCATGTCACTGATTGCTCAGTGACTTGCCCCCTATTTTACATAATGAATATTCTATATATTGAAAAAAAAAGAAAACACCTTCAGCAGGCAGGCTCTGGCATCTGACATTGAATTTTAGAGTGAGGATGCAGGAGAGGTTTTCTTATGATGATTCTTCCACTAAGGCCATATTTGTGCAGGTGTCTCTGAACACCAGAACAATGTACCACAACTCCAGAGCCTGCTAAATCTTTCTGAAGGTCTTTTGCAGTCCCTCCAGGGTTCTGATTTGCTTCTTTAGCAATCCTAGGAGCAGCTATCACTGAAATTTTGCTTGGTCGTCTAGACCTTATCTGACCTCCACTGTTCCTGTTAACTGCCATTTCTTAATTACATTTTGAACAGAGGAAAGGGTTACTTGAAAACACTTTGCTATCCTATTATATCCTTCTGCTTTGTGGGCCTCCACCATTTTCATTTTCAGAGTGCTAGGCAGCTTCTTAGAAAAACCCATGGCTGATATTTTTTGGCAAAAGGTTAGAGGAGGCTGTGTTTTTATACAGCTGGGAAATTTACATCACCTGGCCTTTCCTAACAGGCTAATTAAGTAATTATACACTCTAAATGGTGGACTTTCCTCTTCTTCCAGGTAACATCACATCCCTTTCTTTTTATTAACACCACTGCATTTTTGGAGCAAAGATGCAGCAAATCCGCAATCATTTTTATAATTGCGTTTTTCTGGGGTTTTTTTGACTGACTTCATTGAAGTCAATGGATGAAAAAAAAGTGTCAAAAACGCTTGACATGCCGCAGATTTGGATCTGCACCAAACCTGTAAGTCATAAATAAGCAAAGTGTGCATGAGACTTCAGGATTCTCCTTTACTATGCTAGCACTAGGAAACCCTTCAGGTTTTGTAACAAATCTGCTCAGCAAAAAGCAACATGTGCACACAGCCTAAGGGCCCCGTTACACATAGCGACGCTCCAGCGATCCCAACAACGATACGACCTGGTAAGAATCGCTGGTACGTCACTACATGGTTGCTAGTAAGTTGTCAAACAGGCAGATCTACTCAACAACACAGGAACGATACGGCGATCCGTATAACGACCTCGGTGGTCGTTGGGACCTTGTCACAGCAGCGATTCTGACAAAGCAAAATCACACCTGCGTCGCTGAGTTCTGAGTCGCCAACGAGGTTGCTCGTCATTTTTATGGCGTCAAACACAGCGATGCATGCTGGCTAGCGGGACACCAACGATCAAAAAATGGCCTAGGACATTCCAGCACGATCAGAGGTTGTAACGAATTGTAATGCGCTGCCTTCACACTAATGGATGAAAGTATCAAGACCTCCTTGTAATCCCAAACTGTTAGTCAGTGTCCTCTATGCAATATGGGCTCGAGATGATGTAGAACATAATAGGAGCCAATGCAATTACATACATGCATAGAGTAATATCTGACTATAAACATTCTACATGGTATAATTATATTTACATATGAATTTTACTATGAATGAGAAAATGTTTATGTGTCTTATTAGCTGTCATGTTAGTTCTTTACTTTCACAACGCAGCTTTAGCGGAAGCACCAACTATAAATAACACAATTTGTATGACTTTGCTGCAATCAATTTTTTTGCAAATTAATGTAAAACTTTTTCATTTTCTCTTTCAGGACTGTACTTTTTTCACACGTAAAGAAATTCTTCGGTAAGTATTGATCAGGCATATACAGAGAAATTAAAGGGCACTGAAGCTCAACTAGGCTTCACCAGCCTGACAGCATCTCTTTATATACTACATCTTTTTTAAATTAAAGGGTTTCAATGTTTTCAGAAAACTCTTGGGCCCAGGATGCAGTTTGTTTTACAAAAAAAAACAAAACTTTGCTTTACTCACCCTCCCCAGCTCCAGCGTTGTCTCCACCACCCCTCACGGTGTCTGTTAAATCTGCAGCGTGTCAATTCTTTCAATGTTTTTGCTACAGATTTCACCCATATAATGAGTGTGGAAATATCTGCATATAAATGAATGCAGGAAAAATTTGCATATTTTACACAACTTTTTTCCTGCCAAGAGATTTAGAAATGGTGCAGAAATTTCTGAACATATACTTAACGTGTGCACTTTCCCTAAACACTCGGCTTTCTTTAGGCTGTGGTTCCACGGTCCGGAACCACAGCGCATTTGACGGAGTGGAAATTCCGCTCCGTCCTAAGCCCCGCCCCCTTTTTGACGCGCGGTCAATCCGGATGTGTTCCGGACACCTCCGGAACACATCCGGAAAGAACGCAGGGCTACATAGCCCTGTGTTAAATTCGGTTGCGGCGACGCAGCGTCGCCGCAATACGCTAGTACATGCTGCGGTCTGAAAAGACGCGCCGCATGTCCGGATACGCAGGTCTTCCGCCTGCATGTTGTTACGCATAGTGGAGACGGGATTTCTTGAAATCCCCTCCACTATGCTGTAACATCTGGACGCTGCGTGTTTGGCGCTGCGCCAACGCACAGCGCCAAACACGCAGCATTTCCTGAAGGAATCCTGATTGTGGAAACTCACCCTTAGGGACTATAGGTAGCTACAGTATAATAACATGTAGGCAAAACAGTTCTTATACCCTATATACTGATCAGCCATAACACTTAAACCCCCAGTCTTACCTACATCAGTTTTGGAATAGAAGGCACTGAATTAATTAAGAGGTGTGTGCCATGCCAGAAATACTACTCCAGATTTTGTAGCCACACCCTATCCTACTCCACCTCTTCCCTAACTTGTGACTCTGTTTATACTCCGTACTCTTGTGACTCTGTTTATGCTCCGTACTCTTGTGACTCTGCCTGTGGTTCGTACTCCTGCGGTTCTGCTTGTGCCCCCCTTCCGCTACTGCAGAACCTCTTTCTGCAAACTGCAGCTTCTCTCCGCAGTCTTGCGGTTTGCCTCCTGTGTGAACAGGTCTCTACCTGTTCCTTCTTTCACCATTCCCTCCTGCCAGTACCAGTACCTGCACCTGCTGTGTGAACAGGACCCTACCTGTTCTTCATACACCACACCAGCCTGCCCTGTGTCTCAGCCGTGCCTGCCTGCCCTGTGTCTCAGCCGAGCCTGCTTGCTCTGTGTCTCAGCCGAACCTGCTTGCTCTGTATCTCAGCCGTGCCTGCCTGCTCTGTCTCAGCCATGCCCGCCTGCCAGTGTCTCAGCCATGCCCGCCTGCCAGTGTCTCAGCCCAGCTTGCCTGCTCTGTGTCTCAGCCGTGCCTGCCTGTTCTGTTCTCAGCCGTGCCCGCCTGCCAGTGTCTCAGCCGTGCCCGCCTGCCAGTGTCTCAGCCATGCCCGCCTGCCAGTGTCTCAGCCATGCCCGCCTGCCAGTGTCTCAGCCGTGCCCGCCTTCCAGTCTCAGCCGTGCCTGCCTGCTCGTGTCTCTGCCGTGCCTGCTCGTGTCTCTGCCGTGCCCGCCTGCCAGTGTCTCAGCCGTGCCACTGTTCCCCAAGAGGGATCAGCAGCCACAGTCAGACACCACCCTGGAGTGGCACCTGGCAGCTACCTGCTGCACAAGCCTGACCTCACCATCAGAGGCTCCAGTGAAGACTGAGGCAGCTGTCCTAGTCACATCCCTTCCAGGGTAGTCTGGTCTGTGGCACAGTGGGGCCACAACCCCCTGGCTCACGCCCTGTGTCCCAGTCAGGGTGCGAGCGTGACATATACTATTAGCACTTGATCTATAACAGTGTCTAGGGATGAAGTATGTGCTAAAGTATCATCCACATGTATGCCATAAGCTAGAACATTGCCCAGAACATCACACTGCCTCCATTGGCTTGCCTGCTTCCCATACTGCATCCTGGTACCAAGTGTTTCCTAATTACGCAATTACAATCATTGGATCAGACCGCCATCTACCAATGTTGAACAATCCAACTGTGATTCTCTGCAATTTGTTCTATCGTAGCTTTTTGTAGGATAAGACCAGATGAGCTAGCCATTGCTCCCTATGGACATCAATAAGCCTGTGGCTTCCCTGACCCTGTCTCCAATTCAACTGTTGTCCTTTCTTGATATTCTTTATATTGCAAACCCTGGTAGAGACCAACAATTGCTTAGACCCAGCTGTCTATCCATTGCAATGTGCTTTTGTCAAAGTCGTTCACATCCTTGCAATTGCCTATAATCCCTGGTTCTAGGGCACCAATTTGAAGAACTGAGTGCTTTGACTGCTAGATCTACAACATGTAAGATTTATCCAAGGACACACTTTCAATCCTGCTGGTAGATGACAGTGAGATTTATGGCCAGCGATTCAGTGTTATTGACATCTTCTGGATGTGACATACTAGTTACAATGACATCTGACATAGGCCCATTATGTGGGATAGATAGTCCTGTTAGGGTGATACATAAGAACACGCTGTAGCTCGTTGGTTATTCCACCATGTACACTGGCAATAGCTTTCTGAAATTGTGATAAGCGCTTAAAAATGACTTCTGAATATGTTTTAACATGTCACAGAAGATATTTATGGTTTTCTTGCAGGTTACACGCAAGGTTTTATGACTTGGCTCCTACTATAGTTCCAATGGATTACACAGATGACCCTGATGTCAAGCTACCCATGCAACTTATTATTAATATGCCAGAACTAATGGTGAGATTTAGCTGCTGAATCATGAATGAATGTCACAGAAAGGAGTAAATAAAGCCGATGTGTTTCTCAAGGTTTTATTACTGAAAAGCTTCATAAACTAATGGAAAAATCCAAAAAATGTACCCATGACTATGACGGAATGTGACAGATTTGTCAACATATTTTACATAGTATTATCATAAAGGGTCTTCTTGTAAAGGTTTTGTTATGCTGATAATAGTCTTTATAGATATTTAGCACTTCAGCTTAAAGGGGTTGTCCACCATAGGTGATAACTTGCTGATCGGTGGGAGACCTTCTGCTGGGACCTACAACAGTAGGAAGAACGGGGATCTTTTCTCCCCATTAGAATGGAGCTGCAGAGCACGTGCTTGACCATTGCTTCATTCATTTCCTATGGAACTGTTGAGCCCTGCCCTCATCGTTTTCCAGCAGTCCCATAGAGAATGAATGTAGCATCCAACTTGCTGTTCTATCTGGTATCGGGGATAAACGTTTCCCATTAAGGATACAAAATTTCCCACTCGGTGCAGACCCCAAGGACCGCAAGGATCAGCAAGTTGTCATCTGTCCCATGGATATATGAAAACTTATTTTCACTGGACAAACATTTATGCAGTAAATATTGACGAGAAGAAAGACACATGGTAACTTATAAACTTACCTAAGAATTTCCACCATTACAAAAATCGTCTCAAATGTCAAATTTAATCGAAAGGAAAGAAAAATAAATATTATTGACAAGTAGAGTATTAGCCCTTGTAAGTGACGGAAAGAGAAATATCACACGTTGATAGATATGCATTTAGGAATCACTCTGGTGACACATGGGAAGCAGCACGTAGAAGCATAAATACCAGCACTCCACCGATGGCCCATCATGCTGTAAAACTAATAATGGTTCCTGGAAAATTATCATCGACCACTGCAAAGCACATGATGAAAAGGTGAAGACATAGCAGCAACCTTCACTGTAGCTTATGAAATCATGTCCTTTTATATAACACTTACAATAAATAGCATTTTTAACACACACTCTGTATATCTGCCCCCAACCCGACCTGTAAGAGAAGAAAAATAACTTTTATTATACTCACCTGCGGGGCGGTCCGGTCCAAGTGATGTGACTCTACTTAGTCCGGCGCTTCCCATCTGCTTGTGATGCCGTCCTCCTGCTTGCTTCATGTGGATGACACATTCCTGCATCATCCACACAGGCTCTTTGCCCTTTTCCGGCAGCTGCGCAAGTGAGTATAATAAAAGTTATTTTTCTTCTCTTTCAAGTCGGGTTGGGGGCTTATATACAGCATTAGAGAATGCTGTATATCAGCCCTGAAAGGTGATGGCCATAACTCATATCGGCCAAAACTGCTGACCGGTTCACTTTTTTTTTTAATTTTGGTTCAAAGTCGGCACAAGGACTAATGCAAGTCAGCGTGGTAGTGACCATGATCATTTTTACACATGGACCTATGGTCTGCATGTAAAATATCACAGCATGCACTAATTGATCCGTTTTTAGAATCATCGTCGCCCATTATAAGTCAGTGGGTGCACCAAATACCTGTTCACATGGGTTTCCAGCCATGTTTTAACCATTTTTCAAGGATCTTTTGCAATTATTAAGATAGGAAACTGTGTTTGGCCTCTTACTGTATTTTAAAATGTTGATGTATAAAGCAAATGCCATATGAAAGTTGAAAACAGACATACAGAGTACTTACAGATGTCAAATGGATGACAATACAGATAGAAAATCATCTGTTTTTTCCGATTAAAAAATGGTCAATTTTGAATGTGCTCTTCTCCACCTGGCCTGAAGGTTGAACCTCAAGCTTTGCTGACTGGTCTGCGTTCCCTGAGATATCATAATGCTGTAATGCAGTTTGGTAGAACTCTGTTTTTCACTGTTCCTCTGCTAAAGGGAATCCGTCAGCAGGTTTTTGCTTTTTCATCTGAGAGCAGTGCAATGTAGGCAAAGAGAAGCTGAATCCATCGATTTATCACTTAGTTTACTGGGTTGAGAGGTTCTGACACAATCAGAGCTTTTAGATTTAGAATGAAGCAGAGCTGAGAAAGCTAACCTCGCCCCCACCAGGCTCTGTATATACAAAGGATATCCTGAAAACATGACCTGTTGGTGGGTTTTGAGGACTGGAGTTGAGAAACACTGCTCTAGACAGTTATAAAGCCCCTTCTTTGCCCCTTAGGCCGGCGTCACACACAACTACAAAAAATCGGTCCGTTTTATTCGGTCGATTGTCGGATCAAAATGCAAACATCACACATCCTTCTGTCATCCGATTTTCCTTCAAAGATACGATTTAGTCGCATGTGTGTGTACCTTGTAACATCCGATTTTCATCCGACTTGCGAGAATTTCTCGCAGGCTTGCAAAACTGACATATAATGGATCCAAAAGAATAGTATTTCAATCACAAAAGAAAGAATAGATATATACACATAGAACACATATATATATATATATGTCATTGTGACATGTATATATATATATATATTTATAGTTCCTAGACTTCTACATACTGTAATAGCCGCTAATTCAATTGCCGGCTTTTGTGAAATCACAGAAGCCGACATGAAATGATACATTGTTTCCACACAGTTAACCATGTCATTTCCTGTATTTTGATATTTGTTTAGAACTTACAATTACATGAGTGTATTTGTGCAAAATTTCAGACATGTAGGGGTTAATTAAAGGTGTAAATTCATGGAAAAAAATGCGTGGGCTCCCGCTGTATTTTCTCCACCAGACAGACAAAGCAAGCGAGTGGGGGCAGATAATAACAGCCTAGGGAGGGTACATTTTTTTTGTGCCCCCCCTGGCTACTAACATCTGCCCCCAGACACCCCAGAAAGGGCAAATCTATAATTAGATTCGCCCTTTCTGGCACTTTGCCCGTCTATTCCCATTGCCCTGTAGCGGTGGCGAATGGGTTAATAATGTCACCTTAATGTCACCTTAGTATTGAAAGGTGACCTTAAGGCAGGTTAATAATTGAGAGCTGTCAATTAGACAACTCAATTATTAATCCTATTGTATGATAGAAAAATCAAACACACACAGTTTAATAAAAAAGAAGTTTAATGAAATAATCACACAGTTTTTGACCATATTTTATTTTCCTGCTAAAACCATTTCCTGTAATAAAAATAAAATAAAAAAGCAAAATGATTCTTACCAATCCGATGTACAGTCAGGTCCCACGGTGTAATCCATCACAAAGGGTTAACAGGTTACAGGTCGCAGAGAGCTAATAATGCTGTCTCAGACCTGTCTTCCCCTGAATGAATAAGTTCCTCTCCCAGCGAAAGGAGAGGAATAGATTCATGAATGGAGCTTAATTGATTTATTGCCACTTTCACTTCAGTGACCTGACCTAAGGTGAAAGTGGATACAATCAATTAAGCTTCATTCATTAATCACATCCTCTCCTGTCGGCAGGAGATTAGCTCATTCATTCAGGAGCTATCAGATGAGCACGCAGGATTACTTGCGCTGCTTATCTGATTGCTAGTTAACCCTTTGTGAAGGATTACATCGTGGGACGGGACAGATTGCCAGATAGGTAAGAATAATGTTGTTTTATTATTTTATATTTATTTTAGAAGAACAAGGGCTTCGAACGGATTAAGAGTGAAATAGAAGATGGTCAAAAATATGTGTTTTTATTTCATTAAAATTATTTATTCTTAAAGTGTGTGTGTTTTTTTATTTACTTCAATAGGATTAATAATTGATAGTTGTCTAATTGACAGCTCTCAATTATTAACCTGCCTTAAGGTCACCTTTCAGTACTAAGGTGACATTAAGGTGACATTATTAACCCATTCGCCACCGCTACAGGGCAATGGGAATAGACGGGCAAAGTGCCAGAAAGGGCGAATCTAATTATAGATTTGCCCTTTCTGGGGTGTCTGGGGGCAGATGTTAGTAGCCAGGGGGGGCACAAAAAAAATGTACCCTCCCTAGGCTGTTATTATCTGCCCCCACTCGCTTGCTTTGTCTGTCTGGTGGAGAAAATACAGCGGGAGCCCACGCATTTTTTTTCAACGAATTTACACCTTTAATTAACCCCTACATGTCTGAAATTTTGCACAAATACACTCATGTAATTGTAAGTTCTAAACAAATATCAAAATACAGGAAATGACATGGTTAACTGTGTGGAAACAATGTATCATTTCATGTCGGCTTCTGTGATTTCACAAAAGCCGGCAATTGAATTAGCGGCTATTACAGTATGTAGAAGTCTAGGAACTATAAATATATATATATATACACATGTCACAATTACATTATATATATATATATACATATATATATATATATGTGTTCTATGTGTGTATATCTATTCTTTCTATTCTTTATTAAAGCTGTCAGTGTGATTTTACAGTATAGCCGGGGATGAATTGCCGGCTTTTCTAAAGGACACCGATGCGATTTAATCGCAAGTCACACATGCGGTCCGTTTGTAATCAGATTTTTACTCGCTCCCATAGACTTGCATTGGCGATAGTCGACCCACAATCGGTGACAATCGCAGCATGCTGCGATCGCACTCGGACGTTTAAAACGGACCACAAAAATCTGATACTAGGAGCTGCTCCATAGATTAACATAGGGCAGACTGCAATACGATTTTTCATCGTATTGCAGTCGTCCGATTCTGTCGCCAGTGTGACGCCGGCCTTATAGTGATAGTACCTTCCTATTGTGCACAACACAATAACAGTGCTCTCTCTGTGCCCCTACACATTAATAATGTGCCCTCTGTACTTCCTCGTAGTAATAATGCTGTGCCTCCTTAGTCATACAGCACCCTATAGAAATAACATCCCATTGTGCCCCCTCATAATAATAATGCTCCCCTGTGCCTCCCTATGTTATACAGCACCCTATAGAAATAACACCCCCTGCACTCATATAATAATGCTCCCCTGTGCCTCCCTATGTTATACAGCACCCTATAGAAATAACACCCCTATGCCTCTTATAATAATAATGCTCCCCTGTGCCTCCCTATGTTATACAGCACCCTATAGAAATAACACCCCTATGCCTCTTCATAATAATAATGCTCCCCTGTGCCTCCTTAAAGCTATACAGCACCATGCAGTAATAATGTCCTTTTATGTCCCCTGTGCCCAATTGAATAATACTCCCCCTTGAACGCTTATAATAATTACCCCGTACCACTTTATAATAATAAAAACACCTTCTGTGCTTTATTATTATTATTATTATTATTATACCTTCTTTGCTTCCCCCATAATGATAATATCTCAGTTGGTTTTTATACCATGAGAAACGTTCTGGTCCGGTGCAGAAACACGTTGGTAGTGATAAAAATAATTTTGGACTCCCAAGGCTCTTAATTCCCGCAGCGCAGCCAGCTTCCATTTTTTCAACAATCCCCAGTGTGTCTTTTTATAATAATAACTCCCCATTGTGTTTCCTTATTATAATGACACTCAGTGCCTCTTTATTTATATAATACTCCTGAGCAGGGGTATATATATAAATAACAGGCAACCATAGAAAAGTCACTGTCACAGAAAGGCATATCTCCCAATTTTCTAAAGAAACATTCCCATCAAAATTTTTATCCTCTTAATATATTGCTATATTGCAATCGTCATATTATATAGCACTATGTACTTACAATTGCTCATTTTGCTCTTCTACCCAGATAATTCTTCTCTTTTTCATTAGGTCTATGACATTATGTGATTAAAAACTGACAAGCTGAATCTTTCTAAACTCTATGTAGAAACAGGACGTCTCTTTTCCCTATATGAGTCACTGTTAAAGTCCTTGGCAAGGGGGTAGAGGAAGGTAGAGGGACCAGCTCTGTCTGGAGTTGAAGAGGGGTCAAGAAACTTCCTATTTCTACATACAGCAGAGAAAAGAGAAGAATTAGCTGGGTAAAAAGGCAAACTGAGCAATTGTATGTACACAGTGTTATATAATATGATGACTGCAATATATTAAGAGGAGAAAAACTTTGATGGGGTTCTTCTTTATGACATGGTGAGGGATATGTATTGCTGCTCTTGCACAACTATTTTGACCATGCTGAAGCCCCTAATTGGTCTCACCCACTAGGATACCCCTTTCATGACTTCTATAGAGTATGATGAACCCACAAAGTATGATTGTTCCACAAACCCCTCATAGTAAGATGGTCACTACAGCACCCCATAGGCTACAATCCATGGTATTCCCCACCAATATACAGCATGATGTCCACCACAGGCCCCTATATAAAGTATGATGTCTACCAAAGCCCCCCATACAATATGGTCCACCTCAGAGTCCCCTATATAGTATGATGGTACCCCCAACATCCTCTTATATAGTATGATGGTTCACCTCACAGTTCTCTATTTAGCATGATGGTTCACCTCACAACCCCCTATGTAGTATGATGGTCCACCTCCCAGCCCCTTATATAGTATGGGGGTGCCGGCCTCCGGCAGATCACAGTCTAAAGGGAAGCCTGCTGGGGTTATTGACCGAGTCGGTGGCTCTGTGCTCCCTCACAACTGTTAACAGTATCAATGCCAATTCTGTTAACAGTGTAGCACACAATGCAGCCATGGTCAGACAGGCCCTTCTGGCATTTTCCAGATGGCCAGTCCGGCCCTGGATGTAATATATGAGGAATAAAACAGAAGAAATTTATCTCGTACTATACTTCAAAGTGAAACCTTAATGACCTTTTTTGTCATTCCAGGAAAATCCTTTCAAGGAGAGAATTGTGCAGTCTTTTTCTGAAGATGGAGAAGGGAACCTTAGCTTTAATGACTTTGTGGATATGTTCTCTGTGATGAGCGAGATGGCTCCCCGTGAGCTGAAAGCAATCTATGCCTTTAAGATCTATGGTAATTTCTATGTAGTATCATATTTATGTACACCTTTGTATATGTCTGAATTTAGGAGTCATGTGAGAGTCAGCTAAACATTAGTAATCGTCCCGTTCACACAGAAGTGTGATCGGTCTGTTTATATGGCTGCTGATAGGCTGGCACATAGCCGATGAGCAGTCGTTTAACGGTTGCAGACAGCCCATATGAATTGTCCTTTTAATGTTCAAAATGTGTTTTCTCTTCCGTCTTTCTTAGATTTTAACACAGATAACTTTATTTGTAAATCTGATCTGGAAAAAACTCTTAATAAGCTGACACGAGAAGAACTGGAGGAGGAAGAGGTGACTCTGGTTTGTGAGAAGGTTATTGAGGAGGCAGATATGGATGGTGATGGAAAACTGGCGTTCGCAGACTTTGAGAATATGATCTCTAAAGCACCAGATTTTCTCAGGTATTTGATTTTTTGTTTAGAAGAACAGCCAATGTGTGCATTTATATCAGGCTTTTGACACGTGTGATTTAGTAGTGCCTGAGATAAGATATACATAGAATCATAGAATGGTAGAGTTGGAAGGGACCTCCTAGGTCATCTGGTCCAACCCCCTCCTTAAAGCAGGATTCACTAAATCATCCCAGACAGATGTCTGTCCAGCCTCTGTTTGAAGACTTCCATTGAAGGAGAACTCACCATCTCTCGTGGCAGCCTGTTCCACTCATTGATCACTCTGTCAAAAAGTTTTTTCTAATATCTAATCGTTGTCTCCACCCATTCAGTTTCATCCCATTGCTTCTAGTCTTTCCTTGTGCAAATGAGAATAAAGATGATCCTTCTACAATGTGACAGCCCTTGAGATATTTGTAGACATTTTGCAGCAGCAAATGGGAGTCTCTGTTATCCATATAACAAACCTCTAGGCACTCTTTCTGCCATATGATTACCAAGCGATGCTTCTATGTGAGAATGCCATAACAATACCATGCTATCCATAATAATTTAAAAAAGTTGTGGCTCAGTGTAAAATCAGAGACACATACAGGTGCAATATAGTGCAAAAGGCTGCTCTGTAGAGTTTGCATGAATCACAGGACCTACTCCATCGGTCACATCAGCAATCTGTGGCTGCTGGAAAGGAACCCTAAGAACCGCCTCCTATCTCCCAGCATCTGTGTCTCTTCTTTTTATTATCCTGCCTGACTTGTGTGACTTCATCACTGCAGCATGATGCCAATTGACTAATCAAAAGAAGAGCCGCGAATGTCATCAATTAGGAGATGGTTCTCAGGGCTTCTGTCCAGCAGCCAGAGATTACTGACGTGGCCAGTGGACCAGGTCCTGCAAATCAATGTACACCAGCGAGAATTTATAGCCAGTGAGTCCGAATTGCTGAAATAGGAATACTATCACTTTGATTGTATTCTTAAAACAGAAAGTGGTGGCTTAACTTTGTGATTGGTTCTCTTAACTCTAGTGTAAATTTATCTTGTACTAGCTGAAGAGCCCGGCGCTCAGCTAGCATTCAGCTTTCTCCCCATTATGTAGATAGGGCCAAAATTGTTTGGCGATTTGGAACGTGCGGGGGTTAAAATTTCCATTCAACACATAGCCTATGATGCTCCTGGGGTTGAGATGTGCGGGCTGCAAATCATGCGAGTACAACGGTGCAATCATCCGGGCCAAAATTATTTGCCGATTTGGAATGCGCGGGTTTAAAATTTCGACTCAAAACCTAGCCTATGACGCTCCCGGGGTCGAGACGTGCGGGTGTGCAAAATTTCATGCCCGTAATTGCAGATTCCTATGCCGGATATACACACAAGCATTCAGCTTTCTCCCCATTATGTAGATAGGGCCAAAATTGTTTGGCGATTTGGAACGCGCGGGGTTAAAATTTCGATTCAAACATAGCCTAGGACTCTTTCGGGGTCGAGACGTGCGGGCGTGCAAAATTTCATGCCCGTAAGTGCGACGGTGCGGATTCCAATCCCGGACAAACATACCCACATACATACATACACACATACATACATTCAGCTTTATATATTAGATTTTTGTATTTATCTTTATGACAATATTGATTTTCTTGTTTTCAGAAAATTATCTCTTTTTTTAAGACTAAATAATTTAATTCATTTAAAATAAAATGTAGGTCTTCTTTAAAATGTCCCACTAGTTTAGATTGCTTTAGTTGCTTTTAAATAAATCAGTGTAGTACATTTTAAAAATAAGAAACTTTGTAGTATATCTTAACAAAAATATCTGCTTTCTTTTCCTGGATTGATCTTTCATTCTCAAAATGTTCATGACAAGTCATGGTTAAAATGTGTCTTCAGTGGATACAGAATTTCCCATAACTGAGATAGGAGATGACAGTTGGTACTCATAAGATTCTATGGAGAGGGGAAGAGGAGGAGTTAGACACTGACACAGACATTCTGATGCAAGTTCTCAATTGACAGCAACTGTCAGCTTCCCAGAAATCACTTAATCCAGATTTTACCACTGAATACAGAGTTTACAGAGTGCTAGAACAATCCAGGAAAAGACAACATAATTTCTCTAATAAGAAATATTACAACGTTTCTAATTGCTATATATGCTATTGATTTATGGAAATTAAAATTAAGGTTTGTTTTTAAGGCATTGTCATTATTTTTTCTATTTACTGCTAGCTAGATAACCTCTTTTCATTTTCTTTTAGTACCTTTCATATAAGGATATGAATATGCTGCAATTTAATTGAATCAGTGGTTCGGAACGATTGGATCTCAGGCATCCACAGGACCAAGCCTTCCCAAACTGCAAAAAAAAAATTACTTGGCCGTATTTTCACAGAAAGCCGATGTCAAAATAGGAGTTTAGTCTTCTTAAAATTGAATGACGAATTTGCCTGCATTTTTATATTATTAAAGCAAAAAAAAGTTAAAAAAAAGGGTTTTGTATAAAATGTCACTCCGGAAAAAAGATGAAAGTTGACTATGTGGGGCCTTAACACATGGATGTTCATATAGAGCTGCAGAATATATTCATCCACTTCTTATATTTTTGGACACTTATTTTTCTTACTTAGTCTACATTTATCCATCTAGGCTAAAAACATGAAATACAAAGGGCTTATAGTATATCTGATGGAGAAAAGAACTGTGCTGGAGAAGTTGGAACAAAATGCCATTTTGAACTGTCGTTGACCGGCATTTAAGATGTCTCAGGAACAATGGGAACACTTTAAAGAAAGATGGAGAAAAGCAGTGGAAATACTAATAATATAATTTGAAGATCTAATGAGACTTAACATGTAGACATTACATGAATTTAGAATTTGGGGACATTTGTTGGCTTTTTGTAGTCACTTATATGCATTTCAAGCAAATGTTCAAAGTTCTGAAGACTCCATTTGTGTTCTCAATAACAATTTCATTCATTCCGTGTCATATCTTGTGTCCAACAAAAAGAAGACTCAGTGAATAAGTATTTCCAGGTGGCCTCGCCACATACCTGCTCTTAGCGTAAGCAGTAGTATTCATTGAGCTTTACTCTAAGACGGAAGAAAGGACATTTATAAGGGCTAGCTTGAATGCAAGGACAGGTATTATCATCCATGCAGTCTATAAAAAAGGAGGTCACAAAATGATAAGGCCTCTACAGTATTGTGACAAATCAGTGGACTTCTAGTAGGCATTGTGGATGTGGGGCATGTACATAGCAGTACATAGAGGTATTAATGATTTTCCTGGAGTTAACAAGGTGCCTTTTAAAATCATTGTGAGTTTTTGTGCATTTCAAGCAATGGACACATTTGTTTCATTGTTCTGACAAAAATCGTATTCAGTTAAATAAATGAAATATATCTTCTGTTCTAAGTAAAGAAAAATCTGTTGCACAGTCCAGAATTGTCATTCTTTTTCTTTAATATATGATTGATCGTGATGATCTGATGATAAAGCGCTCGTCCAATACCTGTTTTTTGTTAAAGGGAACCTGTCACCGCGTTTTGCCGCTATAAGATGTGGCCACTGGCTTTCAGGGCTTATCTATAGCATTCTGTAATGCTGTAGATAAGCCCCGGGTCCGACCTGAAAAATAAGAAAAACAAGTTTTATTATACTCACCTGGGAGTCAGTCCGATGCGGTCTGCTCCGATGGGTGTCGCAGGTTCGGGTCTGGCACCTCCCATCTTCATGCAATGTCGTCATCCTGCTTGCTTCATGTCACGCTCCTGCGCAAGCGTACTGATCTGCCCTGTTGAGGGCAGAGCAAAGTACTGCAGTGCGCAGGCACTGGACCTTGCTGACCTTTCCCGGCGTCTACGCACTGAAGTACTTTGCTCTGCCCTCAACAGGGCAGATCAGTATGCCTGCGCAGGAGCGCGACACGAAGCAAGCAGGATGACGACAATGCATGAAGATGGGAGGCGCCGGACCCGACCTGCAACACCCATCGGACCGGACCGCCCCCTTGGTGAGTATAATAAAACTTGTTTTTCTTATCTTTCAGGTTGGACCCGTGGCTTATCTACAGCATTCTAGAATGCTGTAGCTAAGCCCTGAAAGGCAGTGGCCAGATCTTATAGCGGCAAAACGAGGTGACAGGTTCCCTTTAAAGTAGTTTTACCACTATTGGAAGTGATCTAATCTGTGAGGAATGAGCGCCCGCGTTGATCCTGAGACTGATGAGGCCACAAATCTAAGTAGTGCAACTGCTTTAGGGCTCTTCATGGCTATAAGTTATAGGGACTATCCAGTCTTGAGCTTCAAGTCTACAGCCACGTGATTGCAGACCTATGAATCCTGACATCACGTGGTCTGCGCCGGGAGCGATGTGCATACTTCGGGCTACATTCTGACTACCGTATTTTTCAAACTATAAGACGCACTTTTTCCCCAAAAAAATTGGGGGTAAATGGGGTTGCGTCTTATAGTCAGAATATACCGTACTTACAATTAGCGAGGTGGCAGCAGGAGTTGGGCAATTCTTGCTGTGGTCCGACGCTGCAGGGTGAAGATCTCACTTCCATCCCGGTGCGGCAGGCTCAGCGGTGCTCAGTGGTGCAGGAGGCTCTGGCGACATTTTTTGAAAGCCCGGAGCACACGCACTTCCATTACCTCGATGCTGTGGCCTCTGGGAAAATGGCCGCCGTAGGCGGCACATGTGCAGATTGAGATCTCGGCAACAAGATCTCGTTGCTGTGATCTCAATCTGCGTATGCGCCATCTCCGGTGGCCATTTTCCTGGAGAACACAGCATCGAGGCAATGGAAGTGCGCGGGCTCCCGGCTTTCTCAAAATGTCACCAGAGCCCCTCGCACCGCCGAGCCTGTCGCATCCGGATGGGTCATATCATCGCCGGACCACCAAAACCCCCTGTGACTCTGCTCCACCAGCGCTGCTAATTCCCCCCCCCCCCAGGGTAAGGTGAATTCAGCATTAATTTTTTTCCCAATTTTCCTTCTGAAAATTTGGGATGGGTCTTATTGTCTGAAAAATACAGTGTATCTCACTACTCTTGGATCGAGCAAGGTTGCACCCATTTAGTCGGCATATGACTGCATGTATGCAAATCACATTGAGAAGAAATTAAAGAGATCCAGCTCTACGTATGTACAATCTTCTTTATTAGGTGAATATATACAAAGTAGGTGATATGGTTTATACAGCCATAAGGACCATCTTTATGGCACCCAATTTTTACAGATACATAACAATTCTGCAAATGGTCCTGTAAAAGATTAATGGCTGCTGAGTAAGAAAACAGACTGCACACGGATGACAAGTGAGAAAAACTCATCCCACTCTCCTGGATGAGAATGTAACCAATTTTCTTACACGTTAGTGTGAGTGTACCCTCAGGGCAGAGAGTAGGACAATTTTTATCTCGCTTGTCATCCGTGTGCAGTCCTTTTTTTTAATAAGAAAAACTCGCCCATGCAAGTCAATAAGTATGTGGATATCATCAGAAGTCCGGGTTCTGTAGACTCGCACAATGGAGAAGATGGAGAAATTTTGTTCTCCATCTTCTCATAGTGTGATCTGATGTCAGCAGGCTAGGAGCGGTGAGCCTCAGTCATGAGAACCACCCTTTAAGATGACTTAAATGAACCAAACATGAATGCATTTTGCCCCTTTTCACATGTAAAGCGCCATGGAATAAATGGCGCTATAAAAATGTATAATAATAATAAAATGCATTAAACAAAGTCAAGATAACCTGCATGTGGTAATTTTCCAATAAACGAGAATTTTTTTTTAACTTTTTCAAAGCATAATAGAAAAGTCCAACAAAGCCTAGGTACGATGCACCTGACATATTTACTCTAGAACCTGTAAGTGACATACTGGATATGCTCTAAGAACACAACAGTGTAAATGCTTGGGCAGAATGGTAATGTTCTGGTAATATGGTAGATGCAGTTACCATTGCCCGTATATATACTACCTACGCTGTAAAACACGCACTCATTACTACAGAAATATGCAAAGCAAAACCTAGTTTGTTAAAGTTTGTGCAATTAAGGCCTCAGATCCTATATAATTTATAAGTACTGATCAGAGTTTGATCAGAGTGTCAGTATAGTGTGATCCGATTCTCTCGGTGTGAACCAAGCCTTATACTGAGGTCCTTCAATTTTGTTTGTCTTATGTGTGATATAATAAGATAATTATGCAGAATGTCCATTAGCCACAGTGCCACAGCCACCTTATACCTCATCTAATTCTCTGTTCATGCAATAGTGAGTTCTACTTTAAGGAATACCTGTGAAGTTGCCAGATGTATGCTCTTACGCTCTTATTTTAGTCCCAGACCTGCCCTGAAATTTTTATTTATTTATTAATTTTTAAATCGACCATACTGTTCCAGATATAGGAACCTTTCTATTTAGTGCTACTTTTTATGGTCTTTAACAAGAGGGTGGTGCTTATAGGGTACTTATGCAGAACAGCCTAAAGACACACCTCCAGAGAATCCTACAAGCATTGCCCCATTGGTTAAGATCATAAAAATTTGCATTTAATAAGAAATTCAAATGTCTCTGGAACCCTGTGCCAAATATATATAAAATCAAAAAGCGAAATAGTCAAGGGAGCAAAAATATGAGCAAAACTGGACAATTTTGACTTGGTGACAGATCCTTTTTTAAACAACAATTGTGGAAATATTGTCTAGCAGTAACAACACTATACACTGTGAATAAAACAATAAGAATCAGAGACGCAGCCAAGATGCTTGTCCATTTTAGTCAGAATGTATTATAATAGTTAATCCACTTTATCAGCTGTGTGGTGTCATTATAAGGAGCTCTTTCTGGGTGTGCATGTATCACAGATATTTTAGTCATTTATCACAAATATTTCCAAAGACAAATGACAAATAATTCTTCTTCAGATGAAGAGGTTATTTCTTCTTGTCCCAAAAAAGAATCTCTTTGGTTTTTCAACCTGTACAGAAAAAAAGAAAAAGAAGATTAGTAATTACTTACTAGTATGTCTATGTTTTTCTCACATTATTGTACTTTATCCAATATTATCCTATTGAGTCTCCCTGTCTAACTAGTTAGGACCTTTCCCCAAATTTTTCTATTTCACCACGAAAAAAGTTTTTGAAGCTGCAGATTATTTATTATGAGGATCAGCAAAACATCATTAGATGGGCTTGTTTATGGATAGTTGTTATTATGAGTGTTTTCTTTTTATATTTTAACTTTTTTCTGTATGAAATAATGATTGTTATATATGTAGTGTAGTGTTTTAAGCAGATCTCCAAACATATTTTTTGTCCTATAAATGATTTGTAATATCATTGTGGATCTATTGCATCTACTATTGTACAGGGTGGGCCATTTATATGAATACACCTAAATAAAATGGGAATGGTTAGTGATATCAACTTCCTGTTTGTGGCACATTAGTATATGGGAGGGGAAAAACTTTTCAAAATGGCCACCATGGTCACCACCCATCTTGAAAAGTTTTCCCCTCCCATATACGAATGTGCCACAAACAGGAAGTTGATATCACCAACCATTCCCATTTTATTTAGGTGTATCCATATAAATGGCCCACACTGTATAACACGTTCTCCAGATCTTGTAGGTCTGTGCGCACAATATATTTGCAAGTTACTTACAGATGGATAGGCTTTGAGTACAGGTCTGTGCCAGTCTGTTTCGCTGTAGTATATAAGCTCTTATTGCTGGTAAACTGGTTAGTGTTTGCTGCTATTTTATTATTATTGTTTATTCATATAGTGCTATTTTATTCTGCAATGCTGATTTTACCCCGTGAAAGTCGTGTGTCCATTATTTGGAATATTTGATAAAAATGTGGCGAAGACGTCCATTGAGTGAAGCTGAATTGTATAAGCTCGCCAACGCTTCAGATTCTGAAGAAGATATCCAACTGGATAAAGTGTCTGAAGATGAGGACTACATGAGTGTGGAGGAAAGGTATTATGAGAATTCTGATTCTGAAGTTGGATCTGATGAGGAGTGATAGACAAACAACTAGTCCAAGGCAAACAATTCAGTCTAAAAACAAAAGTATAATTTGGAACTTGCAGACTTTTGTCCACTCAGAAAAATTGTCCTCTGCTAACATCAGATAATTCTCTAATAACTAGATGCTATTAGAGACGTTTGGAATAAATACATAGAGATTCTTCCAAAATTACACAATACTGGTGAAAATGTCACTGTGGATGAACAACTGGTGGCATTCAGTACGGCATCAAGATATGGATACTTGTGACAGCAGCAGTTCATACACTCAGGTATATACAGGAAAAAATCCTGGAGAAAAACCTGAAAAGAATCCGGGTATGATAGTTGTTTCAGATTTGACATATGGACGAAGGACAAAATGTGACATATGACAACTTCTTTACATCGCACCAACTGGGGCAGCTAATGCTAAAATTTACAATGCTGGACACTGTAAGAAAAAGCAAGCCTGAACTGTCGCAACTTATCCTTGTTAAAAGATGTTCATAGTTCAATATATTACTTTACTGGAGATATGACAGTGGTTTCTTACATTCCCAAAAAAACAAACAAGTCATTCTGATGAGCATGATGCACCGTGAAATTGCAGGAAGCAGTTGAGATGACAAAAAGCCACAGATGATATTAGCCTATAATTCCACCATAGAGGCAGTTGATACACGAGATCAACTAGTAGCTTTGTACACAAGCAAATGCCTACAATGCTTTTGTATTATGGGGTAAAATAAACCTCGATCGGAATGAGAATAAACTGCATAAACAAAGACTCTTTCTGGAAGAATTAGGAAAGTCACTTGTTATGGCATTTTATGAAGAAAAGTAAAATCCCTAAAGTGAAGGAGCAGCAGCCATAGTAACCTGAATCCAGGTGCATACTCAACAACAAGAACTCACAGCCTCCACCAGCACTGGAAAAAGGCTAGAAAGGAAAAGATGGAGCATTTGTCCATCTTCATGTGACAAAACAAACATTACATATTCTAGTTGTAAATATTTATGTAAAGCACATTATTATTATTATTATTATAGCGCAATTTATTCATTGACGCTATACATAATAAAAAACAATTGCAATAATCTTAAACAATACAAGTCACTGACTGGAACAGGAGCGGAGAAGACTCTGCCCACGAGGGCTCACAGTCTACAAGGGATGGGTGAGGATTCAGTAGGTGAGGGTGATGCTGGTCATGAAGCAGTATAGTGGAGTGAGGGTTCCTGCAGGTTGTAGGCTTGTCAGAAGAGGTGGGTCTTCAGGTTCCTTTTGAAGGTTTCCATGTTAGGCGAGAGTCTGATATGTTGGGTGTGATACACCAAAGGGGGTCTTGCTGGATGGGAGATATATTTCTCCCAGCAGACTAAAGTTTGGTCAGGATCTTCCCTGATCACAAGGACCTGTGATGAGGTCATAGTCACGTGAACAGCTCAGGTGATGGTTACCTCACCTGAGGGTGTGGTCTAGGCCTATTTAATAAGGATCTGTTGTAGTGTGTGGGTGTGGAAGAGAAGGAGCTTGGCTGGAGTCAGCCTGGAAGTGTGATTTTTGGTACACTGTGTCAGTGAGCACCAGGAAGCAAATTCCAGACCACCCGGGGAATGGCACCTGGCGGTCCCTGCTGGCCTACAGCCGCTTAGTTAAGCCCGTCCCAACAAGGGTGAGTCTGGGAACAGTGGTTCTCCAAGCTGGAGTATTTTTATGTTCTGTTTTGTTTATGTTATCTGGACTTTAAACCATCATTAAACCTCTGAACTTTGAACTGGAAGCCTGTGTGTTGCCTCATTACTGCGGCCCGGCCACTGCCTACCAGAGCGGATCCCTACATGGGTTAGAGAGCTTCAGAGAAGGGGGAATGCGCGGGAGAAAGCTTGTATGTGATTTTGGGAAGAGGAGATAAGAGGTGAGTAGAGAAGGAGATCTTGTGAGGATTGGAGGTTGCGTGCAGATAAGTACCTAGGTCACAAATATATGGAGGAGACAGGTTGTGGATGGTTTTGTATGCCAGGGTTAAGGTTTTGAACTGGAGTCTCTAGGCAATGGGGAGTCAGTGAAGGGATTGGTGTTGTGAATAGGCTGGAAATGAGTTCTGAGCAGAAGCTCCCTCTGGTGGTTACAAACGGTACTGGACTGTCCAGTGAAGATTGTGAGGATTGGGAATCAGGTGTTACTGACTGGTCTTATATAAGGGAGTCGCCTTCCCATCAGGGTTGCCGGTGATCAATTGTTCTGGTCTCAATCCTTGATTCCTGTTTCCTTGGTAGCCTGCTGTGTCGTGTCTGAATCTCCTGCTAACAGATAAGACATTTTCTTCTTTTTGTTTTTGTGCTTGATTTTTGCATTTTGTCCTGCACTTCTGTGGGGGCCTTCAGGGTCCCTTCTGGGGGCTTTTGCCCTCTCAGTTCAGTTCAGCCACTGATGTTTGTACATTTGCTTTTTCCAGTTTTTTCAGTGGCTGCTGTTTTGTTTTTGGTTACACCAGAGAACTAATTTAGGTGGTAGAGGTCGTGTGATCTCAGGTGTTTTTGAAATTAGTAGAGTTGGTGCTTTTCAGGGTTTTTTGGGATTGCAGTAAGTGCCCTTCCTATCCTTTTCTATTTAGTAAGTTTGGGCCCCAACGTTTGCTCATACTATTTTCTGTCTGTGTCAGTATTTCTTCTTGTCTAACCGCTATTACATGTTTGGGGGCTTTCTATGTTCTTTGGGGATCTGCTCCGGGGCAGATAGCTTTCCTCTTTCTATCTTTAGGTGTAGTTAGTTTCTCAGGCTGTGACGAGGCGTCTAGGACCAACGTAGGAACGCTCCACGGCTGCCTCTAGTTGTGGTGGTTAGTCAGGGTACTGCAATCTCATAGTTTCCAACTGCTCTGGTGTATTTCCTTTTTTGCCTGCTCTCCTCAGCTACCAAATCATAACAGTATCACCGGCCTAAACTGAAAATTATATGGTACTCACAGAAGGGAAAAATATTGTGGAAAGAAAAAAGTTGTCAGAGATTTTTTTTTTTTCTGTTTGTTGCATTTTTTTTCCCTCTATCTCTGGGTGCTGAGGAGGATTTTTTTTCTCTCTCAATGGAGTTTGCACAGTTGTCTGGCCGTGTGGATCAACTTGCCACTGAAGTTCGGAGTATTGCTACCTATCTTGCTAGGTTGCCTGTTGTGGAACCTAGGATCCCCATGCCAGATTTGTTTTTAGGGGATCGAGCTAAGTTTCTGAATTTCAAAAATAACTGTAAATTGTTTTTTGCCTTAAAATCCTTGATTCCTGTTTCCTTGGTAGCCTGCTGTGTCGTGTCTGAATCTCTGCTAACAGATAAGACATTTTCTTCTTTTTGTTTTTGTGCTTGATTTTTGCATTTTGTCCTGCACTTCTGTGGGGGCCTTCAGGGTCCCTTCTGGGGGCTTTTGCCCTCTCAGTTCAGTTCAGCCACTGATGTTTGTACATTTGCTTTTTCCAGTTTTTTCAGTGGCTGCTGTTTTGTTTTTGGTTACACCAGAGAACTAATTTAGGTGGTAGAGGTCGTGTGATCTCAGGTGTTTTTGAAATTAGTAGAGTTGGTGCTTTTCAGGGTTTTTTGGGATTGCAGTAAGTGCCCTTCCTATCCTTTTCTATTTAGTAAGTTTGGGCCCCAACGTTTGCTCATACTATTTTCTGTCTGTGTCAGTATTTCTTCTTGTCTAACCGCCATTACATGTTTGGGGTCTTTCTATGTTCTTTGGGGATCTGCTCCGGGGCAGATAGCTTTCCTCTTTCTATCTTTAGGTGTAGTTAGTTTCTCAGGCTGTGACGAGGCGTCTAGGACCAACGTAGGAACGCTCCACGGCTGCCTCTAGTTGTGGTGGTTAGT
>JARQOD010000004.1:348139591-348241222 GCA_033576555.1 Oophaga sylvatica | reverse complement strand
TTTGGAAGTTTGCTGGAGTCCTGCCTGCATCTCCTGCTTTCAGATAAGATATTTTTTGCTTTTCTTTTTGTGCTTGCCGTTTGCATTGTTTTCTGCACTTTTGTGCAGGTCAGCTCCTCACTGTTTTTCTGCAGCCACTGTTATTTGCTCATTTGCTTTTTCCTGTTTTTTCAGCGGCTGCGGCTTGGTTTTTGTTCACACTGAGTTCTGATTTAGTGGGAGGCGAGATCGTGTGATCTCAGTATTTTTGTAATCAGAATTGTTGGATTTTTGTAGGGTTTTCTGGGTTGCAGAAAGTAATCTCTCCTGTCCTATCCTATTTAGTCTGCTTGTGGCCCCAGCGTTTGCTCAGTCTATTTTCTGCCTATGTTTGTATTTTCATCTTGTCTAACCGCCATTATATGTTTGGGGGCTTCCTATTTTCTTTGGGGATCTGCTCCGGGGCAGATAGCTTTCATCTTTCTGCCTTTATGTGTAGTTATCTCTCAGGCTGTGACGAGGCGTCTAGGATCAACGTAGGAACGCTCCACGGCTACCTCTAGTTGTGTCATTAGTTTAGGAATCTGCAACCCATCAGTTACCAACATCTCAGGTGTTCGGCTGCCCTGCTGTTGTTCCTGTCCTCCTCAGCTACCGAAACATAACACTGGACACTACACTGACAGAAACAGCAAACCTTCTTGCCACAGCTCGCATTGATGTGCCATCCTGGATGAGCTGCACTACCTGAGCCACTTGTGTGGGTTGTAGAGTCCGTCTCATTCTATCATGAGTGTGAAAGCACAACCAACTTTGAAAAGTGACCAAAACATCAGCCAAAAAGCATTGGTACTGAGATGTGGTCTGTGGTCCCCATCTGCAGAACCACTCCTTTATTGAGTGTGTCTTGATTATTGCCAATAATTTACATCTGTTGTCTATTCCATTTGCACAACAGCATGTGAAATTGATTGTTAATCAGTGTTGCTTCCTAAGTGGAGAGTTTGATTTCACAGAAGTTTGATTTACTTGGAGTTATATTCTGTTGTTTAAGTGTTCCCTTTACTTTTTGAGCAATGTATATATGATAAATGTCTGTGATTTAAATAACCCCTTCACGACTTTAGATGTATCCATACATCCTGGTTAGGAAAGACTTCCTGACCTTGGACATATGGATACATGCACAGGAGCTGTGCACGCACGATTGCCGACGGGTGTTCAGCCAATGTGATAGCTGACACCAAACTGTCACTGATAGGAGAGGTGCCCACACAGCTCGGATGTTTAATACCCTAAATATATCGATTGCAGCGTATAGAATGCAAGTAGGGGAATTGGCTCCCTCTCTACTCCGTTTGGAACCCCTGCGACGTTATCGCGAGGGACCAATCGTTGCATTGGTGACACGACGTCGTCATGACAACATCCAGGTCACGAGAGCTAGCAGCTTGCTAAACCTTGCTCATTGCATGGTCTAACAAGCTTTTCTCAGTACAGCACTGACAGTTTATAAAGCAAATGCAATGCTAGTGCATTGCAATGCTTTATAACAGCAATCAGAGCTGTGAAAGTAAAAGTCCTTTAGAGGAACTAAATAAAAAAAGTTAAAGTAAAAAAAATTGTAAAAAATTTTTCTTAAAAAAATCACAAAATAATACAAAAGATGAAAGTAAATTGTACCCATAAGGAGAAATATATATATATATATATATATATTAAAAAAACATAATTGGTGTCGTCGCGTCCATAACAACACAACCTATAAAACTGTCCCACTAGTTAACCCCTTCAGTGAACACCGTATAAAAATAAAAAAAACGTGGCAAAAAACAATGCTTTTTCATCATACTGCCAAACAAAAAGTGGAATAAAACAAATGTAAATAAAAATGGTATTACAGAAAATGTCATCTTGACCTACAAAAAACAAACCACCATATAGCTCCATTAGCAGAAAAATAAAAGATAAAGCTCTCAAAATACTGCTATGCAAAATAATTAATATTTCAATAAAATAGTGTTTATTATGTAAAAATTCCAAAGTATAAAAAAATTATATAAATCTGGTATGGGTGTAATCGTATTGACCCAAAGAATAAAGCTGCTTTATCAATTTTACCACAATTGTATTGGCATAAAAAATTGCTCTTTTTGTTCATTCTGCCTCACAAAATTCAGAAAAGAAAGCGATCAATAAGTGTCATGTGCCCGAAAATGGTATCAATAACAACCTTTACTCGTCCTGCAAAAAACAAGCCCTCACATGACTTTGGGGCAAAAATATGGACAAATTATAGCTCTCAAAATATGGCACTGCAAAATTAGTTTTTGCAAAAAATGCTTCTTTTAATGTGTGACCTGACCTGATGTGAAAGTGGGAAGAAATCAATTAAGCTTCACACATTAATCACTTCCTCTCCTTTCGCCAGGAGAGGAACTGATTCATTCAGGGGGTAACAGCTCAGCAGGCAGCATTAGCTGCCTGCTAGCTGTAACCTGTTAACCCTTTCTGATGGATTACAGCGTGGGACCTGACTGTGCATCGGATAGGTAAGAATCATTTTGCTTTTTTATTTTATTTTTATTACAGGAAATGGTTTTAGCAGGAAAATAAAAGATGGTCAAAAACTGTTTGCTTATTTCATTAAAATTATTTTTTATTAAAGTGTGTGTTTTGATTTTTCTTTCATACAATAGGATTAATAATTGATAGTTGTCTAATTGACAGCTCTCAATTATTAACCTGGCTTAAAGTCACCTTTCAATTGCAAGGTGGCTTTAACCCCTTATTAACCCATTTGCCACCGCTACAGGGCAATGAGAATAGACGGGCAAAGTGCCAGAAAGGGTGAATCTAATTATAGATTTGCCTTTTCTGGGGTGGCTGGGGGCAGATGTTAGTAGCCATGGGGGGCACAAAATAACCCTCCTTGGGCTGTTATTATTTGCCCCCACTCGCTTGCTTTGTCTGTCTGGTGGAGAAAATACAGCGGGAGCCCACGCATTTTTTTCAATGAATTTGCACCTTTAATTAACCCCTACATGTCTGCAATTTTGCACACATACACTCATGTAATTGTAAGTTAAAACCATATATCAAAATACATGAAATGACATGGTTAACTGTATGTAAACCATGTGTCATTTCATGTCGGGTCTGTACTTTCACAAAAGCCGGCAACTGAATTAGCGGCTATTACAGTATGTAGAAGTGTATGAACTAAAAATATATGTATATATATATATATATATGTGACAATGACGTGTATATATTATATATATATATATATATATATGTTCTATGTGTATATATCTATTCTTTTTTTGTGATTTAAATACTATTCATTTGGATCCATTATACAGGTCCTTCTCCAAAAATTAGCATATAGTGCTAAATTTCATTATTTTCCATAATGTAATGATTACAATTAAACTTTCATATATTTTAGATTCATTACACACCAACTGAAATTTGTCAGGTCTTTTATTGTTTTAATACTGATGATTTTGGCATACAACTCCTGATAACCCAAAAAACCTGTCTCAAAAAATTAGCATATCAATAAAAGGTTCTCTCAACGACCTATTACCCTAATCTTCTGAATCAACTAATTAACTCTAAACACATGCAAAAGATTCATGAGGCTTTTAAAAACTCCCTGCCTGGTTCATTACTCAAAACCCCCATCATGGGTAAGACTAGCGACCTGACTGATGTCAAGAAGGCCATCATTGACACCCTCAAGCAAGAGGGTAAGACCCAGAAAGAAATTTCTCAACAAATAGGCTGTTCCCAGAGTGCTGTATCAAGGCACCTCAATGGGAAGTCTGTTGGAAGGAAACAATGTGGCAGAAAACGCTGTACCACGAGAAGAGGTGACCGGACCCTGAGGAAGATTGTGGAGAAGGACCGATTCCAGACCTTGGGGGACCTGAGAAAGCAGTGGACTGAGTCTGGTGTAGGAACATCCATAGCCACCGTGCACAGGCGTGTGCAGGAAATGGGCTACAGGTGCCGCATTCCCCAGGTAAAGCCACTTTTGAACCATAAACAGCGGCAGAAGCGCCTGACCTGGGCTACAGAGAAGCAGCACTGGACTGTTGCTAAGTGGTCCCAAGTACTTTTTTCTGATGAAAGCAAATTTTGCATGTCATTCGGAAATCAAGGTGCCAGAGTCTGGAGGAAGACTGGGGAGAGGAAATGCCAAAATGCCTGAAGTCCAGTGTCAAGTACCCACAGTCAGTGATGGTGTGGGGTGCCATGTCAGCTGCTGGTGTTGGTCCACTGTGTTTCATCAAGGGCAGGGTCAATGCAGCTAGCTATCAGGAGATTTTGGAGCACTTCATGCTTCCATCAGCTGAAATGCTTTATGGAGATGAAGATTTCATTTTTCAGCATGACCTGGCACCTGCTCACAGTGCCAAAACCACTGGTAAATGGTTTACTGACCATGGTATTACTGTGCTCAATTGGCCTGCCAACTCTCCTGACCTGAACCCCATAGAGAATCTGTGGGATATTGTGAAGAGAAAGTTGAGAGACGCAAGACCCAACACTCTGGATGAGCTTAAGGCCGCTATCGAAGCATCCTGGGCCTCCATAACACCTCAGCAGTGTCACAGGCTGATTGCCTCCATGCCACGCCGCATTGAAGCAGTCATTTCTGAAAAAGGATTCCCGACCAAGTATTGAGTGCATAACTGAACATTATTATTTGATGGTTTTTTTGTTTGTTTTTAAAAAACACTTTTATTTTATTGGACGGGTGAAATATGTTAATTTTTTGAGACAGGTTTTTTGGGTTATCAGGAGTTGTATGCCAAAATCATCAGTATTAAAACAATAAAAGACCTGACAAATTTCAGTTGGTGTGTAATGAATCTAAAATATATGAAAGTTTAATTGTAATCATTACATTATGGAAAATAATGAAATTTAGCACTATATGCTAATTTTTTGAGAAGGACCTGTATGTCGTTTTGCAAGCCTGCGAGAAAATCTCGCAAGTCGGATGTAAATCGGATGTTACAACTATGGTCAGATGCGACTAAATCTCATCTTTCCAGGAAAATCGGATGCCAGACGGATGTCTGTTCATTACATTTTGGTCCGATAATCGACCGACTAAAACGGTCCGATTTTTTGTAGTTGTGTGTGACTTCGGCCTAAGGCCGGGATCACACATGCGAGGAAATCGTCCGATGCTCGCATGTGAAATCCCAGCTCTGGCGCTGGCACTCAGGAGTGGAGTGCGCGGCTGCATGTATTTATATACATGCATGTATTTATATGCAGCTGCTCGCTCCACTCCTGAGTGCCAGCGCCAGAACTGGGATTTCACATGCGAGCATCGGACGATTTCCTCGCATGTGTGATCCCGGCCTAAGGCTTGGTGCACATTTATCCTGCGCTCTGCAGGTTAAATCTCTGAAATACACAATTCAAACAGAACCCCCGACAGAAGATTCCCTATAAGGAGGCAGATAAAGTAACTTTGGATGTTGTCTGGCCTAAGATCCGGCGATGTTCGTCTTTTTAGGCGTGCATAAAATTGCGGTCAGCCACAGTTTTGCGCTCCTCTGAAAAGAAGAACACCGCTGAACAGAGGCCAGATGGAGTCCAGAGTAACTCTGCCTCATTATAGTGAATGGATCCCTCAGAGGTTACATCTGAATCACATCATTTAAAGATTTAGATGGAAAGTGACTTGAATGTAAGTGCTCAGCGTAGAGCGCCAGATAAATGTGATCCCAAATGTTATGGAAAATGTTCCGAATAAAAGCTTCAACTCAATCCACAAAAAGCAAGTCCCTACTCAGGTCCTTCATCTGTTGGCAATCAAGGGTTCAAAAATATCGGCCAGAGTCAAAATAAATACTCCTTGGGGGAGCACGAATGCGAAACACACGTTGGGGTCTCTCTGCCCACACTTCAACAAGGATGGTCTCTGATATTAGGCCGGCGTCACACTAGGTAGGAATGCGGACGAGTGAGAGGCGTGAAAACCACGCATTACACAAGGACCAATATTTTTCTATGGGGCAGCTCTGATCATGCATATTTTTCTTGGGCGTATCTTACGGTGTGAGACACCCACAGCATGCTGCGATTGTACGCGTATTACGGCTGTTGTACGCCAATGAAAGTCAATGGGTGCGAGAAAACAATGGATTACACACGGACCAGGCGTGTGACTTGCGAGAAATACGGAATACTTCTGCAGCTCACAGGAAATGGTTCAACACATGCAGGAGGAAGCTGACACATGCAAATTAGCTCAAAAAGAGGGCCAGACATCCCGGAAGGACGCCTCCACGGAGTCGGCCATGATGTCAACACTCATCAATGTGGACATGTTGAGACTCTTGCTGCAGGAGAGGGCCGAAATGTGCCGCAAAAGAGATGCACATTACGTGGAACGTGCAAGGAAAGAGGCGGCATGGAGGCGCATCTGTGGGAAGATGTTTCACCACTTTGGCGACAGCCCACGCGAGAAGCATCAGCGAATCAGTAAGTTACATGATTTTTTCACAATTTTCTTAACACTCACAGCGTAGTTCTAGAGCACAATTAGCCCCCCATTTTTTGCTCTTATTTTATCCGCCAAATTTGTAGTATGTCCCTTCCTACTAGACCCCCATGACTATATAACGTGTCTGCAGAATAATTATGTTTTGTCCAGCTAGCTAAATGATTACATTATATGTCTCATTGCAGTGGATGATGTTATGAGAAGATGGAGAAGCAGCCGCGAACAATACAGGCAGCAACGCCAGCAGAGGGCCAAAAGCGGGTCAGCAGCACCCAGAAAGCGAAAGTACGTTTACTTAGACAGGCTGGGTTTTCTTGCACCTATTCTGGATCTCAAACCGTAATACATACATCACATCACATACCACATATGCAGTTTAGGGTCACCTCTCAAACATGTTCTAATCCCCTTTTCCCCTTTCCTTTCCCAACAGATCTGATGATCCTCCTGCATGGGCGCCTACACCTCTACCCATTCCCCCACCGAAACAACGTTGGCAACAACAGGGTCAAATGGCTGCCTATAATCCGACTTCCCAATATGACCACTTGTACAGATCCAGTGTTGCAGGCTGGTCCCAACCTGGATGTGCTCAACATGGTCATATTGGGGGGTATGATTCTCGTGTGTATCATCTTACACAGGAATATAATCTCCCTTTTCTGTATGGCAATGTGCCCACACACCAACCTGACCATGGCCAGATGTTAGCTCAGGGGCCTGAAAATCTACCCCAACTGGGTGATGCTCAAGGTGTTGATCCTACCCAACCACAAAGAGATGCTGGGAAGCCGCCAACCCCACCACCCACATACCACCAGCTGTGATTGTGTATGTAAATTATATTTTTTGCTTGAAAAACAAGTTAGTCATGGTTTTATATTTACTTTAAACTCCTATTGTGTCTAAGACATTAGCAGTAATTTAGATGCCTGTAATCAACATATGCTAGCAATATGCTGTTCACTAGGCATAGTCAACCTATATTATTTTCATTATTTGCTCCTATTGCGAGAAATGGTAGTTATTTTTTATCATTTATTTTAACAACATGTTGTGTAACGCATATTTGCACTAATTTGAATGCCTACAAATACCATATGGTACTTAGCTGCTGGTATGTGGGATATGGGAAAATATTATTATTTCGTTAGATATTATAATTTCCACCAATGTTTGTTATTTTGTCCCCATCCCTGTTACAAATTGTTGGCTAATGCATCATTGCATTAGTCTAGTCTTACAACCTAACCAATTGGGGCAGATACCACTAGTGGTAGTGAAAGTTGGTTATTTGGTTAACTGTAATTTCACTCCATGTTGGCTATTGCATATTTAAAGCAGTATAATCTTGTCAACCAAACATATCTGTAACATATTATCAGCATTACCCATAGTCACTATTGGTTTTGGCCTTTACATACTATTATGTATGGAAGAATTTGTAATGTTGTCATGCCTTATTTTTGTTCTTGTGTAAGACTGCACACTTACACTATTGTGCTGTAACTAAATATACCATATGAAGCTAATATGGTAGTCACTACCTCAAGTGGCAGTTTACACATTTAAGTATCTATTTTTGTAAAAAGTGTGGAGTATTTTTACATTACTTTTTTGTACTCAAACACAAACACATGTGTTATGACCATTAACACCAGACAGAGACTATGAGAATATGGGAAGTTGCACTGGTCCTCAAATCCCCTGGCAATCCTCTTCCTGTCTTACATCTTTGGCTCAGCCATCACCAGTTGATGAAGTATGTAACACAGTTGTGAGCAGGTATCACGAACAATGGCAGAGATGTTAGACGCCCCCATACAAAAATGCAGATGGAGTGCGGAATATGCCAGTAGTTAATAAGCGACAAGTAACCCAATGTACAGAAAACAATCAATGCACATGCACAAAGATTAATCAAACACACTATACATAACCCTTACATGATTGAATGTCAAAACAATCATAAGTTACATGTAGGCCAAGTACCATTTTACTCTAATGTCAATATTCACATCATTGTTCAGGTATTTCAAGGTCATATATGGGCTAGATTATCAGGATATTTCTGCAACAGCCATAATGGTAAATGGAAACTAGTGGTAAAACAGATCATCAATAGACAGTATGTAGGTAAGAGATCCAGACGGTTGCGTAAGGAGAAGTAGCTCCTGTGCACAGATAGCTTTCCGCATCCTGGTAGGTGATCCCTGGCCGCACAATCTCCCACAAAACCTAACATCCAGGAATGGTCATCAGACAAACCTGGACAAAATAATATGGGAGAGGCTGCAGACATGCATTCAGGCGGTGAAAATGGGCTTTATTGAGTGGTTGCCTCAAATGCGTGCAAGCCCACATTCGCCTCCTCCTTCGCGGATCGACGATCACTGGGTAGGCTGGCCAAAGCGGCGGGACAAAACCCAGTTGGACAACACTCTATTATTTGGGGTGAACTGAAGACTCTCAGACATGTTGGCAACCAAGCAGCAGCCCTCCAACGCAAGCAGACCACAAAAATGGCAAGATTGGTGGTTGCAACTGGATGCAGAGGCAATAAATAGCCTTGCTGATGATGATTTGAATGAGTTTCAGGCCTAAAAAACCGTTAAATTTCCATTTTGCAAGGCTGCGACAAAAATACACTATATGGATGCCATACGGATTGCATACGGATGCTTACATGTGTGTAGCCCTGGTGTGAAGGCACACGCAGTACCCTGGAGAATGTGTGGAGAGATAGCAGTTCAATGCTCTATACCCATTCACTCTACATACACTAGACACACCCTTAGGGTAGTGTAGTCACTCGTAGGGAGTGGTCAGTGTGCATTCATTGAGTGATTGAGGCAGTCAGTTTCCTGTCCTCGGACAGGGCAGACGTGACACAGTCTAGCCTGGACCTGGAGGGAGGAAGCAGTCCAGCCTGGTTCTGTCAGCAGTTCAGCAAGTGGAGGCCAGTAAGGGCGAGATATAGATCACCTCAGCCTGGTCAGAGCTGTACCTCACTTGAAGACATTTATTGAGAAGGAAGAGTTTAGTACAGATACTTCAGTCTCCTGTCCCAAGGACAGTGAAGGTTCAGAGACGTGCTCCTGCCTAGAGGAATACTGAGATTCTGGCAACAAACTCTGAAGGAAGAAAAGAAGGGATTGATTATATGACCTTTGAAAGTGTGAGTGTTTATGCTACAAGCGCGGACAAGGCGAAAGGCACAGTGGAAGGAATATTTAAAAGTGCTTTTGGATTGGAGAAGTCCTGCACATTGTTACCGGTCACTGGGGACCGAAGGATCACTATAGCTTCACGCATAGTGGTAAGAAAACCAGAGGCTTACCGGACCTTAGGTCGCGGCAAGCAGCCCTGAAGAGTCGGTACGTAACTGGGGTCAGGGGGAGTGAGGACCTTGAGTCTCTGCAGGACAAGATAGGAATTCAGCTCTCTCACAGGAAGGCTCCGACCACAAAACTGACCGGGCAGTACAGCTTTGGAATAGCTGGAGTTAATAGAGGGAACTACGCTTTATGCTGGTTGAACTCATCATTGTGAAAGTAAAGGAGGCCCCTAACTTGTCCAGCTGCTATCTTGAAACACATTCTCCATGGATCAGCCTCCCTGGGACCTGCCTTACCATCTTACAAGTAAAAGGTATGGAAAGACGCTGACAGTGTGAGACTGAGTTATTTATTTGCATGCCTGCACAACCCTGCTTTAACTACCGACCTGAGGGAAGAGTCCCACCTGTAGGGGACCCGACATCTAGCTGCCTCACCATCCCCTCAGAGATCTACAGCAGCGCTGGTACAAATTACCAGAGACTACAGGTGGCGTCACGAACTGTAAATATATCTTTCCCCTGTAAATATTCCCCCCAAACATACGCCAGACCGCCAGGGCCACAGACCGAGCCACCGCTACCTGTGACAACCCCATAGACTTCCATGGGCTCGGCTCTGAGTACCCCATTGCCCTGGTAATCCACAATTGTGGTGGCGGGTCGATACACATGCGCTAAATACGCAGTCGCACCCTGAAAAAGCATGAAATACGCATTGTTGCGCCTGCAACATTTTGGCGTAATACGCTCGTAAAATACGGTCCGTATTTTTGTACGGTGAGTGTATCTCCGGCCTTATATTTACAATTTTTATCCAGACTCCACTATTTATTTTGACTCTGGCGGATATTTTTGAACCCTTGATTGCCATGGTCATCATTCTATATCTCTATATACATTTCTTGTAGGTCTGTATTTTTTGACCACATATATTACCTTCTTTGCACTTTATATGGGATATTATTGATTTTTGGGAGATACTCTTGGTTAAGTCCGCATATTTATATGTTATGTAGGTCTGTTTTGACCATATTTGTAGCACTTTTTGTACTTTATATTAGATATTGGAAATAGTATTGTTTCTCCAGCGATCAGTTCAATGATAGGGTAAAATATAGCTTTTATTTATCCATTAAAAAGTTCCATGTTTCTTCAATAACAATTTTGCATGTAGTCAATCCCTTTTGGACGACATGTTTCGACACTACATGTGTCTTCCTCCAGGTCCAAGTGAGGAATGAATCAAAACCGCATATATACTATAAAGCCAGGGAAAACACCACTGAATTTCCAGGTGTCACCCTTTCTAGAAACTAGCTGGTGTGTATAGAAGATTCCAAGTGGATTTAGTTCAGCCAAGTTAACCCTATAGCCAGCAGTAACCCTTTGCGGTGTTGTTCCATCCCTAAGGACTTTACAAACATGAAAAAACCAAATGATTAAAATCAATATTATATACAAATAAAATCAAACAATAACTATAAGATACAGAAATTTATATGAAATATTCAGATATTCCACAGCACAAGAATAGTTAATATTGGAATTATTTGATACTGGATCCAATACTGTTACTATGGAACCACTATTATAGTATCACCATTTATATTTAATATTACGTTATCAAGTCCATGCGGCTATTCAAACCACACGGCATTCAAGCTTCCAGTAAAAAAATCCACTTAATTTCTCTTGCCAGGATTTTTTTTATATAAATTGCCCCAATGGTGGGCTTGGACACTTTCTCTATTCCTTTGAAGGAGAAAAATTTAGATCTCCATTATGTTTGTTAGCGAAATGCGGTGAAACTGCAGAGTAACCTGCCAGCGGTAAATTAACCGCATCGGACAAGTGTTTACGGATGCGTTTTTTCAGAGGGTTCGTAGTACAACCTACATATTGAAGTTGACAAATATTGCATTGAATTAGATAAATGACATTGTCTGTATTACAATTTATAAAACTGCGTATTGGAAACTTTTTTATTTTTAAAGGAGACAATTTTTTATCTTTTATGGCATCTTGGCAACATTTGCACACGTAAGGCTATGGTTCCACGGTCCGGAAACCATAGCGCTTTTGACGGAGCGGAAATTCCGCTCCGTCTAAGCCCCGCCCCCTTTCTGACGCGCGATCTTTCCGAGGTGTTCAGGACACTCCGGAACACCTCCGGAAAGAGCGCAGGCTACATAGCCCTGTGTTAATTATGTTGCGGCGACGCACCGTCGCCGCAATACGCGAGGACATGCTGCGGTCTGAAAAGACGCGCCGCATGTCCGTTTACGCAGGTTTTGCCACCTGCGTATTGTTACGCATAGTGGAGACGGGATTTCTTTAAATCCCCTCCACTATGCTGTAACATCTGGACGCTGCGTGTTTGGCGCTGCGCCAGCGCACAGCGCCAAACACGCAGCGTTTCCTGACCGTGGAAACTCACCCTTAGCTCCACATTTGTGGAGACCAACGGCACTGAGCCAGTTTTTTCTTTTGATCTCGTTCTAAGTCCACAAATAAACTAGGAGACAAAAGGTTTTTTAATGTAGTCGCTCTTTTTGGCACAAATCGGACTGTGTGATTGTCCAAGATTTTTCTGAGAATTACATCTTGTTGTAAAATAGGTAAATATTTCCGTATGACATTAGTGATCTGACTGAATTGTGGACTATACCCGTAGTGAATGTAATGATATTATTTTTGTTTTTATTTTCCTTACATTTATGTTGAAGTAAAGAATCTGTGCTGATGTTACCAACAATGAATTGGGCTCTTTCCAAACACCACTTGGGGTAACCACGGTTTTGTAATCTGCTACAAACTTTTTCATGCAAGGATTTATCCCAATCCGTTTTCCGTGGGACCTGCAACCACAGGCTGGACTTATTCCTGGTTTTCTTCAAAGCGGTGAGCTGGCTATGCCAAAAAATTATTTTTTCTTATTTTTTTATATTAGATATAATTTTATTTCTATACTTGTGACTCTTTTAATATGCGTATGTCCAATTGTGAGCTTCTTATCTAAACTAATAGCTATATTTGATATATATTGGTCTAGTCATTTTGCTGCTAATATACTGGCCTAATTGAGTGTGGTATCTAGGTGTTGCTGATTCCCTTGTTCTTATGATGTAATATAATATACTATTCAGTTACTTTATAATTTTTGTATTAATAATATTTGTACATTTTTATTTATTGCTCCTTTGTCCATTTCTTTTTGGGTTTTGTATTATTATGGATGAGTTTTTTTTTTATTTAGCTTTTTTTTGGGATTATTACCAAGGGATGAACCTAGCGACAACACAGCCCCAACCCCCACCTAAGATGCATTAACCTCAACAATAAATGGGTGGGAAACATTGGGTTGAATAAGTACAGGAGCAGTGGAAAAGCATTTATTCAAAGAAGAAAATGCCTGACCGGCGCAGTCGACCACCTCTAGAAATCGTAGCTTCTGACCTGGGATCATGTATCATATATATAATCACCATGACTACTAACAACAACTAGTTTATATCACCCAAAAATTCAAAGCACATGTAAAAGCGCAGAGCTTGGGAAAAGAGTCAGCAGGTTCATGATGGGTAAGGTGACTTCCTTTTTCGGTGATGATGACTCTTTCACTTCCATGTGCTTAAAAATTTTTTGGTAACATAAACTAGTAGTTGATGGTAGACATGGTGCTAATATATGATACATGATCCCAGATCAAATACACATGCACTTTATCAGAATTATTATCAGTTTGTTGACATTACTTAGTCTCCTCATAAATTCTTAGCTCATGTCATTATATGAGGATAGGGATATACTATGATCCCTACATAATCACATGTTTAGGATTCTCACCACCCTCGCCCAGTACGTTTTGTGGATCATTTGCTATAAACACCTGTGTTCTTGCTTTTTGTTGACTGTTTTTATAATGCTGTTCATTGGTTTTGTGCCTGTCTGTGTTAGATATTGATTAAAGATACTTTGATATATTTTTTACATATATGGACTATGACTCCGATAAATACTTAGCTGTAATGGCTATGTGTCCCTCTGCACTAATGTACGTTTTGCACTTCATCAACAGGAGGCAAAAGTCATGAATATTCATCCATAATTTCATTGATAGGAGGCCAAGGTGCATAGGTGCATACATTTATGCACATGGCTCTGATACTCAATATTGAATAAATTGAGATATTTTGCCAATTTTCCATCCATCTTTAGATCCTGTCATTTCCATATATCCATGACTTTTTCTTCTCGATTTTGGGTTTTGCGATGTCAATACTCGTGAGTGTATTGTTGATTTAGAATCATCCAGCAACTATTGGGGTTAAAATGGTTCTAGCAGACAAGGAGTGGTTAGCTCAGAAAAAGGGAATACTGGGGAAAGTTATTATTGTGTCCTGGACATCCAAGAAGATGGTGTGTGCTAGAGATTCTCCTGTCAGTCTGTAATCAGACAAGCTGTATAGACCAGTTCTTCCTGAGAAGCGATTGCTGTAATCATAGAAGCAGTCAGGACAGCCAGGAGCATCTTTATTACCTCAAGATAGAAGTGAGAGAGCTACAGCACCAAACTCATCCCACTCCCCCCACCTCACTACATGAACAAGGTACAGTTCCGCTTAGGTTAAGACACTGTACGTGAATAAAAGTTATCTGTGAAGATACTTTCAAATATGTTGATGGAGCATTGCATGAACAGAAGTGATTCTGTGTGATGAAAAGAAGCTTGAATAAAACCCCTGTGATTAACGTCAGCTCAGAACTGTGTCACAGATGTATGCCTATAAACTGTTACGTCCACTCTACTGTGAAGAATTATAATTAATGGTCACCCTGAGTAAGATTTAGTCAGAATTCCAAAAAGAACTCATGTTTCCTTTGTATCGCCTTCATATATAGTACTGAGTGGCATGCATGCAGCAATATATATACAGTGGGGAAAATAAGTATTTAATACACTGCTGATATCGCAAGTTTTCCACCTACAAAGAATGGAGAGGTCTGTGATTTTTATCGTAGGTACACTTCAACTGTGAGAGACAGAATCTTAAAAAAATCCAGAAAATCACATTGTATGATTTTTACATAATTTGCTTTTTGTTGCAAGAAATAACGATTTGATACAATAGAAAAACATAACTTAATATTTGATACAGGAACCTTTGTTTGCAATTATAGAGGTCAGACGTTTCCTGTAGTTGCTGACCAAGTTTGCACACACTGCAGCAGGGATTTTGGCCCACTCCTCCACACAGATCTTCTGCAAATCTTTCAGGTTTCGGGGCTGTCGCTGGGCAATATTGAGTTTCAGCTCCCGCCAAAGATTTTCTATTGGGTTCGGGTTTGGAGACTGGCTAGGCCACTCCAGGACCTTGAAATGCTTCTTATGGAGCCACTCCTTAGTTGACCTGGCTGTGTGTTTCTAGTCATTGTCATGCCGGAAGCCCCAGCCGCGGCCCATCTTCAATGCTCTTACTGAGGGAAGGAGGTTGACCAAAATCTTGACATGACCCCATTCTCCCTTCAATACAGTGCAATCATCCTGTTCGCTTTGCAGAAATGCTGTCCCAAAGCATGATCTTTCCCCCAGCATATTTCGAGGTTGGGACGGTGTTCTTGGGGTTCTACTCATCCTTCTTCGTCCTGCAAACATGGCGAGAGGAGATGACACCAAAAACTTCTCTGGATCAGTCAGATGTCATTGGAAAACTTCAAATGGGCTGGACATGTTCTGGCGTGAGCAGGAGGACCTTGCATGCGCTACAGGATTTTAATCCGTTGCGGTGTAGTGTGTTACTAATGGTAATGTTTGAGAATGTGGTCCCAGGTCATTGACGAGGTACTCCTGTGTAGTTCTGGGCTGATTCCTGACCTTCCTCAGAATCATTCTTACCCTAGGAGGCGAGATTTTGCATGGAGGCCCAGACCAAGGAAGATTGACAGCCATCGTGTTTTTCTTCCATTTTCTAATAATTGTGCCAGCAGTTGTTTCCTTCTCACCAGCTGCTTGTCTATTGTCCTGTAGCCCATCCCAGCCTTGTGCAGGTCTACAATTTTGTCCCTGGTGTCCTTAGACAACTCTTTGGTCTTGGCCATGGTGGAGAGGTTGGAGTGAGTGTTATTGATTGAGTGTGTGGACAGGTGTCTTTTATACAGATAATGTGTTCAAACAGGAGCAATTAATGCAGGTAATGAGTGCAGAGTAGGAGGGCTTCTTAAAGAAAAACTAACAGATCCGTGAGATCCAGAATTCTTGCTGATTGGTAGGTGATCAAATACTTATTTCATGCAATAAAATGCAATTTAATTATTTAAAAATCATAAAATCATTTTCTGTTTTTTATTTAAGATTCTGTCTCTCACAGTTGAAGTGTACGTGCGATAAAAAAATTACAGACCGCTGCATTCTTTGTAGGTGGGAAAACGTGCAAAATTGTGTGTGTATATATATATATATATATATATATATATATTAATATCACAAACACACATTGTATATATATATATATATATATATATATTTATATAGGGGTTATTATTGTATTAGTAGTCCTTCTCAGACTGTTAAGGTGGCATCACTAGTGAGGCGCCAGCTACTTGCTCTCATATAAGTGATCATATGCTCATGACAGCCTGAGTGTCTCCTCTATCATTGATATTATCATTCTCCAAACCATTAGCACATGAGAACAGAATTATATTAGGGTAATCCCGAGAGAACAGGAAGTTTGCAAGAAAAAAAAAAACAGGAAAATTGCACATAAATGACATTAAATATAACATCAATTTCAAATGTGTTAAAGTTGGAGCATTTACTGAAATGCTTTCCAAGGATTTAACAAGAAAAATATATCTTTGTTCTGTGTTAACTGGGAAGGGAAGATGGCCAGTATGTATAACACATAGTGGAAATGAAAATCTGTAACATGATATCTGATCTGGATAAGTGGATGTTTTTCTCAAACAGGTTATCTTTCAAGAGATTTAAAGGGGTTATCCCGGTTACATTTTTCCACTATGGGTGAAAGAACCAACAGGCAGGTAGTTTCTAACTACCTGCCTGATGAGCCTAGCGGCGTCAACAGAGCAACAGCTTCTCATTTGCTCTGCTCTGTTGACGAGGCATAACTGCTGATGTCATCCTGATTGACAGCCGGCTCCTTGCTGCCTAAAGGCCCCATCACACTCTTCAATGTCTCAGCGATCCCACCAACGATCCGACATGGATGGGATCGCTGGGACATCGTTAGCTGATCGCTGGTGAGCTGTCACATGGCAGACTCACCAGCGATCAGGACCAGCGAGCACGCTGGTATCCAGGCTAAACATCGGGTAACTAAGCGCTGCGCGATGCTTAGTTACTCGATGTGTACACGGGATACCAGCTCCCAGCTTCTATTGTATGCACTGGGAGCTGGTATCCAGGGTACATATCGGGTAACTAAGTGCGGCGCCGCACTTAGTTACCCGATATGTACCCTGGATACCAGCTCCCAGCTTCTGCTGTACGCTGGGAGCTCGCTGATCGTTGGTCTCCCGCTGTCACACGTAGTGATGCGCGCTGGCCAGTGGGAAACCAACGATGAAAAAATGGTCCAGGCCATTCGATGACGATCAGCGATACCCAGCAGGGGGGCTGGTCGTCGCTGCGTGTCACACTAAGCTAGATCGCTGGCTAGGTCGCTGTTGGGTCACAAAATCAGTGAGGCTTCAGCAATCTCGCTAGCGATCTCGCTTAGTGTGACGGGGGCTTTACTCTTGTCAATCAGCATGATGTTGGCAGCCATGTCCCCTTGACAGAGCAGCCCGAAAGAATAACTGAATTACCGGCAGTAGCGGTCGGCCACCATTCTGAGTTAGATCAGGATTGAACAGGCAGGTAATTTTGTCTCTGTTAGAATCTACCTGTTAGTTTTTAGAACCATAGTAAAAAAAAAAAAGATGGTCCTGGACAACCCCTTTAACTGTACCAATAATTACTACCCCATTATCCTCCTCATATCTATTTATCTTGTGAATATTGCATTGACTAAAATTTATACAGTACGTCCAAACCATTTTTTAATGTTTTTCATAATAAACTCACTTGTATGACAGAATGTATCCAAATGTTCTCTGGCTTAATCTGATAATGAAATGTCCCAGCTCCTTGTTTTTCAGAAGTTCTTCGCAGTCTCTGAAATGAAATTCAGTGTGTTCACACTAATTAAGTTCAAACACATTCATATAATACATTTAGTTATTCAATATTAAAATGTACATTCATAGAATAGAGAACCATGTTGTGTGTTGTCAAAATATGCACACCATGAAATTGTCATAAATAATAACACTTAATAATTACAACAATACAATATCAAATAAGTAGATGACTTCCTTTGTCAGCCTGACTCCCTTTGCGTGTGCAGTAATGATTTGCTACTTTGCCCACTGTTGGGCAAAGCACACTGCGCACACGCAAGGGCCCTGTTTCAACGAGCAAGTGCTGACACTGTACGCTGTCTGTGATATTCACAGACGAAAATACGTGAGACCAGCCGAGGAGCGGAGGGGGGGATGCGAATAACCGCCGCCCATCGGACCGGACCGCAAGTATTTGCATACAGAAATACGACGTTTACGAAGGTATTTTGCCATGAAAACTTGGGTGTCAGGATATATGATAGGTACCAATAGATTACTTATGGGATGCACTATTCAGTCATATCTTTATCTGATAAAGCAAAAATGGGGTGACAGATTCCCTTTAAGTGATTCTTCTTGTAAAAAAAGTGGTAAGACATAAAGTATAAATTGTGTATGAATGTATAATTGTAAACATATTGATTATATTGCACTGTGAACTCTGTAAAAAATAAAATTTAAATACAATTTCAGATTTAATATTGTTTGTTCATTCCATCTGCTGAAAATAAGTATTAAACAGTTATCAAAAAGTGGTACCAGTAAAAACTGCATCTTCTCAAGCAAAAAAACAACTCATGCAAAATACAACCCATCAAAAGGCCACACACGATTAATGAATTTGGCACAAAGTCAACAATGGACTTTCTTCTGTCTTAAACTGTTTTTGCAAGTTTTGCCACCAAAAGTCCCAATAATTGTGCGAAAAGTGCTGGCATACTTAAAAAATGCACCATGGGGGACTGGAGTGAAGTTGCAATTTGTGAATCAGGCTAAAATATCAGGAAGTGCTAAACTCTGCCCACAAAGCAGAAAAATAAAAAGACAGTTGAGCACACAGTGTTGGACTGGGGTGCCAAATGCCCACCAGTAACCAACTCCAGGGCCCCATTGTTTTTTTTGAGGGGAGGGCTTAGGGTAACAGTATTGATAATTTGGTGTAAATGACATGAAAACTTTATCCTGCAGGTCATTAGGATTATGGCGATACTTTTGCACAATAAAAATCATACATTTTGAAAATAAATTGTTTTTGTGTCGCTAAACTCAAAACCCCATAACATTTTTACTTTTCTAAGGAGTTGAATAAGGGCTCATTCAGACATACAATTATTTGACGAATCGTAAAAACTGATTCAGAGTTTTATCAGTACTTGATCAGAGTGTGGTCGGAGTGTTTTTCCACCTTCTCCACCTTCTGATAGTTCGGGAAAGTCGAACCACACTCAAATGTCATATGAGTGCAGTCCAAATTTTTCATGGACCTATTGACTTGCATTGCTAATTTTGATCCAACCGTCAGATCAAAATCAGACATGTGTCTGCGACTTTCCGTGAACCTCTCGGTCCGCAAAAAATCAAAAACATGAGGATGGACCCATAGGCTATAATACAAACAAGTGCTATGCATGAAAAACATGGGTAGCACTCTGACGTGAAAGTGGGACGTGTAAATGAGCACTAAGGGATACCTTTTTGCGGGATAACTTTTAACCTTTTTTTATCACATTGGGATATTGAAGACATTTTAAGCTCTTATATTGTGCACGTATCAAAAAGAAGGGGGTCTGCCATGCTGTTAGTGTGTAGATTCCTGTAGTGAACACCAGGAACCCGTCGCCAAAGGGTTAAAATATCCCCTGCAGTGAGAGTGGTTGTGCAGGTTGAAATGGCACTTACTTTGGCGTGCCGAAGATAGTGACTTTCCGATGGTCCTGGTGAAGATGCAGCAATTGGAGTCAATGAGCAGAGACGAGGAGCATCCTCCCAGGTAACCATTTCCCCACGCGCTCGTGTCTGCAACGTGTGGCGGTAAGCTCCGGCCACCGTGCAGTAGCGTGGTGAGTGAGGGCATGGCTAACAGTGATGTCACCTGTCCGATGCAACGGACTCGAGTGAGGGCCAATTTAATAATGCAGGAGGATTTATGTAAACTAGAAGCTTGGGCTGATAAATGGCAAATGAGCTTTAATGGGGATAAATGTAAGGTCATGCACTTGGGTAGAACAAACAAGATGTATAATTATGTGCTTAATTGTAAAACACTGGGGGAAACTGTCACTGAAAAAGACCTGGGTGTATGGTGGACGACAAACTCACATTTAGTGGCCAATGTCAGGCAGCTGCTGCCAAGGCAAATAAAATAATGGGATGCATTAAAAGAGGCATAGATGCTCATGAGGAGAACATAATTTTACCTCTATACAAGTCACTGGTGCGACCACACTTAGAATACTGTGTACAGTTCTGGTCTCCGGTGTATAAGAAAGACATAGCTGAACTGGAGCGGGTGCAGAGAAGAGCGACCAAGGTTATTAGAGAACTGGGGGGTCTGCAATACCAGGACAGGATATTACATTTGGGGTTATTTAGTTTGGAAAAACGAAGGCTTTGGGGTGATCTTATTACAATATATGAATATATGAGGGGACAGTACACAGACCTTTCTAATGATCTTTTTACTCTTAAGCCTGTGACGGGGACAAGGGGGCATCCTCTACGTCTGGAGGAAAGAAGGTTTAATAATAATCACAGACGCAGATTCTTTACTGTAAGAGCAGTGAGACTATGGAACTCTCTGCCGTCTAATGTTGTAATGAGTGATTCCCTACTAAAATTTAAGAAGGTACTGGATGCCTTTCTTAAAAAGTATAATGTTACAGGGTATATATACTAGATTCCTTAACAGAGCGATCCAGGGAGCTGGTCTGATTGCTGTATGTGGTGTCGGGAAGGAATTTTTTTCCCCAATTGAAGCTTAGTGCTTGCTGCATGGTTTTTTTTGCCTTCCTCTAGATAATAATAATAATCTTTATTTTTATATAGCGCTAACATATTCCGCAGCGCTTTACAGTTTGCACACATTATCGTCGCTGTCCCCGATGGGGCTCACAATCTAGATTCCCTATCAGTATGTTTTTTGGAGTGTGGGAGGAAACCGGAGTGCCCGGAGGAAACCCACGCAAACACGGGGAGAACATACAAACTCCTTGCAGATGTTGTCCTTGGTGGGATTTGAACTCAGGACTCCAGCACTGCAAGGCTGCAGTGCTATCCACTGAGCCCCCGTGCTGACATGTTAGGCTATGGGTTGAACTAGATGGACTTAAAGTCTTCCTTCAACCTTAAATACTATGTTACTATGTTACTCAAAACTCTGTATTGATGTAATTTATTAAGTTCAAGCTATCCAAAATATAAATGTAGACATTTCGGTCAACACGTGACCTTCATCAGTAATGCGTGTTGCAGTAGGGAAAGATAAAGAAAGTAGTGACGCTGTGGATTGGCAGCACTTACTGCAGCAGAGCGTTACTACTTTTTTTATCTTTTACTACTGCAATCCGCAATACTGGTGAAGGTCATGTGTTGATTGAAACGTCTATATTTATATTTTGGATTGCTTGCGCTTAATAAATAACAACAATACAGACTTTTGAGTGCCAAGTTTTATCTACGATTCTTTAGGAGATAGGATCCTACTTGAGCACTGAATGTGGAAGTGCCGTGTCCACACTCTTTTTGTCCTAGAGTAAATGTTTGTTATTTTTGTTTTTACCAAACATTATGGTTGATTGAGACATGTACAACATATTTTTTATTTCTAACATATATATGGGTTATTATATAAATTGACACACGTTGTGGGAGATTCATCAAAGTATTTTAATCAGAAAACTGGCGTAAAACAATTAGAAAAGTTGCACATTTTTGAGCAACATGGAATCGCGCAAAAATTGTGTGAAATTTGGCGTTTTTATTCCACTTTGAAGGAGCTCTGCCAAAATATGGGAGAAGCCTGGGCAGGGCATGGCTACACTTGCTTGTCAAATTCAGCAAAAGTGCTGAAATTTCTTACACCAGAAATGGTACTCCAGTCCCTGGCAAGGTGCACAGAGGCGCACGCCATGGAGAAGATACATCAGATTCATAGGTGCTGTCCTTCTCTTCAGCGCTTCCTATCCCGGTGAGCCCTTCATTAACACTGGCATGCGCAATGCTGATCTTAATCAATCAGCCCCATGGAATTATCTTTAGTAATGTAGCCAAGAAGGATTTGGTTTCTAGATAAACCTTGCCTCATCTTTCAAAGGCATGTGTGTGTGTGTAAATATGTTTGATATATTCTCATCTATAAGAGCACAACATTTGGAAATAATATTCACTGCAACCATGTAAATATAGTGAAGTTGCAAAAGTATGGCATATTCAAGCTTTTTATATCCAAGCAATAAACATACATACGGATTCATATACACATACTTTACATCTTAGTGTTATTTCTCTTTGCATTTCTTTTTCTTTTTGGGGTGGATTGGGGCTCATTTTGCCAATAATACAATATTACCATTTTTATCTGTGTACTCACCTTCTTGACATTATGCCATGAAACCAATCAGGAAGAGCATCATCCGAACCCTGCATCACTGGTCGTTCCATTGGAGTTCTTCCTAACGTCCCTTTTGAGTCATTTTTTAACATTCCCTGATGAGTTCCTTTTTCTGTGTGAGCATGCCAAGACCTGTAACGTGTCTATATATGCGTAAAACAGGAATAGATCATTTGCATATTTTCCTTCAATATCTAAATAGATCTATTGTTTTAGAAAGAGAGCATGAATCTATTCATAGACTAGCCTCCCTCTACTCATATTACATTGGGTCATGTACAGCAGCATTGCACAGTTACAAAAAGGCACATATTGTACTTCATTGTATCAGCGTTTACTAGTACATAATGATTTTCATGCATGCAAATATTTCCGAAAATGAACAAAAGTGTGCAATATAACTTTGGCTATGAAGGGAGGAACATCTTTTCAGTTACTCTGGGGCTACAATTTTTTATGAAACTTGTTTTATTGAAGATTATCCAACATAACAAGGTTACATCATAAAATAAAAGAACAAACCACATTTATCATTGCTCATTGATATTCTATGGCATATGGCAAAAGTTAAAGGGGTTGTCCCCTACTAGGACAACCCCTTCTTGATCAAGATATTTGGCCCCCATAAAATAATAAAGGTTGTACTCACCTTCTGTGCTGGCGCTGTTCCCGCGGTGGGTATCATGAGGTTGTTGTGACATGTGTCGCCAATGCCAAAACAGCACTGGCATCACTGTCCCTGCCTTTGGATAAATCGAACATGAAGAGGAAGTTTGTGTTTTAGGGTCATTGGAGGCGACGCCAGGATAAAGAATAAAAAAATATATGTTTTTTATATCTCCTCTTCCCTCTGTCAGACCCAATATTAAAACTAAATCTTTGCGGAAGAGCGTGTGTGGGGTGGTTGCAGTCAATTACATTTGCGTCTTTGTGACATGAATACAAATGAATCTGCAGTGGCACTTCCCGGGTCAGGGGAGCTCCAATCGGCTCCCTGCTATGACATGCTGCGGCCTGATCAGGCTGCTGACATCGCTACAGCACAATGAGATCACCTCATCATGTCGCAGACTGCAGTAGAGAAGGAGAAGACATCGGAGGTGGGGGAAGGTAAGTGCTCATAGAGCCATAGATTCAGGGGGGCTTTTACTATAGACTGGGATAAGGAGAGCTAACACTGTAGGTAGGCTTAAGTAAAGGGGGCTTTTGTTGGCATATGCAACAGATTAGGACTTATTATAAGTAAAAGGAGGACTTTATGCTGACCTGACAATAGATGGTGATGTTGTGTAATGTTTCCTTCTGTTTAATGTATTGTATAAGAGATAGTCTCACTTGTAGTTTTACTTTCGTTTTGTTCCTGTTTCCTGATGCAATGTTGGAATGACTGTGCATTTTCCTTTTACCTCATGTTGAAAGAAGTAAAAGCTTGTTATCCCATGAAGCCTGCTCTGTGAAGTTTTCTACTGCAAAGGTGTGGATTCAGAAGCTGTGCAACAGGTTATGGGCACAGACACAGCGTACCCAGACACCCAGACACCCAGAGAACCCAGGCACCAGAGAATCCAGACACCACAGATCCCAAGCACCAAGAATACCAGATACCCAGGACACTGGAACTCTCAGCAAGACCCTGGTGAATGCAGAAGAATTATTCAGTACAACTCTCTAAACAAGTAAGTCTATATAAAGATGATGAATAACACAGAGCTAAAACTCACAGTAGCTAAACTGAATGATGAGAACTATCAGCTATGGAAGTTCAAAGTAGAGATGTTATTGTCTAAAGATGATTTATGGGAAGTAATCACTACAGATAGACCTGATCAGGATAATCAGACATGGGATAAGTAAAATAGACAAGCAAGAGCCACCATTAGCTTATTAGTGGATGATGCTCAATAAATACATATAAGAAATGAAGAAACAGCGAAAGGAATGTGGGAAGCATTAAGAAAGCTATATGAAAGACCCAGCTTAAATCACAAGTTATTTTTATTAAGAAAGCTTTACAGTATGAGACTAAGTGCAGACAGTGACATGCAGAAGCATATATTCTCCATGATGGAAGTGATATCACAGCTAAGATCTATTTGTGAAGATATTAAAGAAAGTCATATAGCAGCTATATTGTTGTGCAGTTTACCAGATTCATATACTTCTTTAATAAATGCACTAGAGACGAGACCAGAAACTGACATTACATTAGATTTTGTGAAAACAAGACTCACAGATGAATATTAGAGAAGAAAAGAACAAAGCAATGATTCTTCTACTGATAAGGACAGTGAAAACGCTCTTAAAGCTACAGAATTTAAAAAACCCTATAATAAAGAGATAAGAGAATGCTTCAGATGTAAGAAAAAAGGTCATTTAAAGAAAGACTGTACCATATGGAAAGCAGAACAACAAAAATTACAACATAAAAAGCATACACAGAAAGTAAAAACACAATTTCCGATTTGTGTGAGAATAATTGGAATGGCACATTCAAAATAACAGACAAGAAATCATCACTTGGTTGGTTTATTGATTCAGGAGCAACGAGTCATATGACAAGTGACAAGAATTTCTTTACTGATCTTGATTTAGATAAGAAAGAAGCCATTTATCTTGCAGATGGAAGCAAAATAACCGCAGAAGGTATCGGACAAGGTATGCTAAATTGTTCAAACAAGTTCGGACAAGATTCAAAGATACTTGTACAAGATTTGTTGTATGTTCCAAAATTGGAAGGCGGATTATTATCTGTGAAACGTCTAACAGCAAAAGGACTTACAGTAAAATTCAAAGATAATGAGTGTGCAATTATTGCAGGAAACAAGATGATAACCAAAGTCAAGGCAGATGAACAATTATATCATTTTGCAAATCAAAGGAACAGATGAAGGTATGTACACATGATCAAAAAAACTGTATTCACATGTGGCATAGACATCTAGGACATAGACACCCAGACAGTATAAGGGAACTACAGAGAAAAGAATTGACAAAAGATTTAAAGATATCAGATTGCTCAATTACCATAAGATGTGAATGTTGCATAAAATCCAAAGCCACAAGGATATCTATTCCAAAAGAAAGTGAGATGAAAAGCGAAAGACCACTTGATTTGATGCATACTGACGTATGTGGACCCATGAAAGTGACTACATCAGGAGGCAATAGATACATGTTGACTTTTATAGACGACTACTCAAGATACACAGTCACATACTTAATTAAGAACAAAAGTGAAGTTTTTGATAAACTTGTAGACTATGTAACAAAATCAAGTAACAAATTTCAAAGGAAGCCAATTGTCATCAGAAGTGATAATGGAGGTGAATTTACAGGTCACAGAATAGAAGACTACTTAAGACAAAATGGAATAGAACATGAGAAAACTGTTCCATACACACCTGAACAAAATGGAGTAGCAGAAAGGAAAAACAGAACTCTAACAGAAATGATGAGATGTATGCTGACAGATTCTAAACTACCAGAGAAATATTGGGGTGAGGCAGCAATGACAGCTACATATCTACAGAACCGACTTTTTTCCAGAAAACTGAAGAAAACTCCATATGAACTGTGGCAAGGTATGAAACCAAGTGTCAATCATTTAAAAGTTTTTGGATGTAAAGTTTTTATATTCATTCCAACAGAAAAACGTTCCAAACTTCAAAACAGATCCATGGAAGGAATATTCATTGGATATAGTGAAAACTGCAAAGGATATAGAATCTTAGATCCCAAAACAGACAGAGTTACAGTGAGTAACAGTGTGACATTCATTGAAGATTTAAATGAAGACATTATGATTTCAGTTGAAACAAAAAATGAGAAAAACAATAGTGACATAACTGAAGAAATATCTGATGAGAAAGAAGTAGAAATTAATAAAGAACAAAATACTGAAAGTGAAGAATCACAACTACAAACAGACACAGAACCAAGACGTTCAATAAGAGAGAACAAAGGAAAACCACCAAAACGTCTCTCATACAAGACAAGTATAAGAAAAATCTATGAGCCTACCTCTTGGGAAGACATATCTAAACTTCCTGAAGAAGAAGCTAATAATTGGATAGAAGCAACAGAAACAGAAATTAAATCCATGCATAATTCAAATACATGGACACTAACAGATTTGCCAGAAGGAAGAAAAGCCATAGGATGTAAATGGATTTTTAAAGTAAAATACCAAACAGATGGCACACCTGAAAGATATCGAGCAAGACTCGTAGCTAAAGGGTATTCTCAAAAATATGGAGAAGACTATGATGAAACATTTGCTCCAGTTGTCAAACACACTACAATAAGAACTTTACCTACAGTTGCAGCAGTGGAACAGATGGAACTAAGACATTTGGATGTAAAGACAGCTTTTTTGAATGGAGATTTAACAGAAGACATTTACATGGAACAACGTCCAGGATTCAAAGATGAAAGAAATCCAAACAAAGTTTGTAAACTACAGAAAAGCATATATGGTTTAAAGCAAGCAGCTAAAGCGTGGAATGACAAAATCACGGAAGTACTAACAAATGGAAAATTTCAAAGAAGCAAAGCTGATCCATGCTTGTACACAAAAAGGCTGAGTAATAAATGGATTTATGTACTCATATATGTAGACGACATTTTGATTTGTTTTAAACAAGAAAGGGATAAAGAAAACATTCTAAAAATCCTGAAACAAAATTTTGAAATCAAAGACTTGGGAAATGTAAAACAGTACCTTGGAATACAGATAGAAAGAGAAGACGGAAGTTTCCTACTGAATCAAAATCACATGATTCAAGACATAACAGAAACATTTGGACTAAAGGATGCAAAAACAGTAAAGTTTCCAATGGAAACTAATTATCTCAAAGAGATGAACAGTGAAAAAATATGCTACCAAACAATGAAGAATACAGAACAGCAATAGGAAAACTACTGTATCTAGCGACCATGACAAGACCAGACATCGCAGCAGCAGTAGGAATCCTGAGTAGAAAGGTATCAAAACCAAATAAAGCTGATTGGAATGCCGTGAAGAGAGTAATATGTTATTTGAAAGGAACTAGCAATGTTAAGCTGAAATTACCCACCGGTGATAATTGCATTTTAACAGGATATGTTGATGCAGATTGGGCTGGAGATCCAACTGACAGAAGATCTACCAGTGGACATATTTTTTTTCGTTCAGGTGGACCAATAAGTTGGACAAGTAAGAAACAGTCAATTGTGACACTGTCTTCAACAGAAGCAGAATATGTTGCAGCAGCACATGCGAGTCAAGAAGTACTGTGGTTAAGACAATTGTTGACAGACCTAGGACAACCACAGTTGGAACAAACAAAACTAAAAGAGAACAATCGAGGATGTCTTGTTCTTGCTCAGATGGAAAGAGTCAATCCAAGAACCAAGCACATTGATGTGAAATATCATTTCTTGAGAGATCATCAGGATCAAGGAGTCTTGAAGTTGGAATATTGCCCTACTGAAGAAATGACAGCAGACATTTTCACGAAGGCGTTGAATGCTGAAAAACATCAGAGACTAATTAAAAAAGTTGAGTTTGATTGAATAAGTCCTTATTATGGAGAAAGGCTATTGGCATATGCAACAGATTAGGACTTATTATAAGTAAAAGGAGGACTTTATGCTGACCTGACAGTAGATGGCGATGTTGTGTAATGTTTCCTTCTGTTTAATGTATTGTATAAGAAATAGTCTCACTTGTAGTTTCACTTTCGTTTTGAAGGAGAAGTGTGGGTGGCTCATTATTGATTGGGGCATTATGGGTTTTAGTATGGAGAGGGGAAGCATACAGGATCACCATGGAAAAGAGCAGCACCGTTATTTTAAGGGCATTGTGTTGGAAAGTGCTCAAGACAACCACAGTAGAGTAAAATCTGCAGAAACAAACTCTGGCTGTGAAAAGTCATAATGGCATCAAGACCAGATGAAGAATGGGTTGAGAACAACTTCGATCAGAGAAGACATCATCTACTATATAAGGCACTTGGATCTAAGAGCGAACTTACGTTGGGGATTTACTGCTTTTAAAAAACTGCAGACCGGTTTTATAAAGCCATTCAGCGTTCCCTCAAACCTCCTTACATATACTTCTTCTTGATCGCGCAGGCTCACACTAAGTGCGGATGTCAGCTCTATATGAAAGCTGACACCCTGCAGCAATCCCAATGATTGGTGCCAGCACCAATCGCGGATGGTTTAACCCCTCTATTGCTGGAGTCAATAGTGACAGCAACATCGATGAGCATTGCAAAGGGAGTGAGCTGCCTGTCTGCTCCCATTGGCACAACGCAATGTGATCGCGTTGTGTCGATGGTCTCCATGGTGATCCCGGTCAGCAAAATGGCTGCAGGGTCCTTCAGGGAAGGTGGCCTGTGCCACGCCTCCTCCCTGACTGTTAGACACTATTCTGATGCCGTGCTGTGCAGAAGCATTGCAGAGTATCCGATTAACGATCTGTCAATGTAAAGATGATGTCCCATGGATGGACAATGTAAAAAGTTTAAAAAAAAAGTTATAGCTCTCAGAATAAAGCAATGCAAAAAATAATTATTTTTTCTATAAAAAAATACTTTTTATTGTGCTGTAATCGTGCTGGCTCAAAGAATAAAGTTCCCTTATTAATATTAACACACGAGGAACAACATAAAAAATAAAAATAAATAATAATTCCTGAATTGATGGTTTTTGGTCATTCTGCCTCCCAAAAATCGTAATAGAAAGTGATCAAAAAATGTCATGTGCCCGAAAATGGTCAAATTGTCCTGCAAAAAAGAAGCTGTCACATGACTCTGCCAGCCAAAATATGAAAAATTATAGCTGTCTAAATATGGGGATGCAAAAACTAGTTTTTGAAATAAAAAGCGTCTATTGGCGTGTGACAGCTGCCAAACATGAAAACCCGATCTAAATCTGGTATAGCTGTTATCGCACTGACCCAAAGAATAAAATTGTCCAATCATTTATACCGCATGAGGAACGGCGTAAAAAATAAATAAAGCCATTTATTCCCGTTCTGTTGATTTGTTCAGTCTGCCTCCCAAAGATCGCAGTAAGGCTTGGCTCATATTTATCCTTCACTGAATGCTTCCATGTAAATCTCTGAAAAACATGATTCAACATGCGGAAGATTCCCTATAATGAGGCAGATGGAAGCATTATGGATGCCGTAGGGCCTGTGCTCTTGCTCTGTCTTTTTAGGATTGCATAAAAGCGCAGTCGACCACAGTTTTTTGCACTTCTGGAATGAAGGACACCGCTGAACAGAGGTCAGACAGAGTCCAGAGTAACTCTTCTACTTCATTATAGTGAATGGATTCATCAGGGGTTTCATCTGTCACGTCACTCGGAGATTTAGATGGAAATCCAAAAGTAAGTGCTTAGCGTAAAGCGATGAATAAATGTGATCCTAATTGTTATGTAAAATGATCCCAATAAAAGCTTCAACTCAAACCACAAAAAAAGCAAGTCCCCACTCAGGTTCCTCACTTGTTAACAGAAATATAGAGGACTTCCGTGTTACTGGTAGTACAAAGGTTCTGGAAAAGCAAAATGGCTTCTAGGCCCACAAAAAGAAATTCAACAAATTCTGTGCTACCAAATCCAAATACCCCCTCCCTTCTGCGCATTTACATGTTTGGCATTTCTGTAGCGATGAGAGCCAGTTGTCCACTACAATGGCAGTTTGCAATTTTCGCTCAGCAACATCCACTACTGCTTGTTTCTGGAAACATCCATGAAGTCAAAATTGTCAATACACCTGTAGATAAGTTGCCAAAGATGTATAATTTCCAAAATGGGGTCACTTGAGGGGGATTCTGCTTTTCTAGCACTTATGGGCTCTGTATATGGAGTCCGCAAACTACTCTAGGAAATTCTGCGCTCTAGCTCTCCGCCCCTCCCGAATCTCGCCGTGTAGCTAAGCAGTACTGTTCAGCCACATATGGGGTATTTCTACATTCAGCAGAAATTGTGGGACAAATTCTGGTGCCATTTTTACCCATTTCCCAGTATGAAAATGTAAAATCTGGGGCTAAGACAAAATCTTGGTGGTATAAATGTAATTATTTTTTCTTCAGTTCCCAATGGTGTAAAATTATGTGACACACTACCAATGTGACATGGCAACCTCAAACAAGTCAAGCAAAATCAGAACTCCAATCTGGCGGTTCTTCGCTTCTAAACTTTGCACTGTACCTCAAAAGTAGTTTTTGACCACTTATGGGATATCTGTGTACTAAGGAGAAATTGCACAACAAATTGTTTGGGTCCATTTTTTCATGTTACCATTGTTTACCCCAAAATTTGGGGCTAAAAAACATTTTTGTTGGTTGTGATTTTTTTCACGGCTCTACGTTATAAACTTCTATGAAGCACCTGGGAGTTCAAAGTGCTCACCACAAATCTAGATAAGTTCCCTGAAGGTTCTTGTTTCCAAAATGGTATCATTGGTGGGGATTTCCACTGTTTAGGCACATCAAGGGTACTCCAAAGGAGACATGGAGTCCTCTAATTATTCCAGCAAATTTTACATTCAAAAAGTCAAATTACCCTCCTTCCCTTCCAAGCCCTGCAATGCACCCAAAGAGTAGTTTTCCTCCACATATTGGGTATTGGGTGCACTCAGAAGAAATTGCACAACAAATTGGATGGTGCAATGTACGGTATGTATCTCCAAATTTGCAATTTTTTCACAAATAAACATACCGTATATACTTGTGTATAAGCCGAGATTTTCAGCCCAATTTTTAGGGCTGAAAGTCCCCCTCTCGGCTTATACGCGGGTCATATACGGGGGTCGGCGGGGAGGGGAGCGGGGGTGTCGGATCATACTCACCTCTCCGCCGGCGCGGTCTCTGTAGCCCCCCCTGCTTCTCTGACAGCTCTTCCTTCCTGCAGCGGTCAAGTAGTACCGCTCATTAAAGTCATGAATATACGCATATTCATGACTTTAATGAGCGGTCTCACGTGACCGCTGTAGGAAGAGCTGCCGGAGATCGCAGAAGAGGAGAGGCTGCAGAGACCACGCCGGCGGAAGGGTGAGTATAGCGATATTTACCTGTCCCCGTGCCACTGCTGCTCCCCTCTGTGTCCTCGCGTCCTTTTGCTGTTATGATCAGGCAGAGGGCGCGATGACGTCGTTAGTGAGCGCCGCGCCCTATGCCTGATCATTCACTGCTGAGGACACAGAAGGAGGACCAGCGCGCAGCGGTGGACCGGGGATCGGTAAATATCTCAGGTGCAGGGTCCTGAGCGAGCGGTGACACCGGCACCTGTCCCCCATAGCGCGCCGGTGTCCCCGCCTGCTCAGGACACCGGCACCTGGCCCCCAGCGACGAGAGGTGAGTATGTCATTTTTTTTGCAGCAGCAGCAGCAGCATAAGGGACATATATACTATGGGGCATAATCTGTGCAGCATATGGGGGCATAATCTGTGGAACATATGGGGGCATAATGTGGAGCATATGGGGCATAATCTGTGGAACATATGGGGGCATAATCTGGAGCATATGGGGCATAATCTGGAGCATATGGGGCATAATCTGGAGCATATGGGGCATAATCTGGAGCATATGGGGGCATAATCTGTGGAGCATATGGGGGCATAATCTGTGGAGCATATGGGGGCATAATTTGGAGCATATGGGGGCATAATTTGGAGCATATGGGGGCATAATCTGGAGCATATGGGGGCATAATCTGGAGCATATAGAGGCATAATCTGTGGAGCATATGGGGGCATAATCAGGGGAGCATATAGGCATAATCTGGAGCATATGGGGGCATAATCAGGGGAGCATATGGGCATAGTCTGGAGCATATGGGGGCATAATCTGTGGAGCATATGGGGCATAATTTGGAGCATATGGGGGCATAATCTGGAGCATATGGGGCATAATCTGTGGAGCATATGGGCATAATCTGCAGCATATGGGGGCATAATCTGTGCAGCATATGGGGGCATAATCTGTGGATCATACGAGGGCATAATCTGTGCAGTTTATGGGGGCCTAATCTATGGAGCATATGGGGGCATAATCATTTTTCACCCTAGGCTTATACGCGAGTCAATAAGTTTTCCCAGTTTTTTGTGGCAAAATTAGGGGGTCGGCTTATACACGGGTCGGCTTATACATGAGTATATACTGTAAGTCATATCAAAGAAATGTTACCACAATCATGAAGCACAATATGTCACAGAAAAAAACTATCTCAGAATCAGTGGGATCCTTTGAAGTATTCCAGAATTATTACCTCATAAAGTGACAGTGGTCAGAATTGAATAATTTGGCCTGGTCAGGAGGTTGAAAATAGGATTCGGAGTGAAAGGGTTAGTAGCCTGTTTAGAAAGACTGGTGGCACTTTCATATGCCCAGGACAATCGTTAACATGATCATTCAGTGCGCACAGAATAGCTTTTTTGTCAGCAGCATATGTTTATACAGGCCGATCGTCTGCCGAGAACAATGATATTTAACTATGCTTAAAAATTATTTCACAAACGAATAAATGTCTTGCTCATGCATTGGGTGTTTGACAGCCTGTTTAGATAGGTCGATAATTGATAATCGAATATGTAAATGCACATTAGAGATTGACTAAACTTTTTGGAGCTTTTTTTATACGTTATAGGCCCTTTAATTCTGAGCAGATTATTGGGAGACCTGGTCTTAAGACTGCCACTAATTGTTCAAAAGACCTCTTAGAAGTGTGCATCTTAGGAAACAGAAGTGCACATCCAGTGTAGAGTGGATGGAGTAAAAAGTTAAAAATATGTTTCCTCATTTGTGGACTTCTAAGAGGGATTTTTGAGTGATCAGTTGGAGTCTGATTTAATCATTCATCTTGTGCCTTTAACAGCCGCGGTGCAGCAGTGCTGTTAACAAGTTAAATCCAGCTGTCATGCGCCGGCCGGAAACGCATCTTTAATCCCGCCTATTGGCATCCCTGTCATGTGATTGCTTGCCATCAATGGGTTGTTATGACAGCTGGGGGTCTGCTAAAGACTCTCCCATTAGTGTCATTACGATACTCATATGAGCTCATGACTGGCATTCATAGGAAATCGTAATTTATGCTATATATAGCAATGCTGAAGCACTACTATGTATAGCACAGGCAATCGAACTTCTAAGGAGCTTCAAGTCTCCAAAAGGAAAAAAAAGCATTAAGTTCAAATCACTCCTCTTTTGCCCATTTGAAAATAAAACTAGGTATGTTTCCACGTGCCAGATTTCTTCAGTATTTGCTGCGGATTGGACGCTGCGTACAGCCGCAGCATCCAATCCATAGCATCCAGATGTTACAGCATAGTGGAGGGGATTTTATGAAATCCCATCTCCACTATGCGTACAAATACACAAGTGGCAGACCTGCGTAACCGGACATGCGGCGCATCTTTATAGACAGCAGCATGTCTATTTATCTTGCGGAGACGCTCAGTCTCCGCAAGATAAACAACACAGTCCTATGTATAGGATGCGGTGATTCCACACGTGTTCAATGAACACATGCGGAATCACCGCATGTACAAAACAGGGCAGCTCTTTGGGCGGAGCCGGGTCTCCGTTGCGTCCAAAGCGCTGCCATTCCGGCAAGTGGAAACATACCCTTATACTGTATTGCCAGGTCAGTTTTACCTTAGGACATTGGACAGCTGCTTCAGGTCCGGACACCTGGTGACTACTCTAGCTGCCCAAGTCTAACCTCACCATCAGAGACTATAGTGGAGACCAGGTAGCCACTTAGTTACGACCCTCTAGGTAAGCCTGGCCAGTGGATTTGTTGCAATGAATGCAAAAAAAAACCTACAAAACACCTGGGGGGGTTGCAATTTCACCACATTTCACATTTGTATTTTTCACTCCTTTTCCAGTGCATGAAATGGTAAAATTAATGGTATGTAAGGATTCACGCTTTCAGGTGTGCATTAGGTAGTGTTCACACAGGCAATGCGGTTTGGTCCAAATACAGTACAGACCAAAAGTTTGGACACACCTTCTCATTCAAAGATTTTCTGTATTTTCATGACTATCAAAATTGTAGAATCACACTGAAGGCATCAAAACTATGAGTTAACACATGTGGAATTATACATTACACTTTACAAAAAAGTGTGAAACAACTGAAAATATGTCTTATATTCTAGGTTCTTCAAAGTAGCCACCTTTTGCTTTGATTACTGCTTTGCACGCAGAAAAGGTGAACGGCTGGACTCTACATGCCTAGTTCCCACCGTGAAGCATGGAGGAGGTAGTGTGATGGTGTGGGGGTGCTTTGGTGTTTTGCTGGTGACACTGTTGGGGATTTATTCAAAATTGAAGCGGTGAGCGGTCCAGCTCACCCCAAACCATCTCGATTGGGTTCAGGTCTGGTGACTGTGGAGGCCAGGTCATCTGGCGTAGCACCCCAACACTCTCCTTCTTGGTCAAATAGCCCTTACACAGTCTGGAGGTGTGTTTGGGGTCAATGTCCTGTTGAAAAATAAATGATGGTCCAACTAAACGCAAATCGGATGGAATAGCATGCTGCTGCAAGATGCTGTAGTAGCCATTCTGGTTCACTATGTCTTTAATTTTGAATAAATCCCCAACAGTGTCACCAGCAAAGCACCCCCACACCATCACACTACCTCCTCCATGCTTCACGGTGGGAACTAGGCATGTAGAGTCCAGCCGTTCACCTTTTCTGCGTGCAAAGCAGTAATCAAAGCAAAAGGTGGCTACTTTGAAGAACCTAGAATATAAGAAATATTTTCAGTTGTTTCACACTTTTTTGTAAAGTGTAATGTATAATTCCACATGTGTTAATTCATAGTTTTGATGCCTTCAGTGTGATTCTATAATTTTCATAGCCATGAAAATACAGAAAAATCTTTAAATGAGAAGGTGTGTCCAAACTTTTGGTCTGTACTGTATGTGAAGTATTACTTCTGGGCAATAAGGTATAACAGTAAATAGACAGCTCATTTACAAGGGAACATATACTGTATGTCAGTGTGGGCTCAGCCAAACGGATTACAGTTTTTTCTACTGGTGCAAACTTTACTCAAATAAGAGGTGCAATCTTTCCAGTCTCAGTATCCCCTTCAGCCTGCAGCCTGAACTTCAGCTGTTTCCATCGCCAAACAGAAGTATTCAACTCTGTGCACAGTTGATACAGATTAGGCTGCAGCTTCCCCACGTTACTCTGCAGCATCAACACACAGACTACTCAGCTTTCCTAACTGACCCATGCAGTCTCCATTCAGAGAGAGACCCTGGCTTTTCTCTCTCCGAGATACATACAGCTCTGCTTTATTCAGCAGACTGACACATCTACCCTTTGGTTTTTAGTCAAATCTAGTTAGGTGCATCTAATCAAGACCTCTAGTGATAGGATTTAACCTAGTCCTACATGGCTTTGCTACATTCCCCCTCCCCTCTCCCCAAAGCCAGGGACTGGGCACCATCTGCAAACACAAAGAGCACCTGCAGATTGCATGCAAAGTACTGCTACATACAGATTACACACACAGGTTGCAGTCACTTTTGAGCTGCCTCCACTTTGTTTACTTGCCGCTTTATCTCACCCCTTCTGATGATGTAGCCCAAGTATTTTGCCTCTTCTTTCCCGAGGGCGCACTTATTTGGGTTTATAGTAAACCCTGCCTTACTCAGTGCATCCAGTACCGCCTGGACCTTCTGCAGGTGACTTCCCCACTGCATGCTGAAGATCACGATGTCGTCCAAATAAGCGGAGGCGTACTTCTTGTGTGGGGCCAGGATCCGGTCCATAGCCCTCTGGAAGATAGCTGGGGTTCCTTGTAGACCGAACGGCATTCCGGTATAAAGGATGCATCCATCAGGTATAGTGAAGGCCGTTTTCTCCTTGGCACTTGGGGACAGGATCTGCCAGCACCCTTTTGTTAGGTCCAGGGTGGTGATGTATCTGGCTGACCCTAGCCTCTCAATAAGTTCATCAACCCAGGGTATTGGATATGCGTCAAACTTGGACACCATTTAGCTTTCTGTAATCGTTACAGAAGCGCCATTCTCCATCGGACTTAGGCACAAGGACAATAGGGTTGGACCAACTGCTCTTTGACTCCTCGATGACGCCAAGGCTCAACATTCTCCTAATCTCCTTGGAGATCACCTTGCGGCGGGCTTCGGAATCTGATATGGCCTTTGATTCACCCTCACATGTGGTTCAGTCAGGAGCTCCACAACCTGCGTACAACCTGGTAGCTTCATAAACAGGTCCTGGTTCCGCTGAAGCAGCTCACGGCACTGTTCTTTCTGGGCTGATGACAGTGTTTCTGCCACTGTGACATCCTTCAGGACTGGCTCCAAGGCACGCAGCCTCCACTGGTTCCCGGTCTCGCCACGGTTTGAGTAGGCTGATGTGGTACACTTGGTATGACTTTCATCTCTCTGGTTGGTGAACCTTGTAGTTGACATCACTAACTTTCCGATCACCTCATATGGCCCTTGCTACTTGGCCAGGAATTTACTTTCCATGGTGGGACTCAACACCAACACTCTTCACCTGGGCTTCTTGTGCTTAAAGGAGGCCCTCCTTCACAATCGGCATCACCATTGCGATCTGGTCCTGCATTTGGGCTTGTGCTCAATAACGCCCCGGTGGAGTGTAACTTTTGCCTCCCAGGTTTCCTTTGCAACATCTAGAAGTCCACGGGGGTGTCGTCAATACAACAGCTCGAACAGTGAGAATCCCATAGAAGACTGAGTAACTTCCCTGATAGAGAACAACAGGTACTGCAGTAGGCAATCCCAGTCTCGGCCATCCCTCTCCACGAATTTCTTTAAGCATGGACTTCATCGTCTTGTTCAATCTCTCCACCAGGCCGTCCGTCTGCGGATGGTACACCGACGTGCAGAGTTGTGTAACCTTGAGAGCCTTACACAACTCCCTCATCATTTTGGACATAAACGGTGTGCCTTGGTCCATCAGGATCTCTTTCGGCAGACCCATCTGAAAAGAAATATGGACTAACTCTCAGGCTATGCTCCTCGCGGAGGAATTTCGAAGGGGTACTGCCTCCGGGTAGAAAAGAATTAGTTCAGCTCACCTCCCAGGGCTCTCTGTGGCCGATCCGAGCAAGGACACTGCCAGACGTATATCACAATGTCGATAAAGAGAAAAGGGTCCCGCTCCAAGGATAAAATGGAAAATATTTATTGATTTTTAATCATCTTTCTATTTTTAATCATATTTTCTATTTTATCCTTGGAGCTGGACCCTGTTTTCTTTATCGACATTGTGATATACGTCTGGCAGTGACATGTCCTTGCTCGGATCGGCCACAGAGAGCCCTGGGAGGTGAGCTGAACTAATTCTTTTCTACCCGGAGGCAGTACCCTTTTCTCTTTATCGACACTGGCTCCGGGTACCGTGTTGCATAGTCCTTCACCACTAGAATGTTTTGGTGCCCTCTGGTGGACATAGCCAGGGGCCCCACGAGGTCCATGGCAATCTTGTCAAATGGTACCTCTATAATGTGCAATGACACTAGGGGACTTGGGAAATGGGACACGGGAGCTGTAACCTGACAAGTAGGGCAGGACCGGCAGTAGTTAACAATCTCCCTGTGACACCCAGGCAAGTAGAACCTCCTAAGGACCCAATCTATTATTTTGTGTACTCCAAAATCTCTACCCAAGATATGGGACTGGTCTAGGTCTAATACCCTATGTGTTGTGAATGTGTTAGAAATGAATTCTGAGCAGAAGCTCCCTCTGGTGGTTACAAACAGTACTGAACTATTCAATGAAGATTGTGAAGATTGGCAATCAGGTGTTACAGACTGGTCTTATATAAGGGAGGTTCCCTCCCATCAGGGTTGCCGGTGATCAATTGTTCTTGTCTCAACTTTGGTTCCTGGTTCACTTGGAAGCTTTCTGTGTCTTGCCTGCATCTTCTGCTAACAGATAAGATATTTTCTGCTTTTATTTTTGTGCTTGCTTTTTGCATTTTGTCCTGCACTTCTGTGGAGGTCAGCCAGGTCCCCTCTGGGGCTTGTGCTCCTCTCAGTTTATCTGAGCCACTGTTATTTGTTCATTTGCCTTTTCCAGTTTTTTCAGTGGCTGCTGCATAGTTTTGTTACACCAGAGAACTAATTTAGGTGGTAGAGGTCGTGTGATCTCAGGTGTTTTTGCAATTAGTGAGTTGGTATTTTTTTAGGGTTTTTTGGATTGCAGTAAGTGTCCTTCCTATCCTTTTCTTTCTAGGAAGATTGGGCCCCAACGTTTGCTCATACTATTTTCTGTCTGTGTCTGTATTTCCTCTTGTCTAACCGCCATTACATGTTTGGGGGCTTCCTATGTTCTTTGGGGATCTGCTCCGGGCAGATAGTTTTCCTCTTTCTATCTTTAGGTGTAGTTAGCTTCTCAGGCTGTGACGAGGCATCTAGGACCAACGTAGGTACGCTCCACGGCTGCCTTTAGTTGTGGTGGTTAGTCAGGGTACTGCAATCCAGTAGATTCCAACCTCTCTGGTGTATTGCCTTTTTTGCCTGCTCTCCTCAGCTACCAAATCATAACACCTATGCCTATAGGGACCAGGTACTAACAACTGTTCTACCACTTCCTCTCTTAGCTTAGTGACCCGATACAGCAGTTCTCCATTTAATGCAAAAAAGTGGAAACCTGGTGTCAGGCTACGGCTCTTAGGCAACCCCATTTATCACGGTCACATTTTCCAACGCTCCTTTTAGGGTAAGATCCCACATTTGAGCAGTCCCAATATTTCCACCAGAAACCCCAGTTCAGGAATCTCAGCCACCCTGGTCACCGTCTCATACTCGTCACCAACCAGGACACACAAGGGGAACTCATCCACCTCAAACTGCAATGGAGTTTTCCTAGGGTTGAGCTGGCTTCTGTCTGGGATACTTGGTATGCCCGACTTCCCCCACAAGTCCCAGAACAGGCTAAAGTCCCGTCCTATTATCATCGGGTGTAGCAAGTCCTTAACCACCCCAGCCTCATGCGACTCAACCCTACAGTTAGTTTTTATAGTCACTCTGGTCACAGGATAGTCCTTGGCGTCCCCTTGGATGCAGCGGATGCTCACGTTTTTCCCTGTGACTAATTGGTGGTGGAGTGTGGCCCTTATCAGGGTCACCAAGCTTCCTGAGTCTAACAGTAATGACACCAGAACTCCATTAATAGTTACAGAACATGACTGCGGCCCCTCTCTGCGCTGATAGTCCACACTGCAGGCGGGATATGCATAGTAGGAGCAGTGCCTCCCTAGGCTGCAGTCCATCTCTTTGGGGGACAAGGGACAATGGACAGCTATATGTCCTGGACCGTGACATCTCCAGCAAAGCAAGTCTCTCCCCGTGGCCATTGACAACCCCTCAGCGACCCTTTGGGATCTAATACTCCCCCCAAGGTGGCTCTACTACCCCTCTTTTGGATCCAGCTCAGGTTCCCGCTGGGTACCTCAGTATAGGGATGCACCACCCTCTGGTTTCCTTAGGGACATCTCGACCACCTGGAACCGTTTCACAAGGCCCACTAGTTTGCCTGCATTTCAGAGATCTCCCTAGGCAATCCAGGTCTGCACCGGCCTAGGAAGGGAGTGCGCGAATCTGTACATGACAACCCGCTCGACCATCTGGGCTGGAGTGGAGGATTTTGGCTGCAGCCATTTTTGCACCAGATGCAGTAGGTCAAACATTTAGGACAGAGGCGGTTTATCTCCATAATACTGTATACCCAGTAGTGAATCCTTTGTGCTCTCACTGACATAGTCACTCCCGCGTGTGCCAAGTCATTATAGGCCTTCTAGGGTTCACCAGTCAAATAGGGGGCCAGCATCTCTGCCCACTGCTCTGGTGGTAGCTTCTCACACTCCGCCACCTTCTCGAATACAGTCAAAAATTCCTGCACATCATCGCCAGGGGTCATTTTCTGCATCGCTCGTCTTACCGTCTTCCGGACGTACGTGTCGTCACCTGGACTTGGGGGAGTGGCTGCCGGCCTTCCATGAACCGCCTCTGTAAGCAAGTCAATCTGCTTCTGGTGTTGCTGGTGCTGCTTCATAAGCAACTTACTTGTCTCTTGTTGCGCCATCTGTTGCTGTTGTAATTGCTGTTGTTGCTGTTGCTGCTGTGCTTGTAGCAGATGTTTCAGCGAGTCCTCCATATTGCCTGGCATCATACGCTGGCTTGTGGCTGTCCCACGTGTTCACTGGAAACGCTACCCATACTTCTAACACCACCTCTGGTAGATAGGCACACGGAGGTAGACACGGGTACACTGCGGCTTTAAGAACTTCCTTTGGTTTATTGTAGGCAGCATAAACCAAGGTGTAGTAAAGAAAATACAGCCCTCTGGGCAAAACAGGAAAACAAAACAAATTGGAGGCAGTCCTTCTGTGAGCGGGGTTCCTCCCGCTCACAGCGGGCAGAACACACACGGTTCAGGTTTACAAGTCCCAGCCACACTTTCCTGGAGTGCTCCCTCTCCAGGCACACACTGAACACTGAAAGCTCTGGCCTTCAGCCATTTAATCCCAGACCTTGTGACACCTCCATCATGTGACTGATCACATGATCTTGACATTACACTGGTCTTTTCAGGACTCTGCATGTGGAGATACGGTGGACCCCCTCCCACCCGCTCTATGGAGGTCCACTAAAACCAGCCCATAACATAACTCTCATTTCATCCTCTCAACACGTAGTGTGCCGGAGGAAACTACTCTGGTTTTACATCACTGACGCCATCATGCGCAGTGACATGTACTGTATCTCCCCTCTATCGCTTCACCAGTTACTCTGTCACACATGCAATAAGTCCTTGACCATTCCCACTTCGTGAAACCACAGTTTATGAGTATGTCAACCTGAGCTATGGGGTAGTTCTTGGAATCTCCATGAATACATCACCTTACCCCCACCCACTTACCAGGTATAGCACATGCGGAAGTGTGGTCCTTATCAAAGTTACCAAACTCCTTGAGCCCCGAAGTCCCATCACTTCTACACCATTCACATTCACTTGATATATCTGAGGCTCCTTGCCAGGATGAGGAACACAACTCCAGACAAGGTAGGCTAAGTAGGAGTTGCTCCGGCCAATGCTGCAGCCCACTGGTTCTGTGACTTGGTCAGTTCAACCATCATTCTGTACCGAGGTACTATGTGAACCTTGCTACATAGCATTGTGGACCCTGGTTTTCCTCTGCACAACTCCACTAAAGTGCCAGCTCCCATTGCTCCTCCAGGCCTCACCAGGGATGCCATTACACCACAGAAATATCACCTTCCTGCAGGACAGCTCCTCCATGCTTTCCAACTGTGTTTGCAGTTCTGTAGCTGTTTTTATTCAGGACAGTCAATCTTTACACTGCAATTGCTTGTGATCTCTGGGACTTCACATATGTATTTCATCCAGCAATTGTAGGGATTCACTCTCTCAGATAGGCATTAGATAGTGTTCACACAGGCAATGCGGTTTGGTTCAAATATGTGCAGTTTTATTGCTTTCATAAAACTCCAAGGGATTTTAAAAACAAAAACAGCCTTTACTGGGCACAAAGTTAGAACAGCAAATAAACAGTTCAGTTTGCAGGAAACATATATGTCACTGCTGGCTCACTAGAACAGACCACAGTCCTTTCTCCTGGTGCAAACTTTACTCAAATAAGAGGTACAATCTTACCAGTCTCAGTATCCCTTTCTGTCAGGAGTCGAACCCAGTACCTCTTTTGTCCACTGGCCGACAGCTCTACCATCTGAGCTATTCTGCTGGCTGCAAAGTTCCTTGCTGAACCCAGATACCATTGACTGTTCTTCCTGATTGGCTACACCTAGTGCTCTCTTGATTGGGCCTCTGATTGCCAATTACACACCCTATATAAACCTGGCCCTGTGGGTGTGTCATTGCGAGATTATTGAGCTCCAAGCCTTTAGTCAAGCGTTTCCTGCTGATCCACTGCTACAAACACTGCTCTCCTGTGAACCGACCTCGGCCTGCCTTCTGACTATGCTCTCCGCCTGATCCATTGCTACAAACACTGCTCTCCTGTGAACCGACCTCGGCCTGCCTTCTGACTACGCTCTCCGCCTGATCCATTGCTACAAACACTGCTCTCCTGTGAACCGACCTCCGGCTGCCACCTGACTACGCTACCTGCCTCTGCTTCCCCTAGTGTTTGCAGTAACATCGGCTCCAACCCAGACGGGATCTTGACAGAATAATCTCGCGCCAAAATGGAGTCCGCTGTGAACACCCTGAGGCGGCAAGTTACGGAGCTTCAAAGTTTTTGTACTGACTCTCAAGGAAAATATGCCAAGTTACAAACTGATTTCACGGCGATACAACAGGAAGTAATTGAGCTACAAAAACAACTTCTGGACGTGCGCAATTCAGGGTCCGAATCAAACGCACGGCTGCCGCTGCCTGCAAAGTTCAGTGGGGATCGCAAGCAGTACCGAGGATTCCTCAATCAATGCCGCATATACTTCCAGATGCAACCTGCTCCCTTTACCAGTGAGAGGAAGAAAGTTTTTTTCATGATAAATCTCCTGACGGATGAAGCTCTTGCTTGGGCTTCACCTTATGTAGAAAAGGACTATGCCCTCCTTAATGACCTGGAAGCTTTCATCGCAGCTATGAATCAAGTTTTTGATGACCCAAACCGCTGTGCCACAGCAGAAACCAAATTACATAATTTGCGCCAAGGACGTCGCTCTGTTGCGGAATATACATCGGAGTTCCGTCGCTGGGTGGCCGACACCACCTGGAATCCAGCGGCCCAGAGAAGTCAATTTCGACGAGGGTTATCAGAACTAGTGAAAGACGAGCTTGCCAGGGTTGAGACCCCTGACCAGTTGGAGGACTTTATTCAACTATGTATCCGGATTGACCAGAGACTTACTGAAAGGAGAAAGGAGAGACTGCGAGCACTTGGGAATAGCCCTGGCTTCTCATTTTCAGCATCGGACCACCAAGAAAAGACGCAAGGCGTGTCTGAACCGATGCAGATCGACGTCATCCGAAGACCACTCTCTGCACAGGAGAAGGAGAGGCGACGTGCAGAACATCTCTGCCTCTATTGTGGGGACCCTGGACATTATGCCATCAACTGTCCTAACAAAAGGACTATAGCCTTTACCAACAACAGGTCTGCCAGCAATATGGACCTTTCTCAGCAGTCGGATTCCATCTTGCAGACTATCTCATCAGTAACGCCAGAAATAGACAAAATACATAATACATCATCTCATTTTGTAATCCCCATTCAGGTTGTAATGGGCACCCAAAAAATACAATGCTCTGCCCTGTTGGATTCGGGAGCAGGAGGAAATTTTATGGACTTAAAATTTACACGTGATAATAATATTTCCAGTAGGACCAAATCCACACCAATTGAAATGGAAACTGTGGATGGATCACCCTTGTTTCTGGACCTGTCACACATGAGACAATCGAACTGGAGATTTGTATCGAACCGGATCATCATGAAGCTGTCAGTTTCCACCTTATTTCATCTCCGAAATTTCCGGTTATTCTAGGGATCCCCTGGTTTTCAGTCCATAACCCTTCTATCAACTGGGCATCAAGGACCATCACCTTTCCATCTGACTACTGTAAGAATAATTGTCATAAGGAACCCCCTGTTCTCCAACAAGTCCAAATCTCTGAGATTTCGCATGAGAAGGAAGAGAAACTACCACCTCAATATCAGCAGTTCTCTGATGTCTGCAGTAAGAAGAAAGCAGATCAATTACCTCCTCACCGTCCTTACGACTGTCCCATTGAATTGCTGCCAGGAGCAACCATTCCATTTGGACGGATTTACAATCTTTCCGAACCTGAATTGAAGGTATTAAGAAAGTTCCTGGATGAAAATTTAGAGAAAGGCTTTATTCGACCTTCCACATCTCCAGCTGGGGCACCCCTGTTCTTTGTTGAAAAGAAAGACTCCACTCTGCGGCCATGTATTGACTACAGAGAGATGAATAATATCACTGTCAAGAATCGCTACCCGCTACCCTTGATTCCTGAACTATTTGAGAGACTCCGTTCTGCGAAAATCTTTACGAAGCTGGATCTTAGAGGGGCTTACAACCTCATACGGATTCGCCCAGGAGATGAGTGGAAGACCGCCTTCAGAACGAGATATGGACATTTTGAATCTCTGGTTATGACCTTTGGTCTTAGCAATGCCCCAGCCACCTTTCAACATTTTATTAATGATGTATTTCGAGATTTCTTGGACCAATTCGTTGTGGCTTATCTCGATGACATTCTTATATTTTCAGACACCTTGGAAGAGCATCGCAGGCACGTCCAGTTAGTCTTGGAACGACTACAGGAGAACCATCTCTACATTAAACTTGAAAAATGTGAGTTTGAACAAACCAGTATCCAATTTCTGGGATATATCATCTCCCCAGAAGGTCTGAGCATGGATCCCGGCAAAATCAATGCTGTAGTGGACTGGCCTGTTCCAAGAAATTTAAAAGACGTCCAGCGTTTCATAGGATTTGCAAATTTTTACCGAAAATTTATAAAGAACTTTTCACGGATCATACTACCAATTACTACACTAACAAAAAAGACCAAAGCATTTTTCTGGTCTCCGGAGGCACAGGAGGCTTTTGACAAATTGAAAACTCTTTTTACGTCTGCTCCATTGTTAGTACACCCAAATCCTGAATTGCCATTTACTGTCGAAGTGGACGCCTCGGACTCTGCAGTGGGAGCCATTCTGTCTCAGCGAGTTGGGGACAAAATGCAACTTCACCCATGTGCGTTTCTTTCCCACACCATGTCATCTGCAGAAAAGAACTACGACATCGGTAATAAAGAACTGTTAGCCATTAAAGTTGCCTTCTCCGAATGGAGACATCTTTTGGAAGGTGCCAATCACCCTGTGACTGTCCTCACGGACCACAAGAATCTTGAATTCCTCCGTACAGCAAAAAGATTGTCTGCAAGACAAGCACGATGGGCCTTATTTTTCTCAAGATTCAATTTTATAATTTCTTACCGGCCTGGTTCAAGAAATGGCAAGGCTGACGCCCTGTCCAGGATGTGTTCGGAACCTCAGGAGAGGTCTAGTAATGACGATACAATTCTAGGCCCTAAAAATTTTTTGGGAATATTGCACTCTAGAGGACTATGTAATAGAATTAAAGATGGATATCAAGAGGACTCTTTCCTTAACCATCCTTCGGAAGACGTCGATCTTTCATTCAAAGAGGGGTTTTGGATGCAGAAACACAAAATATATGTACCTGAATCTTCTCGCCTTGAAGTCCTCAAAAGTGTCCATGATTCTAAACTGGCAGGACATCCTGGAGTTGCAAAAACACACAGACTTACTACTTCGTTTCTTTTGGTGGCCTAATTGTAGGAAGGACGTGAGGAAATATGTTTCAACCTGTTTAACATGCGCACGAAACAAGACCCCACGATCGTCTCCTCTAGGACTCTTGCAACCACTTCCAGTTCCATCCATGCCTTGGGGGTCTATTTCCATGGATTTTATTGTGGAATTACCCCCTTCCAAACAGATGACCGTCATCCTTGTCATAGTGGACCGACTCACAAAAATGGCCCACTTTATTCCAACTGAAGGAATTCCTACTGCTGAAAAAACTGCAGAACTGATAATCAAAGAGGTATTCAGGTTACATGGAATTCCTGACAGCGTGGTGTCTGACAGAGGCGTTCAGTTTACGTCAAAATTTTGGAAGAGTTTCTGTACAGCCTTGGGAGTCACTGTGAATCTTTCTACCGCTTTCCATCCTCAGTCCAATGGCCAGACGGAGAGAACGAACCAGACTTTGGAGCAATACCTCCGTTGCTTCATTTCCTATCTTCAGGATGACTGGGTGGACTATTTACCAACAGCAGAGTTTGCCTACAACAACTCCATACATAGCGCTACATCTCAAACCCCATTTTTTGCTAATTATGGAGTACATCCAGTATTTATTCCTAATCTGCCAGTGAACACTCCTATTCCTGCTGTAAATAACAGGCTTGCAAAATTACAGGAATCCCAGAAGGAATTATCAGAGATATTACTCAAGACCCAGGAAGTATATAAGGAAGCAGCAGATAAACATCGGAGAGTGCCCCCTGCTCTTCAGGTTGGAGACAAAGTTTGGCTGTCCACTAAAAACCTTAAGACACATGTGCCATCCTCCAAATTGGGTCAGAAATTCATTGGACCTTTTCAAATTTCTGCAAAAATTAACCAGGTTGCTTTTCGTTTAAAACTTCCCAACAATCTAAAGATTCATCCAGTGTTTCACATATCCTTGCTCAAACCCTTCTGTGAAAACCCGTTTCCAGGAAGAATTCAGCCACCTCCTCCACCAGAAAGGATCCGTGGTGAAGAAGAATACATTGTGGATAAGATTCTGGACTCCCGAAAATTCAGAGGTAAACTGCAGTATCTGGTGCAGTGGAAGGGTTACGGACCAGAGGAAAATTCATGGGAACCAAGGGACAACGTCCATGCTTCTAGACTAACAAGAGCCTTTCATCAGAGGTACCCGGATAAGCCAGCTCCTGAGATGTCCAGAGGCCATCCTGGAAGGAGGGGAGTACTGTCAGGAGTCGAACCCAGTACCTCTTGTCCACTGGCCGACAGCTCTACCATCTGAGCTATTCTGCTGGCTGCAAAGTTCCTTGCTGAACCCAGATACCATTGACTGTTCTTCCTGATTGGCTACACCTAGTGCTCTCTTGATTGGGCCTCTGATTGCCAATTACACACCCTATATAAACCTGGCCCTGTGGGTGTGTCATTGCGAGATTATTGAGCTCCAAGCCTTTAGTCAAGCGTTTCCTGCTGATCCATTGCTATAAACACTGCTCTCCTGTGAACCGACCTCGGCCTGCCTTCTGACTACGCTCTCCGCCTGATCCATTGCTACAAATACTGCTCTCCTGTGAACCGACCTCGGCCTGCCTTCTGACTACGCTCTCCGCCTGATCCATTGCTACAAACACTGCTCTCCTGTGAACCGACCTCCGGCTGCCACCTGACTACGCTACCTGCCTCTGCTTCCCCTAGTGTTTGCAGTAACATCGGCTCCAACCCAGACGGGATCTTGACACTTTCAGCCTGAGCTCCTGCAGCTTCCAGCAACAAACAGAAGTATTCAACTCCAAGCACAGATCACACTGAATAGGTTGCTGTGACGCTGAGTTACTTCTCATGGTCGCAAGTCGGAGAACTCTTGGAGCCCGATGTCATAAGCCAGGCGGGTACATCATAAGCAGTGAGATGAGACAAAGGAGTAGTCAGGTAACAGATTAGGGCCAGAATTAGGGGATCTAGACAAAGGGGTTAGGCAAATGGATGGTCAAAGGTAAATCCAAGGTCAGGCAACAAAGATCAGATTATAAGAACTCAGAGCACATATTAAACACACACCACTTGAGCTAAGCTACAAGTGGCAATGCTCTAATCATTGCCAGCCATTCACCCAGAACGGACTTCAGCTTCCACATGTTTCTTTGCAGCTCCATCACATAGACTGCTCAGCTTTCTTCGCTCACCCGTACAGTCTTCATTGAAAGAAAGACTCTGTCTTGTCTGTTATGTTTAGGTAGCTGAGGAGAAATAGCAAAAAAGGTAATACACCAGAGAGGCTGGAACCTATTGGATTGCAGTAACCTGAACTAACCACACAACTAGAGGTAGCTGTGGAGCGTTCCTACGTTGATCCTAGATGCCTCGTCACAGCCTGAGAGATAACTACACCTAAAGGCAGAAAGATGAAAGCTATCTGCCCCGGAGCAGATCCCCAAAGAAAATAGGAAGCCGCCAAACATGTAATGGCGGTTAGACAAGAAGAAAGCACGGACACAGAGAGAAAATAGAATGAGCAAACGCTGGGGGCCAAACTGTCTAGACAGAAAAATACAGGAAAGAATTCTGACTGCAATCCAAAAAAAACCCTAAAATATACCAACACTTCTGATTGCAAAACACCTGAGATCACACGATCTTATCCACCTAAATCAGATCTCTGGTGTAACAAAACCAAGCCACAGCCACTGAAAAAACAGGGAAAAGCAAAAGAAAAAATAACAGTGGCTACAGATAAACAGAGAGGAGCACAGGCCCCAGGAGGGGACCCGGCTGAACTCCAAAAGTGCAGAAAACTATGCAAAAAGCAAGCACAAAAAGAAAAGCAAAAATATCTTATCTGAAAGCAGCAGACACAGGCAAGACTCCAGCAAACTTCCAAATGAACCAGGAACCACAATTGAGACAAGAACAATTGATCACCGGCAACCATCATGGGAGGGAACCTCCCTTATATCAGTCCAGTCAGTGATCCCAGATTGCCATTCCTCGCTGGAAGGTTCAGTACTGTCTGTAACCACCAGAGGGCACCTCTGCTCAGAAACCATCTCTAGCACATTCACAACACTTGTCTCTCTCCCAGCTAAAGCTCACATTTTTGCTAGGCACTCACCAGTTACAGCACACTTGACTCTGCTCCATTCAGCAGACTGACCCACCTAGTGAACACAGGCCCTGGTTCTTAGTCAAAGTTATTTCCCAGAGGAGCATTGCACGGCGAATAAGCCTCCTTACCTCGACACGCCAGAGCTGGTATGTCACTCTCCACAAGGAGTAACCTTACCCCCCAGACCCCAGTCCAGAGCCTCTCATCTAGCCAAATCAGATCTCTCCTACTTTGCACTGACGAGGACCAACAGTCCGAAACACCGTGTCTGCAAATGGAGATTCTGATTTGGCTTTTATCCTAAGTCATATTACAAGACTCGTTAAAGGGTTGATTGTGACTTGTAGGATCGCTACTTCCAATAGGTGGCGCTATAGAGTACAAGTCCTCTTGTTTGAAGAGGCAATTTGCATAGTCAAAGTTAGTGAGCTGCATCTCATGAAGACATGCATTGCTAGGATTTAACCCAGTCCTACCTGGCTTTGCTACAGGTGTCATTCGAAAGTACAAATAGTTCCACAAAAGACAAGCCCTCATACGGTGGGAGGAAAAACTAAACCAAAAAAAAAAATAGAAAATCGCCTATTTGGGAAGGGGATAAACCTTAATTATTAAATCATTCACCAAGTCATTTTAATTCTTCCTTATACTGAAAATGTAAGAAATCTGAGGGAGGCTTGTTACTAGAGAAATGCTGCCTCTCCCCAGCTATTAGTATGTCAGAGATTAATTTACAGTGGCACTGTGCTGACAGCAATACAGGGAAAAACAACTTGGCAGGTATGACACCATGCTGGTCTCCATCTCAGGCTGCGGATCCATCTCCAGAAAGATTATTGTATATTACATATTGAAATGGTAAGTATGAAACCCAGTACTGACAACTAAAAGCAGTTTTTGTAAGAGAGATGGAAACAGCCAGAGATTATAGGTCAGATATGTAAATTATTTCACTGTACTTAGGTGAATGTTACATCATTTGCAAACCTAATGGAAAAATCCAGATTTGCATGTCAAATAAGCAACACCCATTTCTGTCATGGATTAAAATGAAAAAAAAAGAGCCTATAATGCATGAAAGTGTATTTTTACATATGTACAGGTGCATCTCACAAAATTAGCATATCATCAAAAAGTTAATTTATTTCAGTTCTTCAATACAAAAAGTGAAACACATATATAATATAGAGTCATTACAAACAGAGTGATGTATTTCAAGTGTTAATGTTGATGATTATGAATTACAGCCAATGAAAACCCAAAAGTCATTATCTCAATAAATTAGAATACTTTATAACACCAGCTTGAAAAATGATTTTAAAATCCGAAATGTTGGTCTACTGAAATGTATGTTCAGTAAATGCACTCAATATTTGGTCGGGGCATGGAGGCGATCAGCCTTTGGCACTGCTGAGGTGTTATGGAAGCCCAGGTTACTTGATAGCCTTCAGCTCGTCTGCATTGTTGGGTCTGGCGTCTTTCATCTTCCTCTTGACAATACCCCATAGATTGTCAAGACTTGGATTTGACAGTCTACACTGCCAAAGTACCAATACCTGGTTTAAAAACAACAGTATCAGTGTGCTTAATTTGCCAGCATAGACTCTATGAGGTATTGTAAAGATGAAGATGAGAGCCAACAGACCCAACAATGCAGATGAGCTGGAGGCTGCTATCAAAGCTACCTGGGCTTCAATAACACCTCAGAAGTGCCACAGGCTGATCGCCTCCATGCCACGCCGCATTGATGCAGTAATTGATGCAAAAGGAGCCCCGACCAAGTATTGAGTGCATTTACTGAATACTCATTTCAGTAGGACAACATTTTGCATTTTAAAATCAATTTTCAAGCTGGTGTTATAAAGTATTCTAATTTACTGAGATAATGACTTTTGGGTTTTCATCGGCTGTAAGCCATAATCATCAACATTAACAGAAATAACCACTTGAAATAGATCATTCTGTGTGTAATGACTCTATATAATATATACTTTTTGTACTGAAGAACTGAAATAAATTAACGTTTTGATGATATTCTAATTTTGTGAGATGCACCTGTATATATCGTGGAAGAGATCTATTAATACAATAATTCAAGTTTTATGGTGTAATTAAATTAAAAGAAATGTCCTTGTACCATATTTTATAGCATTCCCAACAGTAACTATTTCTAATTATGACACTGTACGTATCCCCCACATCAATATGAAGGGCAAATGCACCATGGCCGAGTAGAAGATTATTAACAATCTTTATTTCTCATATGGACCAAGTGGAACTGTTCTATCTTTCCCTCTGGTAACCTGTATATGAGGTTATTTTAGCCGTATAATTTCAATAGGTAAATATATGCTCTTTTAATTCATATATACAGTATGTAAAACTATTAGGCCCCGTTCACACTTTGCGGTTTTAGATGCGTTTCCGCTGCGGTTTTGAACGCAGCGGAAACGCATCCAACCCGCAGCACAGTGCACAGCCAATGAATCCCTATGGGAACCGCAGGTCTGCTGTGCACATGCTGCGGAAAAAAACGTGCGGTTTAGCCGCGTTTTATTTTCCGCAGCATGTCAATTCTTTGTGCGGAACCGCAGCGGTTCGGCGCCCATTGACTTGCATTGAGTCGGGCACTTCCGCAGCAAAACCGCAGATCTAAAAAAGATCTGCGGGTTTGCTGCGGCTGAAACCGCTGCAGTTCGGGAGGAGGGAAGTGTGTGGGCGGTGCGTGGGCGTGAATAGTGTGCGGCGCTATGTGTGTGGGCGGTGCGTGGGCGTGTATAGTGTGCGGCGCTATGTGTGTGGGCGGTGATTGTGTGCCGGTGTCTGCGTGATCGGTGTGCGGGTCTGTGTGCGCGATCAGTGTGTGTGATCGGTGTGCGCGATCAGTGTGCGGGGCTGTGTATGTGCGGCGGTGTGCGGGGCTGTGTGCGTGTCTCCGTGTATGCAGGCATCGTCGGATGGGACTACAAGTCCCATCCGGCTATGCCTGCTACAGTGACAGTGACTGACACATTAGCCAATGATGGGACAGTAGTAGTCCCATCATCCGGCTAATGTGCACTGCTGAATGTAAAAAAAAAAAAATTACATGACATACAGAACATATAACATACAGTAACATACAACACATAACATAGAGCACATACTCACCTCTTCCCCGACGCCATCGATCTGTACTGCTCTGCCTCCGGGAGAGAATGACGTCACTACAGTTCATTCTCTCACGGCAATGCTGGGTGAGAAAATTCCCACGCAGCATTGCCATAAAGTGAGAGAATGGACTCAGTGATGCACTGCAGGAGCCATTGTCTCCTGTCAGTGCAACACTGGGAGGCCCTATAGAACGGTGACATCACCTGATGTCACTGTTCTATAGGGGAGACCGTCGTGGGACACTCGTTATTAATTGGACTGCGTCGGACAGGGAGTATACGGTTGTTTTATTTTTTTTTACGTTTTTTTACAGGAGATCGAGGGCGTCGCTTGGATCTGAGTGTGTAATAAAGATATGAAAACCGTGTTGTGTTTTATTTCATTAAAATAATTTATTCTTATGCGTGTGTTGTTTTTTTTAACCCTTTATTAATATAAGATTAATAATGGATAGGCGTCTTATTGACGCTTCTCTATTATTAACCGGGCTTAATATCACCTTACAATAGCAAGGTGATATTAACCCCTTATTACCCCATATCCCACCGCTACAGGGGAGTGGGAAGAGAGGGGCTAAGTGCCGGAATTGGCGCATCGTACAGATGCGCCAACTCTGGGGCGGCTGGGTGCTGGTATTTTTAGCCAGGGGGGGGCGCCAATATCCATGGCCCCTTCCTAGGCTATGTCTGCCTAGCCTGTCTGGCTATAAATTATAGGGGGACCCCACGTCATTTTTTTTGGGGGGGTCCCCCTATTTTAATAGCCAGTGAAGGCTAGCTGCGGGCTGATATTCATAGCCTGGGAAGATTCATGGGTATTAACCCCTTCCCAGGCTAGAAATATTGGCCCCGGCTGTCTGCTTTCCCCCTCTGGCGCAGAAAATTGCGCGGGAGCCCACGCCATTTTTTTTCCTATATTTTTTTTTTATTAACTATTGCGTTATTTTTTGTATGTATACGCGTGTGTGTCTTTAACTATTTATGTACCATTTTATCTATCTATCTATCTGTCTATCTATCTATCTATCTACTGGTATCTATTATCTATCTATGGCCGGCGTCACACTTGCGAGTGCGATGCGAGTAAGTCGCACAACTTTCTCGCATCAACACCCGGCACGGCCGCCCACTCTCGGACCCGAATGTGCGGCTGCATAGAAATACATGTAGCCGCACACTCGGGTCCGAGAGCGGGCAGCCGTGCCGGGTGTTGATGCGAGAAAGTCGTGCGACTTACTCGCATCACACTCGCAAGTGCGACGCCGGCCTATCTCTATCTGTGTGTGTGTAATGGAGTGTGGGTTGGACAAATGTAAAAGAGGAGGTTGGGCAAGAAATGACATCACAAATCTTTTTTTTTTTTTTAAACAACATATCTTTATTTAGCTGTAAAAACCGCATACAAAACCGCATGAGAAAAAACGCGTCAAAACCGCGCCAAAAAACGCATCAAAACCGCGCCAAAACCGCGTCAAAACCACGCCTGCGGTTTCTGCCAAGAGGTGCGGTTTCGGCGCGGAAAAATCCGCAGGCAAATCCGCAATGTGTGCACAGGCCCTAACATGTCTGTATATTTATGTTTTATATATGTTTAGGTATGTGCATATGTATATGTAACACCTGCACATGGAACTGTCAGAGCAGCTACTGGTATACTGGGATTTACAGACACTAAGAAGAGTTTTGCAGCTGCTGTTAAACAGGGACCTTCAGACATTAATGGTTTTTTCCCTGAGCTGCGGTGGACTACAATTCCCATGGACCCTTGTTTCAGTCAGATGACACAGCTAGGAGGGAGGAGGAACTTGGGGGAGGGAGCTGCACAGGAAGTGAAAGAAAGTGAGAGAGCAGATTGTTCATGTAAAGGATGGAGCGCTGTGGACTTGTATTCCTCTAAAGAGCGGAGCGTTCCAGTCCCCTCTGATATACCTGCGAATCTGGAGAGAGCGCAGCCCGGTCACCAGGTGAAGCAAGCAACATTAAGGACTCGGAGAGTTCTACCGTCACTCCCACCTTATAAAGGCCTGAATCCTGCCGCCGCCAGTTGGGGTCCAGGGAAAACTACAACCGGTTGAGACGCACCGTGAGTGCCCCTTTTCGAGACTTGTGGTTCAACCAGCCCGTTACAGTGAGTACAATACGCCCCAGACTATTTACCTTCGTGAGCATCTAAGTGCACCAACGGTTATAAATTTGCGCGCCAACATCCGCGGCAACTGGGCCCCAACGTTTGGACTGGGTTAATACAAGAAAAGGGGAACCCTGCTATATTATATTTGCAGGGTTGGGGAAAGAATTAGGTTGTGATGTGTATATGACTTTTATAGAGCATCGTTACCTGTATTGCATGTTGTTTCTTTAAATACACTTCATTTCTGCTGCATATCCATAAACCAGTTAAACAGTTTTACTCCTGTTTTGGGTGAGTGTGTACTGAGCTATAGGCAGGGGTTTCCCGAATCAGTCCCTGGCAGAAGATAACAGTCCTTCTGCAGTCCTAGAGAGAGCTCCAATCAAGATTCGGGTGGAGGCACTGCGCCCTAAAGAGGTGAGACCCCCCATAACACCCAGCGTACCGTGGTAGCCCTGAAGGGGTGTTACAGTGGAGGCACTGCTGAGATACAGAACTAACACAGGAGTATTTACTATGGAGACTTTAACAGAGCGAGAAGTATATTTGTGGTGTGAAGAGATGGATGTTACAGCTAGACAAAGCTTTGCAGTGAGTGGTGAGCTCTGTGATGCATCTGATGAAGAGATACTGAAAATAGTTAACCGACTCACTGAACTTGCCCACCCTGAAGTGGTCGACCGCAGAAAGGAAAAGGGGGGACAGTTACCCATAGCCCTGATCTCAACCGGGCAGATCTTGAGGAAAGATTACTTCCCATCCATGATAGCCGTGTCCCCAGAGTATGGTCGACAATGGAAGATCACTTGGCCTAATGAGTCCGAAGTTGAGACCCGGCCACAGGAATCAACCACTCAGTCTAGGAAGACTAGTATACGTCCGCCCTCTACTCCACTTAGAACCAGTGCTGAAGAGACAGCGGCCCCTGTTGATGTGCTTATGACAGCTATGGAAAAGTTAGTCAGTCAGTTTGCAAAGATGCAGCCAGAAGGGAACTACCGTCGTTTAAGAACCTTCTCAGGTGCCCTCCCCACCCCTGCTGGAGAAGAAGAATATGATACTTGGAGGGATGTCACTTTACTGTGCTTAGAAGAGTGGCAGTGCACTGATGCCGTGAAGAAGCAGAGAATAGTAGAAAGTTTGAAGGGTACTGCTATGGAAGTGGTGCAGGCTGCTTGGCGGAGCAAGCCACTAGCAACTTATCAAGATTATATGAGTGCTTTAGAAGATGCTTTTGGATCCCCTGAAGATGCTACTGATCTACTCTATAAACTCCGTACCACCTACCAACAACCAGATGAGAAGATGTCCGACTATCTATACCGATTGGATAAGATGGTTCATAGAATAGCATCTAAAGGTGGAGTCAGCCCTAAAGAAGTTGATCAGTGTCATCTGGACCAAGTACTCAGAGGAGCTCTCACTCATGATCCAATTGCTCAGCGGATGAGGTCTTGTGATAAAGAGAAGATTCCTGGTTCTTTTCATGAGTTGCTTAAGGAAGTTCGCAAGGAAGAGGTTATTTTGGCCGCAAGAGAGAAGACCCCCCCTCGGGTGACTACTGTTGCCTTGAAGCCAGCAGCCGACTGCCGAGAGAGGGAACTGCTGAAAGTCATCGAGAAACAGGGGGAGCAGATTACTCAATTGTTAAGTGCTCAGGCCAAGACAATACAGCGGTTACAAAGTGCTGCAGAGGTAGCCGAGAAGCAGACCCTGGCTTCAGGAAGAGAGAATGATGACCTGTGTAGAGTGGAAAGTAGGAAACCAGAAGGGTGCTTTGTCTGTGGGAGTCCAGGCCATATAGCTCGTCAGTGTCCAAAGAGGTGGAGCTCAAAGAACTCTTCACACTCTCCCCACCTCCCTCCGAGGCAGTCGGGAAACGGGAAAGGGGGCCAGTAGAACCCCATACTGAGCCCCCATCAGCAACTAAGACCTACTCTACCTCCCCATCCAATAGTGCCTCATCGAAAACACTGCCTGAAGGGTTAGTGGGACCAGCCCCGCATGTCCCCGCATATATCAATGGTAAATCTTGTTCAGTATTGCTGGATAGCGGATCTCAAGTGTCCATCATTTTTGAAGGATGGTATAAGAGATATTTATCCAATGTGCCTCTGAAACCGCTGTCTGGACTCGTGGTGTGGGGACTGAGTGAACACAGCTATCCCTACCGAGGATACGTGTCCGTGACACTACGATTCCCAGAGACTGTTGTTGGAGTGGATAAAGAGATACCCATTATAGCGCTAATCTGCCCGGAGGCAGAGGCAGATGAGAGACCCACACCTGTCATAGTGGAACAAATGCCAACATTTTCCGTACGTTAGCTCAGTGGTGTCGTGAAGCTGGGGAGAAAAGTACTCGCAGACCCTATCCATCCACCCAGTCTGTCTGGAAGCCTATGTGAGGACGGAGGAGGAGAAGAGGGAACTGCAGCCTGAAAGCTTTGACCCTTGTTTTGAAGGAAGTGAGCTGAAAGGAGAAGAGAGGAGGCTAGTCATCGACGGCATGATGATGCGGGGGGCGGCTTTCTCCTTGGGCGAATGGGACATGGGCCTCGCCCAAGGAGTAGAGCATCGCATTCGGTTGAAAGATCAAAAGCCTTTCCGAGAGAGATCCCGAAGATTGGCCCCGGCGGATATCGAAGATGTTAGGCAGCATCTACGCGGTATGTTAGACACAGGAGTCATCATAGAGTCTAGTAGCCCATATGCTTCCCCCATTGTGATTGCTCGGAAAAAAAATGGAGCTATTCGGATGTGTGTGGATTATCGTACTTTGAACAAACGTACGGTTCCTGACCAGTACACTGTGCCCCGAATTGATGAAGCTTTAGATTGCCTGCAAGGGAGCCAATGGTTTTCTGTGTTAGATCTCCGGAGTGGTTACTATCAGATACCCATGTCAAAGGAAGATCAAGAGAAGACCGCTTTTATCTGCCCCATTGGGTTCTTCGAGTTTCAAAGACTGCCTCAAGGACTGACAGGTGCTCCGGCCACTTTTCAGAGATGTATGGACAAAGTAGTGGGGGACATGCACTTACGTGAGGTCTTGGTTTATCTCGATGATCTTATTGTTTTTGGGAAGACTCTGGAAGAACACAACCAGCGGTTGTTCAAGGTGCTGGATCGGTTGAAGGAGGCTGGGTTGAAGTTGTCCCTTGATAAGTGCCGGATTTGCCAGACGACTGTGAAATATGTGGGGCACATAGTCAGCAGAGAAGGAATTTCCACCGACCCCGCCAAAGTGGAGGCTGTGGTAAACTGGCCTAAGCCCACCAAGCTGGGGGAGCTTAGGTCCTTTTTAGGATTCTGTGGATACTACCGAAGATTGGTACCCCAGTACTCTCGGATTGCGAAGCCATTAACTGCTCTTACCCAGGGGTATCCCCCTTCCGGCGGGACAGCCCGCCCCTCAAGGTCAGGGAAAAGAGACTACTTCCGAGTTAATGAACCTTTTGGGGAAAGATGGACACCCTTATGCGACGAGGCATTTGAGAAACTGAAGTCATGTTTGACCCAAACTCCAGTGTTGGCCTATGCAGACGCCAGTAAACCATATGTGTTGCATATAGATGCTTCTCTCGACGGACTAGGAGGGATTCTCTATCAGGACCATGATGGCTGTCTACGTCCCATTTACTACATTAGTCGAGGATTGACTCCCAGTGAACGCAACTACCCAGCTCACAAACTGGAGTTTCTGGCTCTAAAATGGGCTGTAGTGGACACGCTGCATGACTACCTCTATGGGGTACACTTCGTGGTTCATACCGACAACAATCCATTAACCTACGTGAGAACCACAGCAAAACTGGATGCCACGGGGTACCGGTGGCTTGCCGCACTCTCTCTGTATGATTTCAGCTTAAAATATCGACCAGGGATCAGTAACATTGATGCAGACACACTCTCTCGCCTGCCTAGTGAACCTTTAAATGAGGAAGAAGAAGGAGGATGGATAGAGGTCCCTGCCCCTGAGGTGAAGACTCTGTGCCATAGACATCGAACTGATGCCCTCACTCTGCAGTGCTGTGCTAAATTCTTAGGAGTATCTAGCGAAGCGCTCCCGTTGTCGTACTGTCGAGTGACAAATGTAACCCCAGACTCTCTCCCTCAACTGACTCATAATCAAGTCAGGACGGCGCAGCAGGAGGATCAGTCAGTGGGGGTAGTTCGATGGTGGGTGAAGAGGGGCTGGAGGCCCGAAAAGAATGCATTAAGAACAGAGGAGTCTGTCCTGCTGACTCGGCAGCTAGAGTCGCTAGTAGTAAGAAATGGGCTACTATACCGAGAGACAAGGGGCCAGAAGGGAGGAGTCCGCAGACAGCTGGTGTTACCCACCCGATTTCGGAAGATGGTCATGAAGTCCCTGCATGATGACCATGGACATCTTGGCATCGAAAAGACTACGAGTCTCGTGGCCGACCGATTCTACTGGCCTCGTATGGAAGCGGATATTGAAGAATACTGCAAATCATGCTCCCGGTGTGTGTTGAGAAAAACCTTGCCTTTGAGAACAGCCCCCCTTGTGAACATTACCAGCGATGGCCCACTTGAACTAGTGTGCATTGATTTCCTCTCCATCGAGCCTGATGAAAGCAATGTCAGTAATGTGTTAGTGGTCACTGACCATTTCACCCGATATGCCCAGGTCTACCCCACTAAAGATCAAAGGGCAATTACTGTGGCAAAAACATTATGGGAGAAGTTCTTTGTACATTACGGGCTGCCTGCCCGCATCCATACCGATCAAGGAAGAGATTTCGAAAGTAGACTAATCAAGGAGCTATGCGCTCTCTGTGGGATCAAGAAATCCAGAACCACGCCATATCACCCCCAAGGGGATCCTCAACCTGAGAGATTCAACCGTACCCTTCTGAACATGTTAGGCACTTTAGATCCCAGGAAGAAGGGACACTGGAGCAGGCATGTGAGTCAGTTGGTTCATGCCTACAATTGCACCACAAATGAGTCAACTGGATATTCTCCTTATTTCCTCATGTTTGGAAGAAAAGCCCGACTACCCGTGGATATTAGTTTTGGGACATCCATTGACCGTTCTAATGGGAAGACCTACTTAAAATATGTGTCCCAGCTAAAAGAAGATTTGACAAAAGCTTACAAATTGGCAGAGCAGGCCTCTGGTCGGTCAGGGAAGCGCAATAAGACTCGCTACGACTGTAGGGTTCGAGAACAAGTTTTACTACCTGGAGACAGAGTTCTTATTCAACTTCTGGGCCTTCCTGGGAAGCACAAGCTTGCTGATCGGTGGTGTCCTGACCCTTACGTGGTGATGGAGAAGTTGCCCGGTGTTCCGGCCTACAGAGTGAAGCCCGAAAAAGGGGGTGGAGCTGTTAAAACCTATCATCGACACCATCTGTTGCCTGTGGGAAAAAACATCCCTTTACCCCCATTGCCAACTCAAGGAGGTCATACAACTCTTCAGTGCAATAGGAGAAGTCCAAGGTGTAAAAACCCACCCCAGACTGGAGTTGCCTCAGGAGGATGTGACAGCGAGTCTGGGGATGAATGGGGACCTGACTGTCAATGGAGCTACAGGTGGATCGAGGACCCATGCCCCATGGGCGTAGACCCTGAAAACCAGACCCCTGAAGTAGAAACAAAGAAAAGGGACATTTGTCAGGAGGCGAGTGCACTCCGCCCACAATTGGAGGAAAGTTCAGAAGAGGGACATTTATTGAATGAAGAGATCCACCTGGTGGAGCCCGTTCTTGAGAGACAAGAGTCGGGGACTGAGGAGGTGGGCCCCTCGGTACACACTCGTCCCAAGCGGGACATTAGGCCACCCATGATGTTGACTTATGACAGAATGGGACATACCACTGAGGTCCCCAGGTTGATACACCCAAATTCAAATTCTGTTTGGCCTTATTTCCCGGTATCTTCCATGTGTCCAGGAGGTGGTTTGTATGCATGTAAATTTGGTGTTAGTCAGGATGCCTTAACCCCCATTCATGTTTCAGGTGGTGAGTCCTCATGTCGTGATGGGACACTTTCAATGATTCACCAGGGGGAGAATGTAACACCTGCACATGGAACTGTCAGAGCAGCTACTGGTATACTGGGATTTACAGACACTAAGAAGAGTTTTGCAGCTGCTGTTAAACAGGGACCTTCAGACATTAATGGTTTTTTTCCCTGAGCTGCGGTGGACTACAATTCCCATGGACCCTTGTTTCAGTCAGATGACACAGCTAGGAGGGAGGAGGAACTTGGGGGAGGGAGCTGCAGAGGAAGTGAAAGAAAGTGAGAGAGCAGATTGTTCATGTAAAGGATGGAGCGCTGTGGACTTGTATTCCTCTAAAGAGCGGAGCGTTCCAGTCCCCTCTGATATACCTGCGAATCTGGAGAGAGCGCAGCCCGGTCACCAGGTGAAGCAAGCAACATTAAGGACTCGGAGAGTTCTACCGTCACTCCCACCTTATAAAGGCCTGAATCCTGCCGCCGCCAGTTGGGGTCCAGGGAAAACTACAACCGGTTGAGACGCACCGTGAGTGCCCCTTTTCGAGACTTGTGGTTCAACCAGCCCGTTACAGTGAGTACAATACGCCCCAGACTATTTACCTTCGTGAGCATCTAAGTGCACCAACGGTTATAAATTTGCGCGCCAACATCCGCGGCAACTGGGCCCCAACGTTTGGACTGGGTTAATACAAGAAAAGGGGAACCCTGCTATATTATATTTGCAGGGTTGGGGAAAGAATTAGGTTGTGATGTGTATATGACTTTTATAGAGCATCGTTACCTGTATTGCATGTTGTTTCTTTAAATACACTTCATTTCTGCTGCATATCCATAAACCAGTTAAACAGTTTTACTCCTGTTTTGGGTGAGTGTGTACTGAGCTATAGGCAGGGGTTTCCCGAATCAGTCCCTGGCAGAAGATAACAGTCCTTCTGCAGTCCTAGAGAGAGCTCCAATCAAGATTCGGGTGGAGGCACTGCGCCCTAAAGAGGTGAGACCCCCCATAACACCCAGCGTACCGTGGTAGCCCTGAAGGGGTGTTACATATATATTAATATGTACAGTACATGGGTTTACAAATATGTGAATGGGTATGTGTGTTTGTATGCTGGGATGTCAGTGTCTGTATGTTCGGTATATGTACGTATATCTTTGCAGTTACTGTCAGGGTCACACTATGCTCTGAGTGACCTGGAAGTGGCTTTTACAATTGTAGGGGTTCAAGATTTTTGATAGCAAGGGTCCACACAGGCATGCATTTTTAGTGTCACACAGTATTAAGTTTATTCTCTTGCATAAACTTCCAAAATAAACAAAACAGCTTCTCTTCAGCCAAAAATGTACAATAACAAAAATCAGTCCTTTCTCAGGGTAGGCACAGTAAACAACACCGTCTCACCCACATAGCAATCCAGGCATTGCTTAGGCTCAGGCACAGTCTGTCCACCATTTGATGGTCTTTTTCCTCTCCGCACACTCCTAAACCAACCCAGTTGACTTTTATAGGACCTGCAAGACCAGGGCTGTAGTTTATAGGAGTGACCTTTCCCACCCAAGCTTTTTTGGTCGCTCCTAAATCCCTACCCCAAATCTAGTCCACTAAAAATCCTCTCAGTAAGCTGGTGTTACTGGAGCACCTGATTCCGGACCTACACTGATGAGGAAAATGGTAACAATGTTTTGAACTTTTGACTTTCAGGCTCTGTGAGACTACCATAATTTTAAAGACAATCATCCTGGCCAGGGCCGGCATCAGCACCCGGCCTACCCGGGCAAGTGCTGGGACCCTGAGCAGGCGGGGGGGCTCATCCCGTTAGTGGATGAGAGCTGTACCAACGCCGTCACTGGGCCCCCCCGCTTGCTCAGGGCCCCGGCAGCAGCCGGCGCAACACTTACCTCTCCCCGTGCCTCCGCAGCTCCAGGCTCCAGGGGCCGCCTGCAGGGCTGTGGCAGAGAGTAAGCGTGTTCGCCGGACAGGTGAGATGTGAGGTGTATGTGTCTGTGTGTGTGTATCAGTGTGCGTGTATGTAGTGCGGTGCTGTTATGATTTGGTAGCTGAGGAGAGCAGGCAAAAAGGAAATACACCAGAGCAGTTGGAAACTATGAGATTGCAGTACCCTGACTAACCACCACAACTAGAGGCAGCCGTGGAGCGTTCCTACATTGGTCCTAGACGCCTCGTCACAGCCTGAGAAACTAACTACACCTAAAGATAGAAAGAGGAAAGCTATCTGCCCCGGAGCAGATCCCCAAAGAACATAGAAAGCCCCCAAACATGTAATGGCGGTTAGACAAGAAGAAATACTGACACAGACAGAAAATAGTATGAGCAAACGTTGGGGCCCAAACTTACTAAATAGAAAAGGATAGGAAGGGCACTTACTGCAATCCCAAAAAACCCTGAAAAGCACCAACTCTACTAATTTCAAAAACACCTGAGATCACACGACCTCTACCACCTAAATTAGTTCTCTGGTGTAACCAAAAACAAAACAGCAGCCACTGACAAAACTGGAAAAAGCAAATGTACAAACATCAGTGGCTGAACTGAACTGAGAGGGCAAAAGCCCCCAGAGGGGACCCTGAAGGCCCCCACAGAAGTGCAGGACAAAATGCAAAAATCAAGCACAAAAACAAAAAGAAGAAAATGTCTTATCTGTTAGCAGGAGATTCAGACACGACACAGCAGGCTAACAAGGAAACAGGAATCAAGGATTGAGACCAGAACAATTGATCACCGGCAACCCTGATGGGAAGGCGACTCCCTTATATAAGACCAGTCAGTAACACCTGATTCCCAATCCTCACAATCTTCACTGGACAGTCCAGTACCGTTTGTAACCACCAGAGGGAGCTTCTGCTCAGAACTCATTTCCAGCCTATTCACAACAGTACCCCCCCCTTGAGGAGGGGTCACCGAACCCTCATTTGAGCAACCAGGTCGGTCAGGATGAGTTCTATGATACGCACGGATGAGTCTCCTAGCATGGATGTCCGAAGCAAACACCCAAGAATTGTCTTCCTGACCATAACCTCTCCATTTAACCAAATACTGGAGTTTCCGTCTAGAAAAACGAGAATTCAATATTTTCTCAACCACATACTCCAGATTGCCCTCAACCAAAACAGGGTCAGGAGGCACAGTAGTAGGAACCACTGGCTCAACAAACCTCTTCAACAAGGACTTGTGGAACACGTTATGGATCTTAAATGTCCCTGGAAGAAGCAAACGAAAAGAAACAGGATTAAGAATCTCCATGATCTTATAAGGTCCAATGAACCTAGGCTTAAATTTAGGAGATGCCACTCTCATAGGAATATTTCTTGAGGACAACCAGACCAAGTCCCCCACTTTAAACCGAGGACCATCAGTCCTATGCCGGTTAGCAAACCGCTGGGCCCTCTCCTGAGAGAGGGACAACCTCTCCACTACCTGGTCCCAAATCTGTTGCATACGCTCCACAACAGAGTCAACACCTGGACAGACAGAAGCCTCCATCTGTCCTGAAGAAAATCGAGGGTGAAACCCAGAATTACAGAAAAATGGAGACATCAAAGTGGCAGAGCTAGCCCTATTATTAAGAGCAAACTCAGCCAAAGGCAAAAAAGAGACCCAGTCATCCTGATCAGCAGACACAAAGCATCTTAGATAAGTCTCCAATGTCTGGTTTGTTCTCTCAGTGTCACGCTGTATAGCAGATATATATATGAGATGTCTGTAATCTATATCAAAAAGGGCAACATACTATATAACATGCGCATAGATATATTATAACATGGATTTACCTGACAGAATGTCCACTGGGTCAAAACGGAATCCGTTATACGCTGTCTCCGGCTAGAGGGTGACCGGGGTCTAAGCTGACCCTGAACTGGGGTCCTAACTAATCCCTCAACCTGGAGGTACTGTTAAAGGTACAGAGGTCCAGGCCACCAGCGTAAACCCTGTCTCCTATCAATCCCTGCCAACTGTATTCTAGTCCTAAGAAGGACCCTGAATACCACCAAAGGGAATGAACAGGTAACGGATAATGAACAGAAAGACATACAAGAAAGAGAAGGAATAAAGTAAATAAAGTCTTACATACAACACTCACACACAGTAGGAACACCTAAGGTCTCAGAGATTAACTATAAGCTATAAGAGTAAAAACACCTAATGAACTCTTAGCTTAAATATTCTCAGAACCGATCCAGTCTGCTGAACTACATGAATGCTATCACCGGCGTCTAACACCCAGACTGGCAGAAATATAAAGGAAACTAATTAGAACATAAACAAAAGCAGCCGGGCGAGGCTGGACCTAGTCTTAGCAAAGAGCTAGGAAAAATTAACTCTCACATCACCAAAAAACAAAGAAACAGAAGCTCAGCTGTGAGAAGTCAGAATGTGCAATCGCGACGATCTTCGTGGCGATGCACCCATGACAGTACCCCCCCTTCTACGAGGGGCCTCCGGACCCTCATGACCAGGTCTGTCCGGGTGAGTTGTGTGAAAGGTCCGTCCACGTTATCATTGACCACCACTGAAGGAGGTAGAGGTGACGGTATGACTGGTGCCACATACTTTTTAAGTAATGACTTGTGAAACACATTATGAATTTTAAACGTAGGAGGGAGGTCCAGACGAAATGCCACAGGATTAATTATGGAGCTGATCCTGTACGGCCCGATGAATCTGGGACCCAACCTCCAGGAGGAAACTTTAAGTTTAATATTCCTGGTAGACAACCACACCAGATCATTCACCTTCAGATCTCGACCAGAAACTCTCCCCCTATCAGCCATCCGTTTGTAACGGTTCTCCGTAACCTTCAGTCTTAACTGATCTGGAACTATCAGTCTCCCTGGAAGTCCCACAGGGGCGTCCCCCTGAGCCCCCAATACCTCCCCCTCAAGCTCAGAGCATACAGCTGACACTACAACTCCCTCCTGAGGAATAGGAACCGGATCATCCATCCTCCCGGTCCCTGGGAAAGTACGAGATAAGGCATCAGGAAGCAACTTTATTGAGCAGTCATATGCGCGATGAGGAGGTAACTCTTTACACCCCTCCTCTGAGAACATCTCCCCAAAGTCCTCCAGAAAAGGAGGCAAAGTCCTAGGTACAACCGCACCGATGACCGTGCTCATGCAGTTATTCTTGCAAAATTCACCCCACTGGCTAATCTTTCTGGATTGCCAATCAATCACTGGGTTATGTTTAGCCAACCAAGGAAGTCCCAACACAATAGGAGTAGGTAGACCTCCAACACATAACAAGACAATTGCTCTTTATGTATTGCCCCTACTCGAAGATCTATGTTATGAACAGCTTGAACCAAGCTACCTTGACCAAGAGGTCTAGAATCAATAGAGAGTATAGGGACCGGTTTGGCCAATACACTCAGTTGCATACCATGCACCTGGGCAAACCGAGCGTCCACAAGATTAGCCCCGGACCCACTATCAAGAAAAACAGAAATCCTCTCAGTTCTAGTACCAATCACCACCTCCGCAGACACGATAAACGGAGAGGGATTTGGGGATGAAATACAGACTCCCAGGTTAACTCCTTGGGTCAAAGAGGTCCGGGATGGACAACCCCCAACAAAATGTCCCTCTCTCCCGCAAAAGAAACACCTTCTAGTCTTGCGGCGCACCGCCGATTCCCTCCTACAAAATGATGTCCCTCCCAACTGCATGGGTTCCTCAGAACAGACCAGGGGAACCTCAGTATAAGGGACTTTAGTAGTAGGTGGAGTCATCATGGGGGGCGGAGTTACCTCGCGTCTTCCCCGAAGTCGTCTATCAATGCGAATAGCGAGGGCCATAGCAGCCTCCAGTGATGGAGGAGAATCATACTGAGCCAACACATCTTTTAATTTGTCAGACAACCCTTGACAAAACTGGCTCCTAAGAGCTGGGTCATTCCACTGAGTATCTGTTGCCCATCTACGGAACTCAGAAGAATATTCCTCCGCTGGACGATTTCCTTGCCGTATTTTACGTAACCTTGTTTCAGCAAGGGAGACTCGATCCGGATCATCATATACCAGACCCAGGGCAGTAAAAAATCGATCCACTGACTGGAGATCTGGGGAGCCTGGAGGAATAGAGAACGCCCAAGATTGAGGGTCCCCTTGTAAGAGCGAGATAACAATTCCCACCCTCTGCTCTTCACTCCCAGATGACCGAGGCCGCAGCCGAAAGTACAATTTACATGCCTCCCGGAAAGTAAAAAATTTGTCCCGCCCACCAGTGAACCTGTCCGGGAGAGCAACCTTAGGTTCAGATCTGGCTTGCTCTGGGAGGGACAAAACCTTGGACTTAATGTCTGCAAATTCCATGGACAACCCCTGCAACTGCCGGGCCAGCTGGGCTACTGGATCCATGACAGCTGGGGAGAATCTTTAGTTTGGGCCGGTGAAAATGTCACGCTGTATAGCAGATATATATATGAGATGTCTGTAATCTATATCAAAAAGGGCAACATACTATATAACATGCGCATAGATATATTATAACATGGATTTACCTGACAGAATGTCCACTGGGTCAAAACGGAATCCGTTATACGCTGTCTCCGGCTAGAGGGTGACCGGGGTCTAAGCTGACCCTGAACTGGGGTCCTAACTAATCCCTCAACCTGGAGGTACTGTTAAAGGTACAGAGGTCCAGGCCACCAGCGTAAACCCTGTCTCCTATCAATCCCTGCCAACTGTATTCTAGTCCTAAGAAGGACCCTGAATACCACCAAAGGGAATGAACAGTTAACGGATAATGAACAGAAAGACATACAAGAAAGAGAAGGAATAAAGTAAATAAAGTCTTACATACAACACTCACACACAGTAGGAACACCTAAGGTCTCAGAGATTAACTATAAGCTATAAGAGTAAAAACACCTAATGAACTCTTAGCTTAAATATTCTCAGAACCGATCCAGTCTGCTGAACTACATGAATGCTATCACCGGCGTCTAACACCCAGACTGGCAGAAATATAAAGGAAACTAATTAGAACATAAACAAAAGCAGCCGGGCGAGGCTGGACCTAGTCTTAGCAAAGAGCTAGGAAAAATTAACTCTCACATCACCAAAAAACAAAGAAACAGAAGCTCAGCTGTGAGAAGTCAGAATGTGCAATCGCGACGATCTTCGTGGCGATGCACCCATGACACTCAGTTTGACCATTGGTCTGAGGATGAAACGCCGAGGAGAAAGACAATTGAACACTAATTTTAGAACAAAAGGTCCTCCAAAATCTGGAAACAAACTGGACTCCTCTGTCAGACACAATGTTCTCAGGAATGCCGTGTAAACGAACCACGTGCTGAAGGAACAAAGGCACCAATTCAGAGGAGGAAGGCAACTTAGGTAATGGCACAAGATGTATCATCTTGGAAAACCTATCGCAAATCACCCAGATGGCGGTCATTCTCTGAGAAACAGGGAGGTCGGAAATTAAATCCATAGAGATATGGGTCCATGGTCTCTTGGGCACAGGTAATGGCATCAACAAACCACTAGAACGAGAGCAAGGCTTGGAGCGAGAGCAAGTCCCGCAGGACTGCACAAACTCCCTGACATCACGAGACAAGGTAGACCACCAAAAGGACCGACTAACCAAGTCTCTGGTACCAAAAATTCCGGGATGACCGGCCAACGTGGAACAATGAATCTCAGACATTACACTCTTTTTCCACTGGTCCGGGACAAACAATTTCCCAACAGGGCAGCGCTCGGGCTTATCCTCCTGACACCCCTCCAGAGCCAGTCTCAAATTGGGCGAGATGGCGGAAAGAACTACACCCTCTTTCAAAATAACAGAAGGATCAGATAACTCAGGAGAGTCCGCCAGGAAACTCCTCGAGAGGGCATCCGCCTTAACATTTTTAGTGCCAGGAAGAAATGAAACCACAAAATTAAAACGTGTGAAAAACAAGGCCCACCTGGCCTGTCTAGGATTAAGTCGCTTGGCAGATTCCAGATAAACTAGATTCTTATGGTCCGTAAGGACCACCACCTGATGTTTGGCTCCCTCCAGCCAATGTCTCCACTCTTCAAAAGCCCACTTCATGGCTAAAAACTCCCGATTACCCACGTCATAATTACGTTCAGTGGGAGAAAATTTTCGAGAGAAAAAGGCACAAGGGTTACTTTTAGAGGTCTCTGGATCTTTTTGGGACAAAACGGCACCTGCCCCAATTTCAGAGGCATCAACCTCCACCTGAAATGGTAGAGAAACATCAGGCTGCCGTAGAACAGGAGCAGAAGTGAATCTCTGCTTAAGTTCCTGAAATGCAGAGACTGCCTCAGGAGGCCAATTCACCACATCAGAACCCTTCTTGGTCAAATCAGTTAATGGTTTAACAATAACAGAGAAATTACCAATAAATTTACGATAAAAATTGGCAAAACCCAAGAATCTTTGAAGAGCCTTTAATGAAGTAGGTTGGACCCAATCACAGATGGCCTGAACTTTGACCGGGTCCATTTCAATAACAGATGGGGACAAAATAAATCCCAGAAATGAGATCCTCTGAATGCCAAAAAGACACTTTGATCCCTTCACATACAGAGCATTCTCTCTCAAAATCTGGAACACAGTCCGAACATGTTTTACATGAGAGTCCCAGTCATTGGAAAAAATCAAGATATCATCCAAATAAACAATCAGAAATTTATCCACAAAATCCCTGAAAATGTCATTCATGAAGGACTGGAAGACAGAAGGAGCATTAGTGAGCCCAAAGGGCATCACAAGGTACTCAAAATGCCCTTCAGGGTATTAAATGCCGTCTTCCATTCATCCCCGTGCTTAATGCAAATAAGGTTATATGCCCCCCTGAGGTCAAGCTTGGTAAACCAAGTAGCGTTTTTCACCCTGGAAAACAGATCAGAGATCAAGGGTAAAGGATATTGATATTTCACAGTAATATTGTTCAAGAGACGATAATCAATACACGGCCTTAATGAACCATCCTTTTTCGCCACAAAGAAAAAACCGGCACCTAAGGGTGAAGAGGATGGTCTGATATGACCCTTCTCCAATGACTCCTTGATATAAGACCGCATAGCATCATGTTCAGGTACAGACAAGTTAAAAAGGCGACCTTTAGGGAATTTACTACCAGGCACTAATTCAATAGCGCAGTCATAGCTCCTATGGGGAGGTAAGGATGCAGATTTACTTTCGCTAAACACATCAGAAAAATCAATCAAAAAGTCAGGAACATCCTGAGCCTGGGGGAGGCAGAAAAAACAGGAGTGTTGGTATTAACACATTGGCAGCCCCAACTGGTAACAGACACAGATTTCCAATCCAAAACAGGATTATGAGACTGTAACCAAGGGAAACCCAGTACGATAATGTCATGCAGATTATACAGAACCAAAAATTTGCAACTCTCCTGATGATCAGGTTCTACCCTCATTATCACCTGAGTAGAGAACTGAGGTTTATTCTCAGCCAAAGGGGTAGAATCGATCCCCAGTAGGGGAATAGACTTCCGTAGGGGTATCAAGGGAAACCCACAACGTTTAGCAAAATCAAAATCCATCAGGTTAATAGCTGCTCCAGAATCAACAAAAGCCTGAGCAGAAAATGAGGACAGAGAGCATATCAGGGTAACAGTTAATAAAAACTTAGTCTGAACACTACCCAAGACAACTGAGCGTGCAAAACGTCTTCCCCGCTTAGGGCAGACTGAAATAGCATGAGAGGCATCACCACAGTAGAAACATAACCCATTGCGCTTTCGAAATTCATGACGCTGTGCCCCAGAAACCACTCTATCACACTGCATGGATTCAGAAGCAAGTTCACAAGGCAACATTATTCCACGCATACCTTTCCGCTCAGGCAAACGTCTGTCAATTTGAATCGCTAATGACATAGAATCATTGAGACCAGAGGGAACAGGGAATCCCACCATAACATCCTTTACATTATCTGACAGTCCCTTCCGAAAAAGAGCTGCCAAAGCGTCGTCATTCCATTTGGTCAGGACTGCCCACCTACGGAATCTCTGACAGTATAACTCAGCGTCCTCAAGCCCCTGACTTAATGCCAACAAAGTTTTTTCAGCTTGATCAGTGACATTAGGCTCATCGTACAATAACCCCAAAGCCTGAAAAAACGCATCAACATCACTCAAAACAGGATCCCCAGGTGTCAGGGAAAAAGCCCAATCCTGAGGGTCGCCGCGCAGGAGAGAGATGACAATTTGAACCTGCTGCGCTGCGTTCCCTGAGGACTTAGATTTTAAGGCAAAAAACAATTTACAGTTATTTTTGAAATTCTGAAATTTAGCTCGATCCCCTAAAAACAAATCTGGCATGGGAATCCTAGGTTCCACAACAGGCAACCTAGCAAGATAGGTAGCAATACTCCGAACTTCAGTGGCAAGCTGATCCACACGGCCAGACAACTGTGCAAACTCCATTGAGAGAGAAAAAAAATCCTCCTCAGCACCCAGAGATACAGAGGGAAAAAAAAAAAATGCAACAAACAGAAAAAAAAAAAAAAACTGACAACTTTTTTTTTTTTTCTTTCCACAATATTTTTCCCTTCTGTGAGTACCATATAATTTTCAGTTTAGGCCGGTGATACTGTATGATTTGGTAGCTGAGGAGAGCAGGCAAAAATGAAATACACCAGAGCAGTTGGAAACTATGAGATTGCAGTACCCTGACTAACCACCACAACTAGAGGCAGCCGTGGAGCGTTCCTACGTTGGTCCTAGACGCCTCGTCACAGCCTGAGAAACTAACTACACCTAAAGATAGAAAGAGGAAAGCTATCTGCCCCGGAGCAGATCCCCAAAGAACATAGAAAGCCCCCAAACATGTAATGGCGGTTAGACAAGAAGAAATACTGACACAGACAGAAAATAGTATGAGCAAACGTTGGGGCCCAAACTTACTAAATAGAAAAGGATAGGAAGGGCACTTACTGCAATCCCAAAAAACCCTGAAAAGCACCAACTCTACTAATTTCAAAAACACCTGAGATCACACGACCTCTACCACCTAAATTAGTTCTCTGGTGTAACCAAAAACAAAACAGCAGCCACTGAAAAAACTGGAAAAAGCAAATGTACAAACATCAGTGGCTGAACTGAACTGAGAGGGCAAAAGCCCCAGAGGGGACCCTGAAGGCCCCCACAGAAGTGCAGGACAAAATGCAAAAATCAAGCACAAAAACAAAAAGAAGAAAATGTCTTATCTGTTAGCAGGAGATTCAGACACGACACAGCAGGCTAACAAGGAAACAGGAATCAAGGATTGAGACCAGAACAATTGATCACCGGCAACCCTGATGGGAAGGCGACTCCCTTATATAAGACCAGTCAGTAACACCTGATTCCCAATCCTCACAATCTTCACTGGACAGTCCAGTACCGTTTGTAACCACCAGAGGGAGCTTCTGCTCAGAACTCATTTCCAGCCTATTCACAACACGGTGCTTTGTGTGTGTGTATGTGAGAGAGTACTGTGGTGCTGTCTGTGTGTGGTGCTGTATGTGTGATGGTGGTGGGGGGAGACAGTGATGGTGGTGAGGAGCCAGAGGCAATGATGATGCTGGGGAGGCGATGATGATGGGGAGGAAATGATGATGATGATATTATTATTATTATTATACATTTATATAGCGCCATTTATTCCATGGCGCTTTACATATGAAAAGGGAAAAATATAGACAGGTACAATAAACATGTGCTAGACGAGGGACACACAAGTACAGAAGGAGAGAGGACCCTGCCCACGAGAGCTCACAGTCTGCAGGGATGGGTGAGAATACACTAGGAAAGGGTAGAGCTGGTCGTGCAATGGTTCAGTAGACTGAGGATCATTGCAGGTTGTAGGCTTGTCGAAACAGGTGGGTCTTCAGGTTCTTCTTGAAGGTTTCCGTTGTTGGTGAAAGTCTGATGTTTTGCGGCATGGAGTTCCAGAGTATGGGGGAAGCCCGGGAGAAGTCTTGTATGCGGTTGTGGGAAGAAGAGATGAGGGGGGAGTCGAGAAGGAGATCTTGAGAGGATCGAAGGTTGCGTGTAGGTAGATAGCGGGAGACCATGTCACAGATGTATGGAGGAGAAAGGTTGTGGATGACTTTGTATTTCATGGTTAGGATTTTGAACTGGAGCCTCTGGGCAATAGGAAGCCAGTGAAGGGCCTGGCATAGGGGGAGGCTGGGGAATAACTGGGAGACAGGTGGATTAGTCGGGCAGCAGAGTGTAGGATGGACTGGAGTGGTGCCAGAGTGCTAGAGGGGAGGCCAGACAGTAGGAGGTTGCAGTAGTCGAGGCGGGAGATGATAAGGGCGTGCACTAGTGTTTTTGTGGTTTCATGGTTGAGGAATGCGCGGATCCGGGAAATATTTTTGAGTTTGAGGCGGCAGGAGGTGGCGAAGGCTTGGATATGTAGTTTGAAAGAGAGGGCAGAGTCGATGATCACCCCAAGGCACCGAGCATGCGGGACCGGGGAAAGTGAGCAGCCATTGACATTGATGGATAGGTCTGGTGGAGGGGTAGAATGAGGTGGGGGAAAGATGATGAATTCTGTTTTGTCCATGTTCAGTTTGAGAAAGCGAGCAGAAAAGAAGGCTGAGATAGCAGACAGACACTGTGGGATTTTGGTCAGTAGGGAGGTGAGGTCAGGTCCAGATAGGTAGATCTGCGTGTCATCGGCCCGTAACAGTGCAGAACGCAGCGCAGTGCAGAGGAGAGCTCCATATTTTGTATGGAGCATTATATGGGGACCAGTATCCTGTATGGAGCATTATTTGGGGTCCAATATTCTTTATGGAGCATTATATTTGGCCCATAATACTGTATGGAGGACTATGTGGTGCCCATAATATTGTATGGAGGACTGCACTCTCCGGTCTGTACTGTGCGCTGTGAGGATTTGGCGGTTTTTGAGCTATTGTACAATTTACAATAGATATCACTCATGTAATGGAAGAAGTGAAGTGTTTGGCATTGTACTATACCCATATTTCTCTGCAGTATCTGTGCATGAATCGTGGTCTGTGTTAAAGGGGCCCACTGAGACTTTTTCGCCTGGGGCCGATAAAAACCAGGCGCCGGCCCTGATCTTGGCTATCTCATACATAAATTTGACTTGACTTTATTTTTTTGTTAGTGTTTTGTAAATCCACCTTTCTTTCGCTTCATTGGGGGACACAGTTACCATGGGTGTATGATGCTGTCACTAGGAGGCTGACACTATGCAAATAAGGAAAAAGATGGCTCCTTCCCAGCAGTATACACCCACCGACAGACACAAAGCAACTCAGTTTTTGCAGCAGTATTTTCCTTTACAGGTTTTGTGTGTGTTATTAACGATTTCCCTTTTTGTTTTTCAGAATCAGCTCTTCGGCTAACAGGGTGCAAATTATTCACCCTGTTTAACAACACTTAAGCGACTGAGAGAGCAGCGTGCGAAAACCCACGCTGCCCACTCTCGGACCCGCTGGCAGGACTCTGTCCTCTGTCACCCTCACGGGTGCTTCAGAGCGACTCTTGGCAGCAAGTCCTTGCCTCTCACCTCCTCACCCCTCTCCTAGGAGAGGGCTGAGAGGAAGACGGTGGCCACCGGTGGTGGCCTCCCCCTTACTAAAGGGGTTGATGCCATCTTCTGCACCGTCCGGAGACGGTGCGGGAAGGAGGATCTCCAACAGGACCCTCTTCATCTACCGAGGGATCCTGACGCATCCTCATCATCAGGGAAGACACCGGATCGCAGGTATCTACCCTCCCCTCCATGCCCCCAACCTGAGCCCAGACGCCGCTGCTGCGCTATCGCCCCCAGCCTCCCGTGTTACCTCCAGATAGGGACATGAGGACAGCATCCCGGGCAGTCCACGGACGCGCCGCTGCGCCTCCTCCATTTTAGATTTCGCCCCCCTTTGCCTCAAAAGAGCGCACAGCGCCGCCATCTTTACTGTCTCTCCTCGCTGCTCGGACCCAGACTACGCCCCGCTACTGCCGGCAATTACTTGTCCTCCCCTGTTGTGAATGGGCTTGAGATGAGTTCTGAGCAGAGGCTCCCTCTGGTGGTTACAAGCGGTACTGGTCTGTCCAGTGAAGATTGTGAGGATTGGGAATCAGGTGTTACTGACTGGTCTTATATAAGGGAGTCACCTTCCCATCAGGGTTGCCGATGATCAATTGTTCTGGTCTCTATCTTTGATTCCTGTTTCCCTTGTAGCCTGCTGTGTCGTGTCTGCATCTCCTGCTAACAGATAAGACATTTTCTTCTTTTTGTTTTTGTGCTTGATTTTTGCATTTTGTCCTGCACTTCTGTGGGGGCCTTCAGGGTCCCCTCCGGGGGCTTTTGCCCTCTCAGTTTAGTTCAGCCACTGATGTTTGTACTTTTGCTTTTTCCAGTTTTTTCAGTGGCTGCTGTTTTGATTTTGTTACACCAGAGAACTAATTTAGGTGGTAGAGGTCGTGTGATCTCAGGTGTTTTTGAAATTAGTAGAGTTGGTGCTTTTCAGGGTTTTCTGGGATTGCAGTAAGTACCCTTCCTATCCTTTTCTATTTAGTTAGTTTGGGCCCCAACGTTTGCTCATACTATTTTCTGTCTGTGTCAGTATTTCTTCTTGTCTAACCGCCATTACATGTTTGGGGGCTTTCTATTATCTTTGGGGTTCTGCTCCGGGGCAGATAGCTTTCCTATATCTATCTTTAGGTGTAGTTAGTTTCTCAGGCTGTGACGAGGCGTCTAGGACCAATGTAGGAACGCTCCACGGCTGCCTCTAGTTGTTGTGGTTAGTCAGGGTACTGCAATCTCATAGATTCCAACTGCTCTGGTGTATTGCCTTTTTTGCCTGCACTCCTCAGCTACCGAAACATAACAGTATCACCGGCCTAAAATTTAAAATTGTATGGTACTCACAGAAGGGAAAAAATTTGTGAAAGAAAAAACGGTTGTCAGAGTTGTCAGAGATATTCTGTTTGTTGCATTTTTTTTTTTTTTTTCCCTCTGCATCTCTGGGTGCTGGGGAGGATTTTTTCTCTCAATGGAGTTTGCACAGTTGTCTGGCCGTGTGGATCAGCTTGCCACTGAGGTTCAGAGTATTGCTGCATATCTTGCTAGGTTGCCTGTTGTGGAACCTAGGATTCCCATGCCAGATTTGTTTTTAGGGGATCGAGCTAAGTTTCAGAATTTCAAAAATAATTGTAAATTGTTTTTTGCCTTAAAATCTAAGTCCTCAGGGAACGCAGCACAGCAGGTTCAAATTGTCATCTCTCTCCTGCGCGGCGATCCTCAGGATTGGGCTTTTTCCCTGACACCTGGAGATCCTGTTTTGAGTGATGTTGATGCATTTTTTCAGGCTTTGGGGTTATTGTACGATGAGCCTAATGTCACTGATCAAGCTGAAAAAGCCTTGTTGGCATTAAATCAGGGGCTTGATGACGCTGAGTTATACTGTCAGAGATTCCGTAGGTGGGCAGTCCTGACCAAGTGGAATGACGACGCTTTGGCGGCCCTTTTTCGGAAGGGTCTGTCAGATAATGTAAAGGATGTTATGGTGGGATTCCCTGTCCCCTCTGGTCTCAATGATTCTATGTCATTAGCGATTCAAATTGACAGACGTTTGCGTGAGCGGAGAAGTATGCGTGGAATAGTGTTGCCTTGTGAACCTGCTTCTGAATCCATGCAGTGTGATAGAGTGGTGTCTGGGGCACAGCGTCATGAGTTTCGAAAGCGCAATGGGTTATCTTTCTACTGTGGTGATGCCTCTCATGCTATTTCAGTCTGCCCTAAGCAGGGAAGACGTTTTGCACGCTCAGTTGTCTTGGGTAGTGTTCAGACTAAGTTTTTATTAACTGTCACTCTGATATGCTCTCTGTCCTCATTTTCTGCTCAGGCTTTCGTTGATTCTGGAGCAGCTATTAACCTGATGGATTATGATTTTGCTAAACGTAGTGGGTTTCCCTTGATACCCCTACAGAAGTCTATTCCCCTACTGGGGATCGATTCTACCCCTTTGGCTGAGAATAAACCTCAGTTCTCTACTCAGGTGATAATGAGGGTTGAACCTGATCATCAAGAGTGCTGCAAATTTTTGGTTCTGTATAATCTGCATGATATTATCGTACTGGGTTTCCCTTGGTTACAGTCTCATAATCCTGTTTTGGATTGGAAATCTGTGTCTGTAACCAGTTGGGGCTGCCAATGTGTTAATACCAACACTCCTGTTTTTTCTGCCTCCCCCCAGGCTCAGGATGTTCCTGACTTTTTGATTGATTTTTCTGATGTATTTAGCGAAAGTAAATCTGCATCCTTGCCTCCCCATAGGAGCTATGACTGCGCTATTGAATTAGTGCCTGGTAGTAAATTCCCTAAAGGTCGCCTTTTTAACTTGTCTGTACCTGAACATGACGCTATGCGGTCTTATATCAAGGAGTCATTGGAGAAGGGTCATATCAGACCATCCTCTTCACCCTTAGGTGCCGTTTTTTTCATTAAGGCCGTGTATTGATTATCGTCTTTTGAACAATATTACTGTGAAATATCAATACCCGTTACCCTTGATTTCTGACCTGTTTTCCAGGGTGAAAAACGCTACTTGGTTTACCAAGCTTGACCTCAGGGGGGCATATAACCTTATTCGCATTAAGCACGGGGATGAATGGAAGACGGCATTCAATACCCCGGAGGGGCATTTTGAGTACCTTGTGATGCCCTTTGGGCTCACTAATGCTCCTTCTGTCTTCCAGTCCTTCATGAATGACATTTTCAGGGATTTTGTGGATAAATTTCTGATTGTTTATTTGGATGATATCTTGATTTTTTCCAATGACTGGGACTCTCATGTGAAACATGTTCGAACTGTATTCCAGATTTTGAGAGAGAATGCTCTGTATGTGAAGGGATCAAAGTGTCTTTTTGGCGTACAGAGGATCTCATTTCTGGGATTCATTTTGTCCCCATCTGTTATTGAAATGGACCCGGTCAAGGTTCAGGCCATCTGTGATTGGGTCCAACCTACTTCATTAAAGGCTCTTCAAAGATTTTTGGGTTTTGCCAATTTTTATCGTAAATTTATTGGTAATTTCTCGGTTATTGTTAAACCATTAACTGATTTGACCAAAAAGGGTTCTGATGTGGTGAATTGGCCTCCTGAGGCAGTCTCTGCATTTCAGGAACTTAAGCAGAGATTCACTTCTGCTCCTGTTCTACGGCAGCCTGATGTTTCTCTGCCATTTCAGGTGGAGGTTGATGCCTCTGAAATTGGGGCAGGTGCCGTTTTGTCCCAAAAAGATCCAGAGACCTCTAAAAGTAACCCTTGTGCCTTTTTCTCTCGAAAATTTTCTCCTACTGAACGTAATTATGACGTGGGTAATCGGGAGTTATTGGCCATGAAGTGGGCTTTTGAAGAGTGGAGACATTGGCTGGAGGGAGCCAAACATCAGGTGGTGGTCCTTACTGACCATAAGAATCTGGTTTATCTGGAATCTGCCAAGCGACTCAATCCTAGACAGGCCAGGTGGGCCTTGTTTTTCACACGTTTTAATTTTGTGGTTTCCTTTCTTCCTGGCACTAAGAATGTTAAGGCGGATGCCCTCTCGAGGAGCTTCCTTGCGGACTCTCCTGAGTTATCTGATCCTTCTGTTATTTTGAAAGAGGGTGTAGTTCTTTCCGCCATCTCACCTAATTTGAGACTTGCTCTGGAGGGTTGTCAGGAGGATAGGCCCGAGCGCTGCCCTGTTGGAAAATTGTTTGTCCCGGACCAGTGGAAAAAGAGTGTGATGTCTGAGATTCATTGTTCCGTGTTGGCTGGGCATCCCGGAATTTTTGGTACCAGAGACTTGGTTAGTCGGTCCTTTTGGTGGCCTACCTTGTCTCGTGATGTCAGGGAATTTGTGCAGTTCTGCGGGACTTGCTCTCGCTCCAAGTCTTGCTCTCGCTCTAGTGGTTTGTTGATGCCATTACCTGTGCCCAAGAGACCATGGACCCATATCTCTATGGATTTCATTTCCGACCTTCCTGTTTCTCAGAGAATGACCGCCATCTGGGTGATTTGTGATAGGTTTTCCAAGATGATACATCTTGTGCCATTACCTAAGTTGCCTTCCTCCTCTGAATTGGTGCCGTTGTTCCTTCAGCACGTGGTTCGTTTACACGGCATTCCTGAGAACATAGTGTCTGACAGAGGAGTCCAGTTTGTTTCCAGATTTTGGAGGACTTTTTGTTCTAAACTGGGTGTTCAATTGTCTTTCTCCTCGGCATTTCATCCTCAGACCAATGGTCAAACTGAGAGAACAAACCAGACATTGGAGACTTATCTAAGATGCTTTGTGTCTGCTGATCAGGATGACTGGGTCTCTTTTTTGCCTTTGGCTGAGTTTGCTCTTAATAATAGGGCTAGATCTGCCACTTTGATGTCTCCGTTTTTCTGTAATTCTGGGTTTCACCCTCGATTTTCTTCAGGACAGATGGAGGCTTCTGTCTGTCCAGGTGTTGACTCTGTTGTGGAGCGTATGCAACAGATTTGGGACCAGGTAGTGGAGAGGTTGTCCCTCTCTCAGGAGAGGGCCCAGCGGTTTGCTAACCAGCATAGGACTGATGGTCCTCGGTTTAAAGTAGGGGACTTGGTCTGGTTGTCCTCAAAAAATATTCCTATGAGAGTAGCATCTCCTAAATTTAAGCCTAGGTTCATTGGACCTTATAAGATCATGGAGATTCTTAATCCTGTTTCTTTTCGTTTGCTTCTTCCAGGGACATTTAAGATCCATAACGTGTTCCACAAGTCCTTGTTGAAGAGGTTTGTTGAGCCAGTGGTTCCTGCTGCTGTGCCTCCTGACCCTGTTTTGGTTGAGGGCAATCTGGAGTATGTGGTTGAGAAAATATTAGATTCTCGTTTTTCTAGACGGAAACTCCAGTATTTGGTTAAGTGGAGAGGTTATGGTCAGGAAGACAATTCTTGGGTGTTTGCTTCAGACATCCATGCTAGGAGACTCATCCGTGCGTACCATAGAACTCATCCTGACCGACTTGGTTGCTCAAATGAGGGTTCGGTGACCCCTCCTCAAGGGGGGGGTACTGTTGTGAATGGGCTTGAGATGAGTTCTGAGCAGAGGCTCCCTCTGGTGGTTACAAGCGGTACTGGTCTATCCAGTGAAGATTGTGAAGATTGTGAGGATTGGGAATCAGGTGTTACTGACTGGTCTTATATAAGGGAGTCACCTTCCCATCAGGGTTGCCGGTGATCAATTGTTCTGGTCTCTATCTTTGATTCCTGTTTCCCTTGTAGCCTGCTGTGTCGTGTCTGCATCTCCTGCTAACAGATAAGACATTTTCTTCTTTTTGTTTTTGTGCTTGATTTTTGCATTTTGTCCTGCACTTCTGTGGGGGCCTTCAGGGTCCCCTCCGGGGCTTTTGCCCTCTCAGTTTAGTTCAGCCACTGATGTTTGTACTTTTGCTTTTTCCAGTTTTTTCAGTGGCTGCTGTTTTGATTTTGTTACACCAGAGAACTAATTTAGGTGGTAGAGGTCGTGTGATCTCAGGTGTTTTTGAAATTAGTAGAGTTGGTGCTTTTCAGGGTTTTCTGGGATTGCAGTAAGTACCCTTCCTATCCTTTTCTATTTAGTTAGTTTGGGCCCCAACGTTTGCTCATACTATTTTCTGTCTGTGTCAGTATTTCTTCTTGTCTAACCGCCATTACATGTTTGGGGGCTTTCTATTATCTTTGGGGTTCTGCTCCGGGGCAGATAGCTTTCCTATATCTATCTTTAGGTGTAGTTAGTTTCTCAGGCTGTGACGAGGCGTCTAGGACCAACGTAGGAACGCTCCACGGCTGCCTCTAGTTGTTGTGGTTAGTCAGGGTACTGCAATCTCATAGATTCCAACTGCTCTGGTGTATTGCCTTTTTTGCCTGCACTCCTCAGCTACCGAAACATAACACTCCCCCTTCCTGAAGACGCGCTGAGCGCTCTGCCTCCGACGCTCTGACGTCAGCATCTTGGCCAGGTCATGCCCCCTCACCGGGCCCATCCTAGCACCGCCTCAGTGTATCGTTACCAGTGCCGGGACACACTTGCGCTTGTCCCGGCGCTGGCTCCAGTCACCCGGCAGGCTGCACACGCCCACCAAGGCGAACCAGCCTATCACCACCCATCTTTCGTCCCCCTCTCCACAATGGCCAGACACGCCCCCCTTCCGGCATGCCCGGCCAATAACAGGGCCCCTCTCTCTGCACAGGACAATAGCCCCGCACACCGCTTGCCACTACAGTGCGTGGTCACCACACACAGCGCTCCATCTCGCAGCACGTGTCTCCACAGCCCCATCGACCATCCCTGGCTTGGCAGGCTCTCTTCAGGGGGACACACCTACTCTGCTCCAGGCTGCTGCTGCTGCTACTACCGATCACTGGGTACTGGTAAGCAGGGGTACCGGTAGGCTCTGCTCCCTTACAGACCCTGCCACCCCTCTATAGCCCCCTCACTACCATATCCACCGCAGCAGTATCGCCCCCACAGCACACTGCTGTATTCGCTCAGCAGTATTGCCTCCGCAGCGCCCTGCTGTATATCGTTGCCCAGACCCTACCTATGCCCAACTCCACTGCCTCCGGTCATAATCCCACGGTGGTCCATTACGCTTGCGCCCTCTGTAAGAAAAAGTGGGCTTCGAGCCAGCTGTCCCCCTTCTGCTCATCCTGCGGCCCTGCCACCATGTCTGCCCATCAGGAAACCACTAATGCCCAGGAGGAGAGCGCACCCACCCCTCCGGAGTGGGCCATCGCTATGTCTCAGTAAGTCTCAGACTTGACCAAGATATCGCAGTCCCTGGTACAGGTCCTGGAACGTATGCCGCAGCTGTCTGCCTCCAACAGTGCTACGAACGCTCCCCACGGCGATTCGCTTGCACCAGACCATGACCCCCACAGGGACAGAGCAAGGAACAGAACCAGAAAGTGTACACGTTCTAGTTCCCCATCCAGTTCACCGGGCCCATCTGCGACTGCCAGCCTGCCCTGCTCTACCCGTTCCCCCTTCTCGGAGGCGGACGTCGGGTCGGATGTAGCTTCTCAGTCAGAGTCTGACTCGGATGACGATCAGACCTCGGGGACGCAGGACATGGTAGATAGCCTTCTTTTTTGCCATTGTACAGACCCTCGAAATTAAAGAGGACGATGCGGCCGCCCAGGACGACTCCGTTACATTCAAACGGGTAAAACGTGCTGGAACGCAAGCTATTCCACTTCTGAACATTCCCGGAAATGTAAAGGAAGGAGTCAAGCGCATGCGCACAAACAGATCGGTCATGCCTACGATCCAACCGCTTTTTCACATAAAATGCTATACTCGCTCGGATTCTATTTCAGAAAAAACATCAATTTCATAAACTTGCATAAGGGGGAGGTCACGGCATTTGAACAAAACCATTCGTCTTAATCTTAAACATACATAAATACGTATGCGTATGCATTCCAGCAAGCATTCCGACGCGCGCATGACCAGAAATGACGTTTTTATATCAGGAAGTGTGGAGAGCTCTATGCGCCGAAGCGGAACAGACGGCTGCCTGTAATCCAATTAACAACGCACACTCGCGATTTACGGCTGCCTGTAATCCAATTAACAACGCACACTCGCGATTTAATTAGCGCTCGGGTTTGCATGGGTTGGATATATATACCCCTCAGTACCCACCTCCAGTACGCCCCCGGAAGAAGCGGGAAGCGAAACGTACGTCGGGGTGAGGGGAGACGTTTGGGCTGCAGCGCTTTGGGTGTCACCTATCTATCTATTCACCTCCTGGTAAAGTATTACTAATATATGTTTGATATAGCTGCTAGTGTGGCATGTGATCTTTATTGCTGAATGGAGAGTATGATATTCTAGATGGTGTACATACCTAAGTATAGCATGTAGCCCAGATGTTTCCTCTTGAAGTTTTTGGATGTTTTTTTATAATAGTTTACTATTGTTATTTATTGGTAACCTTGTAACAGTGATTAATAAAATTTTGGTATATTTTGAGTATAATCACGTTTCTGGAACTCTTCTTTTTTGGCTATAATAACAATATAGTCCAATTTGTTGTTTAGTGTTTGCGAAGTGCCAGATTAATAATCTTATGGACATTCTTGAGAATATTGAATTTTTGCTGTTGTAATAACAGTTTGTCCGAATATGTAATAGTCTGAAAATATTTCGGGTATAAAAATATGAATACAATAATGAGATTTTGCTGTTTTTCAAACAGACCATTTATTAAAATGGACCTTAAAGCCAAAGAAAGCTCTTGGCGTTCTAAAGCCACAGATATTTTCAATCTAAACACCCAAATCGTTTCGTCTGATGTTTCCAAGGACTATAAGGAGTTAATGCAGCGCTACAGAAATGTTTTGTACCGTAAAACGAAGTTCTGGTGGAATCGTACTTCACTGGAAAATTATGTAACTAAGAAAATAATACCTAGGGGTTTAAGAGTGCAATTATATCCAACATTTGACATACAGGAGGAGGATCTAATTAAGAGATGGGTGTCGGCTGCTTCAACATGCTCCTTTGAATTCATTCAGGTGCTGATTGAGAAAAATGCCCTCTCTTTAGGTGAATTGGATAAAGAATTGGTGGATATACATGATCAGTTACAGAAAGATGTCCCCAAAGAGTCTTTTGACAAATGGCTGAAGGAATTAGATAAAGATACGATCAAGTGGGAGGATGATGTCAGCCAAATGAAATTGAAGAAATATTCAAAGGGATAAGAATGATTATGATTCTGATAAGGTATTTAAATGGCAACAGAGGAAGAAAAATGGTATCAAAAGAAGGCGGTCTAGAGAGACTTCTATCACTTCCAGTATTTCTGGATCTGAAAGTCATGCCTCTACAAGTGATATTGAGGATCGCAGAGATTTTAATTTGAGGAAGGATTCTCGGAAAAAACAGTTTCCAGAAATGTTTAATAAAAACAAACGGCAAAAAGATCAGGATCATTTTAAGGTAGTTAATTTGTCTGAGCATGTTATATCACCCATACAATTGGAAATATTAGAAAGAGGATTAACCTTCTCTCCTTCCTCCCATTTAGATCCGTTCGTAGCTATTAAGGATACACATCTCTTTTCTAGAAAGTTAATCTTGAAAAAATTACATCATAAAGTCAGTGTTGGTGAAAGTCTTTCCTCCCCAGAAGAGCAGAGAGCTCTAGAAATTTTGGAATCTCTTGAAGAAGAGAATAACCCTTTAGTGGTAAGTAACATTCCTAGCCACTTATATGAGAAATCAAAAAGATTTCCACCTTTGGGATTGTGCCCGGCGGTGGAGGTATTTACTAAATTAGTTTCACAAGATATTGAACAGTTGGCTACTGTAAACAGACACTTGTCTAATCTGTCTGGGGAGGAAAGAGTGGCGCTTCATGAATTGAAATCTTGGAGAGATGTACTCTTTAAGCAATCGGACAAAGGGGGCAATCTGGTTGTTTGGCCGTACCAGATGTATGAAAAACAAGCCTATAAATTGTTGGATGAGAGGACATGCTACCGCAAATTGACTTTTAATCCGTTATCCTCTTTTCAGACTGAATTGATTTCTATCCTTGATAAAGCTTTTGATGAGGGTATTATAACAAAAAAATTGTTGGATAGTTTAAAAAATCTGCAGCCAAAATTACCCACATTTTATATCATTCCTAAGCTGCACAAAAACCCTATGGATCCCCCAGGACGCCGTATAGTGGCAGGTAATGGGGGACTCTGTGAGACCATCTCAAATATTGTGGAATTTTTTCTTAAACCCATAGTTTGTACCTTACCGTCTTACATTAAAGACACCACATCGGCCCTTCAGAGGTTAGATCAGATCCATCTTGAAGGAGATACGTTAATGGTAACGGCCGATGTGGAAGCGTTATATACTTCTATAAGGCATTCGGATGGGTTAGCGGCTACGAGATGGTTTCTACAGACTAGTAATGTGAGTTCCCCCATTGCCGACCTTGTTCTGATTTTGTTGGAATTTATTTTGCATCATAATGTATTTACATTTAATAACTCTATATTTTTGCAGATACAGGGTACGGCAATGGGGGCCTCATGTGCCCCTGCCTATGCTAACTTATTTTTGGGCGCCTGGGAGAGAAATATCTTCCAAGGAGATCTTATCCAGAATGTGAACAAGGTTCACAACTGGATAAGATATATAGATGACGTCTTTTTCTTGTGGGAAGGTACAGTAGATGAATTAAATCAATTTATGGATGCCCTAAACAACAATGACATTAATGTAAAGCTTACCTTTCGTTATGGTAGATCCTTAGATTTTTTGGATATAAAAATTGTGGCAGCTTCTGATGGAAAACTTCACACTGATGTTTTTAGAAAGCCTACGGCTACGAATACATTGTTGTGAGCAGATTCCTCCCATCTGGATCAACAATAAAGAGTATCCCAATAAGTCAATTCCTGCGGATAAAAAGGATATGTTCTAATGAAAGTCTATTTGAAAATCAAGCTGAGGATCTGACACGTAGATTCAAGGACAGAGGCTATAGCCAACGCTGTATTAAAAGAGGGTATATGAGAGCCAAGAGGGTCTCACGTGATCAACTTATGTATGGGAAACCAAAAAATGTTAATGAAAAAGACAAAGAACAGGTAAGATTTATCACGACGTATAATAGTCAGTGGAAAGACCTAACTGATGTTATTCGAAAACATTGGGGGGTCCTGAGAGTGGATCCGATTCTTAAGAATATTTTACCGGCTTTTCCTTCTTTTGTAGCAAAACGCTCAGCAAATTTTAAGGATCTCATTGTTAGAAGTCATTATGATCTCCCAAAATAACTACTGCAGGGTCTTTGACTTCTGACGTAAGGGATTCTATCCATGTGGATTATGCAAAGGCTGTCTAAATCTGGTTAAAGGAACTAAGTTTTCCAATTTTGATGGATCTAAAACCTATGATATTCGCAAGAATCTCACGTGTTCTTCTCAGGAGTTATCTATTATGCCCAATGTCCTGTGTCAAAATCTATAGGATTAACAACAGGAATGAAGATTGGTGAGAGAACACGTGAGAGACATTGCGAAGGCAGCAACATGTGACGATCTCTCACAGCTCAAACTCTACCTAGACATTTTAAAGAATTTCATAATTGTAACACAAGAGACTTAGGATTAAGGCATAGATCAGGTGACATTGGGTATACGGGAGGAGATCTAGGAAAAATTCTAGCCAATGTGAGAGTCGCTGGATATATAGTTGGGTACGATTGCCCGCAGGGTCTAAATGAAAATCTGGGATTTCCAGCGTTTCTTTGATAGACTGCATTGATGGTTATAGTTCTTGTTAGTAAACATTTTTATGGATAGAATGGGGTTTTTCTTTCTGTTTTTGATTGTTTTAGTTATTAATTATATATTGTTTTTTAGATAAGAATAAGTAAGGATTATTGTGTCTGACTATTGGATCACCCAGATTACTATTGCGCTTGAGGATTTTTCTGCTGAAAGATGGATTGGAATATGCTTGCGAGGGACTATGGCCTGACAGTTGAAGATCATCATTCGCCTCTCATATTAATATCACTTTATAAGTTGTTCTTTAATTAATACACATTGTAATATATTGGGGTCAATTTATTATATATGATGTCTCTATACTAATTTATAGAACTAATTTTATGTTAGGATTATAGGGCTCTATATGGGTTTAGTGGTGATTACTAAGTTAGAATGCACTGTCACTTTAAATTTGGCACTGGTAAAAGTAGTGTTTAAATATACAATGATTTCTGATTTATTTTTTCAGCACTAGTATTTATGTATGTTTAAGATTAAGACGAATGGTTTTGTTCAAATGCCGTGACCTCCCCCTTATGCAAGTTTATGAAATTGATGTTTTTCCTGAAATAGAATCCGAGCGAGTATAGCATTTTATGTGAAAAAGCAGTTGGATCGTAGGCATGACCGATCTGTTTGTGCGCATGCGCTTGACTCCTTCCTTTACATTTCCGGGAGTGTTCAGAAGTGGAATAGCTTGCGTTCCAGCAAGCGTTCCGACGCGCGCATGACCGGAAATGACGTTTTTATATCAGGAAGTGTGGAGAGCTCTATGCGCCGAAGCGGAACAGACGGCTGCCTGTAATCCAATTAACAACGCACACTCATGATTTACGGCTGCCTGTAATCCAATTAACAACGCACACTCGCGATTTAATTAGCACTCAGGTTTGCATGGGTTGGATATATATACCCCTCAGTACCCACCTCCAGTACGCCCCCGGAAGAAGCGGGAAGCGAAACGTACGTCGGGGTGAGGGGGAGACGTTTGGGCTGCAGCGCTTTGGGTGTCACCTATCTATCTATTCACCTCCTGGTAAAGTATTACTAATATATGTTTGATATAGCTGCTAGTGTGGCATGTGATCTTTATTGCTGAATGGAGAGTATGATATTCTAGATGGTGTACATATCTAAGTATAGCATGTAGCCCAGATAATTCCTCTTGAAGTTTTTGGGTGTTTTTTATAATAGTTTACTATTGTTATTTATTGGTAACCTTGTAACAGTGATTAATAAAATTTGGCATATTTTGAGTATAATCACGTTTCTGGAACTCTTCTTTTTTGGCTATAATAACAATATAGTCCAATTTGTTGTTTAGAAAATAGTATGAGCAAACGTTGGGGCCCAATCTTCCTTGACAGAAAAGGATAGGAAGGACACTTACTGCAATCCAAAAAAAACCCTAAAAAATACCAACTCTACTAATTGCAAAAACACCTGAGATCACACGACCTCTACCACCTAAATTAGTTCTCTGGTGTAACAAAACTAAGCCACAGCCACTGAAAAAACTGGAAAAGGCAAATGAACAAATAACAGTGGCTCCAGAAGAAGTGAGAGGAGCCCAAGCCCCCCGGGGGGGGGGGGAAAGACCTGGCTAACCTCACAGAAATGCAGAGAAATATGCAAATGGAAGCACAAAAACAAAAAACAGAAAATATCTTATCTGAGAGCAGGAGAAGAGGCAAGACTCAGCAAGCTTCCAAGTGAACCAAGAACCACAGTTGAGACAAGAAAAATTGATCACCGGCAACCATGATGGGAGGGAACCTGCCTTATATAAGACCAGTCTGTAACTTCTGATTGCCAATCCTCATTGAATGGTTCAGTACTGTTTGTAACCACCAGAGGGAGCTTCTGCTCAGAATTCATTTCTAACACATTCACAACAGTACCCCCCCTTGAGGAGGGGTCACCAAACCCTCATTTGGGTAACCAGTTCGGTCAGGATGAGCTCTGTGATACGCACGGATCAGTCTCCTAGCATGGATGTCCGAAGCAAACACCCAAGAATTGTCCTCCTGACCATAACCTACTTAACCAAATACTGGAGTTTCCGTCTAGAAAAACGAGAATCCAATATTTTCTCAACCACATACTCCAGATTGCCCTCAACCAAAACAGGGTCAGGAGGCGCAGCCATAGGAACCACTGGCTCGACAAACCTCTTCAATAAGGACTTGTGGAACACGTTATGGATCTTAAATGTCCCTGGAAGAAGTAAACGAAAGGAAACAGGATTAAGAATCTCCATGATCTTATAAGGTCCAATGAACCTAGGCTTAAACTTAGGAGATGCAACTCTCATAGGTATATTTCTTGAGGACAACCAGACCAAGTCCCCCACTTCAAACCGAGGACCATCAGTCCTATTCCGGTTGGCAAACCGCTGGGCCCTCTCCTGAGAGAGAGACAACCTCTTCACTACCTGGTCCCAAATCTGCTGCATACGCTCCACAACAGAGTCAACACCTGGACAGACAGAAGCCTCCGTCTGTCCCAAAGAAAATCGAGGGTGAAACACAAAATTGCAGAAAAATGGAGACATCAAAGTGGTAGAGCTAGCCCTATTATTAAGAGCAAACTCAGCCAAGGGCAAAAAAGAGACCCAGTCATCTTGATCAGCAGACACAAAGCATCTCAGATAAGTCTCCAATGTCTGGTTTGTTCTCTCAGTTTGTCCATTGGTCTGAGGATGAAAAGCCGAGGAGAAAGACAATTGAACACCCAGTTTAGAACAAAAAGTCCTTCAAAATCTGTAAACAAACTGGACTCCTCTGTCAGACACAATGTTCTCAGGAATGCCGTGTAACCGAACCACGTGCTGAAGGAACAAAGGCACCAATTCGGAGGAGGAAGGCAACTTAGGTAATGGCACAAGATGTATCATTTTGGAAAACCTATCACAAATCACCCAGATAACGGTCATTCTCTGAGAAACAGGAGGTCGGAAATAAAATCCATAGAGATATGGGTCCATGGTCTCTTGGGCACAGGCAATGGCATCAACAAACCACTAGAGCGAGAGCAAGGCTTGGAGCGAGAGCAAGTCCCGCAGGACTGCACAAATTCCCTGACGTCACAAGACAAAGTAGGCCACCAAAAGGACCGACTAACCAAGTCTCTGGTACCAAAAATTCCGGGATGACCGGCCAACGCGGAACAATGAATCTCAGACATCACACTCTTTTTCCACCGGTCTGGGACAAACAATTTCCCAATAGGGCAGCGCTCGGGTTTATCCTCCTGACATCCTTCCAAGCCAGTCACAAATTGGGCGAGATGGCGGAAAGAACTACACCCTCTTTCAAAATAACAGCAGGATCAGATAACTCAGGAGAGTCCGCAAGGAAACTCCTCGAGAGGGCATCCGCCTTAACATTCTTAGTGCCAGGAAGAAAGGAAACCACAAAATTAAAATGTGTGAAAAACAAGGCCCACCTGGCCTGTCTAGGATTAAGTCGCTTGGCTGATTCCAGATAAACCAGAATCTTATGGTCCGTGAGGACCACCACCTGATGTTTGGCTCCCTCCAGCCAATGTCTCCACTCTTCAAAAGCCCACTTCATGGCCAATAACTCCCGATTACCCACGTCATAATTACGTTCAGTTGGAGAAAATTTTCGAGAGAAAAAGGCACAAGGGTTACTTTTAGAGGTCTCTGGATCTCTTTGGGACAAAACAGCACCTGCCCCAATTTCAGAGGCATCAACCTCCACCTGAAATGGCAGAGAAACATCAGGCTGCCGTAGAACAGGAGCAGAAGTGAATCTCTGCTTAAGTTCCTGAAACGCAGAGACTGCCTCAGGAGGCCAATTCACCACATCAGAACCCTTTTTGGTCAAATCAGTCAATGGTTTAACAATAACAGAGAAATTACCAATAAATTTACGATAAAAATTGGCAAAACCCAAGAATCTCTGAAGAGCCTTTAATGAAGTAGGTTGGACCCAATCACAGATGGCCTGAACCTTGACCGGGTCCATTTCAATAACAGATGGGGACAAAATGAATCCCAGAAATGAGATCCTCTGTACGCCAAAAAGACACTTTGATCCCTTCACATACAGAGCATTCTCTCTCAAAATCTGGAACACAGTCCGAACATGTTTCACATGAGAGTCCCAGTCATTGGAAAAAATCAAGATATCATCCAAATAAACAATCAGAAATTTATCCACAAAATCCCTGAAAATGTCATTCATGAAGGACTGGAAGACGGAAGGAGCATTAGTGAGCCCAAAGGGCATCACTAGGTACTCAAAATGCCCCTCTGGGGTATTAAACGCCGTCTTCCATTCATCCCCATGCTTAATGCGAATAAGGTTATACGTCCCCCTGAGGTCAAGCTTGGTAAGCCAAGTAGCACTTTTCACCTGGAAAACAGGTCAGAAATCAAGGGTAACGGATATTGATATTTCACAGTGATATTGTTCAAGAGACGATAATCAATACACGGCCTTAATGAACCATCCTTTTTGGCCACAAAGAAAAAACCAGCACCCAAGGGTGAAGAGGATGGTCTGATATGACCCTTCTCCAATGACTCCTTGATAGAAGACCGCAGAGTGTCATGTTCAGGTACAGACAAGTTAAAAAGGCGACCTTTAGGGAATTTACTACCAGGCACTAATTCAATAGCACAGTCATAGCTCCTATGGGGGGGCAAGGATGCAGATTTACTTTCGCTAAACACATCAGAAAAATCAGTCAAAAAGTCAGGAACATCCTGAGCCTGGGGAGAGGCAGAAAAAACAGGAGTGTTGGCATTAACACATTGGCAGCCCCAACTAGTTACAGACACAGATTTCCAATCCAAAACAGGATTATGAGACTGTAACCAAGGGAAACCTAGTACAATAATGTCATGCAGGTTATACAGCACCAAAAATTTGCAACTCTCCTGATGATCAGGTTCAACCCTCATTATCACCTGAGTAGAGAACTGGGGTTTATTCTCAGCCAAAGGGGTAGAATCAATCCCCAGTAGGGGAATAGACTTCCGTAGGGGTATCAAGGGAAACCCACAACGTTTAGCAAAATCAAAATCCATCAGGTTAATAGCTGCTCCCGAATCAACAAAAGCCTGAGCAGAAAATGTGGACAGAGAGCAAATCAGGGTAACAGTCAACAGAAATTTAGTCTGAACACTACCCAAGACAACTGAGCGTGCAAAACGTCTTCCCCACTTAGGGCAGACTGAAATAGCATGAGAGGCGTCACCACAGTAGAAACATAACCCATTGCGTTTTCGAAACTCATGACGCTGTGCCCCAGAAGCCACTCTATCACACTGCATGGGTTCGGAAGCTGGTCCACAAGGTAACACTATTCCACGCATACCTCTACGCTCACGCAAACGTCTGTCAATTTGAATCGCTAATGACATAGAATCATTGAGACCAGAGGGAGCAGGGAAACCCACCATAACATCTTTTACTTTCTCAGACAGACCCTTCTGAAAAAGGGCTGCCAAAGCATTATCATTCCATTTAGTCAGGACTGCCCACTTTCGGAATTTCTGACAGTACAACTCAGCGTCCTCAAGCCCCTGATTTAATGCCAACAAGGTTTTTTCAGCTTGATCAGTGACATTAGGTTCATCGTACAATAACCCCAGAGCCAGAAAAAATGCATCAACATTACTCAAAACAGGGTCCCCAGGTGTCAGGGAAAAAGCCCAATCCTAAGGATCGCCGCGCAGGAGAGAGATGACAATTTGAACCTGCTGTGCTGCGTTCCCTGAGGACTTAGGTTTTAAGGCAAAAAACAACTTACAGTTATTTTTGAAATTCAGAAATTTAGCTCGATCCCCCAAAAATAAATCTGGCATGGGGATCCTAGGTTCCACAACCGGCAACCCTGCAAGATAGGTAGCAATACTCCGAACTTCAGTGGCAAGCTGATCCACACGGCCAGACAACTGTGCAAACTCCATTGAGAGAAAAAAAAATCCTCCTCAGCACCCAGAGAAAAAGAGGGAAAAAATGCAACAAACAGAGAAAAAAAACAAAAATTTCTGACAACTTTCTCTTTTCTTTTTCCTTTTACAATTTTTCCCTTCTGTTGAGTACCATATAATTTTCAGTTTGGCCGTTGATACTGTTTTGATTTGGTAGCTGAGGAGAGCAGGCAAAAACGGCAATGCACCAGAGAGGTTGGAATCTACTGGACTGCAGTACCCTGACTAACCACCACAACTAAAGGCAGCCTTGGAGCGTTCCTACGATGGTCCTAGACGCCTCGTCACAGCCTGAGAGGCTAACTACACCTAAAGATAGAAAGAGGAAAGCTATCTGCCCCAGAGCAGATCCCCAAAGAACATAGGAAGCCCCCAAACATGTAATGACAGTTAGACAAGAGGAAATACAGACACAGACAGAAAATAGTATGAGCAAACGTTGGGGCCTAATATTCCTTGACAGAAAATGATAGGAAGGACACTTACTGCAATCCAAAAAAACCCTAAAAAATACCAGCTCTACTAATTGCAAAAACACCTGAGATCACTTGACCTCTACCACCTAAATTAGTTCTCTGGTGTAACAAAACTAAGCCGCAGCCACTGAAAAAACTGGAAAAGGCAAATTAACAAATAACAGTGGCTCCAGAAGAACTGAGGGGGGGAAAGACCTGGCTAACCTCACAGAAATGCAGAGAAATATGCAAATGAAAGCACAAAAACAAAAAACAGAAAATATCTTATCTGAGAGCAGGAGAAGAGACAAGACTCAGCAAGCTTCCAAGTGAACCAGGAACCACAGTTGAGACAAGAACAATTGATCACCGGCAACCATGATGGGAGGGAACCTCCCTTATATAAGACCAGTCTGTAACTCCTGATTGCCAATCCTCATTGAATGGTTCAGTACTGTTTGTAACCAACAGAGGGAGCTTCTGCTCAGAATTCATTTCTAACACATTCACAACAGTTAGGGTTGGAATTTGGGTTAGGGTTGGAATTAGGGTTACGGTTAGAATTAGGGTTGGAATTAGAGTTAGGGTTGGTGTTAGGCTTGTGGTTAGGGTTATGTTTAGGGTTTGGATTAGGGTTAGGGGTGTGTAGGGGTTAGGGTTGTGGTTATTGGTGTCTTGGGGTTAGGGTTGGAGTTAGAATTGAGGGATTTCCACTATATTCAGGCACATCAGGGGGTCTCCAAACGCGACATGGTGCCACCATTGATTCCTGCAAATTTTGCGTTCAAAAAGTCAAACAGTGCTCCCTTTATTCCGAGCCCCGACGTGTGCCCAAACAGTGGTTTTACCCTCACATATGGGGTATCAGCGTACTCAGGAAAAATTGCACAACAACTTTGGGGGGTCTAATTTCTCCTGTTACCCTAGGGAAAAAAAATTGGGGACTAAAAGATCATGTTTGTGGAAAAAAAAAATATTTTTTATTTTCACGGCTCTGCGTTATAAACTTCTGTGAAGAACTTGGAGATTCAAAGTGCTCACCACACATCTAGAGGAGTTCCTTGGGGGATCTAGTTTCCAAAATGGGGTCAACTGGGGGGGGGTTTCTACTGTTTAGGCACATCATGGGCTCTGCAAACGTAAAATGACGCCCGCAGACCATTCCATCAAGTCGGCATTACAAAACATCACTACTTTCTTTCCGAGCCCCCACGTGTGCCCAAACAGTGGTTCCCTTGCACATATTGGGTACCAGCGTACTCAGGACAAACAGGACAACAACTTTTGGGGTCCAATTTGTCCTGTTACCCTTGTGAAAATAAAAAATTGTAGGCTATAAAATCATTTTTTGAGGGAAAAAAATGATTTTTTATTTTCATGGCTCTGGGTTATAAGCTTCTGTGAAGAACTTGGGGGTTCAAATTGCTCACTACACATCTAGATAAGTTCCTTGGGTGGTCTAGTTTCCAAAATGGGGTCTTTTGGGGGGGTTTCCACAGTTTAGGCACATCAGGGGCTCTGCAAACGTAACATGATGCCCGCAGACCATTCCATCAAGTCAGCATTTCAAAACGTCACTACTTCCATTCCGAGCCCCGAAGTGTGCCCATACAGTAGTTTTCTCCAACATATGGGATATCAGCGTACACAGGACAAATTGGACAACAACTTTTGGGGTCTAATTTCTCCTGTTACCCTTGGGAAAATAAAAAAATTGGGGACTAAAAGATCATGTTTGGGGAAAAAAACATGATTTTTTTATTTTCATGCCCGAGCGCTATAAATTTGTGTAGCCCTTGGGGATTCAAAGTGCTCACCACACATCTAGATAAGTTCCTTGTGAGGTCTAGTTTCCAAAATGGGGTCACTTGTGGGGAGTTTCTACTGCTTAGGCACATCAGGGGCTCTGCAAACGTAATATGACGCCCCCAGACCATTCCATCAAGTCGGCATTTCAAAACATCACTACTTCCCTTCCGAGCCCTGACGTGTGCCCAAACAGTGGTTCCCCCCACATATGGGGTACCAGCGTACTCAGGACAAACTGGACAACAACGTTTGGGGTCCAATTTCTCCTGTAACCGTTGCAAAAATAAAAAATAGGGGGCTAAAAAATCATTTTTTGAGTAAAAAAAATTATTTTTTTATTTTCACGGCTCCGCGTTATAAACTTCTGTGAAGCACCTGGGGGTTCAAAGTGCTCACTGTGCATCTAGATAAGTTCCTTAGGGGGTCTAGTTTCCAAAATGGGGTCATTTGTGGGGGAGCTCCAAAGTTTAGGTACACAGGGGCTCTCCAAACACGACATGGTGTCCGCTAACGATTGGAGCTAATTTTCCATTAAAAAAGTCAAATGGCGCTCCTTCCCTTCTGAGCCCTGCCGTGCGCCGAAACAGTGATTCCCCCACATATGGAGCACCAGCGTACTCAGGAAAAACTGGACAACAACTTTTGGGGTCCAATTTATCCTGTTACCCTTGGGAAAATAAAAAATAGCGGGCTAAAAAATGATTTTTGAGGAACAAAAATGATTTTGTTATTTTCACTGCTCTGCGTTTATAAACTTCTGTGAAGCACTTGGGGGTTCAAAGTGCTCACCACACATCTAAATAAGCTCCTTGGGGGGTCTAGTTTCCAAAATGGGGTCTGTTATGTTACGGTAGCTGAGGAGTGCAGGTAAAAAAGGAAATACACCAGAGCAGTTGGAATCTATGAGATTGCAGTACCCTGACTAACCACCGCAACTAGAGGCAGCCGTGGAGCGTTCCTACGATGGTCCTAGACGCCTCGTCACAGCCTGAGAAACTAACTACACCTAAAGATAGAAATAGGAAAGCTATCTACCCCGGAGCAGAACCCCAAAGATAATAGAAAGCCCCCAAACATGTAATGGCGGTTAGACAATAGGAAATACTGACACAGAAAGAAAATAGTATGAGCAAACGCTGGGGCCCAAACTATCTAAATAGAAAAGGACAGGAAGGGTACTTACTGCAATCCCAGAAAACCCTGAAAAACACCAACTCTACTAATTTCAAAATCACCTGAGATCACACGACCTCTACCACCTAAATTAGTTCTCTGGTGTAACAAAAACAGCAGACACTGAAAAAACTGCAAAAAGCAAAAGTACAAAACACAGTGGCTGGACCAAACTGAGAGGGCAAAAGCCCCCGGAGGGGACCCAGAAGGCCCCCACAGAAGTGCAGGACAAAATGCAAAAATATAGCAAAAACACAAAATAAGAAATTGTCTTATCTGATAGCAGGAGATGCAGACACGACACAGCAGGCTACAAGGGAAACTGGAAAGAAGGATTCAGACCAGAACAATTGATCACCGGCAACCCTGATGGGAAAATGATTCCCTTAAATAAGACCAATCAGTAACACCTGATTCCCAATCCTCACTAGTACCGCTTGTAACCACCAGAGGGAGCCTCTGCTCAGAACTCATCTCAAACCCATTCACAACAGTACCCCCCCTTGAGGAGGGGTCACCGAACCCTCATTTGAGCAACCAGGTCGGTCAGGATGAGTTCTATGATACGCACGGATAAGTCTCCTAGCATGGATGTCCGAAGCAAACACCCAAGAATTATCTTCCTGACCATAACCTCTCCATTTAACCAAATACTGGAGTCTTCGTCTAGAAAAACGAGAATCCAATATTTTCTCAACCACATACTCCAGATTGCCCTCAACCAAAACAGGGTCAGGAGGCACAGCAGCAGGAACCACTGGCTCAACAAACCTCTTCAACAAGGACTTGTGGAACACGTTATGGATCTTAAATGTCCCTGGAAGAAGCAAACGAAAAGAAACAGGATTAATAATCTCCATGATCTTATAAGGTCCAATGAACCTAGGCTTAAATTTAGGAGATGCTACTCTCATAGGAATATTCTTTGAGGACAACCAGACCAAGTCCCCCACTTTAAACCGAGGACCATCAGTCCTATGTCGGTTAGCAAACCGCTGGGCCTTCTCCTGAGAGAGGGACAACCTCTCCACTACTGGTCCCAAATCTGCTGCATACGCTCAACAACAGAGTCAACACCTGGACAGACAGAAGCCTCCGTCTGTCCTGAAGAAAATCGAGGGTGAAACCCAGAATTACAGAAAAACGGAGACATCAAAGTGGCAGAGCTAGCCCTATTATTAAGAGCAAACTCAGCCAAAGGCAAAAAAGAGACCCAGTCATCCTGATCAGCAGACACAAAGCATCTTAGATAAGTCTCCAATGTCTGGTTTGTTCTCTCAGTTTGACCATTGGTCTGAGGATGAAATGCCGAGGAGAAAGACAATTGAACACCCAGTTTAGAACAAAAAGTCCTCCAAAATCTGGAAACAAACTGGACTCCTCTGTCAGACACAATGTTCTCAGGAATGCCGTGTAAACGAACCACGTGCTGAAGGAACAACGGCACCAATTCAGAGGAGGAAGGCAACTTAGGTAATGGCACAAGATGTATCATTTTGGAAAACCTATCACAAATTACCCAGATGGTGGTCATTCTCTGAGAAACAGGAAGATCGGAAATGAAATCCATAGAGATATGGGTCCATGGTCTCTTGGGCACAGGCAATGGCATCAACAAACCACTAGAGCGAGAGCAAGGCTTGGAGCGAGAGCAAGTCCCGCAGGACTGCACAAATTCCCTGACATCGCGAGACAAGGTAGGCCACCAAAAGGACCGACTAACCAAGTCTCTGGTACCAAAAATTCCGGGATGCCCAGCCAATGCGGAACAATGAATCTCAGACATCACACTCTTTTTCCATTGGTCCGGGACAAACAATTTTCCAACAGGGCAGCGCTCGGGCCTATCCTCCTGACACCCCTCCAGAGCAAGTCTCAAATTGGGCGAGATGGCGGAAAGAACTACACCCTCCTTCAAAATAACAGAAGGATCAGATAACTCAGGAGAGTCCGCAAGGAAACTCCTCGAGAGGGCATCCGCCTTAACATTCTTAGTGCCAGGAAGAAAGGAAACCACAAAATTAAAACGTGTGAAAAACAAGGCCCACCTGGCCTGTCTAGGATTGAGTCGCTTGGCAGATTCCAGATAGACCAGATTCTTATGGTCCGTAAGGACCACCACCTGATGTTTGGCTCCCTCCAGCCAATGTCTCCACTCTTCAAAAGCCCACTTCATGGCCAATAACTCCCGATTACCCACGTCATAATTACGTTCAGTAGGAGAAAATTTTCGAGAGAAAAAGGCACAAGGGTTACTTTTAGAGGTCTCTGGATCTTTTTGGGACAAAACGGCACCTGCCCCAATTTCAGAGGCATCAACCTCCACCTGAAATGGCAGAGAAACATCAGGCTGCCGTAGAACAGGAGCAGAAGTGAATCTCTGCTTAAGTTCCTGAAACGCAGAGACTGCCTCAGGAGGCCAATTCACCACATCAGAACCCTTTCTGGTCAAATCAGTTAATGGTTTAACAATAACAGAGAAATTACCAATAAATTTACGATAAAAATTGGCAAAACCCAAAAATCTCTGAAGAGCCTTTAATGAAGTAGGTTGGACCCAATCACAGATGGCCTGAACCTTGACCGGGTCCATTTCAATAACAGATGGGGACAAAATGAATCCCAGAAATGAGATCTTCTGTACGCCAAAAAGACACTTTGATCCCTTCACATACAGAGCATTCTCTCTCAAAATCTGGAATACAGTTCGAACATGTTTCACATGAGAGTCCCAGTCATTAGAAAAAATCAAGATATCATCCAAATAAACAATCAGAAACTTGTCCACAAAATCCCTGAAAATGTCATTCATGAAGGACTGGAAGACGGAAGGAGCATTAGTGAGCCCAAAGGGCATCACAAGGTACTCAAAATGCCCTTCAGGGGTGTTAAATGCCGTCTTCCATTCATCCCCGTGCTTAATGCGAATAAGGTTATACGCCCCCCTGAGGTCAAGCTTGGTAAACCAAGTAGCGTTTTTCACCCTGGAAAACAGGTCAGAAATCAAGGGTAACGGGTATTGATATTTCACAGTAATATTGTTCAAGAGACGATAATCAATACACGGCCTTAATGAACCATCTTTTTTGGCCACAAAGAAAAAACCGGCACCTAAGGGTGAAGAGGATGGTCTGATATGACCCTTCTCCAATGATTCCTTGATATAAGACCGCATAGCGTCATGTTCAGGTACAGACAAGTTAAAAAGGCGACCCTTAGGGAATTTACTACCTGGCACTAATTCAATAGCGCAGTCATAGCTCCTATGGGGAGGTAAGGATGCAGATTTACTTTCGCTAAACACATCAGAAAAATCAAACAAAAAGTCAGGAACATCCTCAGCCTGGGGGGAGGCAGAAAAAACAGGAGTGTTGGTATTAACACATTGGCAGCCCCAACTGGTTACAGACACAGATTTCCAATCCAAAACAGGATTATGAGACTGTAACCAAGGGAAACCCAGCACGATAATGTCATGCAGATTATATAGAACCAAAAATTTGCAGCACTCCTGGTGATCAGGTTCAACCCTCATTATCACCTGAGTAGAAAACTGGGGTTTATTCTCAGCCAAAGGGGTAGAATCGATCCCCAGTAGGGGAATAGACTTCTGTAGGGGTATCAAGGGAAATCCACAACGTTTAGCAAAATCATAATCCATCAGGTTAATAGCTGCTCCAGAATCAACGAAAGCCTGAGCAGAAAATGAGGACAGAGAGCATATCAGAGTGACAGTTAATAAAAACTTAGTCTGAACACTACCCAAGACAACTGAGCGTGCAAAACGTCTTCCCCACTTAGGGCAGACTGAAATAGCATGAGAGGCATCACCACAGTAGAAACATAACCCATTGCGCTTTCGAAACTCATGACGCTGTGCCCAGACACCACTCCATCACACTGCATGGGCTCAGCAGCTGGTTTACAAGGCAACACCACTCCACGCATACTTCTCCGCTCACGCAAACGTCTGTCAATTTGAATCGCTAATGACATAGAATCATTGAGACCAGAGGGGACAGGGAAAAAGCCCAATCCTGAGGATCGCCGGCAGGAGAGAGATGATAATTTGAACCTGCTGCCTGCGTTTCCTGAGGACTTAGATTTTAAGGAAGAAACAATTTACAATTATTTTTTGAAATTCTGAAACTTAGCTCGATCCCCTGAAACAAACTGGCATGGGGATCCTAGGTTCCAAACAGGCAACCTAGCAAGATATGCAGCAATACCCGAACCTCATGGCAAGCTGATCCACACGGCAGACAACTGTGCAAACTCCATTGGGAGAAAAGATCTCCCCAGCACCCAGAGATACAGAGGGAAAAAAAAAAAAAAAATGCAACAAACAGAAAAATATTTTTGACAACTTTTCTTCCTTCAAAATATTTTTTTCCCTTCTGTGAGTACCATACAATTTTTATGGGCCGGTGGTACTGTTATGTTACGTAGCTGAGGAGTGAGGTAAAAAAGGAAATACACCAGAGCAGTTGGAATCTATGAGATTGCAGTACCCTGACTAACCACCGCAACTAGAGGCAGCCGGGAGCGTTCCTACGATGGTCCCTAGACGCTCGTCACAGCCTGAGAAACTAACTACACCTAAAGATAGAAATAGGAAAGCTATCTGCCCCGGAGCAGAACCCAAAGATAATAGAAAGCCCCCAAACATGTAATGGCGGTTAGACAAGAGGAAATCTGACACAGAAAGAAAATAGTATGAGCAAACGCTGGGGCCCAAATATCTAAATAGAAAAAAGGGACAGGAAGGGTACTTACTGCAATCCCAGAAAACCCTGAAAAACCCCAACTCTACTAATTTCAAAATCACCTGAACACACGACCTCTACCACCTAAATTAGTTTCTGGTGTAACAAAAACAGCGGGACACTGAAAAAAACTGCAAAAAGCAAAAGTACAAAACACAGTGGCTGGACCAAACTGAGAGGGCAAAAGCCCCCGGAGGGGGACCCAGAAGGCCCCCACAGAAGTGCAGGACAAAATGCAAAAATATAGCAAAAACACAAAATAAGAAATTTTTCTTATCTGATAGCAGGAGATGCAGAACGACACAGCAGGCTACAAGGAACTGGAAAGAAGGATTCAAAACCAGAACAATTGATCACCGCAAACCCTGATGGGAAAATGATTCCCTTAAATAAGACCAATCAGTAACACCTGATTCCCAATCCTCACTAGTACCGCTTGTAACCACCAGAGGGAGCCTCTGCTCAGAACTCATCTCAAACCCATTCACAACAGGGGTCACTTGTGGGGGGTTTCTACTGTTTAGGCACATCAGGAGCTCTGCAAACGCAACATGACGCCCCCAGAAATTCCATCAAGTCTGCATTCCAAAATGGCGCTCCTTCCCTTCTGAGCTCTCCCATGTGCCAAAACAGTGGTTCCCCCCCACATATGGGGTATTGGTGTACTCAGACAAATTGCACAACACTTTTGTGGTCCAATTTCTCCTGTTACCCTTGTGAAAATAAAAATAGTTGACTAAAAAATCATTTTTGAGGAAAAAAAAAGATATTTTTTTTTCACTACTTTGCGTTATAAACTTCTGTGAAGCACTTGGGGGTTCAGAGTGCTCACAACACATTAGATAAGTTCCATAAGAGTATATAATCCTACAAAAACCATGAAGCTTAAATGCCATAAAATCAATTTTATTAAATAAATTCATTTAAAAACGTATAACATTTTAATACATATAAAAATAAAATATGGGGACAAAAATGCAAAAAGAAAGCCTATAACAGGTGTGAAAAAATAGGGGAATATGGAGAATTCATATACATTTCATGGAAACAAATTTATAGAAAATTCACAAGTAATTCATGGAAATAGAACCTAAATATATAAAATATCCCTATAAATTCAATGTGTCATTTCATCAAGGCAAGTGCCAGGGAAAATGGATATGTAGACAGGATGTCCATCCACTATTTTAATTATTGAAGCAAGTGCTAAAATAATATTTAATGAGAGGTTCTAATAAATAAATTAACTTTAGTGTGTAATTTTATTCCTTGATAATATATCCCCTTCATAAAATGGTAAGTAGCAGCAAAAAGATCCTTATTTGATATTGGCAGGGAAAATTATATATATATGTGCAAATCACAGAAAGTGCATAGTGCAAGTGCTGAGACAAAATGCTCTAAGAATAACTATTCAATCTCCTAAAATGGAAAGGATCATTGTGTATATAATGGTCATACCTGAAAGGCCGTGGCCCCTGAGCGCGTTTCGCTGTCCTGCTTTTTCTTAAGGGATTCTAAGAAAACTATTCAATCGCCTAAAATAGAAAGGATCATTGCTGGTATAAGTGGTCATACCTGAAAGGCCGTGGCACCCCTGACGCGCGTTCACTGTCCTGCTTTTTCTTAAGGGATTGTGCGTCAATCCCTTAAGAAAAAAGCAGGACAGCGAAACGCGCGTCAGGGGTGCCACGGCCTTTCAGGTATGACCTTAATACCAGCAATGATCCTTTCCATTTTAGGCGATTGAATAGTTATTCTTAGAATTTT
>JARQOD010000004.1:347883200-348139491 GCA_033576555.1 Oophaga sylvatica | reverse complement strand
TTCAGTGAAGAAGGCTACTCCAGTACAGATGGAAACTGTGGATGGCTCCCTGCTGACCTCTGGACCAGTGGATCAGGAAACGGAGCCTTTGAGGGTCCTTATGGGTAAAGATCATCAAGAGAAACTGTCCTTTATGCTTATCTCTTCTCCCCACTTTCCCATTATTCTAGGGCTACCATGGCTGCAGCTCAGAACCCTACCATTAACTGGGAGACCAAGGAATTACACTTTCCAGAGAAACAGATGAGTCCAGAAGTTTCAGCTTGCTCTGTTCCTAAAGGAACCATGTCAGTCCCTGAACTACCAGCTGTATACCAGGACTATGTGGATTTATGTGACAAGAAGAACGCTGACCAGCTTCCCCTCACCGTCCATATGATTGTCCAATTGAATTATTGCCTGGAGCAGAGATACCTTTTGGTAAGATCTACCCCCTGGCGGGCCTGAGCTAAAGGCTTTATAGGATTACATAGACGAAAATCTAGCCAAGGGCTTCATACGCCCCTCTTCATCTCCTGCAGGTGCACCCATCTTCTTTGTGAAGAAGAAAGATGGATCTCTGAGACCCTGCGTAGACTATAGGGAACTCAATAAGGTTACTATTAGAAACCGTTATCCATTGCCTTTAATCCCTGAGTTATTGGAGAGAGTGCGGCATGCCAAAATTTTCTCTAAATTGGATCTCCGTGGGGCCTATAACTTGGTCCGTATTAGACCTGGGGATGAATGGAAGACTGCATTCAGGTCACGCTATGGACACTTTGAATATCTAGTTATGCCTTTTGGTCTGAGTACCGCCCCAGCCACTTTCCAACACTTGGTGAATGACATCTTCAGGGATCTCCTAGATACATTCGTGGTGATTTATTTGGATGATATTCTAATTTTTTCTAACTCCACAGAGGAACATCATGGACATGTGAGTATGGTCTTGGAACGTCTAAGACAAAACCATCTTTACATCAAACTTGAAAAGTGTGAATTCCATAGGACCGAAATTCAATTTCTGGGGTATGTACTGTCTACACAAGGAATTAGTATGGATGGAAGTAAGACCCAAGCCATCAAGGATTGGCCAAGTCCTAGAAATGTGAAGGAGGTGCAGCGCTTCATCGGGTTTGCCAATTTCTATAGACGTTTCATTAGGAATTTCTCTGAGGTAGTGTCACCTATCACCCAACTTACCCGGAAAGAGTCTAGGTTCTCCTGGACTCCCCAAGCCCAGGAAGCATTTTCTCGTCTAAAAGATAAATTTACCACCGCACCTATCTTGGTACATCCCAACCCTGAACTTGCCTTCATAATAGAGGTGGATGCTTCAGATTGTGCCGTTGGAGCTATACTCTCTCAGAGAACAGGGTGAGAAGAATGTCTTGCATCCCTGTGCCTTCTTTTCCCAGCAGTTGTCTTCGGCTGAGAGGAACTACGATGTGGGCAATAGAGAGTTGTTGGCCATTATTGCCGCCTTCAAAGAATGGAGACACCTTCTTCAGGGAGCTGCACAGCAAATAGTCGTCCTGACAGACCATCGTAACCTTGAATTTATCAGGTCGGCTAAATGCCTGACTCCTCGCCAGGCTCGCTGGAATCTTTTCTTAAACCAATTTAATTTTGTCATTTCTTATAGGCCAGGATCGCGCAATGGAAAGGCTGATGCACTCTCTAGGATTCATTCAGCAGAGACCCGTCCACTTGCTCCTCCTAAGACTATTCTTCCTGACTCTAGATTCCTGGGAGTTATTCATAATCAAGACCTACTTAAGGACATCAAGGAAGCATACCATGCGGATTCCTTGTTGGCACAACCCCCAAGGGACGTAAGTCTTGTCTTTAAGAATGGTGTGTGGATTCTGGGACAACGTCTGTATATTCCTGAAACAGTCAGATTGAGAGTATTGCAACTCATTCACGATTCCAAGATAGCTGGGCATAGAGGAATTCTAAAGACACAGGAATTTCTTTCTCATTTCTTTTGGTGGCCCACTTGCAGGAAGGATGTTTTAAACTATGTCACTTCATGTGAAGTCTGTGCAAGATGCAAAACACCTCGCTCCTCACCAACTGGTCGGTTACAACCTCTTCCCACCCCGTCCCGCCCGTGGGGATCCATTTCTATGGACTTCATTGTGGAGTTACCAACCTCTCAAGGGAAAAACACCATTCTAGTGGTGGTTGATCGTTTAACAAAGGCAGCTCATTTTATTCCTTGTGTCGGCTTACCCACTGCAAAACAGACATCAGATTTGATGATTAAAGATGTGTTTCGCTTACATGGAGTACCGGATGAGGTTATTTCGGATCGAGGGGTGCAATTCACTTCAAGGTTTTGGCAAAATTTCTGTGCAGCATTGGACATTAAAGTAAACCTTTCTTCTGCTTTTCATCCCCAGACTAATGGACAGACCGAACGAACCAATCAAACTCTGGAGCAGTATCTCCGCTGCTTTATCTGCCACCTACAGGATGATTGGGTGGATCTACTTCCATTGGCTGAGTTCTCTTATAACAACTCTCAGAGCGCCTCCACTAAGCAGTCTCCTTTTTACTCCAATCTAGGTTATCATCCTAACATTCTTCCACGATTTCCCATAGAAACGCCTTTACCAGCAGTGGCCGAAAGAATCACGTCTTTACAGAAGAATATGGATCTTCTAAAGGAGAATCTGGAATTGGCTCAGGAAAGGTACAAGAAAGCAGCAGATAAATTTCGTAAACCTGCACCAGTTTTCAAGGTAGGAGACCTGGTCTGGCTGTCAACCAGAAATCTTAAGTTAAGGATTCCATCGTCTAAGTTGGGACATAAGTACATTGGACCCTATAAAATCAGTAAAATTATAAGTGCCGTTGCTTGTCGTCTTCAACTGCCTAGAACTATGAGAATCTACCCTGTCTTTCATGTATCCCTACTAAAGGCTGCAACACCCAATACGTTTCCTGGACGTTCTTCTCCTTGCCCTGACCCAGTGCTAGTCGATGGTCAGGAAGAATTTGTGGTGGAAAGAATTCTAGATTCCAGGTTATACAGGAATCAGTTACAATATTTGATTAAATGGCAGGGCTACCCAGTGGAGGACAACTCATGGGAACCGGTCAATAACGTTAATGCTCCTCGTTTGCTCCGCCAGTTTCATCAGAGGTACCCAGACAGGCCTGGTCTGAGGCCATCCGGAGGTTGTCCCTAAGGGGGGAGTAATGTAAGGTTCTTTGTACATGTTCTTGAAACTCAGTTTTCCGTCGGCCATTTTGCTTTCTGTCTTGCTGCAGCTATCTTGCCCTCAGTCAATATGGAGTTTTCAGCTTTCATGTTCCCGCCCTGATTCTCTCCCTCTTGCTTCTTAAGCAGCCACAGCTGAGCAATCAGTGCTTCAGAATCTAGCCTGCAGTGAACCTGTGACCTGACTCCTGGAAGCCTTGGACTATGTACTCCAGCTATTCCTACTGAGGAACTCTGAACACTTGTGGACTCTGGAACCCTGCTCTTTGAAAGATCCACGTTTGCATGGACTTACGGTAACAGAGAAGAAGATCCTGAACCTGTTGTGGAGAGTGATTGCTGAGCTTAAGTTACTCTGGCCTGCTGTGTCTCCTGCTTCTGTATCTGCAAACTGTGTGACTATTTTTGCCACTTGTATGAAGTAATACAAGACCTTCTATATCAAACCTGTGTCTCATGTATTTTCATCGCACCCAAGCACAAGACGCTATATGAACTGTACTACATACATTACAACGCGTTCTTGTCCCACATGTGCTTATTGGTTGTATGTCATCCTTCCAGCTCCCCTGTTTTGATAATTAATAAAGTTTTTTCTATTTAATACTTTGGGATTGTTTGATCGTTTCTTTTTTCTCTGTTTCTCATGCATTACAACGCGGTATAACGCGGTGTAACGCAGTCCGTTAATGCTGCCACTCACCCCCATTTGTGGACGAATCGCGACGCATGCCGTAAAGCATTCAGTGACGGAGCCTCAGACGCGGGCTGCAGCGTCTGGGCTACGTTACCGCTAGCACAGATGAATCATCTGCTGATTCATCTGCGCTAGCGGGTACAGCATAACGCGATCGCGTTATGCTATACCGTTACCAGCCCGTCAACGCTACGTGTTGAACGGGCTGGTAAAACGCAATATGAACCCAGCCTTAGGGTTAGAACTAGGGTTAAGGTTAGAACTAGGGTTAGGGTTAGCCTTAGGGTTAGCGTTAGGGTTAGAATTAGGGTTAGGGTTGGAATTTGGGTTAGGGTTGGAATTAGGGTTAGGTTTGTGATTAGGGTTAGAGTTAGGATAAGTGTTAGAGGTGTTTTGGGTTAGGGCTTTGGTTAGGGTTTGTATTAGGGTTAGGGGTGTGAAGGGGTTAGGGTTGGGGTTAGGGGTGTATTGGGGTTAGGGTTGGAGTTAGAATTGAGGGGTTTCCACTACTTTACGCACATCAGGGGATCTCCATATGCGACATGGCGCCACCATTGATTCCTGCAAATTTTGCGTTCCAAAAAGTCTGAGCCCCGACGTGTGCCTAAACAGTGGTTTACCCCCACATATGGGGTATCAGCATACTCGGGAAAAATTGCATAACAACTTTGGGGGTCAAATTTCTCCTGTTACCCTTGGGAAAAAAAATTGGGGACTAAAAAAGTTATTTTTGTGGAAAAAAAATGATTTTTTATTTTCACGGCTCTGCGTTATAAACTTCTGTGAAGAACTTGGAGATTCAAAGTGCTTACCACACATCTAGAGGAGTTCCTTGGGGATCTAGTTTCCAAAATGGGGTCACTTTGGGGGGTTTCTACTGATAGGCACATCAGGGCTCTGCAAACTTAACATGACGCCCACAGACCATTCCATCAAGTCGGCATTTCAAAACGTCACTACTTCCCTTCCGAGCCTCGACGTGTGTCCATACAGTAGTTTTTCTCCCACATATGGGATATCAGCGTACTCAGGACAAATTGGACAACAACTTTTGGGTCTAATTTCTCCTGTTACCCTTGGGAAAATAAAAAAATTGGGGACTAAAAGATCATGTTTGTGGAAAAAATATTATTTTTTTATTTTCATGCCCCGGCATTATAAACTTCTGTGTAGCTCTTGGGGCTTCAAAGTGCTCACCACACATCTAGATAAGTTCTTTGCGGGGTCGAGTTTCCAAAATGGGGTCACTTGTGGGAGTTTCTACTATTTAGGCACATCAGGGGCTCTACAAACGTAACATGACGCCCGCAGACCATTCCATCAAAGTCGGCATTTCAAAACGTTACTACTTCCCTTCCGAGCCCCAACGTGTGCCCGAACAGTGGTTCCCCCCCACATATGGGGTACCAGTGTACTCAGGACAAACTGTACAACAACTTTTGTGGTCCAATTTCTCCTGTTACCCTTGTGAAAATAAAAAATTGCGGGTTAAAAAATCAGTTTCACGGCTCTGCATTATAAACTTCTGTGAAGCACGTGGGGGTTCAAGGTGCTCACCAAACATCTAGATAAGTTCCTTTGGGGGTCTATTTTAGAAAATGTGGTCACTTGTGGGGGGTTTCTACTGTTTAGGCACATCAGGGGCTCTGCAAACGTAACATGATGCCCGCAGACCATTCCATCAAGTCGGCATTTCAAAGCGTCACTACATCCCTTCCGAGCCCTGATGTGTGCCCAAACAATGGTTCCCCCCCCCACATATGGGGTACTAGCATACTCAGGACAAATTGGACAACAACTTTTGGGGTCCAATTTCTTATGTAACCATTGTGAAAATAAAAAATAGTGGGCTAAAAAAAATCATTTTTTGATAAAAAAAAAAGGATTTTTTATTTTCACGGCTCTGCATTATAAACTTCTGTGAAGCACCTGGGGGTTCAAAGTGCTCACTGTGCATCTAGATAAGTTCCTTAGGGGGTCTAGTTTCCAAAATGGGGTGATTTGTGGGGGAGCTCCAAAATTTAGGCACACAGGGGCTCTCCAAACACGACATGGTGTCCGCTAACGATTGGAGCTGATTTTCCATTCAAAAAGTCAAATATCGCTCCTTCCCTTCTGAGCCCTGCCGTGCGCCCAAACAGTGGTTTATGACCACATATGAAGTATCTGTGTACTCAGGAGAAATTGTCCAACAAATTTTAGGATCCATTTTATCCTGTTGCCCATGTGAAAATGAAAAAACTGGGGCTAAAAGAAAATTTTTGTGAAAAAAAGTACTTTCTTTTTTTTACGGATCAATTTGTGAAGCACCTGGGAGGTTCAAAGTGCTCACTCTGAATCTATATAAGTTCCTTGGGGGGGTCTAGTTTCCAAAATGGGGTCACTTGTGGGGGAGCTCCAATGTTTAGGCACACAGGGACTCTCCAAATGCGACATGGCAACCGCTAAATATTCCAGCATATTTTCCATTCAAAAAGTCAAATGGCGCTCCTTCCCTTCTGAGCCCTGCCGTGCGCCCAAACAGTGGTTTATGACCACATATGAGGTATCTGTGTACTCAGGAGAAATTGCCCAACAAATTTTAGGATCCATTTATCCTGTTGCCCATGTAAAAATGAAAAAATTGATACTAAAAAATTTTTTGTTGGAAAAATTAAAATGTCCATTTTTTCCTTCCACGTTGCTTTAGTTCCTGTGAAGCACCTGAAGGGTTAATAATCTTCTTGAATGTAGTTTTGAGTAGCTTGAGGGGTGCAGTTTTTATAATGGTGTTATTTTTGGGTATTTTCTGCCATATAGACCCCTCAAAGTGACTTCAAATGTGAGGTGGTCCCTAAAAAAAATGGTTTTGTAAATTTTGCTGTAAAAATGAGAAATCGCTGGTCAACTTTTAACCCTTATAACTTCCTAACCAAAAAAAATTTTGTTCCCAAAATTGTGCTGATGTAAAGTAGACATGTGGAAAATGTTATTTATTAACTATTTTGTGTCACATAACTCTCTGGTTTAACAGAATAAAAATTCAAAATTTGAAAATTGCGAAATTTTCAAAATTTTGGCCAAATTTCCATTTTTTTCACAAATAAATGCAAAAATGATCTACCTAAATTTATCACTAACATGAAGCCCAATATGTCACGAAAAAACAATCTCAGAATCGCTAGGATACGTTGAAGCGTTCCTGAGTTATTACCTCAAAAAGGGACACTGGTCAGAATTGCAAAAAATGGCAAGGTCTTTAAGGTCAAAATAGGTTGGGTCATGAAGGGGTTAAAGTGTACTCATTCAAATTAGAGAGACAACTTAAATAAAAAAGATTAGACCTGCCTCCACCGCAGGGGGGCTCGCTCGACCCACCAGCGGACAGACACCAGTATTGGGAGAGGGGGGCTGTCCGTCAGGGTCCACCACAGCTCTGGCACAAACCCGGCAACACGCAAGTCGCACGTGCAGGAACGGACTGGCCGTGTCGGATTCGCCCTTTTTTGGTTTTAGAAAGGGGATGACATGCCTATATCTGTGTCTCCCCCTCCTTTTACTCCTCCACCTCTTTTCTTTTCGCATGACTATATGTACTTGTCACTTTTCCATTTGTTTGTTGTGTCTTCTGAGCAATTTGTCAGCTTTTGGACACCTTTGAAGTGTTTTCTATGTGTTTCTAGGTGTTTTTGTCTACCTGGCATTGGTTTTAACGGTGTTCGAGGTGTTCGACGAACAGTTCGACGAACTGTTCGTCAAACACACGGCTGTTCGTCGAACCGAACTCGAACACTACGGGGGTGGCTCATTACTAAACAACACCAAAAGAACTGTATCTTCGCCAATGAGACTATTACTTTTGTTGGATGACATTGACACTGCTGCCTTAACAATCTCCACATCTGCATCCCCCTCTGATTGTATTACGTGGCAACCTCTGTCATTCATGCGCTGTGAAACGAGATTGATAAGAGACTGTTTGTTTTCCACATTCGAAAGGAAGTCCTCCTTTTTCCCGACAAATTTTGTTCCTTCAGCAATGTTCACTTTGTTACCTGTTCGTTTTTTGCGCCGTCGCTGATGGGTAATGTTCTTAGTGTTTGGTCCTCCAATGTAACCATCAAATACTATTGTAGCCTTGCCATAGTGCTTTAGTGTGAAAGATGCATAGTCTTCAGCGATTGAACAATATGTCTTTCCTTCTGACCACTTCAGTCGATGGAGAAGAGAACCTCTGTCAAGAACATAATGTTCGACTTCTGGTACATCCTTGAGTACTGCGTCATCTGAACTCTGTTCTTTTATAGCAGCCATCAGTTGTGCTTTGTTTGGTTTGCATAAGAGATGTTTTGCCTCAAAGAGGGATGGTGGGTATGGTGAAAGTTCATAGGCCATCACCTCATCAAGGGAAAGATCAGCAGTTTGAGACACCACAAGAAACCTTTGGAACAAAAGAGCATTTTGTTTTGTCCTTAGCAACGTCAATAGCCTCACTGGATGCCAGGGTCTTGGCTTTCATTGACCGCTTGTACTTAACTGAAAACAATGATTGACCCTCCATTGTTGCCACTATTTCTCTGCCAATGGTGAACAGGTTATGGACATTCACATCCTTATTTGCATTGACACCAGTGATAATGTTGCAAAGAGACACTTCATCAGAGAAAGGTGAAAAGGTCTCGAGTTTATCTGCAATTTTCTTCAGGTCTTCACGATCTCTTCTCGTCCTTGACGTTCTTGCCTCCTTATGTTGTTCACTGGTAACAAAGCTCTGGCGAGTGAAACCCTGCATTGCATCACTGTAGGAAGAGGATACTGGCACAGACATAGTCCACAAGGCCCTCTGATGTTCGGACATTCCACTTCCTCTGGTGAGTCCTCCTGCAGTTTTTAGGGAGCGCATCAGAGCTTGCTCGATGACTAGGTCGCAACCCATGCCTGCCCAGTACTGATCAGTCTGCCTTACAACATGCAAGCCATTCATAAATCTATGGAATACTGATGACATATCATCTTCCAGAGTGGTCATAGACTGGAGGTAAAGGTAGGCGGCCTTCACATAGTTCCCATGCCCAGCAGCTGCAAGAATGGGCAAACATTCGGCTACAGCATGAATGGAGCTACTACAGCCCTGGGACGTACAGCCTGAACAACTGATTGTCCAATGCTTGCGACCTTCCTGTGAATGTCCTTTCCAATGAAGAGGGTTTCAAGCAAGTAAAGCAAACTCAGGGGGAGATAATCTAAGGCAGACTGACATTCAAGCGAAAAAGTATTCGGATATTCATTGGTTGAAGATGGGATGTTAGACTTTATATCGCTCTTGATTAGTTTGGCCGCAGTCTCTATGATGGCTCTCTTCTGGGCTTCTTCATCCATTTCCTGACTCCGGAAATAGTCCCTCAGGATTATTCTGGTCTTTTCACGGAGCGTTACAATGTTAGGCAACCCTTCACACTCTGCTATGAATAGCGAATCGCCATACCTCTCCTCCAGCCTATACCTCAGCCATTTATTACTATAGGCAGCACTGTCTCCTTCTACAAGATACTCCGTCATTTTCTTTGCAAGATCTGTGACTGTCAGTTGCTCTTCATTGTTGTCCTCGAGAAATGCACACATTCTCAAGAACGCTTGCTCTTGGTCCATGTTCATCGGCCTCCCTACCTTCCGCGGTTTCTTTGTAGTAGATCCACCACCATGACGCATAGGAATTCCGTAATTTGTCCGAAAGTTAATCTCACATGAACGATGATACAGACATTCTGCAGCATGTAAGTCCTTCCCAAAGTACGCGATTCTCCCTTCAATGGTGATTGCCTAGTCATCATTACGCTGTTTGCAAAGTGACAAGATGGACCTTACAAATCCATCCGTTTTAACAAAGCTATAGTCATCGAAATCACTACTAGATCTTGTCTTCACCACTTCATGTCCACAGAACAAACACTGCGTCGTGCTATCATAGGATCCAGTAGACACCCGTGTACCTCTCTTGGCAGGTGAACGATGAACGGAAGTAGCTTTCTTATGCAAGTCTGTTTGCTTCTTGTTTATGTAGTTCATAACGACATATCTTGTCCACCACTGCTCCAGCAGCTACCACAGTGCTAACGCCCCTCTCAATACTGGCTTTATTGATCCCTTCAGCTCCTTTTGCACCAATCACCACTCTTTCTCTGTCATCTTCTACTTCATGGCTGCATAAGGGGCAAGTTTCTTGACTTTCCATAATTCTCAGCTGTGTAAAAGAAGATAAATTAATTGTTAAATAATAAATATAATAATAGTAGTAATTGTAAAAGAAATATGATAGACACTGAAAGGCGAGTCGCATTTAACATTTTACAGCTTTGGCGGCCATATTCTTTGACGCCACATTTGGACCCTTTGTGGTAATGGTAACCCTATCTTGGTAAACTTTTAGTATGTTTTTCCCTATATGTAATACTACCAACAAAAAAAAGAAAAACGCTTTCTTGGAATTTGTTCAGGGTAAAGGTTTTTTTTTTTTCGTATTTTGACTGGACTATTTGGGGGGGGTGCCGTTCAGCCCCCTTGTGCCAATCAACACAAAACTTGGTGGGCATGCAGTAGACATATAGGGGTACATGCCCACCCATTTTCAAGTCTCTAACTATTTTTCTCACAAAGTTATGGGGGTGCAAACGAGGGGTATCCCCTAAAATGGGGAGGGGTGCCCACTTTGGGGGTTATAGCTCCGCCCCCTTTGGTCAGATCACCCTAAAACTTGCTGTGCCTCTTAGTTATGACCCCTACAACAATGCTGGGGTGTCAGTTCGAATTCTTAAAAAATTGCCAAAAATGACATAAGGGCCGGGGGTTATCGATTTTGTCAAAAATGAAATTTTGGGGGGAATTCAAGCTGACACCCCAGCATTGTTGTGGGGGTCATAACTAAGGGGCACAGCAAGTTTGACGGTGATCTGACAAAAGGGGGCAGAGCTATGACCCCCAAAGATGGCACCCCTGCCCCATTTTAGGGGATACCACCCGTTTGCACCCTATAACTTTACGAGAAAAACAGCTAGAGACTTGAAAATGGGTGGGCATGTACCCCTATATGTCTACTACTATTGAAGAACTGAAATAAATTAACTTTTTGATGATATTCTAATACCAACAGAGTTATGGGCCATTACAATGGGATGAATTGTGTAAGATTATGTTCCCATGTGTAAAAATTCTGTGTTTTTCCTGCCTGTCTCTCAATCTGCTCTGACTATTGTTTTGAGACTGTAAGGTTTCACTCACTCGGCTGCTTCAGAGGTAATCAGGAGACACTTTTCTTATCCAAAAATCATCAGGTTTATTACATCATAAACCTTAAAGCAACATATAGTACAAGTCTTCAGTAAAGCTTCTTAAGATCTCTACAAACACAGATACAGGAAGGCTTCTCCATTCCTACACAGAGTCCTCTCTGTGATGTCCCGCCTGGACACATGGAAGTCTGTCCACACTGGCAGACTCCCCCACACTCTCTAACAGGTGCCAAGCACACTCCATTACATAGGCGTAACCCCTCCCACAGGGAGGTCAGGATCACATGGTTAGGTCACCTGATCATGACCTCATCACAGGTCCTTCAGATACACACAACCATATACAGGTTTTATCTTAGGTATTCAGACACATACCCCTTGGGTGGGTTTGTAGGTGACTGGACCCACCCAGCTCTCCTAGTCACCTGGAAGCCTCCCAATATATAGTACAACTCTCAGCAATAGATCTGCTGAACCAAAACATATCCAGGCTTCCATCACAGGGCCATCCACCTCTGCGATACATAACGTCCATCCATCACATGCCTCCATGCATATCCTGAGGAGCCTACACAGTGCCCCCTAGCTGCATCAGGGGTCACTACACCACATACCTCCCCCCTCTGTTCAAACTTGTGGGGTTGAACACTTGTTACCCGACCAGAGATCCTTCTCGGTCGTCTCTGCCAGTCAAACCGTCTGGCTAAGTCGGGCCCTCTGTCAGACCACCCGCCTCCCCAGCGGTCAGTACGGCGTCGCAATTCCCTTGCACCCATACGTCCTGTCTGGTCTGAGTCCTTTTTATTTCGTCCACTACAGGTTCTCTTGCTTAGGTCACTCATCACTGAGCTAACTGAGGCATCACTATTTCTACCTCTTCCATCAGGCGCTCTTCGCCTCTCAACACTACGGATTGAAGGTGGCGGCCATCTTCTTTCCATTTCCTGCAGCACTCTGTTGACCTGCTCCCTCTCCAGTCGTAGCTGCTCTACTTCTCTCAAGTATGACACACGATACTCCAGGAGCATCCGGATATTCCCAAGGCTCTCCCTGGATCCGACAACGAGGAATGGAACCATCCCATCTTCACCCCTGACCTGGACTTCGTCATCAGCCGGCATCCTGACTCTCGTCACACCGGACTTATTCACCATCTCCTGCATCACTTTCCCAAGTCTTCCAATGACTTTCTTCACCAGACCTCTGGGCACTTGAATGATGTCTTCCACCAATCCAAGCTGACTTTGAGCCTTTCTTGCTTGCTCCAGACGTCGAGCGGCTTCTTTATTTCTCAATAGGATCACCTGTTTCGTACGGAGACAATGTAGGTGCATGTCTCTCAGGACAGCCACTCACTTCAGTGTGACTTCCTTAGTTGACAGTATGACCAACTGTTTCATCTCTGGCACCCAGTTCACACTACATGCTTCTACCGCCTTTCTAAAGGCCTCATGCACCTCCTCACTGGCACACACTTCTCGCAGGTCTTCGGGTATCTCTATTACACACTTGAAACCCGACCCGTCACCTTCTTGGACAGACTGTTGGACCTCCTCGTCCTGAGCATTAGTACAGTTTTCCAAGACATCGCTCTCCCTTGTGTGCCCATCTGCATGGCACTTCCATTGTTGGATTTCTTCTCCTATAGATTTCTGGAGCTGGGCACCAGTCTCCTCCTCCATCTTGAGCTCTCGGAGAACTCCATCTCGCTCTTCTGCCAAGCAGCGACACTCCTGTTGATGTTTCTCTTGGGCCTCTCTGAGCACCTCCGTCTCTCTCCATAGAGCCTTGTTCATACTCTTACACGCTGACAGATGATCTCTGAGCCTAGAGACTTCCCTCTCCAGCTCCTCCACTCTGTGCTCAATCATTCGTCTCAGGACCCTTTCTCGCTCGACTGTCTCTTTCACTGTTTCTTTAAACAGCTCTCTCTCATGGTCCTGCTCTCTTTTAGCCAGCACATGTCGCACCATCACCTCTTTAATTACATTTTCGGCTGGGCACTCTTGCCTACACACACTCTGCCTCTCCAGAGTTCCGCCCGTTCCTGCATCCGCAGTTTCCACTGTCTCACGACTCTCGGTAACTTCAGAGAGCTCCAGCTTACTGCACTCACTTTCCCTTGCGGTCGAGTCACAGTCTGCATAGAAGTCACTCCCCCTCCCACTGTCATCCTGGAACAGCACGTCCCCACTTAGACAGGTCTCTGCCCCCTTTCCTGGAGCTATACCGTTTCTCACGGTCACACGTCTTGTCACGTCCAAGTCCCCGAGTTGGTCTGACCCACACTTTCTTCTGGTCACCTGGAACTCTAGACTATCGATATTAGGTGTTACTTTCTTTTCACACATCACACGACAAGGAACCACTACAGCCGCCTGCTGTTGTGAGGCTCCCTCCTCTGAACAACACCACACTTTATCAACTTCACCGTTTTGAGACTCCGCCCCCTTTTGGGCCACCATCCCAATTTGGGTTACCGCCCCCTTTTGGGACTCCACCCCCTTTGGGTAACCATCCCTGTTTTGGGTTGCCGCCCCCCTTTTGGGACTCCTCCCCTTTTAGGGACACCACCCATCACTGGGGTACACACCACAGCTCTTACAGGCCCCAGTCCACACAGTACCCTTAGACAGTGTCTTTTACTTAGGGCATGTACTGGCCCTTTAAGAGTTTGTGTGCCTTGGTTCACACTGTCCTTTTTACCACACCAGCTCCTGCTGGTACTGCCACCGCTTCTGTTTCAGCCACCAACAACCAGCACCTCCAGATGCTACTCCTAAGCTGCTGTGGCTGTTACTGCAGCTCCGGCTGCTGCAGAACTTCTTGCTGCAACAGTCACTGTAGCTCCTGCTACCACAAGTCTCTGCACGCTGCGCTGTCTTGCCGCTTGTCACCTTCGTGACCCCATGAGTCACAGCCAGCCGCTTGTCACCTTCATGACTCCTCCGAGCCACAGCAAACACCTCACACGTGTTCCAGAAAAAAAAACAGTTTCTCACTGACCCGTCAGCACAACACAGACTCCTGTCTGTCACACTCTCAGCCAGAGAGATTTTCTGGGCACCTCCTCTCCTAGAGACATCCCACAAAGGAAAAAAAAACAGTCTTTCACTGACCAGTCAGTACAACACAGACTCCTGTCTGTTACACTCTCGGCCAGAGAGATTTTCCGGACACCTCCTCTCTCATAGAGGCATCCCACAAAGGAAAAAACAGTTTCTCACTGATCCCGACCAGCATAGCACGGTTGTCAAGACCATCCCCTGTTGGCGTCAGCCACACAGGTTCCTGGAGACCTCAGCCTCAGAGGTATCCAGCAAACACAAAAATACAGTCTTTCTCTCACGAACAGTTCCCTCTGGTCCCGACCAGCATAACACGGTTTTCAAGACCGTTACCTGTTGGCGTCAGCCACACAGGTTCCTGGAGACCTCATCCTCAGAGGTATCCTCTCAGCATGCTTTTTCTCCATTTTCAATGACCCCGGTAAACATAACACAGACTCCTGTCTGTCACCACTGCTTAACAGCTTCTTCAGATACCTCATATCTTCAGATACCTCATATCAGAGGCACCACATAAACAAAACACAGTTTATTCATGACCACTGGTCACACTCACGGTTATCACAGACCGTCCGCTCCTCCTCTGGTTCCTGATTCCCAGTCCTGGAACATGTGCTCTTTGGGTCGCTGCCAGCATTCCATCCACCAATTGTAAGGTTTCACTCACTCGGCTGCTTCAGAGGTAATCAGGAGACACTTTTCTTATCCAAAAATCATCAGGTTTATTACATCATAAACCTTAAAGCAACATATAGTACAAGTCTTCAGTAAAGCTTCTTAAGATCTCTACAAACACAGATACAGGAAGGCTTCTCCATTCCTACACAGAGTCCTCTCTGTGATGTCCCGCCTGGACACATGGAAGTCTGTCCACACTGGCAGACTCCCCCACACTCTCTAACAGGTGCCAAGCACACTCCATTACATAGGCGTTACCCCGCCCACAGGGGAGGTCAGGATCACATGGTTAGGTCACCTGATCATGACCTCATCACAGGTCCTTCAGATACACACAACCATATACAGGTTTTATCTTAGGTATTCAGACACATACCCCTTGGGTGGGTTTGTAGGTGACTGGACCCACCCAGCTCTCCTAGTCACCTGGAAGCCTCCCAATATATAGTACAACTCTCAGCAATAGATCTGCTGAACCAAAACATATCCAGGCTTCCATCACAGGGCCACCCACCTCTGTGATACATAACGTCCATCCATCACATGCCTCCATGCATATCCTGAGGAGCCTACACAGTGCCCCCTAGCTGCATCAGGGGTCACTACACCACAAGACATTTTTCCATATATTTTTTATGCATTTTTCACATTTTTGGATTTGATGCAGCGTTTTTAGTCCCGAACCTCTGGGATTCTGCACGTAAAAACACAATGTTCTTTTTTTCCCTCAGATAAGCCTATATAGAAAAAACACACAGTTCATCAGTGTCTTTAATCGCATGGTAGGTATAAGTTTTCATGAAACTCATCCACTGTGATTAAACTAAGGTTATCCGTCCCTGTTGAAATTTTCAGAAAATGCTGCAGCTTGACGAATCCTAACGGTGTGCAATTCACATACCTTAAGATTCAGCTTTTCTTGTCGGTTCCCGCAGTCATCACAGGATACATGCAAACTAGAGTCTCAGCCGCAACACATTAGACTATTACACATCGCATTCTTGCCGTCATATGACGTCCGCTAGAATTGGCAAGCAGAGCCAAATCCTAATGGTGTGTGCGCTACACAGCATTAGGATCCTGTAAACTGCAGCTTTTGACAACAGTTTCATCAGGTATGAACAAACCCTTTAAATGCAGCAGATTTTCTGCACAAAAATACAAAAGAAAAAAAAGTACCGTATTTTTTGGACTATAGGACGCACCGGACCATAAGACGCACCCCAAATTTTCAGAAGGAAAATTGGGAAAAAAAATAATGTGTCAAATGAGGGTCTGTCTTACAGTCCGAATTTAGCTTACCAGCGAACGGATCAGCACAGGTAGAGGAGTGGTCACTGGGGTCGTTTGGTGGTCCAGGCTGGTGCGGTAGTGGTGCTCTGTGGGGTGGCTGTGTTATGTGGGGTGGCTGTGTTCAGTGGGGTGGTTGGGCACTGTGGGGTGGCCATATACTCACAAATCCGGTGGCGGCGGCGCTCCCAATGCAGCTCCTAGCCGGAAAGCCTCCCCAAAGCTGCGACGCGGTACCGGGCTGAAGGCCGCCAGGGGCCTCCGGTGGCGGTCCCGATGCTGAGTGTGGTGCATCAGGACAAGATCTCGTTGCCGAGATTTGAATGAGAGTATGCGGCGGCCATCTTGCCGGAGGCCCCTGGTGGCCATTCCTCAGGACGGCACCGCGTCGCAGCTGCAGGGGGCTTTCCGGCTGGGACGAAATGCCGGTGAAGCCCCCCACGCAGCCAAGAGGCCCGCTTCTGCCCGGACACCACCACCGCACCACAGGCTGCATCGGGACCGCCTCCGGAGGCCCCTGGCTGCCTTCAGCCCGGCACCGCGTCGCAGCTGCGGGGGGGCTTTCCGGCTGGGACAAAATGCCGGCGGAGCCCCCGACGCAGCACAGAGCTCCGCTGCTGCCCCGACACCACCACCGCATCGCAGCGAAGCTGCATTAGGAGCGCAACCGCCACTGGACTTTCCAGTATGTTGCGACCATAAGATGCACCCCCATTTTCCCCCAAAATTTTGGGGGAAAAAGTGCGTCTTATGGTCCGAAAAATACGGTAATTTTTTTCTATACATGGGAACATGGCCTAATGATGCACGAATGACATTACTGTAAAAGCTACAATAAGAGGGCATATTGGTGATTATTAAAGGGATCCTGTCAGTTGATTCATGAAGCCCAAATAGTGGACACCATGAATTGCAGTCTGGTTACCCAATTACAGCCATGGGTATTATTTTCTAAAAAAAACTCTGGAATTTTAGAAATAATATTCTTGAAAGGATAACGTAGCTGGAGACCAGACTAGTCCGGCAATGTCCCCAGGCCGGATCTGGGCCCTGGAAAAGCCGGCCGGGGCAGAGCCGATCTAGACTCGTTCTTGGCTATGGTCCATGGCGATCTTAAAAAGGGTTAAAACAATATTGTATAAACTGTACCAACCTCCTGTAAAACTTGTCATTCTTTGGGATACTCTGTTGCAGCTGAGATCACCAAAATCCATGCCTTGAATATCTATAATATAACGCTAGGAGCGTCACTCTGTCCGAAGCCTTTATAGACTGCGCAAGCGCTATACGCCTGCGCAGTCTGGCTCCAGACTGAAGACGGCATCTAGCGGTGAGGATTGTGTATGGCGCGTAGACACTGGATTCATACCGCAATCTCCGGCGTCATAATTACATACTTACCTGACCGGGAGGAGCGATGCCGCGGCGCTTCTCTTCTCGCCGGGGCAGGAGACCAGTAGTGCGCGTCGGAATCGCACATGCGCATATCGCTATCTGGCACCATTTTGCTGAAGACACATTTACAGTGTGTCTTCAGCAATATGGCGCCGGACAGCGCGGTATGGGCATGCGCGTACTCCGGCGCCGCTCTCCTCCCTCGGCTTGCGGCAGAGCGGGACGGCGCTGGAGCACAGGGAAGAAAGGTGAGTATGAATGTTTTTTTGGGGGTATGTGTGCAGTTTAATAGGGGTGAGGGGGACCATACAAATCAGCATAGGGGGAGAAAGGTAGCATGCATATCAGGAATGGGGAGTGAGGGGGACCATACAATTCAGGATAGGGGGTGAGAGGACAATGCATACCAGGATAGGGGGGTGAGGGGACCATGCATATCAGGATTGGGGGGTGAGGGGACCATGCATATCAGGATTGGGGGGTGAAGGGATCATGCATATCAGTATTGGCGGGTGAGGGGACCATGCATATCAGGATTGGGGGGTGAGGGGACCATGCATTCCAAGATTAGGGGTGAGGGGACTATGCATACCAGGATTGGGGAGTGAGGGGACCGTGCGTATCAGGACTGGAGGGTGAGAGGACCATGCATATCAGGTTTGGGAGGTGAGGGGACCATGCATTGCAAGATTGAGGGGTGAGGGGACCATGCAAACCAGGATTGGGGAGTGAGGGGACCATGCATATCAGGATTGGGGGTGAAGGGACCATGCATATCAGGATTGGGGGGTGAGGGGACCATGCATATCAGGATTTTGGGGTGAGGGGACCACGCATACCAGGATTGGGGAGTGAGGGGACCATGCATATCAGGATTGGGGAGTGAGGGGACCATGCATTCTAAGCTTGGGGGGTGAGAGGACCATGCATACCAGGATTGGGGAGTGAGGGGACAATGCATATCAGAATTGGGGGGTGAGAGGACCATGCATATCAGGATTGGGGGGGTGAGGGGACCATGCATTCCAAGATAGGGGGGTGAGGGGGACCATACAAACCAGGATTGGGGAATGAGGGGACCATGCATATCAGGATTGGGGGGTGAGGGGACCATGCATTCCAAGATTGGGGGGTGAGGGGACCATGCATACCAGGATTGTGTGGTGAGGGGACCATGCATACCAGGGTTGGGGAGTGAGGGGACCATGCATATCAGGATTGGGGGGGTGAGGGGACCATGCATATCAGGATTGGGGGTTGAGGGGACCACGCATATCAGGATTGGATTGTGAGGGGATCGTGCATATCAGGATTGGGGGCTGAGGGGACCATGCATATCAGGATTGGGGTGAGGGGACCATGCATATCAGGATTGGGGGTGAGGGACCATGCATACCAGGTTTGAGGGGTGAGGGGACCATGCATATCAGGATTGAGGGGGGGGTGAGGGGACCATGCATATCAGGATTGGGGGGTGAGGTCCATGCATATCAGGATTGGGGGGTGTGGAGGACCATGCATATCAGGATTGGGGGGTGAGGGGACCATGCATATCAGGATTGGGGGGTGAGAGGACAATGCATATCAGGATTGGGGGTGAGGGGAACATGCATACCAGGATTGGGGGCGAGGGGACCATGCATATCAGGATTGGGGATTGAGGGGACCACGCATATCAGGATTGGATTGTGAGGGGATCATGCATATCAGGTTTGGGGGTGAGGGGACCATGCATATCAGGATTGGGGGGTGAGGGGACCATGCATACCAGGTTTTCGGGGTGAGGGGACCATGCATATCAGGATTGGGGGGGGTGAGGGGACCATGCATATCAGGATTGTTGGGTGAAGCCCATGCATATCAGGATTGGGGTGTGTGGGGGACCATACATATCAGGATTGGGGGTGAGAGGACAATGCATATCAGGATTGGGGGTGAGGGGAACATGCATACCAGGATGGGGGCGAGGGGACCATGCATATCAGGATTGGGGATTGAGGGGACCACGCATATCAGGATTGGATTGTGAGGGGATCATGCATATCAGGTTTGGGGGTGAGGGGACCATGCATATCAGGATTGGGGGGTGAGGGGACCATGCATACCAGGTTTTCGGGGTAGGGGACCATGCCTATCAGGATTGGGGGGTGAGGGGGACCATGCATATCAGGATTGGGGGGTGAGGGGACCATGCATATCAGATTGGGGGTGAGGGACCATGCATATCAGGATTGGGGGGTGAGGGGACCATGCATATCAGGATTGGGTGGGGGGACCATGCATTCCAAGATTGGGGAGTGAGGGGACCATGCATATCAGATTGGGGGTGAGAGGACCATGCATATCAGGATGGGGTGAGGGGAACATGCATACCAGGATTGGGGGTGAGGGGACCATGCATAACAGGTTTGGGGTGAAGGGTACCATGCATATCAGGATTGAGGGGTGAGGGACCATGCATATCAGGATTGGGGATGAGGCCCATGCATATCAGTATTAGGGTGTGGGGGACCATGCATATCAGGATTGGGGGTGAGGGACCATGTATATCAGGATTGGGGGGTGAGGGGGACATGCATAACAGGATTGGGGAGTGAGGGGACCATGCATATCAGGATTGGGGGGTGAAGGGACCATGCATATCAGGATTGGGGGGTGAGGGGACCATGCATATCAGATTGGGGGGAGGGACCACGCATACCAGGATTGGGGAGTGAGGGACCATGCATATACAGGTTTGAGGGTGAGGGGACCATGCATATCAGATTGAGGGGGGGGTGAGGGGACCATGCATATCAGGATTGGGGGTGAGGTCCATGCATATCAGGATTGGGGGTGTGGAGGACCATGCATATCAGGATTGGGGGGTGAGGGGACCATGCATATCAGGATTGGGGGGTGAGAGGACAATGCATATCAGGATTGGGGGTGAGGGGAACATGCATACCAGGATTGGGGGCGAGGGGACCATGCATATCAGGATTGGGGATTGAGGGGACCACGCATATCAGGATTGGATTGTGAGGGGATCATGCATATCAGGTTTGGGGTGAGGGGACCATGCATATCAGGATTGGGGGGTGAGGGACCATGCATACCAGGTTTTCGGGTGAGGGGACCATGCATATCAGGATTGGGGGGGTGAGGGACCAATGCATATCAGGATTGTTGGGTGAAGCCCATGCATATCAGGATTGGGGTGTGTGGGGGACCATACATATCAGGATTGGGGGTGAGGGGACCATGCCTATCAGGATTGGGGGGTGAGGGGACCATGCATATCAGGATTGGGGGTGAGGGGACCATGCATATCAGGATTGGGGGGTGAGGGGACCATGCATATCAGGATTGGGGGTGAGGGGACCATGCATATCAGGATTGGGTGGGGGGACCATGCATTCCAAGATTGGGGAGTGAGGGGACCATGCATATCAGGATTGGGGGGTGAGAGGACCATGCATATCAGGATTGGGGGTGAGGGGAACATGCATACCAAGACAGAGGGGTGAGAGGACCATGCATACCAGGATAGGGGGGTGAAGGGACCATGCATATCAGGATTGAGGGGTGAGGGTAACCATGCATACCAGGATCGGGGGGTGAGGGACCATGCATACTAAGATAGGGGTGAGGGGACCATGCATACTAAGATAGGGGTGAGGGGACCATGCATACCAGGATTGAGGGGTGAGGTAACCATGCATACCAGGATTGGGGGTGAGGGGACCATGCATACTAAGATAGGGGGTGAGAGGATCATGCATACCAGGATCGGGGTGAGGGAACCATGCATACAAGATTGGGGGGTGAGGGAGGGGACCATGCATACCAGGATTGGGGATGAGGGGTACCATGCATACCAGGATAGGGATGAGGGACCATGCATACCAGAATTGGGAGGTAAGGGCTGCCATGTATACCAGGATTGGGGATGAGGGGATCATGCATACCAGGATTGGAGGGTGAGTGGGTACCATACATCCTACGATAGGGATGAGGGACCATACATACCAGAATTGGGGGTGAGGGACCATGCATACCAGGATTGGTGGCTGAGGGACCATGCATGCCAGGATTGGGGGTGAGGTGACCATGCATTCCAGGATTGGGGGGTGAGAGGACCATGCATACCAGGATTGGGGGCGAGAGGACCATGCATTCCAAGATTGGGGGGTGAGTGGACCATGCAAACCAGGATAGGGGGTGAGAGAACCATGCATACCAGGATAGGGGGGGAGGGGACCATGCATACCAGGATAGGCGGGTGAGGGGACCATGCATATTAGGATTGGGGTGAGGGGACTATGCATATCAGAATTGGGGATGAGTAGACCATGCATACCAGGATAGGGGGGTGAGGGTGCCATGCATATCAGGAATGGGGATGAGGAGTAACATGCATACCATGATAGGTGGATGAGGGGTACCATGCATACCAGGATTGGGGGTGAGGGGATCATGCATACCAGAATTGGGAGTTAAGGGGTGCCATGTATACCAGGATTGGGGATGAGGGGACCATGCATACCAGGTTTGGGGGGTGAGGTGGTACCATACATCCTACGATATGGATGAGGGGGGACCATGCATACCAGTATTAGGGGGTGAGGGTGCCATGCATATCAGGAATGGAGGATGAGGAGTAACATGCATACCATGATAGGTGGGTGAGGGGTGCCATGCATACGAGGATTGGGGGGTGAGGGGATCATGCATACCAGAATTGAGAGGTAAGGGGTGCCATGTATACCAGGATTGGGGGGTGAAGGGTACCATACATCCTACGATAGGGATGAGGGGGGACCATGCATACCAAGATAGGGGGGGAGAGAACCATGCATACCAGGATAGGGGGGTGAGGGTGCATATCAGGATTGGGGGTGAGGGAACCATGCATATCAGGATTGGGGGTGAGGAGACCATGCATACCAGGATGGGGGGTGAGAGGGCTATGCATACCAGGATTGGTGGTGAGGGGGCCATGCATACCAGGATTAGGGGATGAGGGGTAACATGCATACCAAGATGAGGGGTACCATGCATACCAGGATTGGAGGGTGAGGGGACCATGAATACCAGAATTGGGAGGTAAGGGGTGCCATGTATACCAGGATTGGGGGGTGAAGGGTACCATACATCCTACGATAGGGATGAGGGGGACCATGCATACCAGAATTGGAGGTGAGGTGACCATTCATACCAGGATTGGGGGGTGAGGGGACCATGCATACCAGGATTGGGGGGTGAGAGGACCATGCATACCAGGATTGGGGGGTGAGGGAACCATGAATACCAGGATATGGATGAGCAGGTGCCATACATACCAGGATAGGGATGAGGGGTACCATGCATACCAGGATATGGATGAGCAGGTGCCATACATACCAGGATAGGGATGAGGGGTACCATGCATACCAGGATAGGGATGAGGGGTGCCATGCATACCAGGATAGGGATGAGGGGTACCATGCATACCAGGATTGAGGGGTGAGGGGACCATGCATACCAGGATAGGGATGAGGGGTACCATGCATACCAGGATAGGGATGAGGGGTGCCATGCATACCAGGATAGGAGGGGGGCATCACATACAAGGATGGGAGACCATATAACTATAAAAATGCTTGCCACCAGGCCGTAGAATGGGTTTATAGCTAGTGTTTTATAAGAGAAATGACCTACAGGCCAGGATTACATAAGTCACACTTGTGTATTTTACATTTCCGCTTTTTTTTTTTGTTCATAGTGACTCCTCATCTTTGGCAAAATACTCGTTTGGACAACCACGAAGCATATTCTCTCTTTGTAAATTCACGACCCTGAAAGTGAAAAATCACCTGTCCTGGAGCTCCTGGCTTTATATCTCGGTATACGAGTTCGACATAGTTCCTCTCCATCTCCTCAGCTGGAAGTTTCATTGAACTACAAGTGCATCATGTTATTGTATATCTATGTATTAAATCCTGACAGATTGTATATTTATGTTTGTAAAAAAAAGGAAACTAAAATCACTTGTAACTTGACATAAGAGGATTAAAATATTATGGCTCCTGTGTTTTTAATTTCTACGGTTTGTCTCATTATCAGTGTAAATTGATACCAGATTGGTGGAATATGCCGCCACAACAATGGAAGTGGAGCCGCACGGTCACACACGTATGTCACTGCTGTGTGTTTCTTCCCTGTTGGCTGCTCGGTCTCTCTTTAGCGCTGCTGTGTTGGGATACAGCCCTGTTTAGTCGCTACAGGCAGTCTGAGGTGGTTCAGAGGCTCAGGCTACTGCTTTGTTCCTCCCCTATCCTTGAGGCTATGTGCACACGTTGCGTATTTTTCGTGGTAAAAACGCTTAAAAAACGCATGAATGAAGCATCCTATTATTAGAATTATTATTATTATTATTACTAGAATGAATTGCGCAATTTTTGTGCACATGGTGCGTTTTTTTCTGCGAAAAAAAACGCATCGCGGAAAAAAACGCAGCATGTTCAATAATTTCACGTTAAATCTGCGTTTTTCCATCTATATTATTGACCTAGAATGTTCAGGAAAATTTCGTTGTAAAAACAGGCAAAAAAACGCGCAAAAACACATTCGTTTTTTACGCTGAAAAAGTCAGTTTTTGCTCAGGAAATTTCTGCAAACATTCCTGAACGTGTGCACATAGCCTGACACTGCAGCACTGCATTTTCAAGTTGAATGTGGTATTTAAGCCAATCCCTTTAGTAACACAGAATAATTATACACCATGTTCCAAATTATTATGCAAATGATATTTTTCTCTGATTTTCCTAAGTGGTCAGTGCAAATGACAGTCAGTCTAATAAAAGTCATCACCCGTTAGAGTATACATTGAATTTATTGAAGAAACCTCCCAATGATAACAGTATGATCTCCAAAATGAATAAAAACTCAAAATGCACTGTTCCAAATTGTTAGGCACAGTAGAATTTCTAAACATTTGATATGTTTTAAAGAACTAAAAATGCTCATTTGTGGAATTTTGCAGCATTAGGAGGTCACATTCACTGAACAAAAAAGCTATTTAACTCCAAAACATCCTAACAGGCCAAGTTACGGTACATGTTAACATAGGAACTCTTCTTTGATATCACCTTCACAATTCTTGCTTCCATTGAACTTTGGAGAGTTCTGTTTGTATTTCTTTGCATGAAGTCAGAATAGCCTCCCAGAGCTGCTGTTTTGATGTGAACTGCCTCCCACCCTCATAGATCTTTTTCTTGATGATACTCCAAATGTTCTCTATAGGGTTGAGCAGGACGGAACTACTGAGGTCGCAGGGGTCGCAGCTGCGACGGGGCCCGGAGTGCTTAGGGCCTGCCCAGTCCAGCAAAGACTGGGTGGGCCCCTAAGCACTCTGAGCTACAAAATGGGCCACCGGCTCTTTAAATCAGGGGGTGGCTTTTTACGCTGCCTGCGGGAAGGTCCCCGAGTCTGCAGTGCTCGGGCGGCAGCCGTATCCTGCCGGCTGCCGGCCCTTTAACCCCCAAGTGCACGGTACAGAGCATTCATTACAGAACCTGCCTGCTCTGCACAGGAATGATGATGTAATCGGGGTGGGCTGGGTTACCGTCAAATGCTTTCCTGTTCTCCTGTCCCGGAAGAGGAGCTGCTGCCAGAGAGTCCAGAGCGATCTCTGTGCCCGCAGCTCTGTGCCTGTCAGTAGGTGATCTGTGCCCCTCAGATATGTGCCCCCCTGTGATTTCTGCCCCCTCCAGCTATATGCCCCCCTGTGATTTGTGTGCCCTCCAGCTATATGCCCCTGTGATTTCTGTGCCCTCCAGCTATATGACCACCCTGTGATCTCTGTGCCCTCCAGCTATCAGCCGCCCTGTGATTTCTGTGCCCCCCCCGCTATCTGCCTCTCCGTGATTTCTGTGCCCCCCAGCTGTATGCCCTCCTGTGATTTCTGTGCACCCCCCGCTATCTGCCCCCCTTGATTTCTGTGCCCTCCACCTATATGACCCCCTGTGATCTCTGTGCCCTCCAGCTATCTGCCCTCCTGTGATTTCTGTGCCCTCCAGCTATATGCCCTCCTGTGATTTCTGTGCCTCCCAGCTGTATGCCCTCCTGTGATTTCTGTGCCCTCCAGCTATATGCTCTCCTGTGATTTCTGTGCCCCCCAGCCATATGCCCCCCTGTGATTACTGTGCTCCCCTGCTATATGCCCTCCTGTGATTTCTGTGCCCTCCAGCTATATGCCCTCCTGTGATTTCTGTGCCCTCCAGCTATATGCCCTCCTGTGATTTCTGTGCCCTCCAGCTATATGCCCTCCTGTGATTTCTGTGCCTCCCAGCTGTATGCCCCCCTGTGATTTCTGCCCCCTCCAGCTATATGCTCCCGTGATCTCTGTGCCCCCCAGCTATATGCCCCCCTGTGATTTCTGTGCTCCCCTGCTATATGCCCTCCTGTGATTTCTGTGCCTCCCAGCTGTATGCCCTCCTGTGATTTCTGTGCCCTCCAGCTATATGCTCTCCTGTGATTTCTGTGCCCCCCAGCCATATGCCCCCCTGTGATTACTGTGCTCCCCTGCTATATGCCCTCCTGTGATTTCTGTGCCCTCCAGCTATATGCCCTCCTGTGATTTCTGTGCCCTCCAGCTATATGCCCTCCTGTGATTTCTGTGCCCTCCAGCTATATGCCCTCCTGTGATTTCTGTGCCCTCCAGCTATATGCTCTCCTGTGATCTCTGTGCCCCCCAGCTATATGCCCCCCTGTGATTTCTGTGCCTCCCAGCTGTATGCCCCCCTGTGATTTCTGCCCCCTCCAGCTATATGCTCCCGTGATCTCTGTGCCCCCCAGCTATATGCCCCCCTGTGATTTCTGTGCTCCCCTGCTATATGCCCTCCTGTGATTTCTGTGCCTCCCAGCTGTATGCCCTCCTGTGATTTCTGTGCCCTCCAGCTATATGTTCCCCATGTGAAAAAGGTTCCCCAACCCTGCTTTAAATCTTCTGCCCAGGCCCTGGTGCTGCGTGCTCTCTCAGTGCACGTGCTGACCAAGGCTGCGGTGGCCTATTTGAGCGCGACCCTGTGCAAAAGTTTGAAAAGGCTGCCGCCGCGAACACGTACGCCTGAGCCTCACTCTAAACAGCGCAGCCCTCATCAATCCCTGACCGGGATCCGCTCCAAGTCCTCAGTACCTCCGACGCTGGCTGGACCGTGGACCCACCTCATCCTCCTCCATCTCAGGAGAGTACCAGGATGAAAGCATTTTTATGTATATACAGCATTTGCAGTTTGACCTGTATAATGTGTATAGACTGCTGTATGTACAAGATATAGGTGATACTGCTGTATATAATCACTGTATCACCTATAATGTCTGTACAGCAGTCTGTATACATTATATAGGTGACACTGCTACTGATGTGTAGTTACGTTATATAGGTGATACTGCTGTATATATATACTGCGACTATACACTGCAATCACAGTATCACCTACATATTGTATATACAGCATTTGCAGTTTGACCTGTCTAATGTATATTGACTGTTGTATATACAATATATAAGTGATACTGCGATTATATACCGAAGTAGCAGTGTCATCTATATCAGGGGTCCCCAACCGCCGGTCCGCGGCACACCACCGGGCCATAGCAGTTCTGATGCCGGGCCGCGGAGCCACGGCACAGAACGCTGGACCCACATGGAGCCGGCGGCTGTAGCGCTGTAGTGACAGCTACAGTCGCCGGCTCCATCATCGATACTCACCTTCCGCCGCTGCGATCACTGTTCCGGCCGTGGCAGCTTCATCAAGCGCTGAGCGGTGACGTACTACCGCTCATTAAGGGCATGAATATGGACGCGACGCCACTCCCATAGGCGTGGCATCCATATTCATGCCCTTAATGAGCGGTACTACGTGACAGCACCGCAAAGGAGGAAGCTGCCGGCGCCGACAGGGATGCTGGGAAGTTCAGCGACGGAGTGAGGAGGGTAAGTATGACAGGGATGACGGGGAGCCCAGGAGAGGGTGGAGAGAAGCCTTGTATACAAGGGAGGGTGCGGAGCCATAGTGGGAGCGGAGCCTTGTATACAGGGTGGGAGAGGAGCCATAGTGGGAGCGGAGCCATGTATATAGGGTGGGAGAGGAGCCATGTATATAGGGTGGGAGCGGAGCCATGTATATAGGGTGGGAGAGGAGCCATGTATATAGGGTGGGAGAGGAGCCATGTATATAGGGTGGAAGAGGAGCCATGTATATAGGGTGGGAGAGGAGCCATGTATAAAGGGTGGGAGCGGAGCCATGTATATAGGGTGGGAGAGGAGCCATGTATATAGGGTGGGAGAGGAGCCATGTATATAGGGTGGAGAGGAGCCATGTATATAGGGTGGGAGCGGAGCTATGTATATAGGGTGGGAGAGAAGCCATGTATAAAGGGTGGGAGCGGAGCCATGTATATAGGGTGGAGAGGAGCCATGTATATAAGGTGGGAGAGGAGCCATGTATATAGGGTGGGAGAGGACCATGTATATAGGGTGGGAGCGGAGCCATAGTGGGAGCGGAGCCATGTATATAGGGTGGGAGAGGAGCCATGTATATAGGGTAGGAGAGAGCCATGTATAAGAGGGTGGAGCAGAGCCTTGTATATAAGATAAGAATGATAAGAATGCACTACTACTAAACTACAACCCAGTCAATAGCCCCGCCTCCTTATGACCAAAGCCCCACCCATGCCACACCTCCATCCCCGCCCTGCCAGGCCATGGAAGAATGGTCTTGCTTGAAGCCGGTCCCTGGTGCAAAAAAGGTTGGGGACCACTGATCTATATAATGCATGTACAACAGTCTATATACATTTTATAGGTGAAACTGCGACTGCGGTATGTACGTTATATAGGTTATACCACTGTGCCCATATAGGCCAGCCGCAATGTATTTGTGTGTGTGTATATATACTGTATATATATACACACATATACAGACACACACACTGCAGCTGGCCTATATGGGCTATACACAGCGGTCGCAGTATATTACACACAGTGGTATAACCTATATGACGTACATACCGCAGTCGCAGTTTCACCTATAAATGTCTGTGTTGTGTAAGTATGTGTGTGTGTGTCTGTCTGTACATATAAACACACACAGCACTCTGATTAATTGTGAAAAGAGTGGCAGACTCTTTATTGGCCCAAGTGGCAACATTTCGGATCAATAACAGAATATTTCTCTGATATGGAACTGAAATGTTGCCGCATGGGTTAATAAACAGTCCACTGCTTAAAGGCTTGTCTCCCACTAGGACAACCTATAAGCTCTTCTGAAGAGATGAGTTTTCAAGTTCTGCTTGAAAGTTCCAAGTATGGGGGATAATCGGACATGTTGGGGTACAGAATTCTAGAGGACCGGGGATACACGGGAGAAGTCTTGCAAGTGATTCGATGAGGAATGTACAAGTGTGGAGGAGAGCAGTTTAACCCAGAAGTATGATAAAGATAGCAGGAGCAGCAGAGGGGTCATAGCAGAGCTGAAGACCCTACACACAGTCCCACCCAATGCACAAAGCTATGATTATAAGAAAACTTCAATTACTGATTATACAAAATGCACAAAACTGATTTTTTTTCACCACAGAAATCGTTTTAAGGCCGGCGTCACACTGCCAAGTTTGATGCAAGTTAGTCGCACGACTTTCTCGCATCAGCACCCGCACGGCCGCCCGCTCTCGGACCCGAGTGCGCGGCTGCATAGAAATACATGTGACGCCGGCCTAATAAGTATCACAGCACCAATATGGCCGGTGTGTACTTTACTTTGCAAAATGTTGCTGACAAGTTCTCTTTAAGGCAAGCACCTTCAGTGTTAGTGTTCATCGGATTTCTAAAGTAACTGGTGCACACCTCTGTTGTTAACATCCAAAGCCTTTTAAGGCCTGCTGAGTGATCTGGCAGTAATACATACTGCTAGTCCAGCTCCACTGCATCAGCACATCCTGTCCATGATGCTCACACTGACTTACAGCTTAGCAAGCCCATCTTACCAGGTGAGCCTCTAACAGAGGCCTAATGGTACAGTTTGTGGGTGCATAATCTGTTCATATATGCTATATTTGTAGAGAAAGCTCAGTAATAGAAACATAGGGTAATAATAATAATAATAATAATTTTATTTCTATAGTGCCAACATATTCCACAGCATTTTACAATTGAGAGGGGACTTGTACCATCTCAATATCAGACATTACAGAGTACCAAATAATTGCATGGAAACCAAGAGGAGTGAGGATCATGCTCGCAAGCTTACAATCTATGAGGAAATAGGGGGGACATGAATGGTAAAAGGGTAAAAAGTGCTTCTATTGTATGGTCAGTCATCAATATAATAAATAAGGTATTCACATAACGCTGCATTAACCGGTCACCAGCCTGTATCTGTACAGTATAGATACAAACATACCCCAGTATATTTCTGGAGAATATTAGGACTACAGCAATTACTGTTGTTAGAGCTAAACTAGCATTTTTTCAGAAGGCCTTGGTTTTGTCAGACAGGCTGATGCATACCAGAAGTCGAGATAAGATGTTCCTTCTTTTGAGTCAATACACCCCCGCCCGCCTGAGTTATGAAAAGGCACCCTGTACTAGGAGTTAAGGGCAAGAATGGAGTTTTCGGTTAAAACCAGTATTCTATGTATTTAGTGATAAGTTGTATAAACACCATATATGGTAATTCCACTTCCTGCTTATGGGGTGTATATAAACCCCTTCGTTAGCAATAAAGAGTAGAGTTTATTGACGCGTACTTTTGTCTGTGTCTTATTCTCTCTGGTACCACATTTCAAGGAGGAAAGGGTTAACGAGATAACAGTGACGACAGCCTACCATACATCTTTTTATGTGTGTTAGTCTTTGCACCTTGCACATTGTGGTTTGCGCGGTTTATTATTTTAAGTAATAAATAAAAGTTAATTTTTACCCCAACTGCTATACCATATTATACTTCTCGTTAGGTCACCACCTATATATAGATACAGAGGGCTATTAAGTGCATGGAGGGCGTGTGAACAGATGGCAGGAGGGACCTGATTGTAAGGAAAATAAAGCTTACTGTATGCCTTGCTTGTGTTCTATAACATAATTACAATACTGTTGTGTATTTGTCTTGTTTAATATTGCCTGTAACGCAACTCTTCTATATCCTATGTGAAGTAGTCTCTTATATCACAGAAGCCTAGGGTGATTACAAGGGGCAGAGCTCATAAATATGTGATACACCTAGAAGTCAAACAGTAGAGCTGACCGTCCAGGTTATCTTCCATTCAATTAAATCCTATATAGTAGCTATTTATTTAGACTTTTATTTAAAGCGAACCTGTCATCAGGTTTGGCCGATATAAGATATGGCCTGTTATCCCGGCAGCCGCGGTCACGTCCGCGGTCATGCTGGCGCCCCCCGCCGCCGCTGCCCAGGTCTCCGGGTCCTACCTCTACTTACCGCTCCTGGCGTCGCGCTGCTACTCTGTCCTGTCTTCCTGCCTCTCTCCTCCTCACTCCCAGGAGCGCCTGCGCTCCAATCAGGAGTTGGCAGTTGGTATATCAGGCGGCTCCACCATGTTGGAGGCGCCTGATTGTCGTGTGCCTCTAGTACACCGTTTGGCCCATATCTATGTACCTGCTCCGTCCTGCCCTGTCCAGTCCTCCTGTCCTTGCCTACCTACCTGCCTCCTGCCCTTGCCTACCTACCTGCCTTGTCCAGTCCTCCTGCCCATACCTACCACCTGCCTTGTCCAGTTCTCCTGCCCGTACCTACCTGCCTGCCTCGTCCAGTCCTCCTGCCGTAACGTTCTACCTGCCAATGTCGATCTTTTCCACTGGTTCCGTTCAGGACCCCGGTCTCTGTCTGTGCCAACTTCCCAACTCTGTTCTCCCGATTCCTCTTGTGGTTCCATCTCAATAGCTCCATGCACTCTCCTTGAGCCGCCCCTTTTGGTGCCAGCTGTCGCGGTGCCCGTCTCCTTCGGGTCTGCCTCTAACAATCTCTGTATAGGGGTCGTCTCCTTGGTCCGCTCGCCCGGAGGAGATTCAGTACCTCGACCTAGAGGGTCCACTCTTGTAGTACGCCTGGTCTCGGCGTTACAGTACAATCAGGCCATGGACCCCGCTGGTGCTTCAGCCGCTACACAAAAAAAACTGCTCTTTTTGCGGGAGAATCAAAGCCGGATCATGTCTGTTATGAAATCTATGGACACCCGGTTTTCCACCTTACAAACTGCTGATCCAGGAAATGCTTCACTGCTGGCAGGCTCCAGCAGGAGCTCGCGCAGCAGCGAGACACTCAGGCCCATTTTCTCAGTTATATGGCACCCATCGATAACCGTTTACTTTCCCTTCAGTCTTCTGCTGCGACCTCTGCTCCTCTTCGGGATTCTGCATCTCACCCACCGCCGCGTTTGGGAAAACCTCCTAGGTATAGTGGAGACCCCAAATTATGTTGAGGTTTTTTAAACCAGTGCAGCCTACACTTCGAGCTTTTGTCTCAGCAATTTCCTTCTGATCGAGCCAAGGTGGCGTTTGTCGCGTCCCATCTCGAGGGAGGCTTTGGTGAACCCCTTGTGGGAACGAGATGATCTGGTTGTCTCTGATTTGCAGATGTTCTTGGACCCCTTCCGTAGGGTCTTTGATGAGCCAGGGCGTTTAGCTTCTACGACTGAGTCCCTTTTTAATCTCCAACAAGGAACCCTTATGGTGGGACAGTACGCTATCCGCTTCCGTACACTATCCTCTGAATAAGGGTGGAATAATGAGGCTTTGGTAGGGGCCTTTTGGAGGGGGCTTTCGAGTAAAATAAAGGACGAGCTCGCCGGTCGGGACATCCCTGATTCTTTGGAGGACCTTATATCCATGGCCACGCGTATTAATCTACGCTTTCAGGAATGCTCCGGTAAGTCGGCTAAGGAAAGGCGGTCCTATAGGTTTAACCAAGTTCCCAGTCCTCGCTCGATCAGGCTTCCCAATAATTCGGTTCCAGAGCCTATGCAGGTCGACCGCATAAAGTTGTCAGAGCAGCAGCGCAGGGAGAGACTAGTGCAGGGTTTGTGTCTCTCTTGTGGAGGAGCAAATCACTTTTTGCGTTCCTGTCCTGAGAGACCGGGAAACTCCTCCACCTAGGTCAGGTAAGAGAGGCATCCCTACATGACTCAAATTCCTCTCTATCTCTTACTATTTCAGCTTTGATTATCCTAGGTCAGGAGCGCAGATCTGTGGAGGCGTATGTGGACTCGGGGGCGGCTGGCAACTTCATTTGGCTTGAAGCGGTGGACAAGTTTCGCATCCCAGTTGTAAATCTTGTGGATCCACGTGTGATCACTGCAGTGGACGGCAAGTCGTTACCTGACCCCGTCACCATGGTTACCCTCGAGCTGGAGATGCAAATTGGAGCTCTCCATCGGGAAAAAATTGCCTTTTATGTTCTACCCAATCTGTCTCACGCCCTGCTTCTAGGGTTGCCCTGGCTCAGTTCGCATGAGCCAGTCCTCGATTGGCGCTCGAACGAGGTTCTTCATTGGGGTCACTGTTGCCATGAACACTGCCTGCTGCCTGTCACTTGTTCTGGTCTTCTACAAGCACCCATCGATCTTCCAGGACTCCCGTTGGCTTATCAATCTTTTGCTGATGTATTTGACAAAAAAGAGGATGAAACCCTTCCTCCTCATCATACCTTCGACTGCCCCATCGAGCTAACTCCGGGATCCACTCCCCCCAGGGGAATAATCTATCCGCTATCCCCAGCCGAGACCTCGGCTATGTCCAACTACATCCGGGAAAACATGGCCAAGGGTTTCATCCGGAAATCCTCGTCTCCGGCGGGAGACGGGTTTTCTTTGTTCGGAAGGAGGATGGGTCTCTTCGTCCATGTATCGACTACCGAGGCCTGAACAACATCACGGTCAAGAATAGGTATTGTGATGTCCGCCCACTGCAGGTCTGAACTGCAGGTAAGACAGCACCCCGAGAAACCCCGAGACCCTTTACCCCTATACAGGGATCTGGAATTACAGCGAAGCCCAGGGTTAGCTGCCTATGAGAGCAGTGGACCGGGGCAGGAAGGATGCTAGGAAGGGAATAATAAACTGGACAGAAAGAATAGTCAGGAGTCAAGTTCAAAACCGGGAGAGCAGTAAAGGTACAAAATTGGCAGGCAGTAGAAGAGTCAGAAATCCAGGCTAAAGTTATAGTCAAAACCAGGCGGGCAGCAAAGGTACAAAATCGGCAGGCAGTAGAAGAGTCAGAAGTCCAGGCTAAAGTTAAAGTCAAAACCAGGCGGGCAGCAAAGGTACAAAGTCGGCAGGCAGTAGAAGAGTCAGAAATCCAGGCAAAGGTCAGAGATACAATAGCAAAAACAAACTAGCACACTGGGAAAACCGAGACTATATCTGGCGGCCTGCAAGCCAGGCTCCAAGGCATTTGAAGGGCATGGCTACCTCTCACAGGCTCACAGTCTGATGACCTCATCTGGACTGCCCCCAGAACCAGGCCAGATGGTCATGCATGACTGACACCAACCACTTCACCTCTGACAGAAGAGCGAAGCCTGCGCCCACCAGACGCCTGCGCTGGGACCCCTTCTCTGTCACCAACATTACCCACAGGAGAAACATGGCAATGCGCAGCGACAGAGGCTGGCGTCAAAGGAGCGGAACCATATGAGGATACCGCTCTCCTATCACTGGCACCACCAGCCGATGGAGTTCGGCGCCTCCCAGCGGCCGAGGCAGGAACACCAGCCACTGAGTCCAATGGCGAGGTGACAGGTATCCTCTTCAGCTTATCCCCGAGCTCTTCGACCACCTGAGAGGGGCCCGGATCTTTAGCCACACCAGGTCTCCAAGCACCAGGAGGTCCCTAAGCCACACCAGGTCCCCAAGCAGCAGGGCCTCAAGCAGCAGGAGGATTGCAAGCACCAGGTCATCAAGCACCAGGGCCGGCGTCAGCACCCGGCACAACCCGGGCAAGTGCCGGGGCCCTGGCGAGACGAGGGGGCCCACTCATGTTCACAGCAGCAGACGCGCTTTTATATGAATCCAGACGGTCAGGATTGGTGGAGTGCAGTAGAGCTCCCCCCCTTGTCTCTTCTCACTGGTGCTGCAGCCAGGGAGGAAGTGACGAGGCGGAGATTTGAAGAGGCGGGCGGCAGGCAGAGGACAGAAGCTCCGTGTGCAGGCAGCTTGACAGAGAGAGATGGTCCCAGCACTGCACAGATTTCCAGCGCTCGCTGAGGCTCCTCCGACTGGTGAAGGCTCTGTATCAGTGACTAGACAGTGAGTACAGACTCCGTGAACGAGCTGATAACAAAGCCGGCTCCCTGCTGTGAAAGCAATGAGCCAGCTCTGCAGTGAGAACAGGCAAGTTTGTTTTTTTTTCTGGCAGTTGCCACTGTTATCAGATTCATCTTATTGAAGTGTGACTGTCACTACTTGAGTCCCAAGTGATAAACTACTAGCTTTGTGCATAGTGACACTTCAATAAGATGAAACTGATACCAGCTGCAACTGCCAGAAAAGAAAAAAAAAACTTGGCTTGTGTGAGTCTGTAGGAAGTGAAATCTGGCATTGTACTATACCTATATCTCTCTGCTGTATCCATGCATCATGAATCGTGGTATGTGTTAGGCTATGTGCACACGTGGCGGAATTGCCACGGAAATTTCTGTGGCAATTCCGCACCTCCCTGCCGCGGGAAATACACATTTTATTGGTATGTGTATTCCCGCTAAAAACTAGCATTTTGCAAGCGTAATTAGCTTGCAGAATGCTAGCGTCTTCCAAGCGATCTGTAGCATCGCTTGGAAAACTGATTGACAGGTTGGTCACACGAGTCACACAAGTGTTTGACTCGTGTGAGCAACTTTTTACTATTGATGCTGCATCAATAGTAAACAGATCTAATGTTAAAAATAATTAAAAAAAATAATAAATTGTGATATTCTCACCTTCCGGCGGCCCCCGCAGCCTTCCTGCCTCAGCGACGCTTCCGGCCAATCCCGTTCCCAGTAATGCATAGCGACAATGACCCCAGATGACGTAGCATCACGTGAGACCGTTACGTCATCACAGGTCATTGTTGCAAGACATTACTGGGAACAGGATTGGCCGGGAGGTCGCTGAGAGGCAGGAAAGCTGCGGGGGCCGCCGGAAGGTGAGAATATCACTTTTTTTCATTATTGTAACATGGATATGGTACCCAGGGCCTGGAGGAGAGTTTCCTCTCCTCCAGACCCTGGGTACCAACCGCACATGAACAGCTCATTTTGCGCATTGTGGGCATAGCCACATGGGGAAAGTAAGGGGTTCAATGCATTCCTATGGTGGCGGAATCGCCACAATTCCAGCAAAAGAATGAACATGCTGCATTTTTTTTCCGCGATTTTTTTTTTTTTGCGGAAAAAAAGCAGCATGTGCACAAAAATTGCGGAATGCATTGTAACAATAGGATGCTTAATGCATGCGTTTTTTAAGCGTTTTTGCAGCGGAAAACTGCCACAAAAATGCAAAAAAAACACAAAAAAATCATGAAAGTGTGCACATAGCCTTAATTTGGGGCGGGGGGCCCACTGAGACTCTTTCGCCCGGGGCCCTCAAAATCCTGGAGCCGGCCCTGACCAGGACCTCCAAAAAGAAAACAAAGATGGGACGAAGAGTCGAGAAAAAGACTTTTGTCCTCCCACCCCCCTCACTTCCCACTGTGTTTTTCCCGCTGCCTTCCCCACCACTTTCGTCGCCCCTTCCCCTCGAACCCCTTCGTCTCCCTCACAAAGTCAATCCTCATCTCTCCAACCCCCAAGTTACCTCCTTCTTCACCCAAACGTCGTCCACATTAATTTTTTTTTGTGTCTTGTAAAAATAAATGTGCCTTTTTTTTGCCCCCAAACTGTTTGTTTTCATTGTGTCTTTCCCCGCCTACACACTGCGCCCTACACACACTGCGCCGTACACTTTGTGATTTTGCCACCACATAGCTCCAGTACTGACAATGCTTCTTGTGTCAGTCTTGGAGCTATGTGGTGGCAAAATCACAAATATATGACTTGTATTTTCAACACAAGTCTCTTCAGTCTAGAAATATTATTAGACTGAATAGAGGATGTTGGTGAGTGCAAGGCATATCTATTATCACCTTGCCAGGTATCATAAAGAGTGATTTGAGGATGGTGTGTTTTGCCTATCAACATTTCACTCTCTGTGACACAAGGCCAGGTGATTCTAGATATACCTTGTAATTAACCACATCCTCTATTCAGTGTGTGGTTAATAAACTAAAGAGATGATGGAGAAAATACACGCCATATCTACAATCCCCTGGCCTGGTATCATAACTATTTATCACACCTGGCCAGGTGACTATACCTATGAGTTGTCATCTGCAGCGTCGCTTCAGTCTGCATCATCTATTGCACACAGGCTGGGGAGATGCTGGTGGTTACGCATATGTGTATTCACCTGCCCAAGTGTCATTTAATTATGAAGTCAGGATGCTTTTTTTTGGCATCCTCACTTCAGCATGACACCAGGCCAGGGGATTGTAGAAGTTGTATAAACTTTATCATTTCTCCAGTGTGCGTGCATACTGAAGCCACAGTGGAGATACTACAAATAATATTTATACTCCTATGGTCAGTGTCATAAAAAGAGAAGGATGCTATTGCATCCCAAACTCACTATTTGTAACATCAGGCCAGGTGTATAATATTTGTGGTATGTCGTCCGTCGCTACATAAATCTCCAGCGGCGCTGCAATATGTTTTAACATAGACTGGAGAGATCATGAAGGTCATACAACTTTTATCTGTTGACTCACCTGGTAGGAGTCCTAATAAAGTCACGATGCAGAAAACATGTACATGGCAGAACTTTTCAGCAGGCTTTTAGTAAATGTCAGAACAAAACATAAACAATACACGCATTTGTTTAATATTACGTACCGTAATGTGACGAGAAGCCGTTCCTCCGGAGGAATCGCACGACGGAGCTGTGTGTCCTGTCTCCGGATGGCTCCTTCAACACGAGCAAGCAAATCCCTGAAACTTTCTTGGGACATTCATGTATAGTCCGAAAATTTAGCCGGGTTTGCCTGGAGCTCGCTGAAGAGGGTGTGGTACGCTCCACGGCTCTCCCGGACTTCAATAATCTGACATCTCCAAAAAAGCCGCCGCTGCCGTCTTCGCTCTCTCTCTCTCCCTTTGTTGCTGGCAAGCAAAAGCCTGAAACAGCGTGATGTCCATATCCATGCGAAATTTATGCGAAAAGTCTCCCAACGCAGATCCATGGTGACACAGGAAACAGCAGCAAAATCTGAAGAATTCAGCTGTAACAGAGTCTATTTAAAGAAGTCCCATGACAGTCGCCCACTGGTGTCCCATTAGTGGGGTCTGTTTCAAGGATTTTCCTCTTGTGCAATGTGTGACTCGTGCGCCTAAAAAACGCAAACGCATGTAAAACACTAGATAAACGCATGTAAACGGTACATTTTTTGGTCGTTATGCGTACTTTGATGCGTTAAAAAAACCATGAGCTTGAAAGTGCTTGTTTGCGTTTTTGCACACGTTTTCAGTAGCGCACGAAGCGCTGCGCTAAAGACGCAAATGTGAAATTAGCCTAATAGTTTTATAAATGGGCACACCTATGTTGACAATGGACAATTTCCCCCCTCCCGAAGTGCAAGGATGCCATCCAGAAGGTAATAAAGGCTGAAACCACTGAACTTCTAATCTATTTTGGACCTAAGAGCGCCACCTTCAGGAGAGTGACGACATCAGCAGCTATGTGAATGTTCCTGGACAACTCAAACACAGTGACATGATTGAATGGTGATATTCTGTGGAGGTGTTAGGGAATAGACAATGTATAGGCTATGCTTGTGTGTGTAGCTGATATATAAAAGTAGCTCACAGAGCTAGTTAAGCAGTTCCTACGTTTCCCTACTGTCTCCTACCACCCATTTTCCTTTCCTTATATCTATGGCCCTTACTTGGGTTTCCCACATGTATGTGCATGAAAATACCTTGTATATAATAAATCTTTTTGAAGATCCATAATCTATTTTTGGTTAATTATTATTATTTGGCATCACATACAGCTGCAGATTCTACAGCACTTACTGTGTCGCTGCGCTGTAAATGTCAGGAAGGAGGACTTATTTGACTACAGTAAGGTGTGAGCTATAATTTACACCAGTTTTCTGGTGAAAAAAAATAAGTCATAAATCTTGGTGCTAAATTCTGTGTTAAAAATTGTGACTTTTGTAGTTCTATGCTTCTCTCGCCCACTGCTTAACTCCTTCACCACCTTGCGATTTTCCATTTTTGCTGTTTCATATTTTGCCCCCCATCTTCCCAGGCTCCCAGCGCCATAACTTTATTATTTTTCCATCAATATAGCTGTATGAAGGCTCGTTTATTGTGGGAAGAGTTGCACTTTCAAATTACACCATTGATTCCACCACATAGTGTACTGAAAAACGGGGAAAAAAAATTCAAGTGTGATGAAATTGCAAAAGAAAGTGCATTTCCACAGTTGTTTTTTTTTTTTTTTAATTTACCATGTTCATTACATACTAAAGCTGACCGGCTAATATGATAATCCGTGTAATTACGAGTATGCAGATATCAAACATGTTTAGGCTCTTTTTTATTTAAAAAATAAATCCAAGGTTTGTAAGAAAAAATAATGTTTCCATTTTTTGGGATCTGCGGCTGGCTGCGGGCTTATTCCCTGCACCCAGAGCTGATGTTTTTATTCATACCATTTTGGGATAGATGCGATGTTTTGATCGCCTGTTATTGTATTTTATTGCAATGTTGCCAAAAAACGTAATTCTGTAATTTAAATTTTTTTTACTCGTTACGCCGTTTACAGATCGGATTAATTTGTTTTATATTGTGATAGATCGGACATATCTAAACACAGCAATACCAATCAAGTGTCTTTTTTAATTGTTTTTATTTTGAATGTTTTAAATATTTTTAGGGTCTAAGGGGTAAGGTTTCTCCTTGTAAAGAGTGACATACCATCTCTGGCGTGTCGAGGTAAGGAGGCTTATTCGCCGTGCAATGCTCCTCTGGGAAATTTAATATGCAAATTGCCTCTTCAAAAAAAAAAAAAAAAAAGGACTTGTACTCTTTAGCGCCACCTATTGGAAGTAGCGATCCTACAAGTCATAATCAACCCTTTAACGAGTCTTGTAATATGACTTAGGATAAAAGCCAAATCAGTATCTCCATTTGCAGACACGGTGTTTCGGACTATTGGTCCTCGTCAGTGCAAAGTAAGAGAGATCTGTTTTGGCTAGATGAGAGGCTCTGGACTGGGGTCTAAGGGGTAAGGTTACTCCTTGTGGAGAGTGACATACCAGCTCTGGCGTGTCGACGTAAGGAGGCTTATTTGCCGTGCAATGCTCCTCTGGGAAATTTAATATGCAAATTGCCTCTTCAAAAAAAAGAGGACTTGTACTCTATAGCGCCACCTATTGGAAGTAGCGATCCTGCAAGTCACAATCAACCCTTTAACGAGTATTGTAATATGACTTAGGATAAAACCAAATCAGTATCTCCATTTGCAGACACGGTGTTTCGGACTATTGGTCCTCGTCAGTGCAAAGTAGGAGAGATCTGATTTGGCTAGATGAGAGGCTCTGGACTGAGGTCTAAGGGGTAAGGTTTCTCCTTGTGGAGAGTGACATACCAGCTCTGGCGTGTCGAGGTAAGGAGGCTTATTCGCCGTGCAATGCTCCTCTGGGAAATTTAATATGCAAATTGCCTCTTCAAAAAAAAACAAAAAAACGAGGGCTTGTACTCTATAGCGCCACCTATTGGAAGTAGCGATCCTACAAGTCACAATCAACCCTTTAACGAGTCTTGTAATATGACTTAGGATAAAAGCCAAATCAGTATCTCCATTTGCAGACACGGTGTTTCGGACTATTGATGGAGATACTTCTGCCTCTCACATCTATGGGACAACATCTAGACTGCGCAGATAGCGTCCTGGTTCAGCCCCAGTCTTCATAGCGGTGGATACCGCAATATTAGACACTCGGCATTACCACAGAGCTTTGTCATAAGCCATGCTTATTTTTATGCAGCATTCTTCACTTGGGGCACCTGTCTCTCTAGGAGCCATTTTCTATATACATATAAGTAGTACTGATGAAGGTCACCAAGACCGAAACGTTTTGAAGATACTACTAATAAATTATTAAGTTGAGTACTTAGTCTTTTCTTTGTCGTCAATGTGTTCTTAGTGATACTCCTGTTTTCTCTACCTCTCCCCAGTCTCAGGATGTCCCTGACAATTTGGCTGATTTCTCTGATGTGTTTAGTGAGAGTAAGTCTGCGTCCTTGCCTCCTCACAGGAGTTATGATTGCGCGATCGAGTTAGTGCCCGGTTTTAAATTTTCCAAGGGTCGGCTCTTCAATTTATCTGTACCTGAACATGATGCTATGCGATCTTATATCAAAGAGTCTTTGGAGAAGGACCATATCAAACCATCCTCTTCACCTTTAGGTGCCGGCTTTTTCTTTGTGGCAAAGAAGGATGGTTCATTGAGGCCATGTATTGACTATCGTCTCCTTAATAAAATCACTGTTAAATATCAGTACCCATTACCCCTGATTTCCGATTTATTCTCCAGATTGAAAGGTGCTAGCTGGTTTACCAAGCTTGACCTTAGAGGGCGTATAATCTTATTCACATTAAGCACGGTGATGAATGGAAGACTGTGTTTAATACTCCTGAGGGGCATTTTGAGTACTTAGTGATGCCTTTTGGGCTCACTAATGCCCCGACTGTCTTCCAATCTTTCATGAACGATATTTTCCGGGATTTTGTGGACAAGTTTTTGATCGTTTATTTGGACGATATTTTGATTTTTTCCAGTGACTGGGATTCTCATGTGGAACATGTTCAGACTGTATTCCGGATTTTGAAAGAAAATGCTTTGTATGTTAAGGGACCGAAATATCTCTTTGGCGTATAAAAAATTTCAACTTTGGGATTTATTTTGTCTCCGTCCGCTATTGAAATGGACCAGGTCAAGGTTCAGGCCATTTATGATTGGGTTCAGCCCACTTCCTTGAAAGCTCTTCAGAAATTTTAGGTTTTGCTAATTTTTACCGTAAATTCATCAGTTTATTCTGGCATTGTGAAACCACTGATGGATTTCACCAAGAGGGGTGCTGATGTGGTGAATTGGTCTCCAGAAGCAGTTTCGGCGTTTCAGGAGCTTAAGAGGAGATTCACTTCTGCTCCTGTTCTAAGGCAACCTGATGTTTCTCTCCCATTTCAGGTGGAGATAGATGCTTCTGAGATTGGTGCAGGAGCTGTTTTGTCTCAAAGAGATCCGGTAACCTCTAAGATCAACCCTTGTGCCTTCTTTTCTCGAAAATTTTCCCCATCTGAATGTAATTATGATGTGGGGAATCGGGAATTATTGGCTATGAAGTGGGCATTTGAAGAGTGGAGACATTGGTTGGAGTGCGCCAAACATCAAGTTGTGGTCCTTACCGACCACAAGAACTTGATCGAACTCAAAGCAGCCAAGCGATAGAATCGTAGACAGGTCAACCTGTTTTTCACGCGTTTTAATTTTGTGGTCTCTTTTCTTCCGGGCACTAAGAATATTAAGGCGGATGCCTTCTCTAGGAGTTTCTTTGCGGATTCTCTTGATGTGACTGAGCCTACTACAATTCTAAATGAGGGTGTGGTTCTTTCCGCTATCTCACCCGATTTGAGACTTGCCCTGGAGGAATTTCAGGAGGATAACCCTGAACGATGCCCTATGGGGAAATTGTATGTTACCGACCAATGGAGGAGGAGAGTAATGTCTGAAATTCATTGCTCCGCGTTGGCTAGTCATCCCGGTATTTTTGGTACCAGAGATTTGGTGAGTTTGTCTTTTTGGTGGCCTGCTTTATCTCGTGATGTCAGGAATTTTGTGCAGTTCTGTGGGACTTGTTCTCGGTCCAAACCCTGTTCTCGCTCTAGTGGATTGTTAATGCCACTTCCGGTGCCCAGAAAACCATGGACAGATATCTCAGTGGATTTTATTTCCGACCTCCTTGTCTCTCTGGGAATGACTGTTATCTGGGTGGTCTGTGATAGATTTTCCAAGATGGTCCATCTTGTACCACTGCCGAAGTTGCCATCTTCTTCTGAGTTGGTGCCCTTGTTTTTTCAGCAGGTGGTTCGTTTGCATGGCATTCTGGAGAACATTGTGTCTGACAGAGGAGTCCAGTTTGTTTCCAGATTTTGGAGAGCTTTTTGTTCTAAACTGGGAATTCAGTTGTACTTCTCCTCTGCGTTTCATCCTCAGATCAATGGGAAGACTGAGAGAGCAAACCAGACTTTGGAGACTTATCTCAGATGTTTTGTGTCTGCTAATCAAGATGATTGGGTCTCTTTTTTGCCCTTGGCTGAATCTGCTATAAATAATAGGGCTAGTTCTGCCACTTTGCTGTCCCCTTTTTTCTGCAACTTCGGGTTTCATCCTCGTTTTTCTTCAGGTCAGATGGAGGCTTCGGCCTGTCCAGGTGCTGATTCTATGGTAGAGAGAATGCAGCAGATTTGGAATCAAGTAGTGGATAAGTTGTCTCACTCTCAGGAGAGGGCCCAACGGTTTGCCAACCGGCATAGGACTGATGGTCCCCGGTTTAAAGTAGGTGACATGGTTTGGTCGTCCTCAAAAAATATTCCTATGAAGGTTGCGTCTCCAAAATTTAAGCCAAGGTTCATTGGACCTTATAAGATTTTGGAAATCCTTAATCCCGTTTCTTTCCGTTTGGCTCTTCCAGGAACGTTTAAGATTCACAATGTCTTTCATAAATCGTTTTTGAAAAGATTTTTTGAGCCAGTAGTTCCCATGGCTGCGCCCCCTGATCTTGTATTGGTTAAGGGCAATCTGGAGTATGAAATAGAGAAAGTATTGGATTCTCATCTGGCTAGACGGAGACTCCAGTACTTGGTCAAGTGGAAAGGTTATGGTCAGGAGGATAATTCTTGGGTGTGTGCTTCTGACATTCATGCCGAGAGATTGGTTTGCGCCTTTCAACGGGTTCATCCTGATCGGCCTGGTGGCTTGGGTGAGGGCTCGGTGACCTCTCCTCAAGGGGGGGGTACTGTTGTAAACACCTTTGATCTGGCTTCTGAGTTTGGGCTCCCTCTGGTTGTTGCTGCTGGTAATGGTTCTGGTCTGACTAACAGAAGTCAACCACCTGAAGAGGATGATTGGAGATCAGGTGTTACAGACTGGGAAGATTTAAGTGAGCAGCCTTCCCTTAGTTGTTGCCGGTGATTTGGTCTTCTTCCTGAGCCTTTTGGAAGTCAGCTTGCTCCCTGCTTTGTCCTGCATCTTTCAGATAAGTTATTTGCCTGTTTTAATCTGTGGCATTTGTTCCCTGCCTTGCTGGTGTGTGTTCAGCCGGGTTCCTTGCGGGGACCTGTGCTGGACTCTGTTTTCCTTTGCCACAGCTTATGTCAGTGTTTTCTGTATTTCTAGACTCCTGGTATTTCAGTATCTGTTGTTTTGCATCCAGTTCACAACAGAGTTCTGATTTAATGGGGGAGAGGTCGTGTGGCCTCAGTATTTTTGCATATCAGACGTGTTGGAATTTTTCTTAGGGTTTTTGCGGGTTTGCAGACAGTATCCTTTACTGTCCTGTTCTATCCAGACAGTTTGAGCCCAAGCATTTGCTTATTCTATTTTCTGCCTGTGTTTTGTACTTCTTCTGTCTCACCGGCAATGTATGTTTGGGGGCTATCTATTCCTTTGGGGTTCTACTCCAGGGCAGTTAGTTTTCCCCTTTCTCTCTTTAGGCTTATTTAATTCTTTGGCTGTGTCGAGGCGTCTAGGGCTTCATAGGTATGTCCCACGGCTAATTCAAGTGGTGTTGTCAGTTTAGGGTTCTGCAATCTGCTAAGTTACCAACCTCTCTGGGTGTTTGGTTGCCTACCCTATTTTTCTATTATCCTCCTCGGTTACCGAAGGAAGGACAGGAAGGACTGGACATGGATGTTACTGTAATCCAGGTCATGACTACAGTCCGGGCCCTCCCTTACACTGGGACAGATGAAGACAGGGCCGCCCGACCAGGGACATGCAAAAAACGCTCTGCATCACAGACGATAATAAATTTATGGGAGGTTTTGACTTGGACCAGGTGCATCAATAGTATATTGTGAAGCGGAAGACTAAGGCCTGGTTAAAAAGAAAGCAATTTACCTAATTCAGATTGCTACCTATAACATCTTTGCCCTCCATAATAAGTCACAAGGAACACTCACTTTTTTCCAATTACAGGAGAGAATTGTCTTGACTCAACGGCACAGGAGGCAGTCTTTGAGTCAGAACGATGTCCGGAGACTCTCAGAGTGACATTTTATTCGCCTTGTCCCTGCGACTCCCAGCCAAAACCATCCCCCAAAAAGATGCTGAATTTGTAGGAAGCACAGTAGGAGTGATTCCCCGTTTTATTGCCCCATGTGACCATACCAACCAGGCCTTTGTGTCACCCCCTTCTTTCAAATCTACTGCACAACTTCCCATTATTAATTTGATGAGATGTGGCAGCATCTCTTTTTAAAAAAAAAAAAAATTATATTTTCTGTTTAGTGGGCTCAGTAGAGAGAAATTGTTATAGGACAAGTAATAAGAGGAATATGTTTTATCAGTAAAACACATTTTACCCCATTTCACAATTAATTCCAGGACTTGGTCATCACATACCAAACTATTATTCAGACAAATTCTCATCCACATAACCACATCTCTATACTACAGAATGTGGGCTCATTTTTTCAAACGTTCTTGAAAAAATTCAGGTCATCTGACAATTCATTCCAGGACTTGCTTACTCACATAAAGATTTTTGTCCATTCATCTTAGTTTACCTGTTGTTATGACAAACATATGTTTCAGACTATAAAATGCACCTTTTTTCTCCAAAATTTGGGAGGAAAATGCGTGGGGGGGCGTGTTTTATAGTCTGGATGTACTTGCTGTGGCAGTGGATCGGGGTGTGTGAGGGAGCGGCAGCGACGGACGAGCACGTCACAGGAGTAAGGAGCTGGCGGCTGCGGCTAACACGTGTGACCACTGTTAAAAGAAAATTAATATTCACTGCTCCCCCATGCTCATAGTCTCCCCAACCTCTATGCACTAAATCTGGCTCGAGAGGTGGGACTATGGACATGTGGAGCAATGAATATTCATTTTCTTTTTTATAGCGAGCACACTGTTAGCCCATGGAGTGGAGAGCAGTGAATATTCATTCTCTTTAATAGCAGATACACTTGATCGCCCAGCCTCTGCAGGAAGCAGAGAAATGAATATTCATTGCTCTCCACTCCCATAGTCTCAGGTGTGGGGATTAGTGAGTATTCCAGCAACTGACCTCAACGTGTAAGCAGTGCATGATGTCACGGACATGCGTTGTTTACAAGCTGAAATTAGCTGCTGGCATCAGAACAGGACATCACGAGGGAGGGGAGGGAAGGTAAGTAGAATGGTTTATTTTTTTATGTGTACAGCGTGATGGGGCCCATGTATACCAGGATGGGGATGAGAGGGTCAGCTATACCTGGATGGGATCATATATATCAGCATGGGAGGCCATGTAGACCTGAATTCGAGACATATACATACAGAATTGGAGGACATTACCCCTTTAACAGTGTCAGCAGCAGATTTCCCCTCCACTCCTCATAACAGCGCATCATGACCACATTTTTCGCTTCAATTTTTTTATCTATTTTCCTCCTCCTCCTCCAAAACCTAGGTGCGTCTTATGGTCCAGTGAATCCTCACCCCTATACTTCTCACAGTAAGAGAAACTACCGCAATCCCTCACACTTAAAACCTGTGCCACTAAACCCTACCCCCCAGCTTTCTCTCTCTGGAGCACTCTGGAACGCCCGCTCCGTCTGCAACAAGCTCCACGTGATCCACGATCTCTTTACCTCCCGCAACCTCTCCTTCCTGGCCCTCACTGAGACCTGGCTGACGCCCGCTGTCACGGCCTCCCCTGCTGCACTGAGTTACGGCGGCCTCCACTTCACCCACACTCCTCGCCCTGGCAACAGACATGGTGGAGGCGTGGGTTTTCTTCTTTCTAATAACTGCTCCTTCAACCGTATCCAAACCCCATCCTCCCTCATCCTCCCTTCCTTTGAGGTCCACTCGGTCCGTATCTACTCTCCCTCTAATCTCCAAATGGCCGTCATATACCGACCACCGGGCTCAGCCACTGCCTTCATTGACCAATTCTCCAGCTGGCTTCTTCACTTTCTCTCTGCTGACATCCCCACCATTATCATGGGTGACTTTAACATCCCTATTGACACCCGCCAGCCAGCAGCCTCCAAGCTCCTGTCACTTACTTCATCCTTTGGACTTACTCAGTGGTCCTCCACAGCCACCCACACAGACAGACATAGATTAGACCTCATCTTCACTCGCCTCTGTTCCCTATCTAATCTCACAATCTCTCCCCTTCCCCTATCAGACCACCACCTACTCACCTTCTCATCCCTGTCCTCTTCACCTGCCCCCTATGTCCAGCCACTGGCACATCCTTGCAGAAACCTCGCACACCTAGACATTCACAGACTCTCAGACTCTCTCCTACCTCTGTCCTCCATATCTTCACTCCACGACACAGACAGCGCCACCACTTTCTATAACACCACCCTCACATCTGCCATAGACTCAGTCGCCCCTCTCACGCACGGCAAAGTGCGACGAATCAATAGGCAACCCTGGCACAACAATCTCACCAAAAAACTTCGACAATCATCCAGGGTCGGGGAGCGGCATTGGAAAAAAACACGCCTGCCAGACGACTTCACTGCTTTCAAACAAGCTACACTTGCCTTTAAAATAGCCCTCACCTCTGCTAAACAGACCTATTTTGCAAACCTTGTACTTCATTATCCTACAACCCAAAACAACTGTTCAGCACCTCCAACTCCCCTCATCTCTGCCGAGGACTTTGCCACCTACTTCAAAAATAAGATCGACCAAACAAGGCAAACCTTTACTGTTCCACCACCCCAACCACTCCATATACCAGACCTCTGTCCTTCCCTACTAACCTCCCTCTCCAACATCACTGAAGAAGAGCTTACTCACCTCCTTTTCAAATCTCACCTCACCACCTGTGCACTTGACCCCATCCCTTCCCACCTGCTCCCCAACCTCACTAACACGCTCATCCCAGCCCTAACCCATCTCTTCAACCTATCGCTATCTTCTGGTACCTTTCCCTCTGCCTTCAAACATGCCACCATCCTCAAAAAAACAAACCTTGACCCAACTGCTATGCCCAGCTATCGCCCAATATCATTGCTCCCGTTTGCTTCCAAACTCCTTGAGCAGCATGTCCACGCTCAACTTTCCTCCCACCTCTCATCTAACTCTCTCCTTGACAACCTCCAATCTGGCTTCCGCCCCCACCACTCCACTGAAACTGCCCTGACCAAAACTACTAATGACTTACTCACAGCTAAAGCTAACAGACAGTTCTCCATCCTCCTCCTCCTTGACCTGTCATCTGCCTTTGACACAGTCAACCACTTCCTACTGCTACAGATTCTTTCTTCCCTTGGTATCAAAGACCTTGCCCTGTCCTGGATAGCCTCTTACCTTTCCGACCGCACATTTAGCGTCTCCCACTCCCACACTACCTCCTCATCCCGCCCTCTCTCTGTTGGAGTCCCTCAAGGCTCTGTCCTGGGGCCCCTACTTTTTTCCATCTATACCCTTGGCCTAGGACAACTCATAAAGTCCCATGGCTTCCAGTACCACCTGTATGCGGACGACACTCAGATCTACCTCTCTGGCCCAGATGTCACCTCTCTGCTGTCCAGAATCCCAGAGTGTCTATCAGCCATATCCTCCTTCTTCACCTCTCGCTTCCTAAAACTCAATGTTGACAAAACCGAACTCATCATCTTTCCTCCATCTCATGTATCTTCCCTACCCGATCTATCTATTATGGTAAATGGCATCACGATCTCTCCTGCACCTGAAATCCGCTGCCTCGGAGTAACTCTTGACTCTGCCCTGTCCTTCAAACCACACATCCAAACTCTTTCCACCTCCTGTCGCCTCCAACTTAAAAACATTTCCAGAATCCGTCCCTTCCTCAGCCCTCAATCTACTAAAACTCTTGTGCATGCCCTCATCATCTCCCGCCTCGATTACTGCAACATCCTCCTCTGTGGCCTCCCCGTCAACTCTCTTGCACCACTCCAGTCTGTCCTCAACTCTGCTGCCCGACTAATCCTCCTCTCCCCTCGCTACTCCCCTGCTTCCCCCCTCTGCAAATCCCTCCACTGGCTCCCAATTCCCCAACGAATCCAGTTCAAACTACTAACACTGACTTACAAAGCCGTCCACAACCTGTCTCCTCCCTATATCTCTGAACTAATCTCCCAATATCTTCCTTCACGTAATCTTCGATCCTCCCAAGACCTCCTACTATCCTCCACACTTATTCGTTCCTCACACAACCGCCTCCAAGATTTCTCCCGAATATCCCCCATCCTCTGGAATTCCACGCCTCAACATGTACGATTATCAACCACCCTTGGATCCTTCAAACGGAACCTGAAAACCCATCTCTTCAGGAAAGCCTACAGCCTGCAATAACCATTCCGCCTCGCCGCCACAACCCGAGCTTCCGCCTCGCTGCCACCTCGCCGCCACCACCCGAGCTGCCGCCTCGCTGCCACCACCAGAGCTGCCGCCTCGCCGCCACCACTACCAGAGCTGCCGCCACCACCAGAGCTGCCGCCTCGCCACCACCATAGCTGCCGCACCCCCGACCTTCTGTTTCTTCCCCATTATCCCGTAGAATGTAAGTCCGCAAGGACAGGGTCCTCTCCCCTCTGTACCAGTCTGTCATTGTAAATTTATTTACTGTAAACGATATCTATAACTTTGTATGTAACCCCTCTGTGATGAAACGGTGCACACACACGACGGCTGCTGCCGTCCGACCCAGTAAACTGCAGGGATTTATAATTATCCCACTTCCACTTAGGAACTTGCAGCTCTCTGGCGCCCCCCTTACCCTTAGGTCAGTCAGGGAACTGCACCTAGGATAATTAGTCGCCAGACGGGTCACTTGGATGTGTGCTGGCTATTGGGCACGCTGCAGTGAGGGAATTATAATTACTCCGAGCCGCAGCCGGGTAATACACTTATAAAACCCGCTCCGTCACCGCCAACGCCACCCCATAGGTCAACACTTTACACCCCTTCTTTATAGCTGCCACCAGCCACGGTTTACTTGGAACAATTTATCAAGAGGGTCCGTAGCAACCCCAAAACAGTAGCGTAGTACTTCAGGCGCATGCAAATTCGTTTATAGAGCAGGAGAAACAAACTAATAAATTTATAGGTTTATTCCTTAAAAAGACAGGCAGTGCTTATACAATATAAAAAGATGTAACAAGCTGAGGCAATATAGTTATGTACAATATGGTTACAGAAAATAAACGGGATTAAAAATGAAAATAACTCACATGATAGTTACATAGGCATAGGCAAGCCAGGCTGGGGAAGGAGCCACACGTCATAGTTCATTTGCAGATCTCTTAGTCAGGACATCACAGCAGGGACTGACAAGGGGGGCTCACTGCCAGACTTATACCTGGGGCTGCTGACCTCACAAAAAGGGGAGGGTTTTTCTGGCCACCTCCCCGGGACAGAAGTGTATGATTTGAGCTCTGAAATATCATAAGGTCCATCCCTCGTCCTGTGAACCTAGCAGAATGACGGCAGACCTATCAATGATCTTACTTTAAAATGACGGTTCCAATGAGCCCAAACTTGGATGAACTAGTTCATAGGGCATCCGAGAATTCCATTTCTTGGGTTCTGTTGGAGTTACGGGTTCACCAGTACCACGGGAACGATGCCCATGGACACAGGCTTCAAAAACAGTAACTTTCGTGTTTCTGACGCAAATCCCCACCGTGTTATAACCAAAACAGAATGAAGTCTCCAAAATGGCTGCTATGGTAGGGACAGCACATGTTGCTGACAATGGGGACCCCTGCGGTGAAGCGGGAAAACTTCCAGCACTGGTAGCTCAGGTTACACTGAGCTTGACTGCAGGTTGGGAGGGGGAAGGGAAGCGTGAGCTGCAGAGAAAAGGAGGGAGGGGTAACTTTGCCCTGTGCTTGCAAACGGTGGGGGTTGTAGTACTATGGGGAAAGTTCTGGAAACAGCACAAGAAATGAAGCTTGCAGTATCATCACACCTCCCCCCTTAGAGGGCGCTACGGAGGCATGACCTCTCGGTAATCCGCCATGCGCACCTCAGCGGGTTCGCCACGTCGGGACAACCCATCAGCATTCCCATGATCACTGCCTTTCTTGTGTTGTACGGCAAAATCATACTGCTGCCGGGCAAGGCTCCAGCGTAGCAACCTACCATTGGTTCCGGACACTGTGTGCAGCCAGCTCAGAGGGTTGTGGTCGGTGACCACCTTGAAGGTGCGCCCGTACAGGTAGGGCTGCAAACGTTGCAGTGCCCAGACCATGGCCAGGCACTCCTTCTCGATGGTGGAGTAGGCCACTTCCCTTGGCAGAAGTTTCCGGCTCAGGTACAACACGGGGTGCTCCTGGTTCCCCGAATCAACCTGGCTGAGTACAGCACCGAGGCCAAATTCGCTGGCGTCAGTCTGTACCAGGAATGGCCGACTGCTGTCGACGGCTTTCAACACTGGAGAGCTGCACAGGGCTGTTTTCAAAGCTCGGAATGCCGCCTCACAGCCATCTGTCCAGCTGACTGTTTGGGGTAGACCGCCCTTGGTGAGGTCCGTCAAGGGTTTTGCAATGGCGCTATAGTTCGGTACGAAACGCCTATAGTACCCTGCAGTGCCCAGGAAGGACTTCACCTGCTTTTTGGTCCTGGGGGTGGGCCAGGACACGATCGCGTCCACTTTCTCGGGCTCTGGACTCATGGAACCCCCGCCTACCCGGTGCCCCAGGTAGTGGACCTCCCTCATGCCCATCTGGCATTTTCCCGGCTTGATGGTCAGACCTGCCTGGTGAATACGCTTGAGCACCTCCTGGAGATGCTGAAGGTGTTCCTCCCAGGTGGAACTGAAGACGGCAATGTCGTCCAGGTACGCCACAGCGTACTCCTCCAGTCCCTGAAGCAGGTGGTTGACCATCCGCTGAAAAGTGGCAGGGGCATTCTTCATGCCGAAAGGCATGACCGTGGACTCGTACAGTCCAAAAGGGGTGATAAAGGCGGATTTCTCCTGCGCCGCAGGGCTCAGGGGAATCTGCCAGTATCCCCGGCTTAAATCCATGATGGATATGTACTTGGCATTCGCCAACCGCTCCAGCAGATCCTCGATGCGTGGCATTGGGTGCGCATCAGAGGTAGTGATGGCGTTGAGCCCCCTGTAGTCCACGCAGAACCGGGTGGTCCGATCCTTTTTTGGCACGAGAACTACAGGTGAGGCCCACGCGCTTTTGGACTGCCGGATCACCCCCAGCTGCAACATCTCGTGGATCTCCTGGTGCATAATCTGCTGCACTTCCTCAGAGATCCGATAAGGTGTCCGCCGTAATGGGGCATGATCCCCGGTGTCCACCTCGTGGACTGCCAACTTGGTCCTTCCGGGTCGGTTCGTGAACTCGGCCCGGAAGGGTTCCAGAGTGGTCAGCAACTGCAACCGCTGGGAGACGGTTAGCGAGGCATTTACCTCCATGTCCTCAATGGACCCATTGGCATTGGCTTGGGCCAGCATGTCCAGGAGGGGATCTTCCTCCCCATCCTCGGGCAGGTTGCAGACCTGTAGGACGCAGGCTTCACGTTCGTGATGGGCCTTTATCATGTTGACGTGAAAGGCCTTGCGCCTACCCCGAGTGTGGTCAAGCGTGACCACGTAGGTGACTGGGTTGAGCTGTTGGTGCACGACGTTCGGGCCTTCCCAGGCTGCCTGAAGCTTATCCTTTGGTATGGGGACCAGCACCCACACCTTTTGACCCACCTGGTAGGTCCGCTCCCGGGCGTTCTGGTCGTACCAGTGCTTCTGGTCAGCCCGAGCCTGCGTCATGTTGTCATGCACCAACTGCATCAAGGTCTGCATCTTGTCGCAGAAGCGCATGACATAATCCACGATGGACACTTCCGTGGGGTTTGGCTCATCTTCCCAGGATTCTCTTATCAACCCAAGGGGTCCCCGGACTCGCCTGCCATACAGGAGCTCGAAGGGGGAGAACCCCGTCGAGGCCTGCGGGACTTCTCTGTAGGCAAACAGCAGGTGTGGGAGGTACCGCTCCCAATCGCGTCCCTGGGTCTCAACCAGCATGTGGAGCATCTGTTTGAGGGTACCGTTAAAGCGTTCACACAAACCATTGGTCTGTGGGTGATACGCACTCGATACCATACGCGTCACCTGCATTTTGCTGCAGAGAGCCTTCATTAGGCGAGACATAAATTGGGTCCCTCGATCGGTAAGCATCTCCCTGGGAAATCCTACCCGTGAAAAGATGGTCACCAGTGCATCCGCCACCTTATCTGCCTTAGTTGAGGACAGAGCTACTGCCTCCGGGTACCGGGTAGCGTAGTCTACCACAGTAAGGATGTATTGCTTTCCAGAGCGGCTGGGAACGGCCAGCGGGCCCACAATGTCCACCGCGATCCTCTGGAAAGGCTCCTCTATCACTGGCAACGGGATCAGGGGAGCCTTAAGAGCAGGCCCCGCCTTCCCCACTCTTTGACAGGTGATACAGGAGCGGCAGTAGTTAGTCACATCTGTCCCCATCTTGGGTCAATAGAAGTGTTGAGACAGCCGTGCCTTAGTTTTGCTGATCCCCAAGTGTCCAGCGAGTGGAATCTCATGGGCAATCCTCAACAACTCACCTCGGAACTGGTGCGGGACGACAAGCTGTTTTTCCCTCAACCACTCCTTTTGGGAATCTCCGGGTACTGTCTCCCGGTACAACCTTCCTCGTTCCCAGAACACCCTCTCCTTATCAGTCACGGAGATGGGCGTCTCGGCGAGGTGCCTCAAGTTCTCCAGGCTCGCATCTGAGTGCAGAGCGGCCTGGAACTCCTGGCTGGAGGCAGCCAGAAGTGACGTCAGGGTTCCTTCCTCACTGGGACCCTCTGGGACCGGCTCTGGGTCCACCTCTGGTTCAGTCTCTCCTGTAGCGGAGGAGGGTCCAGATGGCAGGGCGCTACCTGCGATCCGGGCACTCTGACTGCGGGTGACAGCAGCTACATATGCAGTCTCCCCAGGGATTTCTATAGACCCATCAGCCTGCGCTGCTATGGGCTCTACCTCCCCATCCACCCCCAACACTTCAGGAGCAGTGCTACTTATGGCCAGTTACCTTCCTCGGTGGCACTGGTCAGGGTCATGGCGTCACCTTCCTCCCGGTTCCCATGCACCTCCCCATTTCCTTGAGCACTGTCGCTTGCTCCTGCTAGGGGTTCCTCAGCCGTCTCACTCCGCAGAGCGACGGGACTGAACGCTCCTGTACCTGTGGACACATCTACCACTTCAGAGAAAGGGTTAACAGGTTCAGATGGCACAGATACATCACTATCAGCATCATTCCTAGGGAAAGAAAGGTTATCAGTTGCATAATCACTTCGCAAAGCATTGGCAGGTAATACAATCAGTTTCCCATCATCATCAACATCAACATCATGGTTAACGTTAACCTTATTATCAGATTGGGGAGGGGTGTCAGGGACATAGTACGCGACCATCCTCCCCAGATCAGTCCCCAATAAAACATCAGTGGGCAGGTTTTCGGACACCCCCACTTCCTTCACCCCGCTCCCGGCACCCCAGTCAATGAAAACTCGGGCTATCGGCAAGGGGTAGTGGATGCCCCCAATCCCGGTGACAGTTAAGGTTTTCCCCGGAATCAACTCTTCAGGGGCCGCCAGTTCGGGTCGGATGAGGGTTCGTTCAGCCCCAGTGTCCTTGAGGCCTGTAGCAAGACGGGCCCCACGCGGACGGGCTGCACGTTGTCATCAACCCTCCCCACCACACCACCCACCAAAAGAACAGAGGCGTTGGGCCCGGAGGCCTTGGCTGGGGGGTTCTTCTGCCTCTCCGGACAAGTGGCGCTGATGTGTCCTGTCCGTTTACAGAGAAACACTGGCGGGGGTCTGATGTAGGCCTGGCGCTGGCAAAGGGGATAGTGCCTCCAGAGGGACGGCTGGCAGGGGCACTGGTTGCAGGCTTACCCCCTCCCCAGCGGGCGGTGACGGGCTTCCGCACCTCGGTTTTCCGGTTGGCCTCATAGCTGTCGGCGATCCGTGCTGTTCTGACCCGTCCTCCGGTTCTCGGTCCAGGATGAACTGTCGGACCTCAGCTGGGCACAGATGCAGGAACTGGTCTTTGATCATCAGGTCCCTCAGGTTCTCAAAGGTGTCAACTGACAGTCCATGGATCCACTGGTCAAAGTGGTTCCTGAGTCCTTGCACCACATTGCTATAACTGTCGTGTGGGCCACGTTGGAGGTTCCGGAACTTCTTTCGGTATACCTCAGGGGTTAGCTGGTACTTGGCGATCAGGGCCTGCTTGATGGCCTGATAGTTGTCATCTTGATCCGGCGTGAGTGAAGCAAACGCCTCCAGAGCTTTGCCCTTTAGCCCGGGAGTCAAGTACCTGGCCCATTGGTTGTCAGGCAGCCGGTACTGTCTGCAGACTTTCTCAAAGGCCCGCAGAAAAGTGTCCAAGTCTCAGTCCTTTTCCATCACGGGAAAGTGCTCCGGCCAGGGCTTGGGACTCTGAGCGCTGCTGGGCACACTGCTCTGGGCTGTGGAGGGCATTGCCCCTTGTCTGAGCAGCTCCAGTTCATGGGCTCTCTGAGCTTCCCGCTCGGCTCTCTCAGCCTCTCGCTGGGCTCTCTCGGCCTCTCGCTGGGCTTGGCGCTCGGCTATCTCAGCCTCTCGCTGTTTGGCCTCTCGCTGGTCGGCTCTCTCTTGAGCTTTCTGGATCAGCTTCAGGCGTTCTTCATGGTCGTCAGTGGAGAGTCCCTCCAGGGCCGCCTGCAGGTAAGGGTCCATCCCGCCCTGGGTGTAAGCAGTCAGGGGTTGGGCCTCTGCTCCTGCGGCACCACCTTGGCTTGGGCCAGCTCCTGCGCCCTCCTCGCTCTGAGCGTGGTCCCGTGCCATCAGGGCCTGGATCACTGCGGCCTTGGTTTGGTCCATGGGGACAATCTGCCTCCACTCGCATATGGCTAGAAGAGTTTCCCTGCTACTCCGATTATACCAGTCGAATCCCCTCGTAGCCATGGTTGCCAAATAAAAGATAGGATAGAAAAACAAAGAGAAGGGAGGGGTAACCGCAAGTACACACAATTGTCTCAGGAGTAATAAACACTGAGTCTGTTCTCCAAAACTTTAGATGCAGGGTCCCTGAAGAACCGTGCAAGTTTTTAGTGAGAGGAATGATTGCTCAGACCAGATCACTAATGCTCTATAATCCCACTGCTCTGCCACCAATATGTGATGAAACGGTGCACACACACGACGGCTGCTGCCGTCCGACCCAGTAAACTGCAGGGATTTATAATTATCCCACTTCCACTTAGGAACTTGCAGCTCTCTGGCGCCCCCCTTACCCTCAGGTCAGTCAGGGAACTGCACCTAGGATAATTAGTCGCCAGACGGGTCACTTGGATGTGTGCTGGCTATTGGGCACGCTGCAGTGAGGGAATTATAATTACTCCGAGCCGCAGCCGGGTAATACACTTATAAAACCCGCTCCGTCACCGCCAACGCCACCCCATAGGTCAACACTTTACACCCCTTCTTTATAGCTGCCACCAGCCACGGTTTACTTGGAACAATTTATCAAGAGGGTCCGTAGCAACCCCAAAACAGTAGCGTAGTACTTCAGGCGCGTGCAAATTCGTTTATAGAGCAGGAGAAACAAACTAATAAATTTATAGGTTTATTCCTTAAAAAGACAGGCAGTGCTTATACAATATAAAAAGATGTAACAAGCTGAGGCAATATAGTTATGTACAATATGGTTACAGAAAATAAACGGGATTAAAAATAAAATAACTCACATGATAGTTACATAGGCATAGGCAAGCCAGGCTGGGGAAGGAGCCACACGTCATAGTTCATTTGCAGATCTCTTAGTCAGGACATCACAGCAGGGACTGACAAGGGGGGCTCACTGCCAGACTTATACCTGGGGCTGCTGACCTCACGAAAAGGGGAGGGTTTTTCTGGCCACCTCCCCGGGACAGAAGTGTATGATTTGAGCTCTGAAATATCATAAGGTCCATCCCTCGTCCTGTGAACCTAGCAGAATAACGGCAGACCTATCAATGATCTTACTTTAAAATGACGTTCCAATGAGCCCAAATTTGGATGAACTAGTTCATAGGGCATCCGAGAATTCCATTTCTCGGTTCTGTTGGAGTTACGGGTTCACCAGTACCACGGGAACGATGCCCATGGACACAGGCTTCAAAACAGTAACTTTCGTGTTTCTGACGCAAATCCCCACCGTGTTATAACCAAAACAGAATGAAGTCTCCAAAATGGCTGCTATGGTAGGGACAGCACATGTTGCTGACAATGGGTGCCCCTGCGGTGAAGCTGGAAAACTTCCAGCACTGGTAGCTCAGGTTACACTGAGCTTGACTGCAGGTTGGGAGGGGGAAGGGAAGCGTGAGCTGCAGAGAAAAGGAGGGAGGGGTAACTTTGCCCTGTGCTTGCAAACGGTGGGGGTTGTAGTACTATGGGGAAAGTTCTGGAAACAGCACAAGAAATGAAGCTTGCAGTATCATCACACCCTCTCATGTACAGCACCATGGAATTAATGGCGCTATATAAATAAATAATAATAATAATAATCTTATAGTCCGAATAATACGGTATGTCTTGCTACACAAAAAAATGTGTTTTCATTTATATTACTTATATATTTATACTAGCTGTTTCCAGCCACCTAACGCTCGGCACGCTCATTGCTATCTAATTAACGCTGCTGGTGATTAAACTAAAGTAAATAATAACATTCAATAGCGCTTACGCAGGTGGTAAATGTGGTAATGTGTGGGGACGGAGTCTTGTGTGGTAATGTGTGGGGACGGAGCCTCGTGTGGTAATGTGTGGGGACCGAGCCTCGTGTGTTAATGTGGGGAAACGGAGCCTCGTGGTAATGTGGGGGACGGAGCCTCGTGTGGTAATGTGGGGGGACGGAGCCTCGTGTGTTAATGTGGGGAAACGGAGCCTCGTGTGGTAATGTGGGGAAACGGAGCCTCGTGTGGTAATGTGGGGGGATGGAGCCTCGTGTGGTAATGTGGGGGGGGGGGATTATGTGTAGTAATGTGGTGGGGGAGCAAGATTATGTGTAGTAATGTGTTGGGGGAGCAGGATTATGTGTGGTAATGTGGTGGGGGGCGGGATTATGTGTGGTAATGTGGTGGGGGAGCAAGATTATGTGTAGTAATGTGTTGGGGGAGCAGGATTATGTGTGGTAATGTGGTGGGGGCGGCATTATGTGTGGTATGTGGTGGGGGGCGGATTATGTGTGGTATGTGGTGGGGGGGCGGATTATGTGTGGTAATGTGGTGGGGGGGGAGGTTATGTGTGGTAATGTGGTGGGTGGGATTTGTGTGTAATGTGGGGGGGCGGGATTATGTGTTGTGATGTGGTGGGGGGGTGGCATTATGTGTGGCAATGTGGTGGGGGCAGGATTATGAGCGGTAATGTGATGGGGGTGGTATTATGAGCGGTAATGTGGTGGGGGCGGGATTGAGTGGTAATGTGGTGGAGGGCGGGATTATGAGCGGTAATGTGAGGGGCAGGATTATGTGTGGTAATGTGGTGGGGGGGTGGGATTATGTGTGGTGATGTGGTGGGGGGGCGGGATTATGAGCGTCTGTGTGGTTGGGGGGCGGGATTATGAGCAGTAATGTGGTGAGGGGGCGGGATTATGAGCGGTAATGTGGTGGGGGGCCGGGATTATGAGCGGTAATGTGGTGAGGGGGTGGGATTATGTGTGGTAATGTGCTGGGGGGCAGGATTATGTGTGGTGATGTGGTGGGGGGCGGGATTATGTGTGGTAATGTGGTGGTGGGCGGGATTATGAGTGGTAATGTTGTGGGGGGTGGGATTATGAGCGGTAATGTGGTGGGGGGGCAGGATTATGAGCGGTAATGTGGTGGGGGGGCGGGATTATGTGTGGTAATGTGTTGAGGGGGCGGTAATGTGTTGAGGGGGCGGGATTATGTGTGGTAATGTGGTGGGGGGCGGGATGATGTGGTGGGGGGTGGCATTATGTGTGGCGATGTGGTGGGGTGGGATTGAGTGGTAATGTGGTGGGGGGCGGGATTATGAGCGGTAATGTGGTGAGGGGTGGGATTATGTGTGGTAATGTGGTGGGGGAGTGGGATTATGTGTGTTGATGTGGTGGGGGGGCGGGATTATGAGCGTCTATGTGGTTGGGGGGCGGGATTATGAGCAGTAATGTGGTGGGGGGGGGGATTATGAGCAATAATGTGGTGGGGGGGCGGATTATGAGCGGTAATGTGGTGAGGGGGTGGGATTATGTGTGGTAATGTGCTGGGGGTGGGATTATGTGTGGTGATGTGGTGGGGGGGCGGGATTATGTGTGGTAATGTGGTGGGGGAGGGATTATGAGCGGTAATGTGGTGAGGGGGTGGGATTATGTGTGGTAATGTGCTGGGGGTGGGATTATGTGTGGTAATGTGGTGGGGAGGCGGGATTATGTGGTAATGTGGTGGGGGCGGGATTATGAGCGGTAATGTGGTGGGGGCGGGATTATGAGTGGTAATGTGGTGGGGGGGTGGGATTATGAGCGGTAATGTCGTGGGGGCGGGATTATGAGCGGTAATGTGGTGGGGGCGGGATTATGTGTGGTAATGTATTGAGGGGGCGGGATTATGTGTGCAATGTGGTGGGGGTGCAGGATTGTGTGTGGTAATGTGGTGGGGGCGGGATTATGTGTGGTAATGTGGTGGGGGGTTTGATTATGTGTAGTGATGTGGTGGGGGGGCGGGATTTTGTGTGGCAATGTAGTGGGGGGGGCGGGATTGTGTGTGGTAATGTGGTGGGGGGGCGGATTGTGTGTGGTAATGTGTTGGGGGGCGGGATTATGTGTGGTAATGTGTTGTGGGCGGGATTATGTGTGCAATGTGGTGGGGGCGCGGGATTGTGTGTGGTAATGTGGTGGGGGGCGGGATTGTGTGTGGTAATGGGGGGCGGAGCTACTGTGCAGGGGGCGGGATTAGCGAGTAATCACGATGCCTCTTATATATATAGATTGGTGATACGGGCATGATTATTTTATTGGATGATCTCTAATACGGAGGCTGTTCCGTATGGGCTTTACAGCATAGTTCTTGCCGAACCTCCTGCACCAGAGTTTACGTTCTGCATTCTGAAAGGGATTGGTTATTTTGTGAACATAGCGGTTACTACCTTGGCAGGTGGGAGCCTGCTATGGTGTTTACTGGCACATTCGTCCCTCATGTAGGCAGTTGATGGCGCTAAAGGACATTGTACTGTACAACCAGTCTCTTTGTAAGATAAACCTGTCATTCAGCCTTGCTGGTGTTCTTTCCTCTTTGTAAAAAAATCAGGTTTGTCACATAGTTGGCTGCATTTTGCACTTCATTCCATTTCTGTTTATTCTTCCTGCTACAATATACCCAATTGCGGGACAACTGTTTTGTTAGCAAGACCAAGTTTTATAATCAGCAAATGTGTTTTTAGGAGCATGCCTCCCTCTGCGAGTAATAATTCTTTGAAGGATTTTCTTGTTTGCTCAATGTCTCTGTAAGCTTTGAATAGGTCTAGAATTCGGTCAATTTTACATTAAAGACCAAATGGTGCACCATCTATTATTATAGGCTCTGCCGTATGTCCAGTACTCACATTGGCACCATGTTGGATGTATTTCTGAATGCCCGAAGAACTAGTGCAATAAAATTTGAGGTGTGTTCCTCAGAATGTACAAAAAAGATTCATAAAAGTAACAATAAAAAAAATGCAAATTGTAAATTTTCAAACTTGTGTTGCATCAGCTGCATAAAAAGTGGTGGTATCAAACTACTCACTACATCCCCAGATAAATACATTAGAGGTTATAATTTACAAAAAAAGACATTTATGGGGGATTTCTATTGCTCTTGAACCAGACAGGCTCTGCAAATATGACAATCTATTCCAAATAGTCAAATTTGTGCTTCAAAATTCACATTGTGCCCGTTCCATTCCGAACCCTGCCGTTTGTCCAAGCAGAACTTTGAGTACATGTGGGGTATCACCATGCTCATAAGAAAGTTGGTAACAAGCTTAATGTGATCAATTCTGTGTCATATCTGTGGGGTCAAAATGCTCAATATACTCCTAGATAAAATCCTTGAAGGGTGTGTTTTCCAAAATGGATCAGATGTGGGGGGTTTCTGTGTTTAGGCACCTTAGGGGCCCTGCAAATGAGACATGGTGCCCTCCGTCTCTTTCTGCCAAATTTGTGTTCCAAAATTCATATGTTGCTCCTTCCGCTTCGAGCCCTGTCATTTGTCCAAACAGAACTTTTTGATTACATGTGGAGTATTGTCGCTTGAAATAAAGTAAGAAACTGTGGGGTCCACTTTATGGTGCTACCTCTTGCAAAGGTGAAAAATTTAAGACTAAAGCAAGATTTTGGAGGTAAAATGTATATATTTTTTTCATTTTACTTTACATTAATTACTGTGTTGCAACTGAAGGGTTAAAAAATTTCCCAAGAACAATTTTGAAGTATTTGAGGGGTGAGGTTTTTCAAACGGTATTACTTTTGGGGAGTTTCCAGTATATAGGCCCCTCAAAATCCATTTAAATTTGAATAAGTCCCTAAAGAAAGAGGTTTTGAAGATCAGTTGAAAAAAATAAAATTGCTGCTAAAGTTTTAAGCCCTCTAACATCCTAACAAAAAAATATATTTAAAAAATGATGCAGCTATAAAGTAGACTTATGGGAAATATTATTAATTATTTTGTGTGGTATAACTACCACATATATATTCGAGTATAAGCCGACCCCCCTAATTTTGCCTCATAAAACTGGGAAAACTTATCGACTCGAGTATAAGCCTAGGGTGGAAAATGAGATTATGCCCCATATGCTGCCCCATGTATTATGCCCCACAAGATGCTCCATGTATTGTGCCCCATATGCTGCCCCATGTATTATGCCCCACAAGATGCTCCATAGATTGTGCCCCATATGCTGCCCATGTATTATGCCCCATAGATGCCCCATGTATTATGCCCCCATAGATGCTCCATAGATTATGCCCCCATAGATGCTCCACAGATTATGCCCCATAGATGCCCCATGTATTATGCCCCCATAGATGCTCCATAGATTATGCTCCCATAGATGCTCCTTAGAATATGCCCCTATAGAAGCTCCATAGATTGTGCCCCCATAGATGCTCCTTAGATTATGCTTCCATAGATGCTCCATGTATTATGCCCCCATAGATGCTCCATAGATTATGCCCCCATAGATGCTCCACAGATTATGCCCCCATAGATGCTCCACAGATTATGCCCCCATAGATGCCCCATGTATTATGCCCCCATAGATGCCCCATGTATTACGCTCCCATAGATGCTCCATAGATTATGTCCCCATAGATGCCCCATAGATTATGCCCCCATAGATGCCCCATGTATTATGCCCCCATAGATGCTCCACAGATTATGCCCCCATAGATGCCACAGATTATACCCATAGATAGCCCCATGTATTATGCCCCCATAATTCCTTAGATTATGACCCATAGATAGGCTACATAGATTATGCCCCATAGTGCCCCACGTATTATGCCCCCATAGATGCTCCATAGTATTATGCCCCCATAATGCTCCATAGATTATGCCCCCATAGATGCCCATATTATGCCCCCATATCGTCCACGATTATGCCCCCATAGATGCTCCACAGATTATGCCCCCATAGATGCTCCATAGATTATGCCCCCATAGATGCTCCATAGATTATGCCCCCATAGATGCCCATGTATTATGCCCCCATAGATGCTTCACAGATTATGCCCCCATAGATGCTCCACAGATTATGCCCCATAGATGCCCCATGTATTATGCCCCCATAGATGCTCCTTAGATTATGCCCCCATAGATGCTCCATAGATTATGCCCCCATAGATGCCCCACGTATTATGCCCCCATAGATGCTCCATTAGATTATGCCCATATATTGCCCATAGAGATTATGCCCCCATAGATGCTCCACAGATTATGCCCCCATAGATGCTCCACAGATTATGCCCCCATAGATGCCCCATGTATTATGCCCCCATAGATGCTCCTTAGATTATGCCCCATAGATGCTCCATAGATTATGCCCCCATAGATGCCCCACGTATTATGCCCCAAAATATGCTCCATAGATTATGCCCCCATAGATGCCCCATGTATTATGCCCCCATTGATGCTCCATAGATTATGCCCCCATAGATGCCCCATGTATTATGCCCCCATAGATGCTCCATAGATTATGCCCCCATAGATGCTGCATTGAATAGGCCCCTTATGCTGCCGCAGCTGCTGCTGCAAAAAAGAGATACTCACCTCTCGTCGCTGGGGGCCAGGTGCCGGTGTCCTGAGCAGGCGGGGACATCGGCGCGCTATGGGGGACAGGTGCCGGTGTCACCGCTCGCTCAGGGCCCTGGCACCTGAGATATTTACCTGTCACCCGGTCCACAGCTGAGCGCCGCTGTCTTCCGGGTCCTCCAGCAGTGAATGATCAGGCAGAGGGCGCGGCGCGCAGTAACCACCTCATTGCGCCCTCTGCCTGAACATCACAGCAAGAGGACCCGAGGACACAGCGGTGAGCAGCGGTGGAACGGGACAGGTAAATATCGCTTATACTTACCCTTCCGCCGGCGCGTCTCTGCCCTGCTCTTCTATCGCGGTCTCTGTGCATATTCATGACTTTAATGAGCGGTACCACCTGACCGCTGAACACTGGCGCCGGAGACCGTGGGAGAAGAGCAGGGGCTGCAGAGACCGCGGCGGCGGAGGGGTGAGTAATATAGAACAGCTGCGCTCAGCCTCCCCCTGTATATGACTCGAGTATAAGCCGAGAAAGGGACTTTCTGCCCTAAAAAATGGGCTGAAAATCTCGGCTTATACTCGAGTATATACGGTATCTGATTTAAGGGCATAAAAAAGTAAAGTTTGAAAATTGAAACATTTTTTGTCAAATTTTCAAGTATACGCAAATCATATCAACCAAAATTTACCACTAACATGAAGTACAATATGTCACGAAAAAATACTCTCAGAATCACTGGGGTCCGTTGAAGGGTTCCAGAGTTAATACCACATAAAATGACACTGGTCAGATTTAAAAAATTTGGCCTGGTCATGAAGCTCAAAATTAGCTCCGTCGCTAAGGGGTTAAACAATAGATATTTTTTGATGAGAGCTTCATTTTAAATAAGGGATTGAACTGCTCAGTGCTATTCTAGATGAGGGTTAGGGGAACATTAGGAACCACTAGGTGCCACTAACAGCACAGACCATGTAGATGATAACTACTGCAACCATTTCTTCTCTGCTCCATACTTTGCTTATTTCTGCTATACAGACATGTGGAGGGTCTTTGTTCAGCACTGTGAAAGTGTTCCACTGTAATTATTGTTTTCTAAAATAGTTTGTGAAACCCTGACTGTTTTAATCAGCAAGCGGCTAGGTTAAGCGGGAAACCATTACAAATTTTGATAATCATTTGAATAGGAGGTCGATCTGTAGTGCCTGTCTGCGGCCATTATAGTTTTGACGGGACTGCTGTGTTCCAGCAGCATCCAAAAACATACTGGTAACAACTGATAGGTGGGGGTGCCGAGGGTCGCACCCCCACCAATTAGATATTGATGTCATATGCTAAGGATAGGCCATCAATACAAAAGTAGTGGCCAATCTCTATATGTTTGTGCTAAGACTAGATAGTTATGGTAAAATAGCCAGAATGCCTAAGCCAATTTCCAACAAGAATGGTGGTTGGGGAACACTCATATACAGTGTGACATGATTTATATATTTTTGTTGATTTTGCCTGTCACAATGGTGTTGGGACTTTGGGCGCTAATCAGGTACCTAGAACTAGGAATGCTCCAGTCTATCCCTGTTCCAAGGATTAGGGCTGAAGGTGGAGACACTGTGCTCTTATGCCCTGTTATGCTCCTATATCTACTCTGATCTGTCTCCTCTCTCACCAGGGTAGTGGGAATTTGAAGTGTAAAGGAAAACTCTAAGCAGACAAACAAGGGAAGACGGACATGGATAAATGAAAATACCAACCATACAAAATACTCCAACCAAACAACAGAGTGGGACACAGGGGAGTTAAAGCAAAGAGAAAACAAATAGGAGACGATGAGGATGCGCAAACAGACATAACCTGATGTAAGTTCCCGAGAAATGTAGGCAACGCGCAGGCGCCGGGCATGTAACTGGAACACAGGAGGCGGCACACAGACGCAAGAGGGAGATGATTGACACCTCTGAGGCCGTTGACACAGGGGGAGAAGACATATCTCCCTGACACAATAGCAATATGTCGGACAAATTGTAAAACTGTGTATTTCAATGTTCCTAGCAATCAGAAACCTAAGAGACACCTTCACAGAATGCAGCCTTAGTGCTGCTGAAGTTGGCTTTTACTTAAAAAGGCCCTGGGGGGTGACAGGTTCCCTTTAATACGATGGTGAAGTACTTCTAACTAGTGCAGGAGTTTGCAAAACTAGACGCCGCGGTCTTTTGGCGACTCTCTGTCGTGGTATCACCATGACATTGTCACTGTACATTGAGGGCATGGTTCAGCAAAGAAATCTAGTTTAACCCCTTAATGTCCACTGACGTGCAGAGTCCGTCATGGCAAGGTGCCAGTTCCGGCACCAGGACGGACTCTGCATGTCATGGCTTTGATCTACCACTGCGTGTAAACACGCAGTGGTAGATCAGTGCCGACTGCTGTCACAGACAGTGCAGGCACGGCAAGCGGGGCGGGGCCTTGCAGTCGGTCCCGACTACAGCGCTGTGCTTGGCATCAACTGACTGACAACCAGCACGATCGTGCAGGAGAAGCTGAAATTTCAGCTTCCCCAGCGCGATCAGTGCAGAGCCGGCGCTGCAGTGGCCAGGCTTCCTGCACTGACAGCCAGGAGCGGAGCCCCCACCGCCCTGGCTGTTAACCCCCTGACTGCTGCGATCCAGCGCTATCGCAGAGCTCAGGGGGGAGCAGAGGTCGGGAGCTCCCTCTGCCTCAGATCGGCACCCTGCAATGATTTGCGGGCCGATCCTGCCTTGTGACCCGGGTGTCATGACACTCCGGGTCATTTAGCTACGGGAAGCTGCTGTGATCATTGTCACAGCAGCTTCCACTATAGTTGCAATGCATTGCAATACCAGAGCATTGCAATGCATTGTAACTGCAATAAAAAGTAAAAAAAGTGAAAGTCCCATAAAGGACAAGTTAAAAAAAATAATTTTTTAAAAAAAAATTGTAAAAAAAAATATTAAAAAATAATTTTAAAAAAATCCCCTAAAAAATACACATTTTTATGTAATAAAAAAAATAAAAAACAAAAAACATACACATGTTAGGTATCGCCACGTCCGTAAAAATCCCATCTATAAAAGCGTAACCCTAGTTAACCCCTTCAGTGAAAGCCGTAAAAAAAAACACAAAAAAGTAGTAAATTATACTTTTTCCAAGCGGTATCATTATACCGCTTGGAAAAAGTGCAATAACACGCGATCAAAAAGTCAGATATAAATAATCATGGTATCGCTGAAAACGTCATCTTGTCCCGCAAAAAACAAGCTGCTATACAACATCATCAGCAAAAAAATAAAAAAGTTATAGCTCGCGGAATAAACTGATGCAAAAATAATTATTTTTTCTATAAAATTTTTTATTGTGTAAAAAACGCCAAAACATAAAAAAAAATATATAAATGAGGAATCGCCGTAACCGTAGTGACCCGAAGAATAAAGCTGCTTTATCAATTTTACCACACACGGAACGGAGGAAAAAAAAAAAAAAACAATTCCTGAATTGCTGGTTTTTGTTCATTCTGATTCCACAAAATCGGAATAGGAAACGATCAAAAAACGTTATGTGCCTGAATATGGTACCAATAAAAACGTCAGCTCGTCCCGCAAAAAATAAGCCCACAGATAACTCTGTCGGCCGAAATATGGAAAAATTATAGCTCTCAAAATACGGCGATGCAAAAATTTCTTACAAAAAATTATTCCAAGAAAAAGCATCTTTTAGTGTGTGACAGAAGCTAAACATGAAAAAAGGGTGTAAATCTGGTATCGCTGTAATCTCACCGATCCGAGGAATAAAGTCGCCTAATCACTAATACCGCACGAGGAACGGCGTAAAAAAGAAAACCAATTCTTCACCTTTTGTGGATTTGTTCATTGTGCCTCCCAAAGATCGCAGTAAGGCGATCACAGTGGTTCCCCCCCACATATGGGGTATCAGCGTACTCAGGACAAAATGCACAATAGCTTTTGGGGTCCTATTTCTCCTGTTACCCTTATAAAAATAAAAATTTGGGGCAAAAAGGTAATTTTTGTGGAAAAAAAATGATTTTTTTATTTTCACAGCTCTACATTATAAACTTCTGTGAAGCCCTTGGGGGTTCAAAGTGCTGACCACACATCTAGATAAGTTCCTTGGGGGGTCTAGTTTGCAAAATGGGGTCATTTGTGGGGGGTTTCTACTGTTTAGGCACATCAGGGGCTCTCCAAGCGCGACATGACACCCGCAGACCATTCCATCAAAGTCTGCATTTAAAAACGGTGCTCCTTCCCTTCCGAGCTCTGCCATGCGTCAAAATAGTGGTTCCCCCCCACATATGGGATATCAGCGTACTCAGGACAAATTGCACAATAGCTTTTGGGGTCCTATTTCTCCTGTTACCCTTAGAAAAATAAAAATTTGGGGCAAAAAGGTAATTTTTGTGGAAAAAAAAATATGATTTTTTTATTTTCACGGCTCTACATTATAAACTTCTGTGAAGCCCTTGGGGGTTCAAAGTGCTGACCACACATCTAGATAAGTTCCTTGGGGGGTCTAGTTTGCAAAATGGGGTCATTTGTGGTGGGTTTCTACTGTTTAGGCACATCAGGGGCTCTCCAAGCGCGACATGACACCCGCAGACCATTCCATCAAAGTCTGCATTTAAAAACGGTGCTCCTTCCCTTCCGAGCTCTGCCATGCGTCAAAATAGTGGTTCCCCCCCACATATGGGATATCAGCGTACTCAGGACAAATTGCACAATAGCTTTTGGGGTCCTATTTCTCCTGTTACCCTTATAAAAATAAAAATTTGGGGGCAAAGAGATTATTTTTGTGGAAAAAAATATATTTTTATTTTCACGGCTCTACGTTATAAACTTCTGTGAAGCACTTGGGGGTTCAAAGTGCTCATCACACATCTAGATAAGTTCCTTGGGGGGTCTAGTTTCCAAAATGGAGTCATTTGTGGGGGGTTTCTACTGTTTAGGCACATCAGGGGCTCTCCAAACGTGACATGACACCCGCAGACCATTCCATCAAAATCTGCATTTGAAAAAGGCGCTCCTTCCCTTTCCAGCTCTGCCATGCGTCAAAATAGTGGTTTACCCCCACATATGGGGTATCAGCATACTCAGGACAAATTGCACAATAACTTTGGGGTCCTGTTACCCTTTGGAAAATAACAATTGGGGGTGGAAAGATCATTTTTGTGGAAAAGATATGATTTTTTAATTTTACTGCTCTACGTTATAACCTTCTGTGAAGCCCTTGGGGGTTCAAAGCTTTCACCACACATCTAGATAAGTTCCTTGGGGGGTCTAGTTTCCAAAATGGGGTCACTTGTGGGGGGTTTCCACTGTTTAGGCACACAGGGACTCTCCAAATGCGACATGGCGTCCAATCTCAATTCCAGCCAAAAAAGTCAAATGGCGCTGCTTCCCTTCCAAGCTCTGCCATGCGCCCAAATAGTGGTTTACCCCCACATATGGGGTATCAGCGTACTCAGGACAAATTGCACAATAACTTTTGGGGTCCTTTTACCCTTTGGGAAATAAAAATTGGGGGTGGAAAGATCATTTTAGTGGAAAAGATATGATTTTTTAATTTTACAGCTCTACGTTATAACCTTCTGTGAAGCCCTTGGGGGTTCAAAGCTCTCACCACACATCTAGATAAGTTCCTTTGGGGGTCTAGTTTCCAAAATGGGGTTACTTGTGGGGGGTATCCACTGTTTAGGCACACAGGGGCTCTCCAAATACAACATGGCGTCCAATCTCAATTCCAGCCAAAAAAGTCAAATGGCGCTGCTTCCCTTCCGAGCTCTGCCATGCACCCAAATAGTGGTTTACCCTCTCATATGGGGTATCAGCGTACTCAGGACTAATTGCAAATAACTTTTGGGGTCCTTTTATCCTTTGGAAAATAAAAATTGGGATGAAAAGATCATTTTTGTGGAAAAAACATGATTTTTTAATTTTACGGCTCTACGTTATAACCTTCTGTGAAGCCCTTGGGGGTTCAAAGCTCTCACTACACATTTAGATAAGTTACTTGGGGGGTCTAGTTTCCAAAATGGGGTCACTTGTGGGGGGTTTCCACTGTTTAGGCACACAGGGACTCTCCAAATGCGACATGGCGTCCAATCTCAATTCCAGCCAAAAAAGTCAAATGGCGCTGCTTCCCTTCCGAGCTCTGCCATGCACCCAAATAGTGGTTTACCCCCACATATGGGGTATCAGCGTACTCAGGACTAATTGCACAATAACTTTTGGGTCCTTTTATCCTTTGGAAAATAAAAATTGGTGATGAAAAGATCATTTTTGTGGAAAAAAACATGATTTTTTAATTTTACGGCTCTACGTTATAACCTTCTGTGAAGCCCTTGGGGTTAAAAGGTCTCACAACACATTTAGATAAGTTTCTTGGGGGGTCTAGTTTTCCAAATGGGGTCACTTGTGGGGGTTTCACTGTTTTAGGCACACAGGGACTCTCCAAATGCGACATGGCGTCCAATCTCAATTCCAGCCAAAAAGTCAAAATGGCGCTGCTTCCCTTCCGAGCTCTGCCATGCGCCCAAATAGTGGTTTACCCCACATATGGGTATCGATGTACTCAGGAGAAATTGTACAACAAATATTGTGGTTCATTTTCTACTGATACCCTTGACAAAATTTTAAAAAATTGTGTCAAAAGAAAAATTTTGGGAAAAAAAGTTAAATGTTAATTTTTTCCTTCCACATTGCTTCAATTCTTGTGAAGTACCTAAAGGGTTAATAAACTTCTTGAATGTGGCTTTGAACACGTTGAGGGGTGCAGTTTTTAGAATGGTGTCACTTTTGGGTATTTTCTGTCATATTGACCCCTCAAATTCACTTCAAATGTGAGGTGGCCCCTAAAAAAAAATGATTTTGTAAATTTTGTTGGAAAAATGAGAAATTGCTGGTCAACTTTTAACACTTATAACTTCCTAACAAAAAAAAATTTTGGTTCCAAAATTGTGCTGATGTAAAGTAGACATGTGGGAAATGTTATTTATTAACTAATTTTTGTGACATATCTCTCTGATTTAATGGCATAAAAATTAAAAGTTTGAAAATTGCAAAATTTTCAAAATTTTTGCCATATTTCCGTTTTTTTCATAAATAAACGCAAGTTATATTGAAGAAATTTTACCACTATCATGAAGTACAATATGTCTCGAGAAAACAATCTCAGAATCGCCAAATCCGTAGAAGTGTTCCAGAGTTATAACCTCATAAAGAGACAGTGGTCAGAATTGTAAAAATTGGCCTGGTCTTTAACCTACAAAATGGCTTGGTCGTTAAGGGGTTAACACAACAGTTTATAATTTATAAGAAATAGCTTACAGATATGTATTCACTAAAATCAAGTATTTTTTCGGATGTGCTTTTAAAAAAACTTTAGGAAATATCAAAAGAAATATAAATCTCCCAAAATCACACACAAAACAAAAATGGTCTCTATCATAGAGATATAAAATAGAGGTACTAGATACTGTCAAAGGGAATAGCCTTTTAAAGGATAAGGGTGTCAATTAAGGTGCAGATAGTATGCTAAAATATAGTCCTAGTATTGTAGAGGAAAATATCAAAAATAAACTCTATAGATGGTATGATATAGAAACATAGGGCTAATATGCCGCCTTGCACCTTATTAATCAGAGTCCTATTGCACCTTGATTATATCCTTGTCTGACTGTGGAGGTTGGCATCCTAATATGCAGAAGTGGCTCCTGCGCTCGACGAGAAATATCAAGCATAATATCCCAAGCATAAGTGTACAAGTAGTACATATAAAACAGATTATAGAAAAAAGAATCATATGACTTATCATAGGTCAGTACACTTTCACTCGGTGCATATCCCCTTTCAAGAGAAAAGGTTCCTCAGGAGTGCATAAAGGGGTCCCATCAAATGCTCTGTATGTGTTATGTCAAACCTCTTTTATATCCGGTCCTGTGTGGAGTGAGTGCTGTGCAGTGGTGCTGTCCATGAGAGATAATCCCTTTGTGGATGGTGTGTGGTCCAGTTGCAATATGCATGCCTGGAAATACCCAGGAACTGGAAGTGACATATCGCTGGAGCAGCCACGTGACCAGATCTGATGTATCGCATCAGCATCCAATAAATTCAAAAGATAATATATTATGAAGACACCAAAGCTGTGTAGGATATACAACAGCACTCACACGACCGGAACTGACATAACGTAATAGCATCCAATCCAATTATTAGACCTGACATTACCATAGCATGAAAGCTGTGTAGGATACCCAGAAAATACAGCAATAATCACCAGTATGACATTAATATGTAAATGAGATAATGCCTATCCAAAAACAGTGTGTTAAATATATCAGTAGAAAACCAGGCACAAAAAAAAAAAATTTATTTATTTTATTTTAGGATTTTTTTTTGTGTGCCTGGTTTTCTCTGTGTAAGGCCGGGATCTCACATGTGACGAAGTCGTCCGACACTCGCATGTGAAATCCCAGCTCTGGCGCCGGCACTCGGGAGTGGAGCGAGCGGCTGCATAGAACTACATGCACTCCACTCCCAAGTGCCGGCGCCAGAGCTGGGATTTCACATGCGATTCTCGGACGACTTCGTCTCATGTGTGATCCCGGCCTAAAGGTCATGTGATAATATGCATTTACATTTTGCATACACATTAACTTACTTTTTCAGTTCAGAACTAGTTTCTTATTTTGTTCTGAGTGCATCTTGTGCATATAAGGGTGTGACCGCCCTGTTTCTGAGCTGAGAAATCCATCCTGTCTGGCCTATGCTTTAACTGGTGGGTTCAGTCCCTCTGTCCTTGTTCACATTTACATCACTTGACAAGTGGAAAGGTTTTTAATACTAGAGTTAGGACTGTTCCACAAGGGTTGCCTTGACTTGGCGGGATGGCTTGTACATTCTTTTGATCAAAATTATGTTTACTAAATACCCTTATAATTATTACTACCTTCATGCATTTTTTGCAAAAATTTTTTTTATTTATTTTCTTTTCTTTTTTTTTTGTGCCTGGTTTTCTGTGTAATGGTCATGTGTTAATATGCATTTACATTTTGCATACACATTAACTTACTTTTTCAGTTCAGAACTAGTTTCTTAAATATATCAGTAGGCAGAGAAAGACATTATATTAGACATTATAAACTATAATGTCCAAAAATATAGCACATGTTAAATCCTGGTTGTGGTCTAATTATAGAGGTTCATAGCCTACAAATACAATATATTTATTGGTGAACAGTGTCTACCCAAATTTGCCCAATAATTAATAATACATGTGTAAGGAGAGAGGGGTGGGGTGAGAAAAACCACAAATGTGGCAAACCAATCAAAATGAAATAATAGAGATATTACAAAAATAAAGTATACCATATGGGTCAATGGGTTAGACAGGCCGTTAGTTATACCAACAGAGAAGACTCTATTTGTGGTATCCTGCTACCCGTTCTACTGCTGCTGAATGAGGCGTTGTGTGTGGCAGTAAATTGGTTGCAATGTTTCAGAATTAGTTTGGGCACTGTTACAAAATGTAATACATTGCATTGTATACCGATGACTCATAAATGTGCTTTGCTGCCATCTACTGGCCAATGTGTATATGAAAGTTAAGTGATGATTTTTCTCACAACAAGCTGCCATAGAAATGGCTGGGAGGAGCCTTCCGGCTCGGCTCACACACACTTCCTGAGGTAATTTCCAGCTCAGGACTCTCACAGTTCCTGAGGTAACTTCCAGTTCTGGGCGTTTCAAACTGCTTGAGGGAGCAAACACTAATGCTCCCATTATTATTATTATTATTCATTTTTATAGCGCCATTTATTCCATGGCGCTTTATATGTGAGAGGGGGCGAATATAGACAAGTACAATAAATATGAGCAATACAGGACACACATAAGTACAGGATAGAGGACCCTGCCCGCGAAGGCTCACAATCTACAGGGGATGGGTGAGGATACACTAGGAGAGGGTAGAACTGGTCGTGCAGCAGTTCAGTAGACTGAGGATCACTGCAGGTTGTAGGCTTGTCGGAAGAGGTAGGTCTTCAGGTTCTTTTTGAAGATTTCCATGGTAGGCGAGAGTCTGATGTGTTGGGGTAGAGAATTCCAGAGTATAGGGGAGGCACCGGAGAAGTCTTGTATGCGGTTGTGGGAAGAAGAGATAAGGGGAGAGTAGAGAAGGAGATCTTGAGAGGATCGAAGGTTGCGCGAGGGTAAGTAATGGGAGACCATGTCACAGATGTATGGAGGAGACAGGTTGTGGATGGCTTTGAATGTCATAGTTAGGGTTTTGAACTGGTGCCTCTGGACGATAGGAAGCCAATGAAGGGCTTGGCATAGGGGAGAGGCTGGGGAATAACAGGGAGACAGGTGGATTAGTCGGGCAGCAGAATGTAGGATGGATTGGAGTGGTGCCAGAGTGCTAGAGGGGAGGCCAGAGAGTAGGAGGTTGCAGTAGTCAAGGCGGGAGATGATAAGGGCATGCACTAGTGTTTTTGTGGTGTCGTGGTCAAGGAATGCACGGATTCGGGGAGTATTTTTGAGTTTGAGACGGCAGGAGGAGGCTAGGGTTTGGATTTGTGGCTTGAAAGAAAGGGCAGAGTCGAGGATCACCCCGAGGCACCGAGCATGCGGGACCGGGGAAAGTGAGCAGCCATTGACATTGAGGGATAGGTCTGGTGGAGGGGTAGAGTGAGATGGGGGGAAGGTGATGAATTCTGTTTTGTCCATGTTCAGTTTTAGAAAGCGAGCAGAAAAGAAAGCTGAAATAGTGGACAGCCAGTGTGGGATTTTGGTCAGTAAGGAGGTGAGGTCAGGTCCAGATAGGTAGATCTGCGTGTCATCAGCATAGAGATGATACTGCAAATCGTGGGATTCTATGAGCTGTCCCAGGCCGAAGGTGTAGATGGAGAAGAGTAGGGGTCCAAGAACTGAGCCTTGAGGAACACCGACAGAGAGGGGGCGAGGTGAGGAGGTGTGGGAGAGGGAGACACTGAATGTTCAATCTGTTAGATATGAGACCCAGGATAGGGTGATGCCCAGAGATGAGAGAATCTGGAGCAGGAGGGAGTGGTCCACAGTGTCAAAGGCAGAAGACAGGTCAAGAAGGAGGACAGAGTAGTGTCGCTTGCTCTTGGCGTTTAGTAGGTCGTTGGTGACTTCAGTTAGGGCAGTTTCAGTTGAGTGATGCAGTCGGAAGCCTGATTGCAAGCGGTCAAAGAGGGAGCAAGAGGAGAGGTGGGAGGACAGTTCAAGATGGACATGCTGTTCCAGTAGTTTTGAGGCATAAGGGAGAAGAGATATCGGGCGATAGCTAGACGCCGAGGATGGGTCAAGGGATTTCATGCAAATCCACGCTGAGGGGACATCTTTTGCCACATAATCTCCTCCACAAGGGAGTGAAGTGTCATCCTGTCAGAAAAGATAAACCTGGCACATGTGCTCTCCTGCATGCTGGTTATCCTGTTTGCTTCTAGCCAGGACCAGATCCATGTGGCTGCCACGCCACTGAATTTGTTTAACCTACTCCCTGCAAAAGGGAATGGTAGGCTCAAAACTGTGAGTACTTCCACACTTTAGTGTGTTTCCAGAGAGCCAATCTGTGAAGGTCCCTCCATTAGTGTAGTATTTCTTGGACTGCGCATAGCACTTCCTCTAATAGTGAAGAGAACTCTGCTCCAGCCGCCCTGAGAGGCCAAAACCCCGCTTGTCTCATGAGGAGACAATCATTACTTTCATATGCACAATATACTGTGAACTTTGCCTTTAACCCTTAACGACCGCTGATACGCCTTTTAACGACGGTAGTCAAGAGTACTTAAACCACAGCGCCGTTAATTAACGGCGCTGTGGAAAGTGTATAGCGCCCCCCACAGTTGCATTTTCTCCAGGGTTTCGGCTACCGGGGGTAGACGAGACCCCAGAGAACATAAATCGGGTCAGTTTTTATGGACCCCGATGTTGCGATCGCGTTATTAACCCTTTAACGGCGATCGCAACAACAACAAAAAATCTGATGTGCCATTTAATTTCTCTCACCTCTGTTGTGATCGAATATCAGAGGAGAGAAAAAGGGTCCACGATTCCATCTTTAATGGCGAGAAAATGGCGGGCGCATGCGTAGTGCGCCCGCCGCGATGTGCCGGGGGGGTGGGCAATTTTCTCCGGGGTCTCGGCTGCCGGGGTAGCAGAGACCCCAGAGAACATGATCTGGGTCGGTATTTACCGACCCCGGTGTTGCGATCGCCGTTATAACAGTATAACGGCGACCGCAAAAAAAAAAGACTTCTCTCCCCTCTGATGTGATCGCACATCAGAGGGGTGAGAATTAGGGTCCCCAGGACCCTCGAACTCCCCCCAGTACCTGCAGGTGTTCCCCATGTCCCCCGATCCTCCCGGCCTCTTCTTCCTGTAAAAAAAAATGGCGGGCGCAAAAAATGATTCATTCATTCTCTAAAAGTACATTTTGATCACTGTGATAAACTATCACAGTGATCAAAATAAAAAAAAAACAGTACATAAACCCCCTCTTAGTTAGGGACATATAATAAATTATAGAAATTGCTTTTATTTTAATTTTTCCGTTAGGGTTAGGGTTATAATTAGGGTTAGCAATAGGGTTAGGCTGGGTTCATACTGCGTTATGGCAGTCCGTTAGACGGACTGCGTTACACCGCGGTATCACGCGGTGTAACGCAGTCAGTTAACGCTGCCATTCACCCCCATTTGAGGGCGCATCCCGACGCATGCCGTAAAGCAGCATGCGTTTGCGACATGCCGTCATTCAGTGACGGAGCCTCAGACGCAGCCTGCAGCGTCTGGGCTCCATCACCGCTAGCGCAGATGAATCATCTGCTGATTCCTCTGCGCTAGCGGGTATAGCATAACGCGATCGCGTTATGCTATACCGTTACCAGCCCGTCAATGCTATGTGTTGAACGGGCTGGTAAAACGCAATATGAACCTAGCCTTAGGGTTAGGGTTATAATTAGGGTTAGGGTTGGAATTAGGATTACAATTAGGGTTGGGTTTAGGGTTAGGGTTGGGGGTGTGTTGGGGTTAGGGTTGGAGCTAGAATTGAGGTGTTTCCACTATTTAGGCACATCAGGGGGTCTCCAAACACGACGTGGCGTTCAAAAAGTCAAATGACACTCCCTCCCTTCCGAGCCCTGTCGTGCGCCCAAACAGTGGTTTACCCCAAAATATGGGGTATCAGCGTACTCAGGACAAATTGCACACCAATTTTTGGGTTCTAACTTCTCCTGTTACCCTTGGGAAAATAAAAAATAGCTGGCTAAAATAATCATTTTTGAGGAAAAAAATTATTTTTTATTTTCACGGCTGTACGTTATAAACTTCTGTGAAGCACTTGGGGGTTCAAAGTGCTCACCACACATCTAGATAAGTTCCTTAGGGGGTCTAGTTTCCAAAATGGGGTCACTTGTGGGGGGTTTCCACTGTTTAGGCGTATCAGGGGCTCTCCAAACGCGACATGGCGTCCAATCTCAATTCCAGCCAATTTTGGTTTGAAAAAGTCAAACGGCGCTGCTTCCCTTCCAAGCCCTGCCATGCGCCCAAACAGTGGTCCCCCCACATATGGGGTATCAGCATACTCAGGATAAATTGCACAAAAACTTTTGGGGTCTAATTTCTCCTGTTACCCTTGGGAAAATAAAAAATTGGGGGGACTAAAAAATCAAGTTTGTGGAAAAAATATGATTTTTTTATTTTCACGCCCGGGCGTTATAAACTTCTGTGAAGCACTTGGGGATTCAAAGTGCTCACCACACATCTAGATAAGTTCCTTAGGGGGTCTAGTTTCCAAAATGGGGTCACTTGTGGGGGGTTTCCACTGTTTAGACATATCAGGGCCTATACAAACGCGACATGGCGTCCAGCCAATTCTGCGTTGAAAAAGTCAAACGGCGCTCCTTCCCTTCCAAGCTCTGCCATGCACCCAAACAGAGGTTTACCCCCACATATGTGGTATCAGCATGCTCAGGACAAATTGCACAAAAACTTTTTGGGTCTTGTTACCCTTGGGAAAATAAAAATTGGGGTGAAAAGATCGTTTTTGTGGAAAAAAATATGATTTTTTATTTTCACTGCTCAACGTTATAAACTTCTGTGAAGCACTTGGAGGCTCAAAGTGCTCACCACACATCTAGATAAGTTCCTTAAAGGGTCTAGTTTCCAAAATGGGGTCACTTGTTGGGGTTTTTCACTGTTTAGGCACATCAGGGGCTCTCTAAACGCGACATGGCATCCAGCCAATTCTGTGCTGAAAAAGTCAAACGGCGCTCCTTCCCTTGCGACCTCTGCCAGTTCCTGTGAAGCACGTAAAGGGTTAATAAACTTCTTGAGGCTAAGTGCACACGTTCAGGATTATTTGCGTTTTTTTTTTTCGTTTTTTTGCAGAAAAAACGCGTCAAAAACACATGAATTAAGCATCCTATCATTTAGAATGAATTCCGCAATTTTTGTGCACATGGTGCGTTTTTTTCCGCAAAAAAAAGCATCGCGGAAAAAGAAGCAACATGTTTAAGAAGGGACTGGATGCCTTTCTTGAAAAGTATAATATTACAGGCTATATTCACTAGTTTCCTAGATACTGCGTTTATCCAGGGAGCTAGTCTGATTGCCGTATGTGGAGTCGGGAAGGAATTTTTTTCCCCAATGTGAGGCTTACTGTTTGCTACTTGGGTTTTTTTTGCCTTCCTCTGGAACAACATGTTAGGGCAGGTTAGGATAGGATATGGGTTGAACTAGATGGACTTAAAGTCTTCCTTCAACCTTAATAACTATGTTACTATGTTCATTAATTTTGGAATTCTAGCGTTTTTCCCGCTATATTATTGACCTAGAAAGTTCAGGGAAAAATCGCGGTAAAAACGCGTAAAATCCGTGCAAAAATGCACCAAAAATGCGCAAAAACGTGCAAAATCCGAGTAAAAAAACGCACATTTTTGCCACGAAAAAAGTCAGGTTTTGCTCAGGAATATTCTGCAAACATTCCTGAACGTGTGCACTTAGCCTGAATGTGGTTTTGAGCTCCTTGAGGGGTGCAGTTTTTAGAATGGTGTCACTTTTGGGTATTTTCTATCATATAGACCCCTCAAAGTGACTTTAAATGTGATGTGGTCCCTAAAAAAAAATGGTGTTGTAAAAATGAGAAATCGCTGGTCAACTTTTAACCCTTATAACTTCGTAACAAAAAAAAAAATGTTTTTCCCAAAATTGTGCTGATGTAAAGTAGACATGTGCGCAGCTGTTGGCCTCCATCTTGACTCTTTTGAGGAGGTATTGGAGGATAGAATTCAGAAGAAGTGTAGGGCTATAATGAACAATAATACACACCCACTATACGAGCTGTTCTTGAATCAGAAGAGCACATTCAGCAGCCGTCTAATCCTACTAAGGTGCAAGAAGGAGAAATTCAGGAAATCGTTTGTACCTACCTATGGGGATGTATAAAAATTTCCTAAGGGTGGTAGAAAATAATGACTGATGGCTGGTGTACTAATGTCAATTAACATTGTCTTATATACACCTGAACTACACACTTTTATTTATTATGTAATGTTGGTACACCTGTGCAAGATTTGTGTCCTAATATTTTATGTACTGCTGTTTGTATTGCTGCTGTAATACTGTAATTTCCCCCCGGGATCAATAAAATGTATCGTATCGTAAATGTTATTTATTAAGAAATTTGTGTGACATATCTCTCTAATTTAAGGGCATAAAAATTTTAATTTTGAAAATTGCTAAATTTTCAACATTTTCGCCATATTTCCGTTTTATTCATAAATAAAATGTCATGAAAAAATAGTCTCAGAATCAGCTGGATTCGTTAAAGCGTTCCAGAGTTATAACCTCATAAAGTGACAGTGGTCAGAATTGTAAAAATTGGCCCGGTCATTAAGCTGCAAATTGGCTGTCACTAAGGGGTTAAAAGACTGGACCTTGTTACCTTTCAGTAAAATTGTTATGTTTGCAAGTTCACCTGCATGTCTGGCTGCTTGAGACAGCACAAACACCACGGGTGCTACAAAACCTGCACCCAGACTCCACTGCTACAGCTCAAAAGGGTGCTTCTACTCAATACTGAGCAAAGGGTCTGAATACTTATGACCATGTGATATTTCAGTTTTTCTTTTTTAAGAAATTTGCAAAAATTTCTACATTTCTGTTTTTTCCAGTCAAGATGGGGTGCAGAGTGTGCATTAATGAGAAAAAAATGAACTTTGTTGAATTTACCAAATGGCTGCAATGAAACAAAGAGTGAAAATTTTAAAGGGGTCTGAATACTTTCCGCACCCACTGTAGATATTTTGCACACCCAGCATGTCAGATTTGTTTTACTGTTACAAGAAGATGGACAGAAGCTACATCTCTTCCTTTTTTGGCTGGTAGCAGTGCTGGTGGAGGCCATGGAGTCTCTTTCTTGAGCATGCTGCTGGACACTCTTCACAATGCCTGCTGCTCCTTCACTTCTGGGGTTTACTTTTCTGGCTTCGATATATGGAGCCTAACTACAGATTTTCCTAATTCTTCAATAAAAATTCTTCTTTTATGCAGCTTATTTCTGTTCCAATTGGGGTCGATTTCTCTCCATAAAGCAAATATGTGTTATGCCAAAAACATCCCGAATGTTGTAAAATATTATCAATGGCCAACGATTAGTATTGTGTTTGCATGTGTATGTTGATATTGCTTGAGCTAGTGTATCAACTGCCTCTTTTGTGGCACTATAATCTAATATCATGTCCGGCTTTCTGTCTTCTCGATTACTTATTGCATTGTCATGGTGCACTGTGCTCATTAGAATTACATGTTTATTTTTTTGGGAACATAAGACACAACTGTTATATCTCTAGTAAAGTACAAAGTAGAACTATACACATCTTTTACTAAGGATACCTTACGGCAGTTCTGTCTTGTTTTTCCTAATAGTACCCAGCATGATAAGTTGTCTTTTTCGCAACATCTGGCCCAGTTGGTAGGATGTGAAAAAGTTGTCATATGTGACATTTTGTCCATGACACTACACTAGCCACTAAGGAGACACAAGGTGTTAGGGGTTGAGTTCCTGCTTCTGCACAAGAGGAATCTAGAGACATCCCAGCTGCGGTCTCCCATTCGTCTCCAGCCGTAGTGGACTCTGCTCAGCTTAGGCCTCTTTCACACATCCGGCGGGCGCCTAAACGGCGCCCCCGGCATTTAGCCGCAGCGCCGCATGTGAAAAGCTTTCACACTTCCGGCGGCCAAAATGCGTTTTTTTGCCGGATGGTTTCTGATGCTTGGAGAGATAAGAAACCATCCGGCAAAAAAAAAAAACGTTACATGCAGCGTTTTTTCCGGACGCCGCAATGTACATTTGCGCCGCATCCGGACAAAACCGCATGCAACGCATTGACAATGCGGCGCTAATGCATGTCAATGCGAAAAAAGCCGCATGCGGCGCATCAGATTTTCAGATGCGGCGCTGGGGGAAAATGCCGGGGGCGCCGCAAGGCGCCCGCCGGATGTGTGAAACCAGCCTTAGACGTCGGTCCCAGCGTCTCGTCCAGTCTGACAGTGTGCAGAGGATTACTGCTGCATCTTCAGGCTCTGCTATTGTGGCCAGTACTGGTTAGCGGCGAGCAGAAGTCTTTGGGACAAAGTCCTTATTTTCCCCTTCTGAGCATGCCCAGGGTGAGATCTCTCATTGGAGATCAGGGGTCACATACTCAGGTACTGCAGCAGCTCCTATTGGTCCACCAGGAAGGTCCTGTGACTACTGGTGTTCTGGAACAGTTTCATTGGTCCTTGTTCCTGGCAGGTCCTGTAGCTGTTACTATAAAAGGGTGGCATGGCTGGGCCGCCATGCGCTAGTGTCAATCTTTATATGCTTTGCGCCAGTGTGGTCATGCGTGTGTGTGGTTAGGGCCCGGCTGAAATAAGCCCCTAGAATACCGACTTAATCGGTGAGGAGTTTGGTATGCTAGCTGGTCAGGGTCGGTGTCCTAGATGCCCTAGATTACCGGCATAACCGGTGAGGAGTTTGATTGCCGTATTCAGGACCTGGCGTTCAGACGCCATAGATTGCGGGTAAACTCCCGCGAGGACATTAGCGCATGATCACGTTCTATGCTCGCTTAGCTGTTCACTGTGTACCTGGGTGCCTGACAGGACACAGAAGTTTGTCTCAGCGGCTCTGTGACGTAACAGGGTTCGCTTTCAACGCTAGACAGCGCCCTAGCGTGTTTATTTTGCGACTCAGTTGTGTTAAGTGAGTTCGCACACATCGCCATATAGCGCTGCGGCACTCCTAGCGGCTTTGTGGATTAACAGAGTTCGCACATAATGCCACAGCGCGTTACGGCGTTTATTTTGGCAACTCTGCGGGATAACAGAGTACGCTTCTTGTGCCATTTTACTAGCAGCAGGCTCCGCCTGCACGGTGGACCCCGGGCTGCGAACGCACCTCTCCACATCATATATTTGGTGCGTTCCGCAGACCCTAACACAAGGTCTCCAAAAATTCAATATAAACAGCACAAAAAGGCAGCAAAACTCACCTGCCCAGATCTCAGAACAAATGCACTACAGGGTGCAGCCAGCCCATAAAGCAAGATGTTAGCAGCACAGGTGCAAAATACCAGATTAAACAGCCACTCTCCACATACCCATTCAAGGAGGGGATGACTGCTCAGTATACAATTGCACAATAGATGCCCGCATAGGGTGCCGTTCACACAAGGAAACTGCAGTGTCCGGTTCACAGCCTATTAATTACGCCTCTACTATTGTGCAATTGTATACTGAGCTGTCACCCCCTCCTTGAATGGGTATGTGGAGAGTGGCTGTTTAATCTGGTATTTTGCACCTGTGCTGCTAACATCTTGCTATATAGGCTGGCTGCACCCTGTAGTGCATTTGTTCTGAGATCTGGGCAGGTTAGTTTTGCTGCCTTTTTGTGCTGTTTATATTGAATTTTTGGAGACCTTGAGTCTTCTTAGTGGCTAGTGTAGTGTAGGTACTTGTAAGCGTGGGGACCGTTGGCGCAGGTTACAAGCTTACGTATTTTGGCCAAAATATTAACTAATACCTCACTATTTTTGAATTTTTTGCACTTTATTTTTCGGGGTGCAGCCGAGCCCAGGAACGTTTGGTCTTGCATAAGGGGTGTTAACACTGGTGCGCATGAGAGTGTACTGGCCAGCCCGCCTAGTCGAATAGTAGGGGCGTAATTAATAGGCTGTGAACCGGACACTGTGCAGTATCCTTGTGTGAACGGCATCCTATGCGGGCCTCTATTGTGCAATTGTATACTGAGCAGTCACCCCCTCCTTGAATGGGTATGTGAAGAGTGGCTGTTTAATCTGGTATTTTGCACCTGTGCTGCTAACATCTTGCTTTATGGGCTGGCTGCACCCTGTAGTGCATTTGTTCTGAGATCTGGGCAGGTGAGTTTTGCTGCCTTTTTGTGCTGTTTATATCCTTTTAGTCCATGAGTCAAATCGAGAACTCGTATACCTTGATTTTTTCATCTCTCTCTCCAGGTTTTCATCCTGTATACACTTGAGCGTTTACAACGTATGAACTTTTGCTGTCACAAAACGTCCATATCTTGATGCCGTACTTTGCTGGCTTACTCGGTATGTATTGTCTGAACGGGCAGCTACCTCAGAATGCCACCAGTTGTTCATCGACAGTTACAGCTTCATCAATATTATATAATTTTGGTAGAATCTCTACCCATTTATTCCAAACATTTCTAATAGGGGCTAGTTTATCTTTAGCTCTTCTTTCATTTCGATCTGTTTTATTATCAAACCTCAGTACTCTAGAAATCTCATGAAACCTTTCAAGAGACATTGTAGCTCTAAATATTGGCGACCGTTTTAGAACTTTCACAAACTATTAGTTGTTTCACCATAAGATTTGTATACTCCTGCTAAAAGAAGTAAACAATATAAGCATTTAGAGCTGTCACATCTAGTTTGTTCCATTTATCACCATACACTATTTTTTCCTCAATGTTTGTAATTTGTATTATATTTAGGATAGTCATATTTAGGAACAATGTGAATGCTGATCCTATATCAGATATTCTTGATATAGCGTAGCTAGTAGGTCCAGGAGTACTTTTTATATTTTCAGAGGACAATCTACCAACATGACTAGGCTGCAAGTGTTAAGGGGACGGTTGCAACAACTTTATAAAATAATGCCAGCCAGACCTTTCCAGAACACCGGGATTAGCGACTGCTCCGACCAATCCAATTCAGTCGCTAAGGTTCTGAATTGGGTGGCATAGTGGCTGGCGGAGGACGAACCCTGTACCAACGAAAGTAGCTCAAGAGCCGTATCATGCGTAACCTGAGGACCAAGGAAAACACTCTTTATAGTTCTAAGAAAGAGACCCGCATTAGCCACTACCGGGTCATTCGGCTCCCATAGAGGCGTAGCCCACTCCAAGGCCCTGTGGGAAAGTAATGATATGACAAAACCCACTTTAGCCCTTTCGGAGGGGAACCTTGCCTCCATAATTTCTAACTGAATAGAGCACTGATTAATAAACCCCCTGCAGGATCTGCTGTCACCAGAAAATTTTCCGGGAGATCAAAACGGGGTAATAGAGCTCTAGCAGCTGCCGCGGCATTCACTGCAGCAGTGTGTACGAGACTTGCAGCTTGTGAGGCTGCCTGAGTAGCTACTGCAATGAGATCGGCAACTGGAGCGGCCTGCTCCAGAGTCCTAAGTCTGGACTCTAGTTGCTGAACATAGCGCTGCAGCTGCTGGTTGTCAGCCATGGTCGGCTAGACCCTGGCGGTCAGATACTGTTAAGGGGACGGTTGCAACAACTTTATAAAATAATGGTATGCAACCGAACCCGGGGTCCGCGGTGCAACCTGAAAGGCTGCGGCTGAACACCCCTTGGGTACGAGGGTTAAACTGACAACCAATTATAAGGTCTCTCCTGTGTTACTTCACACTAGGAAAGATAGGGATTAGAAGATAAGATCTCTCCAGTGTTAAGGCTGGGTCTCACATAGCGATACACCAGCGATCCCGACAACGATCAGGATCGCTGGTGCATCGCTACATTATCGCTGCTGAGCTGCCAAACAGGCAGCTCAGGCAGCGATCAGTACAAGCCACACTGCGGGTAACATCGCTTAGTTACCCGCAGTGTACCTTGGATACCAGCGCCCTGATGCAGGGAGCTGGTAACCAAGGTACATGTCGGGTTTCCAAGCGCTGCGCGGTGCCTGGAAACCCGCTGTGTACCTTGGTTACCAGCGGATCGCTGGTCTCCCGCCTGTCACACGCAGCGATGCGTGCCTGTCAGCGGGAGACCAGCGATCAAAAAAATGTCCTGACATTTCAGCGACGATCAGCGATACCCGGCAGGGGGGCTGATCGTCGCTGAATGTCACACACAGCGATATCGCTGGTGAGCTCGCTGCTGCGTCACAAAACTAGTGACTCAGCAGCGATCTCGGTAGCGATATCGCTATGTGAGACGGGCCCTTTACTTCACACTAGGAGAGATAAGGAATTTGCACTATCTCCGTTAACTTCACGGAAGATGTGCTGCGTACTGGTGTAGACGTAGCTCTGTTAACTGCACAGAAGCTACACAAAAGCCATTAGGAAGTGAGTACAACTCACGCCGGGCGTATGTGCTGCCAGCCGGTGTGCGACCGGACTGAGAAGCGACTCTCCTTTCGGATAGCAGGCGATGCCCAGGTTACGCGACCTGCAGTCTGCTCAGGGTGCATCGCTACCCTCTGTCGGAGCTAGACTGCACCACATTCATTACCTGCATAGCATCTACTAACCTGCCTGAGTGACCTGTGCTAATTAGCCGAGTTATCTCTGGCATCGGCAGGTCACGGAGAGCGAAACTACACTGTGTTCCAAATTATTATGCAAAAATTGTTTAGGAGTGATAAGGTAAGAATTTTCTTGTTTGTCAGTTAAACTCATTGATGGTGATGTGTGTCAGGGCACTTTATATCACTGTAAGCAATTGCAGACACCTGTGCTAATTAGTTTGGCTGGTGTGTCCAATGAAAGGCAAGACTACTTAAGAAGGCTGTCCCACATTATTAAGCAGCCTACATTTTCTGCCAAAATGGGAAAGAAAAAGCATGTGTCGGCTGCTGAGAAGCAACAAATTGTGGACTGTTTAGGTCAAGGCATGACTGCAATCAACATTGCCAAGACACTTCATTGTGATCATCGCACAATCAAGAAGTATGTAGCTGATTCACAGTACACACGTGTGCGTGCTGATAAGGGAAAATTGAGGACTCTTTCCTACAGGCAATTACGTCAGGTTAAAAGAGCAGCTGCAAAAAAGCCTTGTCATAGCAGCAGACAAGTTTTTGAAGCTGCTGGTGCCTCCAAAGTCCCCCGAACAACAAGATGCAGGGTCCTTCAGAGGTTTGCAGCTGTGCGTAAGCCATCCTGTCGACCTCCTCTATCCACTGCACACAAGCAGAAACGGCTCCAGTGGGCCAAACAATACATGAAGATTGACTTCAAAACTGTTTTGTTCACCGATGAGTGCCGTGCAACGCTCGATGGTCCAGATGGATGGAGTGGAGGATGGCTGGTTAATGCACACCCCATGCAAACACGGCTACGGCGCCAACAAGGAGGAGGTGGAGTAATGTTTTGGGCTGGAATCATGGGGAGAGAGATTATCGGTCCCATTAGGATCCCTGAAGGGGTAAAGATGAACTCCATAGTGTATGTTGAGTTTCTCAAACAGCACTTCCTGCCATGGTTCAAGAAGAAGAACTGTGCATTCCGCAGCAAGATTTTCATGCATGATAATGCACCGTCTCATGCTGCACATAACACATCTGCATCTCTGGCTGCTATAGGCATAAAAGGGAACAAACTTATGGTGTGGCCCCCATGCTCCTCTAACCTCAACCCCATTGAGAACCTCTGGAGCATCATCAAAAGGAGTGTCTATGATGGCGGGAGGCAGTTCACATCTAAGCAACAGCTCTGGGAGGGTATTCTGTCCTCATGCAAAACAATTGCCGCAGAAACCATCCAAAACCTGACAAATTCAATGGAAGAGAGAGTTCAGAAGCTCCTTTCGAACAAGGCGTCTTATGTGCAAATGTAACATCACCTAGAATAAAGTTTTGAGTTGAAAACTGTTTGATTTCAGTTTGTAATAACCTGCTAATGCTTATAATTTCAAAAATGACCATTTTTCTGTTCTTTATTAAAATTAAAAGGTTGAAAACTCTGCTGTGCATAATTTGGAACATGCATTTTGAGTGCAGTTTGAGTTTTATTTTTTAAAAAATATACTGTTATCATAGGCAGTTTGTACAAAAACCTTTCAATTGTACTCTAATAGTTATTTGACTGGAAAATTACAATGACTGCAATTCATATAGGTAATTTGGGAAAATCTGAGAAAATATTATTTGCATAATAATTTGAAACACAGTGTAGAGAGCACGTGGAGCCCAAACTGACAGGCGTCTGCACACATACACGACCTATATGATATGATCTGACCGCCCGCCGCATGCTTGCGGTCAGGCTATTTAAAGGCTAAGCCCTGCCCCAAGCCACATCGTTGATGACATCACCCGTGGCCAATCAGGCGGTGCCAGGTCACCAGATCAGCTGACATCAAATCACCAATCACGGTCCGCCACGTCACAGGCATGCTCAGTGCAGGAAATCCTGTTCCTTTCTGTAACCTGTGTTTAAAGCTACTAGGAACAAAGACCCTAGCAACAGCTTGTACATTCTGTGTACTGGCTAGGTGTTGGGATAGACAGTGAAGCTGAGCAGCATTTGCCCTGGCTGGACCAGAATGGGAGACCACAGATTCTGCTGATGGTTCAAATCCCACTTCAGGTCCAGCAGACACCTAACATTATCCCCCCAACTGACGCTCATATTCCTCAGTGAGCTGGGGGGCATATGGCCCATGGGTTCCCAAGAGTGGTCCTCAGAATCATGACCCCTCCAGTGTAGCAGAAATTTTTTTTTCTCATGCACGATCTTAGACCCTACAATCGCCTGTACCTCGAAATTGTCACCCCTGGTGTCAGAAGCAAGTTGGGGTTCCGAGAATTTCGTCAGACAAACGGGTTTAAGGAGCGACACATGAATGGTGTCTTGAATCCCTAGGTGTCGGGGTAACTGTAAGCGGTACACTACGGGATTTATTTGGGCCAAAATTTTGAAAGGACCAATAAAACGGGGGGCAAACTTAGCAGATTCCTCACGTCCTCTGATATTGCGAGCCGCGAGCCAGACCCTGTCGCCCGGGGAAAATACGGGAGCAGGACGGCGATGAGTGTCAGCCGACTGTCTCATCCGATTCTTGGGAGCCAGTATAGCCTTTTGCGTATGGTCCCAGATGTCCCGCGCTTCCAGAGCCCACTCTCTGACCCCATGTTCCCAAGGTCTCTCTGCCACGGGTAACGGATGAAGACCCGCCGATCTCTGATGAGACGATTTATCTCTCGTGCAGGAGATACATGCTTGGACATATTCCTTAACGTCCTGGGGTAACTGAGGCCACCAGTACGACCGTTGGAGAAACTTAGTGGTACGTTTGACTCCCAAATGACCTCCGATCTTAGAGGCATGTGCCCAAGAGAGCACCTCATTTTGTAAATTAGGAGGAACAAATGTCTTCCCAGGTGGAACCTGGTCTAAGGTCACTGGTGCCACCGTCCGCATACTCCCAGGAGGAATAATTTTGGGCTCGTCATCGTCCTCAGTCGTATCCACAGGCAGGGGATAAACCCTACCGCGATGAGGCTCTGAGCCGTTGACCAAATCAATTGGACAGTCATACGGTTGATGGAAAGGCAAAGTCTTTGCAGCCTTTTTGGAACAGACGTCCGCAAAGTTATGGTAATGCTCAGGACGAGTGGCCAAGTCGATAGGCGGCTCCGAGACTACCCTCCAGGTCGAGGCAATCATACACTAAGAAGTACCATTCTCACCCCCGAAATTAATCTCCCCCGTGTTCCAATTAATGTGTGGATTGTGACAACGTAGCCATGGAAGGCCCAATAGCACCTCATCCGATCCACCAGGAATAAGAAAAGAGATAACCTCCCAGTGACCCTGAGGAAATGACATGGTGAGGGGAATCGACTGATGAGTGAATTGCGTGTCTAACAGTGAACCGTTGACCACCCTAATGTTCATCGGTTTGCGCAGTAACTCCATAGGAATGGTGTGTCTCTGGGCAAAGGTTAAGGACAAAAAATTGCCATCTGCCCCAGAGTCCACCTACACCTTGGCAGAAACCGTGGTTGCTTCGAAGAGCAACGTCACCTTATATACTAGTTTGGAGGTAGGAATCCCTGAATCTAACACACCTCCTCCAATGGTGGTTAGACACTCTCGTTCTCCCGACCGCTTGGAACCCTTATTACTGGGGTACTCCAAGAGCTGTGCAGGATGGGAACGAGGAGACCATTTCCCAGTCCGGAATATATCCATAGGCTCAGGTTCCGTGTCGGGAACCGCGGGCTTGGAAATAGGTCTAGAGAATGAAGGTGCCAACCGAAACCGAGGTTTAGAGGCCTCGAGTTCTAACTGGCGCTCTGAATGACGCAAATCTATTCGGTTGGCGAGAGTAATTAACTCTTCCAGAGAGGTTGGAATCTCCCTGGTAGCTAGAGCATCTTTTATATGCCCAGCCAGACCTTTCCAGAACACCGGGATTAGCGACGGCTCCGACCAATCCAATTCAGTCGCTAAGGTTCTGAATTGGGTGGCATAGTGGCTGGCGGAGGACGAACCCTGTACCAACGAAAGTAGCTCAAGAGCCGTATCATGCGTAACCTGAGGACCAAGGAAAACACTCTTGATAGTTCTAAGAAAGAGACCCGCATTAGCCACTACCGGGTCATTCGGCTCCCAAAGAGGCGTAGCCCACTCCAAGGCCCTGTGGGAAAGTAATGATATGACAAAACTCACTTTAGCCCTTTCGGAGAGGTACCGTGCCTCCATAATTTCTAACTGAATAGAGCACTAATTAATAAACCCCCTGCAGGATCTGCTGTCACCAGAAAATTTTTCCGGGAGATCAAAACGGGGTAATAGAGCTCTAGCAGCTGCTGCGGCATTCACTGCAGCAGTGTGTACGAGACTTGCAGCTTGTGAGGCTGCCTGAGTAGTTACTGCAGTGAGATCGGCAACTGGAGCGGCCTGCTCCAGAGTCCTAAGTCTGGACTCTAGTTGCTGAACATAGCGCTGCAGCTGTTGGTTGTCAGCCATGGTCGGCTAGACCCTGGCGGTCAGATACTGTTAAGGGGACGGTTGCAACAACTTTATAAAATAATGGAATGCAACCGAACCCGGGGTCCGCAGTGCTACCTGAGAGGCTGCGGCTGAACACCCCTTGGGTACGAGGGTAAAACTGACAACCAATTATAAGGTCTCTCCTGTGTTACTTCATGTTTGTGCCTATTCCGTCCTTTAGAGCAGTGCTGTGATTATCATAAGTTTCGCAATCCTTATGGGATTGTGAACTAGCAATGCACAAACGTGACTATTTTTTACTTGGGTATGTGACTTTAATGTCCTAACTCCTCCCTCGCTTTTTTTTCGTTTTGTGAAAATTATATTATGTTCTTACCATTATATTATATTTGTGTCTGTCCCTCCAATATTCTCCACGGCAACCAGCGTTTATTCCATTTGTCTTCTCTACCTTAGATATCGTAACGAAATAGAATTTTTCCCTTCTATTTGCCAGTAACAAAAATGGTGCCTGTATGGGTGCGCATGCGGCTGTTGCGGCCCGTTCCACTGAAGACCTCCTCAAGATGGCGGTGGGGTCTCTGACGTCACAGGAAGTGTTTTCCTTGACCCACACCGCCATCGGAGTGCCGGATGTGGCGCGGTTACCGCTCCAGCGTCGGCATCCACATGCGCCGCTGCATTACATGCAACCTGTTTCACCTGAGCGTGGTGCTATTTAACCATGACTAGCACGCTATTCCACACCACCCCCCGAAGAAGCCTGACAAGCGAAACGTGCGTCGGGGCTTGCGCCTGGCGTCTCACATTATCCCTGATGGGTAAGCATTATCGCACTTCACTCTGCACTATCCACGGCACTTTATGGGAGGCACTAATATAGTGCATAAATATTTATAGCTCCTTGCTATTCTTTAATTGGATCGTATGTGGGATTCTGTGAACTGGGTCCTGATAATTATTTTGAGATTCCTTTCAGGGATTTCCCATAGGGTTGGTTATACTGCTGTTGTGCACTTTTTGCATATATACTCTTCTTTGAATCGTACCTCCCCTTTTGGTGGTCTCTCCTGGAAGGGATCTTGAACTCATTTGCACTTATGCATCTGTTTATGTTCCATTATCCCCATATGGACCCAGTTTTGCGATATGTAGTTTAGAAGTGTGCTTTAATGTGTTCCAGGTGCTTTTTCTTGTTACCTCACCAATTCACTGTCTCATCTATATATTGTTTGAATAAAATTATATTTTATCTACTCTGTTGTTAGTTCTATTTTGGGCATGATGCTCTTGTTTCGTTTTCCTAGTATAATAATGTAGGGAGTTGCCCTGTTCCAACATTGGGACCATGCTGAATTTTGTCACCCATGGTTGTGGTTTAATTAAAGTCTGCTCAGGGTGTATCGCTACCCTCTGTCGGAGCTAGACTGCACCACATTCATTACCTGCCTAGCATCTACTAACCTGCCTGAGTGACCTGTGCTAATTAGCTGAAATCTCTGGCATCGGCAGGTCACGGAGAGCGAAACTAGAGAGCACGTGGAGCCCAAACTGACAGGCGTCTGCACACATACACGACCTATATATGATCTGACCGCGCCGCCATGCTTGCGGTCAGGCTATTTAAGGGCTAAGCCCTGCCCCAAGCCACATCGTTGATGACGTCACCCGTGGCCAATCAGGCGGTACCAGGTCACTGGATCAGCTGACATCAAATCACCAATCACGGTCCGCCACGTCACGGGCATGCTCAGTGCAGGAAATTCTGGACTTAGGCTGTGGCAGCCCTGTTCCTTTCTGTAACCTATGTTTAAAGCTACTAGGAACAAAGACCCTAGCAACAGCTTGTACCTTCTGTGTGCTGGCTAGGCGTTGGGATCGAGGCGAAGCTGAGCAGCATCTGCCCCAGCTGGACCAAAATGGGAGACCACAGATTCCACTGATGGTTCAAATCACACTTCAGGTCCAGCAGACGCCTGACGCCAAACATCAAATTACATCCTTGATTTTAGAATGGATTTATTGCATACGACTAGTTGTCTGGGTATCATGTTCCTCTTCATAGTCCACTTCAGAATCAGAATTTTCAGCAGTGCTTAACCGTCACTCATGTGGTCTTCGACTTCGGACACATTTTCCTGTGGGATATCATCTTCTGAATCAGAGGCGTTGACAAGCTCTTCCAATTCAGCCTCAGTCAATAGACGTTTTCGAAACATTTTTATCCAAATTTGGAAATTATGCACAGTCACTACTTTCACGGGGTTGAGTCAACACTATGAAATGAAAAGAACTATATAAATAAAAAACAATAAAAGAGAAAAAGTCTATAACCAGTTTCACAACAAAAAGAGCTCATATACTACAGTAGGGCTCCATCGCTCTCTCAACGATGAAGAAAGTGCAGTGTGACCGCTACGCTTGCGATGCTGGAGCCTCGCATTTGTGACGTTGTAGCATTGCAATCGCAGGGTGCATCTGTGTATGATGGGGCCCTAAAACAGACCCTGTTCAAATTTGTATTCAATGCTCATCTATGCAATCAATATATCAAAACAGTGAGAATATACCCCCTCCTAGACAAACATTCAGTCTACACAAGCCTAAGGGTACCTTTAGACGGGCACACATTAGCTTACATCATGACATAGTAATCAAAAAATGGCTTTACAATATGCACTCTAAAGAACAGAATTGAATAATTTGAGAACAAAAGCACAGCTTATATGCTACGTACCTGTAAAGATGTGTATTCACAGCTCAGTGTCCTCTCTCACAGAATCCAGTGTCTTCTCTCTCAGGATTGAAAGTGAAACTACTTGCGTCCTCTCTCATAGAATTGAAAGAGAAATGACTGGATGGGTGCTCACTGATAAGAACAGTGAAACCTCCACCCTTTTGAATAATGAGATAAATTACACAGGAAAACAAATAAATTTTGCAGGCAGAAATAGTGACCTGTTGAACAGTATAAAATGTTATTGGGTCATATTGACCCAAACAGTACAAGTATATCAATCAGCATGTATCAAAAAGTAAACAAAAAAACAACACTTATAGTAAGAACCCCTCAAATGAGGAAAAGTCAATTAATCACAAGTTTCAGATCCGCATTATAAATAATCTGCAGGGTCTCAAATTTAATTTCGGGTCATATGGACCCAAACAGAACAGCAGGGTTAAAAATGTCCCTTAGATTGTGTCAGTAGGCCCCACAATCATGGGGAAGACTGCTGACTTTATAGATGTCCAGAAGGCAGTCATTGTAACACTCCACAAGGAGGGTAAGCCAAAAAAGATCATTGCTAAAGAAGCTGGCTGTTCAAAGAGTGCTGTATCCAAGCATATTAATGGAAAGTTGAGTGGAAGGAAAAGTGTGGTAGAAAAAGGTGCACAAGCAATGGGGATAACCACAGCCTTGAAAGGATTGTTAAGAAAAGGCCATTCAAAAATTTTGGAGAGATTAATGACTGCTGCTGGAGTCATTGCTTCAAGAGCCACCACACACAGACATATCCAGGACATGGGCTCATTCCTTGTGTCAAGACACTTTTGACCAATAGACAACGCCAGAAGAGTCTTAACCTGGGCCAAGGAGAAAATTAACTGGACTGTTGCTCAGTGGTCCAAGGTGTTGATTCAGATGAAAGTAAATTTTGCCTTTCATTTGGAAATCAAGGTCCCGAAGTCTGGAGGAAGAGTGGAGAGGCACACAATCCAAGCTGCTTAAGGTCTAGTGTGAATTTTCCACAATCAGTGATGGTTTGGGGAGTCATGTCATCTGCTGGTGTAGGTCCACTATGTTTTATCAAGACCACAAGTCAGTGTAGCCATCTACAAGGAAATTTTAGAGCACTTCATGTTTCCCTCTGCTGACAAGCTTTTTGGAGATGGAAATTTCATTCTCCAGCAGTACTTGGCACCTGTCCACACTGCCAAAAGTACCAATACCTGGTTTGAAAACAGTATTGCTGTGCTTGATTGGCCAGCAAACTCACCTGACCTTTATTATTGTCAAGAGGAAGATGAGACAACAGACCCAAGAATGCAGACAAGCTGAAGGCTATCAAAGCAACCTGGTCTTTTGTAACACTTCAGCAGTGCCACAGGCTGATCGCCTCCATGCCACGCTGCCTTGATGCAGTAATTGATGCAAAAGGAGCCCCAACCAAGTATTGGGTGCATTTCCTGAACATAAATTTCGGTAGGCCAACATTTTGCATTTTAACCCCTTCAAGATATGCGCTGTACATGTACTGAGCATGTCGTGTCTCACCATTTGGTGTGGGCTCTGACGCTGAGCCCACATCTTTCCCGACACATGTCAGCTATTTTGAAAAGCTGAGATGTGCCTCTAAAAGCCGCAGGTGGAATTGCGATCCACCCGCGGCAGTTAACCTGTTAAATGCCGCTGTCAATCTCTGACAGCGGCAGTTAACTTGGACAACTGCAGCTTCTAGTCTCCAACTACTGAAGTATGCAAAAAGTAAAAAATAAGTTTTTAAAAATATTAAAAAAATAAAAATTCATATCACCCCCTCCTTTGCCCCATTTAACCCCTTTTTGAAAGTCAAACATAATGATCCATGTGGCCTGGGTCAATTTGACCATGGATGGATCATTACGTCTAAGCGATTGGTCGCGCTCACGGGGGAAGCACGGCAGGGTGTCAGCTGATTCTGATAGCGGACACCTGGCACTAGGTGCCTTCAGCGGTCACATACTGCTCCCGGCACTTTAAACCCCCAAATACTGCGATCTAACAAGATTGCAGCATTCCAGGAACTGGCACAGGGGCTGACAGCCCCTCTGCCTTTGAATCGGAGACCCAGCGGGATCCCAATCGTTGCCATGGTGAGCTGGATGTCGTCATGACGACATCCGGCTCACCAGAGCTAAGTAAACTTGCTGATCATGGGAAGTGCATGATCAGCAAGTCTCCCTGTCAGTGTAACACTGACAGTTTCTATAGCATGCAGATGCTGCTTCATCTGCATGCTATAGAAGCGATTCGCCTGCAAAAAATCATTGTCCTATAGTGGGACAAAGTAAAAAACTTAGGAAGAAATAATTTTTTTTGTTTTAAATAATTGTAAAAATATAAAAAAAATAAAATATAATAATAAAAAATCAATATATATTCTATGCTACATATTTGAATGAAAAAAAACAAAACAATAAAAGTACACATATTTGGTATTGCCACATCCGCAATGACCCGACCTATAAAACTGTCCCACTAGTTAACCCGTTTAGTGAACACCATAAAAAAAGGCAAAAAACAATGCTTTATCATCAGACCGCCGAACAAAGACGGTTATAAACATGGTACCGCTGAAAACATCATCTTGTCCCGCAAAAAACGAGCCGCAATACACCTGCATCAACAGAAAAATAAAAGTTACAGCTCTCAGAATAAAGTGATGCAAAAACAATTATTTTTTTATAAAATAGTTTTTATTATATAAAAGCGCCAAAATATTAAAAAATATAAATGAGGTATCGCTGTCATTGTACTGACCCGAAGAATAAAACTGCCTTATCAATTTTACCACACACGGAATGGTATAACCCCCCCAAAAAAGAAATTCAGGAATCGCAGGTTTTTGCTCATTCTGGCTCCCAAAAATCGGAATAGAAAGCGATCAAAAAATGTCATGTGCTCGACAATGGTACCACTAAAAACATCAACTCGTCCCGCAAAAATCAAGACCTCACATGACTCTGTGGGCCAAAATTTGGAAAAATTATAGCTCTCAAAATGTGGTGATGCTAAAACTATTTTTTTGCAATAAAAAGCATCTGATAGCGTGACAGCAGCCAAATATAAAACATTAGTTTTCAACCTGGACGGTGCCAAGATGCGAGCGTCCACACTGAGAACCACTACCACTGGTTAATGAGCTGCTGGGAACGTAGCGTCAATAACTAGATCACGGTGCTAGCGGGGATCTCACCGAAGTCACCGCAGTTACATCTGGTCACTGGGATCTGTTCCCAGTCGGGCTGAGCTGCAGTGAGATCCGGGGTCACTTATAAAATTCACATACCAGGAAATAGTAGATTAGTTCCAAAAAGGGGGCACTTGGGCATTGCCACTGTTAAGGCTCATCTAGATAAGTTCCTTGGGGGTATAGTTTCCAAAATGGAGTCACTTGTGGGGGGTTTCCATTGTTTAGGCCAGGGTTCCCCAACTCCAGTCCTCAAGGCCCACCAACAGGTCATGTTTTCAGGATTTCCTTAGTATTGCACAGGTGATGCAATTATCACCTGGGCAATACTAAGGAAATCCGGAAAACATGACCTGTTGGTGGGCCTTGAGGACTGGAGTTGGGGAACCCTGGTTTAGGCCATCAAGGGCTCTCCAAACCCGACATGGCGTCCAATCTCAATTCCAACCAATTTTGTGTTGAAAAGTCAAATGGCGATCCTTCCCTTCGGAGCTCTGCCGTGCGGCCAAATAGTGGTCCCCCCCCCACATATGGGGTATCAGCGTACTCAGGGCAAATTGCACAATAAACTTTGGGGTCCAATTTTTCCTGTTACCCTTGGTAAAATAAAAAAAATTGGATCTAAAGTAAATTTTTTGTGAAAAAAGTTAAATGTTCATTTTTTTTAAACATTCCAAAAATTCCTGTGAAGCACCAAAAGGGTTAATAAACTTCTTGAATGTGGTTTTGAGCACCTTGAGGCTGTGGTTCCACGGTCCGGAACCACACAGCTTTGACAGAGCGGAAATTCCGCTCCGCCCAAAGCCCCGCCCCCTAGAAAACGCGCACTCTTTCCGGATGTGTTCAGGACACCTCCGGAACACATCCGGAATGATCGCAGGGCTACATAGCCCTGTGTTATTTCCCTTGCGGCGACGCAGCGTCGCCCCAAGGGACTAGGACATGCTGCGGTCTGAAAAGATGCGCCGCATGTCCGGAAACGCAGGTCTTCTGCCTGCGTTTTACAGCATAATGGAGACGGGATTTCTTGAAATCCCCTCCACTATGCTGTAACATCTGGACGCTGCGTGTTTGACGCTGCGCCAACGCACAGCGTCAAACACGCAGCTAATCCGGACTGTTTCCTGATAGTGGAAACATACCCTAAGGGGTGCAATTTTTAGAATGGTGTCACTTTTGGGTATTTTCTATCATATAGACCCCTAAAAGTGACTTCAAATGTAATGTGGTCACTAAAAAAAATGATGTTGTATAAATGAGAAATCGCTGTGTAACTTTTAACCCTTATAACTTCCTAACAAAAAAAAAAAAAATTGGTTCCAAAATTGTGCTGATGTGAAGTAAACATGTGGGAAATGTTACTTGTTAAGTATTTTGTGTGACATATCGCTGTGACTTAAGGGCATGAAAATTCTTAATTGGAAAATTGCAAAATTTTCTCCAAATTTCCGTTTATTTCACAAAAAAACGAAAGTCATATTGAAGAAATTTTACCACTATCATGAAGTACAATATGTCATGAGAAAACAATGTCAGAATCACCGGGATCCATGGAAGCGTTCCAGAGTTATAACCTCATAAAGGGACAGTGGTCAGAATTGTAAAAATTGGCCCGGTCATTAACATGCAAACCACCCTTGGGTGTAAAGGGGATAAAATAAAATTTAAAAAAAATCAAACATACACATATTTGGTATCGTCATGTTCAGAATCGCCCAATCTATCAAGCTATAAAAAGAATTAATCCGATCGGTAAATGGCGTAGCAAAAAAAAAGTCAAAACCCCAGTTACGTTTTTTGATTGCCGCAACATTGCATTAAAATGCAATACACACCAAAATGGTATCAATAAAAACGTCAGCTTGGCCCTCAAAAAATAAGTCCTCACCCAGCCCAAGATCGCAAAAAATTGAGACACTATGGTTCTCGGAAAATGACGCATTTTTTTGAAACAAACTTTGGATTTTTTTTTCACCACTTAAATAAAAAACAATCTAGACATGTTTGGTGTCTATGAACTTGTAATGACCTGGAGAATCATAGTGGCAGGTCAGTTTTAGCATTTTGTGAACATGGTAAAAAAATATCAAAAAAACAGTTGCATAATTTCATTGTTTTTGCAATTTCAACGCACTTGGAATTTTTTTTTCCTGTTTTTGAGTACAAGGTATGGTAAAACCAATGGTGTCATTCAAAAGTAAAACTCGTCTGGCAAAATACAAGCCCTCACATGGCCATATTGACAGAAAAATAAAAAAGTTATGGCTCTGGGAAGGGGAGCGAAAAATGAAATTGCAAAAATGAAGAAGGGGTCCATCAGGAAGGGGTTAAAATCATTTTTTCAAGCTGGTGTTATAAAGTTTTCTAATTTACTGAGATAATGACTTTTGTGTTTTCATCGGCTGTAAGCCATAATCATCAACATTAACAGAAATAGACACTTGTAACAGATCACTCTGTGTGTAATGACTCTATATATGAGTTTCACTTTTTGTATTGAAGAACTGAAATGAACTTTTTGATGATATTCTAATTTTGTGAGATGCACCTGTATTTCCCATTGCGTTTTGCAGTATTGATTTCATATAAACCTTAGCTATATACTGTATACACCAAGAGTGCAGTGAGTAGACCATGCCCGGATCATCGGTGCTGTATTAGGACTTTGACATGTTCATTATCAGGAAGGTCAGTGTAATGGCGTTACAACATAATACGCGTGCCAATCTTCCCATCCTACCAGTGCTAAACATTACTGGCACACCCAAGGCTAATCATTCATTATGACTGCCATTTTCAGTTTTGGAACTGGCTCACTGTAAACACTCATTTTGGAACGGGTTCTCTCCGGCCTCCGAGGAGCAAGCGGTTACACGGATTAATAAAACAAGAGCCTTTTTCTGCGTTTTTCTTCTTTCCAGTGTAATATGGCTTCATCATCGTGCAGGATTTACATTCTTGTTTTGCTGGATTATCAGACTGTCATGCACAGAGAGACATTAAATGATGACCAGTCGATAATTTCGGATTGACAGACGATAATCGCAGGTTCATGCAGACCAATCAGATGGATCAGTGCGCATCGGCTGCCATCGCTCGCGGCACCGCAGGTCCTTACACAGGATGATGTGCTGCCGAGAATGGCCATCTTTGTGCGGCATAAACGATCAGTTCACCTGATGAAGAAGTGTTTGCTCACTCGCTGGGTGATGGGCAGCCTGTTTACACCGGCAGATAACCGGCGGTCCCAGGGTGCACGAATTACTGGTGTGTTTCTCTATGAAAAACATTTATCCTGTTACTGTATCACCAGCGCCACCATATTAGAGAGAGAGCCTAAAGTCAGCATTCCATAATCCGGAACACCTGATAATCCAGCACTCGTACATCACACAGACTGCAAGTCATGCTACATTACACAGGACCAAAAGCACAATATGCTGCAGAAACAAAGCACTAGTACACCGGCGGCTCTTCACAGCTCCCACATAACACCTCACCATCACCAGTTGATAGGTCACCTCTAGTTGCTAAGCAACATCCACTTCCGGCGCGCTAAAGCCATTTCCGGTAAATCATGGGCGTTTCATGGAAACGTCACTTGCTTGCTCCTCCCCCTTACGTTCCCGCATGAACATGGCTAGCAGCGCCTGGAGGTCACTGGTGAGTGGTGGTGCGGGAGAACGTAGCGGGCACAGCCGTGGTGTGGTGGGCAGGGGGAAGCGTGACCTTCAGGGGAAGGTGACCTGGTGGGTAGGAGGGGCGCGCACGGCCACGGAGCGAGGGGACTGTGTGTGATAAATGTGCCGGCCCTGACAGAAGCCTCTCATACAGGGTCCTAGTGCCAGTCCCTGGCAGCAGTGGGTAACTATGACAGGTCAGGGTATTCTCCACCCCCTATAGATAACATGAAGCTGCCCTGAGAGCCCAGACTGGATTGTGGCGGATCTGAGGACCCCCAGAATGTGCTACGGCTTTATTTACATTGTTGCGGATCTGAGGACCCCCAGAATGTGTTATGCTAGATCTGAGGACCCCAGAATGTGCTACGGCTTTATTTACATTGTTGCGGATCTGAGGACCCCCAGAATGTGTTATGCTAGATCTGAGGACCCCCAGAATGTGCTACGGCTTTATTTACATTGTTGCGGATCTGAGGACCCCCAGAATGTGTTATGCTAGATCTGAGGACCCCCAGAATGTGCTACGGCTTTATTTACATTGTTGCGGATCTGAGGACCCCCAGAATGTGTTATGCTAGATCTGAGGACCCCAGAATGTGCTACGGCTTTATTTACATTGTGGCAGATCTGAGGACCCCCAGAATGTGTTATGCTAGATCTGAGGACCCCCAGACTGTGCTACGGCTGAATTTACATTGTGGTGGATCTGAGGACCCCCAGAATGTGTTATGCTAGATCTGAGGACCCCCAGAATGTGCTACGGTTTTATTTACATTGTGGCGGATCTGAGGACCCCAGAATGTGTTATGCTAGATCTGAGGACCCCCAGAATGTGCTACGGCTTTATTTACATTGTGGTGGATCTGAGGACCCCCAGAATGTGTTATGCTAGATCTGAGGACCCCCAGACTGTGCTACGGCTTTATTTACATTGTGGCGGATCTGAGGACTCCCAGAATGTGTTATGCTAGATCTGAGGACCCCCAGAATGTGCTACGGTTTTAGTTACATTGTGGCAGATCTGAGGATCCCCAGAATGTGTTATGCTAGATCTGAGGACCCCCAGAATGTGCTACGGCTTTATTTACATTGTGGTGGATCTGAGGACCCCCAGAATGTGTTATGCTAGATCTGAGGACCCCCAGAATGTCCTACGGCTTTATTTACATTGTGGTGGATCTGAGGACCCCCAGAATGTTATGCTAGATCTGAGGACCCCAGAATGTCCTACGGCTTTATTTACATTGTGGTGGATCTGAGGACCCCCAGAATGTGTTATGCTAGATCTGAGGACCCCCAGACTGTGCTACGGCTTTATTTACATTGTGGCGGATCTGAGGACCCCAGAATTGTTATGCTAGATTGAGGCCCAACTGTGTTTACGGCTTTATTTACATTGTGGCGGATCTGAGGACTCCCAGAATGTGTTATGCTAGATCTGAGGACCCCCAGACTGTGCTACGGTTTTATTTACATTGTGGCAGATCTGAGGATCCCCAGAATGTGTTATGCTAGATCTGAGGACCCCCAGAATGTGCTACGGCTTTATTTACATTGTGGTGGATCTGAGGACCCCCAGAATGTGTTATGCTAGATCTGAGGACCCCCAGAATGTCCTACGGCTTTATTTACATTGTGGTGGATCTGAGGACCCCCAGAATGTTATGCTAGATCTGAGGACCCCCAGAATGTCCTACGGCTTTATTTACATTGTGGCAGATCTGAGGACCCCCAGAATGTGTTATGCTAGATCTGAGGACCCCCAGACTGTGCTACGACTTTATTTACATTGTGGCGGATCTCAGGACCCCCATAATGTGTTATAGCATTAGTTATGGTTGTTGCAGATTTGAGGACCCCCTAATGTGTTATGGCTTTAGTTACGTTGTGGCAAATCAGAGAACCCCGGTATATGTGGGGCTACTTTAGCTACGTTGCCCCCAGGAAGAAGCACAGGCGAATCGGGGTGCGGGGAGACGGCATTCCACTTGGCGTACATATTTGCCGCAGCACGGATTTAGGTAATATGTACCTTATCTTTTCTTTCCTTGGGCATTGGTAGCTGGATAAACGTCCACTTGGGACATAGTAATTTAGGGAAAGTTGGGTACCTTGAGACTTTGTTGATTCAATGCTGCTGCAGTATGTGCTGTAATATGTGATTAAATACTGTTGCAACAACAGCTACTAAAGTAGGGCTGGGCACAGGAATCTATGCATTGGTAGCTGGATTAACGTCCAGTTGGGACATGTGAATTGAGGGAAAGCTGGATACTTTGGAATTTATCTGTGTGATTGAATGCTGCTGCAAATATGCTGCAATATTATTATTATTATTACACATTTATATAGCGCCATTTATTCCATGGCGCTTTACATATGAAAAGGGGAAAAATATAGACAGGTACAATAAACGTGCTGGACAAGGGACACACAAGTACAGAAGGAGAGAGGACCCTGCCCGCGAGGGCTCACAGACTGCAGGGATGGGTGAGAATACACTAGGAAAGGGTAGAGCTGGTCGTACGATGGTTCAGTACACTGAGGATCATTGCAGGTTGTAGGCTTGTCGGAACAGGTGGGTCTTCAGGTTTTTCTTGAAGGTCTCCGTTGTTGGTGAAAGTCTGATATTTTGCGGCAGGGAGTTCCAGAGTATGGGGGAAGACCGGGAGAAGTCTTGTATGTGGTTGTGGGAAGAAGAGATGAGGGGGGAGTCGAGAAGGAGATCTGGAGAGGATCGAAGGTTGCGTGTGGGTAGGTAGCGGGAGACCATGTCACAGATGTATGGAGGAGAAAGGTTGTGGATGGCTTTGTACGTCATGGTTAGGGTTTTGAACTGAAGCCTCTGGGCAATAGGAAGCCAGTGAAGGGCCTGGCATAGGGGGGAGACAGGTGGATTAGTCGGGCAGCAGAATGTAGGATGGATTGGAGTGGTGCCAGAGTGCTAGAGGGGAGGCAATAGGAGGTTGCAGTAGTCGAGGCGGGAGATGATAAGGGCGTGCACTAGTGTTTTTGTGGTTTCATGGTTGAGGAATTAGCGGAGTCTCCTAACTGACTCCACAGGTAAACCTTTATACCAGACCTAGGTAGTATTGGTCCATATCAAAAGATGGACACATTTCTTGCAATATCTCTCTTTAAAATGGAGCAGAAAAACGGTCCTGGTAATGCCTGCGTGAACTTAGCCTTACCTTTTAACTTATTTACAATGGCATCCTGAGTCTTTTAGTTAAGTGCTTGCATTGTTACTATTTTTACAGTTCAATCGCTTGGCAGGAGCTATCAATACTCCCCAGAATGGAGTCAGGGCCTTCTCTAATCATGTGAGTATACTGTGTGTAGTAAAAAAAAAAAAAAAAATCAATAAATAATTAACTTTCGTATAATTTTGAATACCGTATATACTCGCGTTCAAGTCAACTCGAGTATCAGCCGAGGCACCTAGTTTTGCCACGAAAAACTGGGAAAACGTATTGACTTAGGTATTGCATTGTCCTCTAATCCCTATTCTAGTATGCATTGCCCCCTCAGCCCTATCCTTGTCTGCATGGCTCCTCATCTCCGTCCTTGTCTACATTGCTCCTTATCCCCGTCCTTGTTTGCTTGACTCCTTATCCCCGTCCTTGTATGCATGGCTCCTTATCCCGTCCTTGTATGCATGGCTTCTTATCCCCGTGCTTGTCTGCATGGCTCCTTATCCCCGTCCTTGTCTGCTTGGCTCCTTATCCCCGTCCTTGTCTGCTTGGCTCCTCATCCCTGTCCTTGTATGCATGGTTCTTTATCCCTGTCCTTGTATGCATGGTTCCTCATTCCTGTCCTGGTATGCATGGCTACTCATCCCTATCCTTGTATGCAAGGCCTCCCATGAGAAAAGCATAAAAAAAAAACCTCCTACTTGCCTTCCCTGCGTACCCTCACAGCATCTTGTTCTGGCTTCCAGCAGCTCCTGCGGCTGGGCAGTCACATGTCCCCACTCATTAAGGTAATGAATATACACCTCTCTTCACTCACCGGAGATACGTGATTGCTCAACCGCAGGAGCTGCTAGCGCCGGAACAAGATGCTGCGAGGGATCGCAGGGAAGGTGAGTAAGAGGGTTTTTTTTACAGCTGCTGGAAGCCAGCTGCTATGGCTGTAACTGTGCGTGCTATAAGAGAAATGAATATTCATTGCCAGTGCAGTGGATATTGATTTCCCTTTAGCATCGAGCACAGTTACAGCCCAGCCGCCGGCTCCTGCCTCTGTGACCTGCTCCCCAGCCGGCTTCTGGGACAATGACTATTGTATAAGCCGAACAAGGGGGCATTTTCATTACAAAAAATGTGCTGAAAAACTCGGCTTATACACAAGTGTATATGGTAAGTTTAGAAATGTTAATAAATGTGTTATGTTCTCTTAATCTATGTCCCTTATGAAAAAAGCAGTAATACTATAGAAGTTCTAGTGGTGATAGAAAATGAGTGATTACATCTTTTCTGAAATCTCCTGTCCCTTGGGGTATGTTCACAAGACTGTATTTTTAGCCCTAGTGCAGACTATATAAAATCTGACCACATGGACAGCACTCGGACCAATGTTCTTCAGTTTAGACTGTACAGATGAAATTTTTTTTCATATTAATATTCAATTATTGTCCATGAGACTACAGCATTTACTAGCTTCTTCTGTATTTCAGATGAAGCTGACCTATTCAAGTCAGCCTGCTCTACATAGATCAGATTTCAGCTGTGTTACACAACCAACATCTGGCTCTAGCAGCAGCGACCAGAGCTAGCTCCCACAGCTGCCACATACTTTACTAAGTGGATACCAAACGGTAACCTCTTTAGAACAACTACTGTTAGGCTGCTTTCACATCCGTTTTTTGACTTCAGGCACGATCCGGCTTGTTGTTAAAAAAACGGATCCGGTACCGGATGTGTTTTTTTACCATTGACTTTCATTAGCGCCGGATCGTGCCTGATGTCATTGCGTTGTATCCGTTTTTGTCCGGATCCGGCGAAAATTTACTTTCCGGCGGCCGGACAAAACGGTGCATGTAACGTTTTTTTTGTTTGCCGGAGCCGCCTGATAGTGCCTGAAGCGGCGCATCAGGCGGCCGGAAATAATAAAAGTCAATGGAACCGGATCAGTGTTTGCCGGAGCCGCCTGATAGTGCCTGAAGCGGCGCATCAGGCGGCCGGAAATAATAAGTCAATGGAACCGGAACAGTGTTTTGTGCAAACAGTGAAAACACTGATCCGGATTCTGGAAATCTACTGCTGCTGCTACTACTACTACTACTACTACTACTACTACTACTACTACATTTTCCAGGGTCTCCGGACATCCAAAACCCTCTTTTTCCGGGTTCAAAAGTTCAGGTCGGATCCATTGCATCAGTTTTTTCATTTCAGCGCCGGATCCGTCCCTTCAGGTCTTCGACGGATTATGCCTGAGGCTGGAGTCACACTGGCGACAAAATCGGACGACTGCAATACGATGAAATATCGCATTGCAGTCGGACCTATGTTAATCTATGGAGCAGCTCCCAGTATCAGATTTTTTGTGGTCCGTTTTAAACGTCCGAGTGCAATCGCAGCATGCTGCGATTGTCACCGATTGTGGGTCGACTATCGCCAATGCAAGTCTATGGGAGCGATGAAAAATCGGATTACAAACGGACCGCACGTGTGACTTGCGATTAAATCGCATCGGTGTCCTTTAGAAAAGCCGGCAATTCATCCCCGGCTATACTGTAAAAGCACACTGACAGCTTTAATAAAGAATAGAATCAATACATATACACACATAGAATACATATACATATATATATATATATATATATATATATATATATATATATATATGTCATTGTGACATGTGTATATATATATCTATATATATATATATATATATATATATATATATATATAATATATAGATATATATATATATATATATTATAGTTCCTAGACTTCTACATACTGTACTAGCTGCTAATTCAATTGCCGGCTTTTGTGAAATCACAAAAGCCGACATGAAATGATACATTGTTTAGACACAGTTAACCATGTAATTTCATGTATTTTGATATATGTTTTGAACTTACAATTACATAAGTGTATGTGTGCAAAATTTCACACATGTAGGGGTTAATTAAAGGTGTAAATTCGTAGCATAAAATTCCTTTTTTTTTTACAACAAATTTACACCTTTAATTAACCCCTACAGGTGTGAAATTTTGCACACATATACTTATGTAATTGTAAGTTCAAAACATATATCAAAATACATGAAATTACATGGTTAACTGTGTGGAAACAATGTATCATTTCATGTCGGCTTCTGTGATTTCACAAAAGCCGGCAATTGAATTAGCAGCTAGTACAGTATGTAGAAGTCTAGGAACTATAAATATATATATATATACATGTCACAATGACATATATATATATATATATATATATATGTGTGTTCTATGTGTATATATCTATTCTTTATTTTGTGATTTAAATACTATTCTTTTGGATCCATTATATGTCACTTTTGCAAGCCTGCGAGAAATTCTCGCAAGTCGGATGAAAATCGGATGTTACAAGGTACACACACATGCGATTAAATCGCATTTTTGAAGGAAAATCGGATGCCAGAAGGATGTGTGATGTTTGCATTTTGATCCCACAATCGACCGACTAAAACGGTCCGTTTTTTTGTAGTTGTGTGTGATTCCAGCCTGACACAAAAAAACGGATGTGTGAAAGAGGCCTTAGGTAACTGCTTAATAAAGTATGTGGCAGCGCTTGGTTAGTTAGTGCAAACGGCGCGACCTTGTGATAACACGCAAGATCAATCACAGCGAGGGAAGCCGCAGAGGTTTGTGGACCATTTTCTGCATGCCAGGAACCCATAACCAGGAAGTTCAGACCCGACCTTTGCTAAGAAGTTGGGTCTTTTAGGGGGCCATTAGGGACTCTTGTGATCAATTTTGTGATGATTGGATGACTAGTCCACAGATAAATAAGCTATAGCTAGAAGATGAGCATCCTTTCTAATTCAGGCATTCTAGTATAGTGAGGACCCAGTTTGTTTTTCGATATGGTTGACCACCATGTTGAGTGTGCCACATAGAGATGTAATGTAATACCCTCTGGCAGATGAAAAGAGAAGCTTCGAGTGACATACTTTCTTTGCAGGTGCAGACTGTCACACTGATACCAGGCGATGGGATAGGACCTGAGATTTCTTCTGCAGTAATGAAGATCTTCGAGGCAGCCAAAGTAAGTGTGATGGGTAACTAAACACAATTGTAATGACAGTGACATAGTAAAATGTGTTGTGTACGTGTCATGCATGCGTTCATGCTTGTGAAAATGTGGAGTATTGTGCCTGTAAAGGCCACAAAGGTCTGTATATGTATAAACCTGTATGTTTATACTGACAACATGAATATTCTGTTCTAAGATATGTCAGGGTTTAGAGTGTGAGTTACCTAATTGGTATGTGTGCTATGCTACCATTTTAGTATTCTCACGTAAGAGATTTGAGCGTTAGTTTCAAAGCACATTCCAATCCCATACATTTATCCCCAGGTTATGCCTTTAAGGGGTCTTCTCAAGTTGTCTGTTGCGCAGCTTAGGCCTCTTTCACACTTCAGTCGTGTGACGTCTGTCCAAATGTGAAAATGTCGGATCCGTCAGAAAAGTGTAAAAACGGATGTAAAACGGATCAGTTTTCTGACGGATCCGCCAAGAAAGTTTTCACCCGGAAATGATGAAATTTTCGTTCCGGAAAGAGAGAGAGAGAGAGAGATCTGCCATAGTCCCAAAAAAAGTTGCATTGGACTTTTTTCTGAAATGACGGACGCCAATTTTTTGGCGTATCCGTCAAAAAACGGACCTAACGGACGACCATCCGTCAAAATCCGTCACTAATGCAAGTCAATGGGAAAAAAACGGATACGCCAAAAAAAATGGCGGAACCGTTTTTTTTTCACATTTTGACGGATTTTGACTGACGTCGCACGACTGAAGTGTGAAAGAGGCCTTAGAGCTCTGCAGTCTTCTTACTTCTGGGTGCATATTACTGGGAGGGAGGGCATCACTCCTTCAGTGACGGTCCTGGTCAGCGGGGCTGTGGAGTCGGAGCCCATTTTGGTGAAGTTGGAGTCGGTGTCATGGAAATTGAGGATTTGGAGTCGGAGGTTTGGCTTACCGACTCCATCCCTGGTATGAGGGAATTGGAGTCGGTGTCATGGAAATTGAGGAGTTGGAGGTTTGGCTTACTGACTCCACAGCCCTGCTGGTCAGGAGCTCCTTCCTATTAATAAACACTTGTCTGCAAGTGTCTGTTCTGAGTCTACACTGTTATCACTATATGTACAGTCGTGGCCAAAAGTTTTGAGAATGACACAAATATTAATTTTTACAAAGTCTACTGCTTCACTTTTTCTAATGGCAATTTGCATATACTCCAGAATGTTATAAAGAGTGATCAGCTTAACAGCAATTACTTGCAAAGTCAATATTTGGCTAGAAAATGAACTTTATCCCCCAAAACACATTTCAACATCATTGCAGCCCTGCCTTAAAAGGACCAGCTAACCTCTTTTCAGTGATTGCTCCATTAACACAGGTGTGGGTGTTGATGAGGACATGGCTGGAGATCAATCTGTCATGATTAAGTAAGAATGACACCACTGGACACTTTAAAAGGAGGCTGGTGCTTGGCATCATTGTATCTCTTCTGTTAACCATGGTTATCTCTAAAGAAACACGTGCAGTATTCATTGCAATGCACAAAAATGGCGTAACAGGGAAGAGTATCGCAGCTAGAAAGATTGCACCTCAGTCAACAATCTATCGCATCATCAAGAACTTCAAGGAGAGAGGTTCCATTGTTGCCAAAAAGGCTTCAGGGCGCCCAAGAAAGACCAGCAAGCGCCAGGACCGTCTCTTAAAAGTGTTTCAGCTGCGGGATCGGGCTACCAGCAGTGCAGAGCTTGCTCAGGAATGGCAGCAGGCAGGTGTGAGTGCATCTGCACGCACTGTGAGGCGGAGACTCTTGGAGCAAGGTCTGGTCTCATGGAGGGCAGCAAAGAAGCCACTTCTCTCCAGAAAAAACATCATGGACAGACTGATATTCTGCAAAAGGTACAGGCAGTGGACTGCTGAGGACTGGGGTAAAGTTGTTTTCTCTGATGAATCCCCTTTTCGATTGTTTGGGACATCAGGAAAACGCCTCATTCGGAGAAGACAAGGTGAGCGCTACCACCAGTCTTGTCTCATGCCAACTGTTAAGCATCCTGAAACCATTCATGTGTGGGTTGCTTCTCAGCCAAGGGAATTGGCTCTCTCACAGTCTTGCCTAAAAACACAGCCATGAATAAAGAATGGTACCAGAATGTCCTCCAAGAGCAACTTCTCCCAACCCTCCAAGAGCAGTTTGGCGATCAACAATGCCTTTTCCAGCATGATGGAGCACCTTGCCATAAAGCAAAGGTGATAAGTAAATGGCTCAGGGAACAAAACATAGAGATTTTGGGTCCATGGCCTGGAAACTCCCCAGATCTTAATCCCATTGAGAACTTGTGGTCAATCATCAAGAGATGGGTGGACAAACAAAAATCTAAAAATTCTGACAAAATGAAAGCATTGATTGTGCAAGAATGGACTGCTATCAGTCAGGATTTGGTCCAGAAGTTGATTGAGAGCATGCCAGGGAGAATTGCAGAGGTCTGAAGAAGAAGGGTCAACACTGCAAATATTGACTTGCTGCATTAACTCATTCTAACTGTCAATATAAGCTTTTGTTACTCATATGTTTGCAATTATTATATTTCTGTCTGTGATAAAAACATCTGTCAAACACACATAAAAACCAGAGGGCAGCAGATCATGTGAAAATATAATATTTGTGTCATTCTCAAAACTTTTGGCCATGACTGTACATAGAATAGAAAAAACAGAAGCAGCACCATGGCAGTAAAGTCTGGGTGCAAGGCCCAGAACCTTCCACAAGATCCTCTGGATTGTAGTAGAAAACTTTGTCAGCACTCCAAAAAAATCAAGTAAAAATTTATTTTCCCATATAAAAAGTGGACTTTTTGATATGGTTGAATAAATCATTCATGCACTTGATTTTTCTTGAATCGCTACCAAAACTCTTTCTACAATATTTACTTGTAGAGATAACAGGGCATTTGAACAAGCACATGGCTGAGGAAAGTGAGAGCCTGATTAGGAGGCGACGTGAGGCATGGACATGCATGGCTTCCATTGGTACTGGGTCACTAGTGTTTCTCTATCGCTTCATTGGGGGACACAGATAACCATGGGTGTATGCTGCTGCCACTAGGAGGCGCTGACACTATGCATAGGCAAAAATAAAGGTTGGCTCCTCCATTACTGACACTAAGCTAAAACTGATTTGCTTCTTGCAGTCGGTGGGGTGTATACTGCAGAGGAGGAGCCAACCTTTATTTTTGCATATGCATAGTGTCAGCGCCTCCTAGTGGCAGCAGCATACACCCATGGTTATCTGTGTCCCCCAATGAAGGCTTCCGAGAAACAGATTTTACGGTAAGCAACCAAAATCCTGTTTTATTGATGATGTGACTGAAGACAAAAGCAGCCGGATAAATTCTGAAGTGTACAGGACGATACTTGCTTAGATTCAACCAAACACAGCAAGGTTATTTCACATGCTTAAAGGGATTTTCCCACGAACAAAAGTTAATTTTAATCAATAAATCTTGGAATAATAATAATTTCCACAATTGGATGTGTTTAAATAAAATGTCCCTGTGCTGAGATAATCTTATAGATGTGTCCCTGCTATGTACTGTGTAATGGCTGTGTCTGACCATGCAGGAACATGATCTGATCATACCACAGCTACTGGGCAGGAGGAGAGAAAAAGAGAATATACAGATAGCACAGCATGGGATCACAGCTGATTCTTTCTTTAAAGTAAAACATTGTTTAAAAACAGACAGAAAAAATGCTTTATCTCACAAAAAGAATCAGCTGTGATCCCATTCTGTAATGTCTGTATACTCTTTTGCTTCCTCCCCTGCCCAGGAGCTGTGGTATGATCAGACCATGTCCCTGTATGGTCAGACACAGACATTACACAGTACACAGCAGGGGCACATTTATAAGATTATCTCAGCACAGGAACATTTTATGTAAACACATCCAATTGTGGAAGTTATTATTATTCCAAGATCTATTGATTTAAAATGTACTTTTGTTCATGGGAAAAACCCTTTAAGACAAAATTTAAAGCAGAAAGACCCACATACAAGCAACAACTGAAGTCAGCTGCAGTAATGGCCTGACAAAGCATCACAAAGGAGGAAACCCAATGTCTGGTGACATCCATGACTTCCAGACTTCAGCCAGTAATTGACTCCAAACGATTCTCTACAAACTATTAAAAAGAGCATTTTATGTGTGATAGTTATTTTTTCCAATTACTTTTGAGCCCCTAAAATTAGGAGGCTTTGTAGAAAAATGGTTGCAATTCCTAAATGTTTCACATGAAATTTTTGTTCAACTCCTTTAATTAAACATGAAAGTCAAAACTTTGCAATTTAGCATCTCAATTGTTTCATTTTAAATAAAAAATTATGGCATGCAAAGCCCAAATCACAAAGATTCGGTGACTTTCCAAATCTTTCTGGCCCTAACTGTATGTACAGCTAGGGATTTCATCTGGTGGAGAAGTGATAAGCAGCATTCTTAAGAGAAACAGTTGTCTACTTGCATCCAGTCTGTTCTGTGGTATATATTTTTTGTCCTCATTTCTGGTATTTCACTTTTTTTATTTATTTTTTTACATTTGTAAATTGCATGTACTTTGGTTTTCACCTTACCAAGAGTATACGACATGTTTTGGTTGCTCCCTACCAACTGATAAGAGAATATGAGCACGGTGTATTACTGTTACCCAATGTTCCCATGTATATGTGTAACAATCATTGTATAAAATCCCTTTCCACTCCATTTCACTGTCAGATTAGTAAAGATTGTGGAAGACCACAATTCTCCAAAGTCATTAGTTGGGTAACTTTAGTTTCATATTCCATTTCAATAACATGTTTTTAGATAGTGGAGTGTTCGTGTATATACCTAAAATCTATTAATGTCATGTGTGGTTAACTTGGTATTTTTATTACAACACATCAGATTGTACACTGACTGTTTTGCTGCGTTCAGGCGTTTTGTTGTTTGCCGCGATTGCAGTAAAATCACATTTTTGTGGCAAAAATGATCTGTTTTTGCAGTGATTACAGCAAAAAATGCACTCTAGCCCTAATGTGTCAACGATGCCTTAATGTAATCAATGGTTCGCTGTTATTCTAGGCACCTGTCCAGTGGGAAGAGAGGAACGTTACTGCTATTAAGGGACCTGGTGGCAAGTGGATGATACCTCCGGAAGCCAAAGAATCCATGGATAAAAATAAGATGGGGCTTAAAGGTAGCTTCCAATTCTAAAATAATTTTAATAAGTTTGTGTGTTTTAATTTTATACCATGACTTAATGATTCTCACCTCGTACTCATCAGGGCCTTTGAAAACACCAATTGCTGCTGGACATCCGTCCATGAACTTGTTACTTCGAAAAACGTTTGACCTTTATGCTAATGTGAGGCCATGTGTCTCAATTGAGGGCTTCAAAACTCCTTACACTGATGTGGACCTGGTTACCATACGGGAGAACACTGAAGGAGAATACAGTGGAATTGAGCATGTGGTACGTCATTCTGTAGTTTATTTGCTGCCAGACATTAGCACTAATACTCTTTGTATTAGGGATGCACAACCTTTTTCAGGTCCAAGAGTGACATTTTGATATTCAAACAATCCTAAGGCGTCATTCAGCATCCATGTTTTTCACGTTTGCAAAAAAAAAAAAATGGTACAGGTGTCATCAGTGTTTTGGATTCATGTGTCATCGGTTTTTTCAGTGTTTGGTCAGTGTCTCGTTGGTCTTTCTTCGGTGTTTGGTTAGTGTTTCTTCGGTGTTTGGTCAGTGTCTCGTCGATGTTTCTTCGGTGTTTGGTCAGTGTCTCGTCTGTGTTTCTTCGTTGTTTGGTCAGTCTCTCGTCGGTCTTTCTTCGTTGTTTGGTCAGTCTCTCGTCGGTCTTTCTTCGTTGTTTGGTCAGTCTCTCGTCGGTCTTTCTTCATTGTTTGGTCAGTCTCTCGTCGGTCTTTCTTCGTTGTTTGGTCACTGTCTCGTCGGTCTTTCTTCGTTGTTTGGTCAGTGTGTCTTCGTTGTTTGGTCAGTGTCTCGTTGGTCTTTCTTCGTTGTTTGGTCAGTGTCTCGTCAGTCTTTCTTCGTTGTTTGGTCACTGTCTCGTCGGTCTTCGTTGTTTGGTCAGTGTCTTGTCGGTCTTCGTTGTTTGGTCAGTGTCTCGTCGGTCTTTCTTTGTTGTTTGGTCAGTGTCTCGTCGGTCTTTCTTGTTGTTTGGTCAGTGTGTCTTCGTTGTTTGGTCAGTGTCTCGTTGGTCTTTCTTCGTTGCTTGGTCAGTGTCTCGTCAGTCTTTCTTCGTTGTTTGGTCAGTGTCTCGTCGGTCTTTCTTCGTTGTTTGGTCAGTGTCTCGTCGGTGTTTGGTCAGTGTCTTGTCGGTCTTCGTTGTTTGGTCAGTGTCTTGTCGGTCTTCGTTGTTTGGTCAGTGTCTCGTCGGTCTTCGTTGTTTGGTTAGTGTCTCATCGGTGTTTGGTCAGTGTCTCGTCGGTCTTCGTTGTTTGGTCAGTGTCTCGTCAGTCTTTCTTCGTTGTTTGGTCAGTGACTCGTCAGTGTTTGGTCAGTGTCTCGTCGGTCTTTCTTCGTTGTTTGGTCAGTATCTCGTCGGTCTTTCTTCGGTGTTTGGTTATTGTCTCATTTTTCATGTATGAATGAATTGCATAGCTTCTCCTATCCTTTGCAGTGTTAAACATGGACAGCACACGGATGCCATTAGTGTGTTCATGTTTTTCACAGATCCATAGACTTGTAGTGGCCTTTTTCATCCATGATACCAGAGAAAAACAGACATGTCTTTCTTCATTTTGCATGGAGGCACAGTCAGTAAAAAACATGGACATTTGAGCTGCCAATTAGAATACGTACCAATTATAGTCTTCTATCTGTGAGAAATTGTATGTGTAACACGGATGGCTCAGTTAGGCCTTAGAGACACATTAATGCAGAAAGGGGCATTACTACTTCAAACATTTATGATATATTTTTATCCTGTGCTATAAAATATGATAGGCACTGTTTCCCTTTTCTGGAACTCCAGCAAATCAGGGGAATTGAGGTTCCCTGTTCATAGTTCCGCATAAGACATAAAATGCAAGATTGGCACCGTTTTCACTTCCAGGATTCCAACGTGTCAAGGAAAATTGAGTTCCATGTTCAAAGTTCAGAAAGAATAGTAACCATGCTTAATAGTAATTACCTGGCTTCATTGCATAACTCTTAAATGCATAGGACCCTAAAGAATACCATTTTATTATGTGGTCTAGAATAATTACCAGGCTTACAGTGGGGAAAATAAGTATTTGATATACTACCGATTTTGCATGTTTTCCCATCTACAAAGAATGTTGAGGGCTGTAATTTTTATTGTAGGTACACTTCAACTGCGAGAAACAGAATGTAAGAAAAAAAATTCAGAAAATCACATTGTATGATTTTTATATAATTAATTTGCATTTTATTGCATGAAATAAGTATTTTATACAATAGAAAAACAGAACTTAGTATTTGGTACAGAAACCTTTGTTTGCAATTACAGAGGTCAGACGTTTCCTGTAGATCTTGACCAAGTTTGTACACACTGCTGCTGGGATTTTGACCCACTCCTCCATACAGCTCTTTTTTGGGGATTTCTCTGGGCAACATTGAGTTTCAGCTCCCTCCAAAGCCTTTCTATTGGGTTAAGGTCTGGAGACTGGCTAGGCCACTTCAGGACCTTAAAATGCTTCTTACAGAGCCACTGCTTAGTTGCCCTGGCTTTTTGTTTCTGGTCATTGTCATGTTGTAAGACCATTCCACGACTCCTCTAATAAGCTCATACTGAGAGAAGGAAGTTTTTGGCCAAAATCTCGCGATACATGACCCTGTCCTTCCTCCCTTCAATACACTGCAGTCATCCTGTCCCCTTTGCAGAAAAGCACCCTCAAAGTATGATGTTTCCCCCACCATGCTTCACGGTTGGGACAGTGTTTTTGGGGTTGTAATCATCCTTCTTCCTCCAAACACGGCGAGTGGCGTTGATACTAAAATGTTCTAGTTTGGTTTCATCTGACCACATGATCTTCTCCCATGCCTCCTCCGAGTCATCCAGATGGTGATTGGCGAACTTCAAACGGGCCTGGATATGTGCTAGCGTGAGCAGGGGGACCATGCGTGCCCTGCAGGATTTTATTCCATGATGGCGTAGTGTTACTAATGGTAATGTTTGAGACTGTGGTCCCAGCTCTCTTCAGGTCATTGACCAGTTCCTCCCGTGTAGTTCTGGGTTGATTCCTGACCTTCAGAATCATCCTTACCCCACAAGGCGAGATCTTGCATGGAGCTGCAGACCAAGGAAACTTGAGTCATCTTGTGTTTCTTCCATTTTCTAATAATTATGCCAACACTTGTTGCCTTCTCACCAAGCTGCTTACCTATTGTCCTGTAGCCCACCCCGCCTTGCAAAATTTTGCCCTGGTGTCTTTAGACTGCTCTTTGGCCTTGGCCATGGTGGAGAGGTTGGAATATGAGTGATTGAGTGTGTGGACAGGTGTCTTTTATACAAGTAACGAATTCAAACAGGTGTAATTAATACAGGTAATGAGCACAGAGTAGGAAAGCTTCTTAAAGAAAAATGAACAGGTCTGTGAGAGCCAGAATTCTTGCTGGTTGGTAGGTGACCAAATACTTATTTCATACAATAAAATGCAATTTAATTATTTAAAAATCATACAACGCGATTTTCTGGTTTTATTTTTCGATTTTGCCTCTCACATTTGAAGTGTACCTACAATAAAATGTACAGACCTCTCCATTTTTTGTAGCTGGGAAAACTTGTAAAATCAGCAGTGTATCAAATACCGTATTTTTCGAACTATAAGACGCACAGGGGGGAAAAAATGTGTCAAATGGGGGTTCGTCTTACAGTCTGAATTCAGCTTACCAGCGAAGGTATCAGCACAGGTAGAGGAGTGGTCACAGGGGTCGTTCAGTGGTCCAGGCTGGTGCGGTGGCTGTGTCCGTGGGGTGGCTGTGCTCTGTGGGGTGGCTGTGTCCGTGGGGTCGCTGTGCTCTGTGGGGTGGCTGTGTCTGTGGGGTGGCTGTGTCCGTGGGGTGGCTGTGCACTGTGGGGTGGTTGTGCTCTGTGGGGTGGCTGTGCTCTGTGGGGTGGCAATATACTCACAAATCCGGTGGCGGCGGTCCCAATGCAGCCTCCCTGTGCTCTGTGGTGTCGGGGCTCAGTGCTACGTGGGGGGCTCCGCCGGCATTTCGTCAAAGGCCGAAAGCCCCCCGCAGCTCCGTTGCTGTGACGTGGAGTCCTCCTGAAGCATGGCCGCCAAGGGCCTCCGGAAAAGATGCGACGCGGAGTAGTCCTGAAGCATGGCCGCCAGGGGCCTCCGGAAAGATGGCCGCTGGAGACGGCGCATGCTCCGATTCAGATCTCGGCAACGAGATCTTGTCCCAAGATCTCGGCAACGAGATCTTGTCCTGAGATCTCGGGAAACGAAATGCCGTCGGAGCCCCCCACGCAGCACAGAGCCCCGCTGCTGCCACACTACAGAGGCCCGACACCACTGCACCACAGAGCACAGGGAGGCTGCTTTGGGACCGCCGCCACGGGACCGCTGCCACCGGATTTGTAATTATTTTGCGCAAAAAAAATTTTGGGAAAAAAGTGTGTCTTATGGTCCGAAAAATACAGTATTTCCTTCACTGTATGTGTCATTCTTATGGTACTTGAGTGTCCCTAGTATCCATCTGACATCAGCCAGCTAGTTTGTGTTACATTTATTTTCATCTAACATTATTTGGTGTCTTCTAGATTGTGGATGGAGTAGTGCAGAGCATCAAGTTGATCACAGAGGAAGCCAGCCTTAGAATTGCAGAATTTGCCTTTGAGTATGCGCGAAACAACCAAAGAAGCACAGTGACCGCAGTGCACAAAGCCAATATCATGTAAGTTTCTGTTCTCACTCAGGGATGGAAAAATGTTTATCTATTTTGAGAGAACATTGATTCTCAGAGCACAAATCCATGAACTCCTATCAGGGTGGATTTGATTTAAATCAAACTGATTTAAATCACGATTTAAATCACTAGTCAGTAAGGCTTGATTTAAATCAGTGATTTAAATCAAAGTTTCTACCTAAACTGGTTCTTGCTACTTTAACATGCAAGTAGATGAAGATTTTTAGAATCACTTTTTATATTACTTTTTTCTCCCCAGTTTAATGGGTTAATCATTCATATTTGGACACCACTGTTCTGTTGTACTTAGGAAGGAGAAAAATAATCCTGACCTTAATAACAATATAAATAGATTTATTCAACTGAAACAATAACAACATTACAGCATAAGTTATTTGCTTAAACAAACATCCATGTTTGTTAACTAATTTGGCTAAACAAAATATATATATATATTTTAAGAAACTTAGACTGCCAGCCCAGCCGACACATGAAAAACTTAAATACTACTGTCCCTGCTGTCCTCTGTAGCTCACTCGTCGTCATCTTCATCATCATCTTCTTTGTTCCTATTCATAATCTGGAAAAGAAAAACAAGCTTTCCAGGACGTCCCCCTGACAGCACTATGGAGGACGTCCTCCTCCTCCTTACAGGGACAGGAAGCACACGAGAGGTTAAAAGGTCCCACTCCTCCCCCTATACCTCAGTGTTTTTCCTGTCCCTGCATGGAGGGACACACGAGAGATCGCTGCGAGGACGCAGTAACTTACCGGGCCCAGGGGGATCGTGCGGTTCGTCCAAAACCTTCCCCCTGTCAAGAGGTCCAGAGCCGAAACTCCCTCCTTGGGAGTCCCTCTGCTCCAAAGACCGGGGGCGGACGAGCTCCCGGGTAAGAGCCGCTCCTTCCGTTGGGAGGCTCTCGGCTCAGGCGTCTTCCTCCTGGTCCAGGGAGGAACGCCGAACAGGCCTCGACCGGAAACTGAGCGTCACTTCCGGTGACGCGAAAACGTGAGGTCAGCGGGCGTTCTGGAATTGATCGCAGGAGGCGGAAAGCGTTTGAGGTATCGCAAAACTTCATGCGTTCGGAAGTAGAACGCAAAAAAGGTATGGAAAGCGCGTCGCATGGGTTTTTTGCGTTCCAGGTGGAACGCAGTATGGGCGGCGCCAAAGATGTCGCAGAACGCTATAAAAAAGCGCGAAAGGTAGCGTTTGAATGCTGATCGCTAATCTGGTAACAGAGATTGTGCAGCAGCTAACATAGTAGTCCCAGGCAGCAAAGTAAAACCTTTTCTGCGGATGGACATGGAGTCTGAGAAATCCAGAGAGGAGGCAGGGGTAAGTGCGCATGGCGCAAAAAGCTCCACTCTCACTAAATAATTCAGACTCGATCCTAAGTATACATATTGTTGTATTAATTAGGACAAGGATACTTCATCTACACCTTTGCAGACAGTGAAGAGAGGCAAAGCCTCGGCGAAAACTAATCGCTGTTCTACATGTCAGACGAAGCTTCCTGACGCTTATAAAAAAGCGGTCTGTTGTACTTGTACAGCAGCAGTCTTTGAGCAAGAAAGATCTTCGCTATTATCAGACTTAAGGATCCTGATTAAGGAAGAAGTGCAGGCATCATTATCAGCTACACAACAGCAGCCCACTAGTCAGGGTCCAAGCCGTAAGAGGCCAAGAATGGAGTTGGAAGAGGAACCGGATCTGGAATCAGAAGAAAACGTGGAGTATTCGGAGCAGGAAGAAGGTGAAGTTCAGACGGAAGTCCAAGAAAGGGCCAGGAGATACCTGTTCCCGGTGGAAGATACGGAGGACTTGGTCCAGGCTGTAAGAAGTACTATGCATGTGGAAGATGTTCCACGTCCCCAATCCAGACAAGATTTGATGTTTGGAGGTCTTACAGCTCAGATTGATAAAGTTTTTCCTATTAGTGACCAATATAAAAACTATGATACTCTGTGAATGGAAGGACGCAGAGCGGAGACTGGTAATGTCACGTGACTTTAAAAACCGTCTTCCCTTTGATCCTGAGGAATCAAAGCTGTGGGAAGAAACACCTAGAGTGGATGTGCCAATTGCAAAAGTGGCTAAAAAGACTTCGATTCCTTTTGAGGACTCTTCAAGTCTTAAAGATCCTATGGATCGCAAGGCGGACATCCTCCTTAAGCGGGCTTGGGAGTCTTCAGCGGCCTTAATAAGGACAAATATTGCGGCTACTTCGGTAGCTAGGTCTATGTGTTTCTGGATGAGTCAGTTGGAGGATCAACTGGCTAATAAGACCCCTAGAGCTGAAATTTTAGAATCTCTTCCTCTCATTAAGTCAGCTACAGCCTTTCTGGCTGATACCTCGGCTGAGTCAGTCAGGTTTTCTGCCAGAAATAGCTCTTTATCCAATGCAGCCCGGAGGGCTATTTGGCTGAAATCCTGGTCGGGGGATAATGCCTCTAAAAATAAATTATGTTCATTACCATTTGCAGGATCAAAGGTATTTGGTCAAGCATTGGATGATATTCTGGAGGCTTCAGATAGTAAAAAAGGATTTCCAGAGGAGAAGCCTAAAAAGTTTCTGTCCTTTCGGAAGAAACCAGCCTTCCGTAGACAACCGTTTTATAAGGACACAGGTAGACCTAGCAGGGGAACATATAAGGGTTCCTATACTCAAAATAGAGGAAATAGGAGCTCACTGTTTGGATCTTCCTCAAAATTTAGAAAGCAATGACGCCAGGCACATAGGGGGCCGACTTTTGTTCTCGGCAGAGAACTGGGAGAAGGTCACCAAAAACGAGTGGGTCCTACAAACTATAAGGGAAGGTTACAGAATAGAACTGGTAGCCTATCCGCCCCAGAGATACATTTCTCCCACTGTGATTCAGAAAAATTGGGGAATGTTTCAGGACATCCAAGACTTAATCTCTTCAAAAGTCATTGTGCCAGTCGTTGGGTCAGAGGAAAAGTCGGGTCACTATTCCTCTCTTTTCCAATAATGAAACCGTCAGGAGAGTCAAGAACAATTCTGAATCTCAAACCGTTGAACAAGTATGTTCGCTACAAGAGATTCAGAATGGAGTCTATAAAATCAACAATTCCATTGATAGACAAAAATTCGGTAATGTGTACCCTAGACTTAAAAAATGCCTACTATCAGGTGCCCATCCATCCAGACTCGCAGGAACTTCTAAGATTTGCTGTAAGCATACCAAAATCCACCTGCCACTTCCAGTTTCAGGGTCTGCCATTCGGACTAGCTTCTGCTCCCAGAGTTTTTACGAAGCTAATATCAGAGGTCGTAGCCTATCTAAGAAATCAAGGAATTGTAGTAATTCCTTACTTGGACGACTTTCTGTTAGTGGCTCAATCAGCAGAAATTCTAAATTACCATACAGAGCGAACAATGGCGGTACTAGAATGTCTTGGTTGGGTGATAAATCGGGAGAAATCTCACCTAACTCCCAGTGCAAAAAGAATATTTTTAGGAGTACTCCTCGATTCAAGAGTCAGAACAGCTTTCCTGCCAGAGGTCAAGCAAAGATCTTTAAAAAAGAAAGTGATAGAGATGGTAAAGAACCGAGTTACCATTCGAAAAGCTATGCAAATGTTGGGAGTAATGACATCATGTATACCATGCGTCAGGTGGGCTCAAGCTCATTCAAGACCCCTACAAAGAGAGGTGCTATCATGGTGGGATCGTCAGCAGTCATCCCTAGACAAAAGGATCCACCTCTCGGCAAGAGCAAAGAGGTCGTTACTTTGGTGGGCACAAAGCAAAAATCTCAGAAGAGGAGTTCTTTGGATTCCATCCCCATATATAGTAATAACTACAGACGCAAGCGCATGGGGGTGGGGAGCCCATCTAGAAGGGAAGTTTCTGCAAGGCAGATGGCCAGAGAAAATCAGACGAATGTCATCAAATTACCGAGAGTTGTATGCGATCTGGGAATCCTTAAGAAGGAATCAGGACCGTTTAAGAGACCAGCACGTCAAGATTCTATCAGACAATATGACAGCAGTAGCTTTCATCAAGCATCAAGGAGGCTCTCGATACAGAACACTGCAGGATCTTGCAGAGAAGATATTTGTATGGGCAGAACGAACGATCCTTTCCATAACTGCAGTTCATCTGGAGGGTTCACAAAACCTAGTGGCAGATTACTTGAGCAGACAGAAGATCTACCCGACAGAGTGGGAGTTAAACCAGAAGGTCTTCCGGTTATTATGTCAACGTTGGGGAACACCTCAAGTGGACCTATTTGCTACAAGAAAAAATGCAAAACTACCAAGGTTTTTTTCACTGAACCCAGCAGACAATCCGGAAGGAGTAGATGCTTTGAGTCAGAGGTGGAACGAACCTCTAAATTATGCATTTCCGCCAATAGCATTAATACCAGCAGTTCTGAGGAAGATAAGGGAAGACGGTGCGTCAGTGGTACTAATAGTTCCGTACTGGCCTAGGAGGAGCTGGTTTCCTCTACTGGGGGCCATGACCAGAGAGGACCCAATCGAGCTTCCCCAGTGGAAGGACATAGTGCACCAGGGACCAGTTCTACACCAGGACCCAGAAAGATTGCACCTGTCAGCTTGGATCCTGAACGGGACATTCTGAAAGCTCGTGGTCTTTCAGATCAAGTGATAACAACGATTCAGGCCAGCAGAAAACCTGTAACTTCAGCAATATATTATAAGATCTGGAAGAAGTTTTGTCTGGAAGGTGGCAGGTCTAATGTTGTAGCCAGAGTCCCAGATGTTCCGCGAGTACTGGATTTTCTTCAAACAGGATTTAATATGGGTCTTAGGCCTAGTACACTTAAAGTACAGATCTCAGCTTTGAGTACTTACATGGATTACCCTTTAGCTTCACACCCTTGGGTGGTTAGATTCGTTAAAGCAGTCCAAAGATTAAGACCTACTATAAGGCAGTTGTCTCCCCCCTGGGATTTAAATCTAGTTCTGGGGGCACTTTGTAAAACTCCTTACACTCCAAATAAGGATTTGCCTATTTCTCTCCTATCTATGAAAGCAGCCTTCTTGGTAGCTATTACCACAGCCAAAAGAGTAGGGGAAATCCAGGCGTTATCCATTAAGGACCCATATATGCAGATCAGAGAGGATCATGTGGTATTAAAACTTGACCCTGTTTTCATGCCCAAGGTAGCCTCTTTGCAAAATCGCAATCAGGAAATAATACTTCCATCCTTTTGTGAAAAACCTTCAAATGTTAAAGAACAAGCTTTACACTCCTTGGATGTTAGACAGGCAGTAATCGATTACCTAGAGGCCACTGGGGGCTGGAGAAAAGACCCTAATTTGTTTATTTTATATGGAGGTAAAAATAGGGGTAAAAAAGCTTCTAAGCCTTCCATCGCAAGATGGATTACCACCTTAATCATAAAAGCTTACAGATCTGAAGGTGTAGTTTGTCCCATAAAAATAAAAGCCCATTCTACCAGAGCATTGTCAGCTTCATGGGCAGAAAGAGCAGGAGCATCTTTAGAACAAATTTGTAAAGCAGCCTCTTGGGCTACGATAAATACCTTTTGCAGGCACTACAAACTAGATGTGCTAGCAGGACAACAGACGGCATACGGTAGAAAAGTATTACAGGCCGTAGTCCCACCCTAGGAGGGTTTCTTTGGTACTCTCCATAGTGCTGTCAGGGGGACGTCCTGGAAAATAGGTATTATACCTACCGATAATTCGGTTTCCAGGAGTCCATCCTGACAGCACCTTTAGTTCCCTCCCTTGTCTATGTTCATGTATATGCTAATTCATATGATGTAATATGTTTAAGTAATTAAATTTTGTCACTTGTATTGATCCATGGTATGGTACTTGTCAAATCACTGAGGTATAGGGGGAGGAGTGGGACCTTTTAACCTCTCGTGTGCTTCCTGTCCCTGTAAGGAGGAGGAGGACGTCCTCCATAGTGCTGTCAGGATGGACTCCTGGAAACCGAATTATCGGTAGGTATAATACCTATTTTCCTGCTTTATTGGGTCCCAACCGATTTCTCAATTTAGAATGAATGAGTCCAAAGGAAGAGAATATTCTTTCAACGCCTGCAGAAGAAGCTACTGCTGTTAAAAGTGAAATCATTACTTGAACAGTCTCTAAATCCAAGCGCTTAAGTGACTTCCACCAGTTTACTGGTGTGACCTTCCTTAAAATATCTTCAGCAAACATATAGTTCTTGAATGGTTCCCCCTTAGCTCTGAAGTTTATTATAGTTGGCATTAAAGATGGATGATTGCTGGATACCCATGTCATAGCTAACTCCTCTTCCTCAGCACTTAGGTTTTGACCCTGATATTGGATATTGACAATATTTGCCAAAAAATGAGCTGGAGTCAGTGCTTGTCCCATTCGTTTGTTTACTGCTTGTAATTTAATTCTGTCCATGTGTAGTTCTGTTTTTAAGTGTTCACTCAGTTCCTTCCAAATTTCAACAGCATCCGCAATAAAACAGCTATTTTTCTGTATTTTGTTTAAAGCTTGAGAGATGGGTTTCAGGAAGCTCAGCATATGTTCAACATTTCTCTTAAGCCCAATGTTGAGGATTTTGGCCGTGACAGTGCCATCTATTTTATCTCAATTTTCTTCACAAGTGTCATCAGAATAGGCCAGTTTTTGATATACTGTTCAAAACAGTCCACCACAGAGTTCCATCTAACATCTTGTGGGAGCGTTAGCTTGGTTCCACCTATCCTTTTCAGAGCTGCTGCAGCAAAGTGATTATTACGGAAATATTTAGCAATTTCAACAACATTAGCCTTTATTTCTGGAACACTTAAGTCTTTGGCTAAGAGGTGCAGCAAATGAGCACTGCAACCATATGTTATTAGCTTTGTATTCCCTCCCTGCTCTTCTAAATTTCTTCTCATCTTGGATACGTTTGCAGCATTGTCAGTGACCAAACTGCGTACTAGACATTTGAATTTTTGTTCACATGTTGTTATAGCTTTTACTGCCACTTCTTGTAAGTATTCTGCTGTGTGTGCATTTCCTGACATATCAGTTGTTTGTGCAAGGAAGACTTTACCTTCTTCTGTTGTTATACAAGCACATACAATAGGATCATTGTGGACATTACTCCACCCATCAATACTTAGGTTAACAATTTTACCCTCCAGAGCTGTTGCACATTGCTCCATTTCTCTGTCATACACTTGATCCAGCAGTTTCCCTGCAACATCAGCTCTGCTGGGTGGACTGTATCCTGGTCTCAGTGACTGAACCATATTAATGAAATGTGGGTTCTCAGTCAGATGGAAAGAGAACTGCGTAAGTAAAGCGAGCGTCTGTGATAATATAGGAGAGAAACTGCCCACTAATCCTACAGAAACCTCTGGAAGAGCATGGCATTGTGAATGTTACACATATACAGCCTTTATTCTACTGAGTTAAACAACTCAGCTTTATCTCATGATGGAAGAACCTTTGGATGGTAAAATATTTTCCTCTAAAAGCAGTTTATTGAAAAAAATCCGATTTAAATCAAAAAAATCCGATTTTTTTTTTTTTTTTTTTTTTTTTGATTTTTTTAAAAAAATCATTGATTTTTATCCACCCTGACTCCTATCAATCTGGAGGCTGCTTAGCTTGTCATCTCAACAATGGTCAGACCATTTGCTTTGCTTTATATGGACAGGAGCTGATAAAGGTAACTTAGGCTTTGTCATTGGCACATTGGCTGTCAGATTCCATATAAAGGGTCTGTCATGTGCTATGTATACGATGTAATATGTATTATTTTGCATCACAATCAGATTATTTAAGAGGTATTTTAGAATTTCTCTTAGATTCTTATGTTTGTTGTGTTCACTGTTTTTTTTCCAGGAGAATGTCTGATGGACTCTTTTTGAAGAAGTGCAGAGAAGTTGCTGAAAACTACAAAGATATTAAATTTAATGAAATGTACTTGGATACAGTGTGTCTCAACGTGAGTTCTTAAATTAAAGCCCAGTAGCATTGCTATTCAAGGATGCTGATTTCTGGACTGCAACCACATGTGTAATGGTTCCCATGATTTTATTTTTTGTCTGCAGATGGTCCAGGATCCTACACAGTTTGATGTTCTTGTAATGCCAAACTTGTATGGAGACATTTTAAGGTTTGTCCTGCATATATTATGTCTTCTAAATGTGACCCAGTTATATTGGATTTCCTCTGATTATCATTATCTCGGCTGTTTTAAATCATTATAAGGTTCAGCAATTCTTATTTTTTTCTTTCTTTCTTTTTTTTTTTTTTTAATCAGCACCTCAGTCACAAAACCTACCTTTATATACCGAGATCAGATTTAGGCCACGTTCACACGTTCATTATTTTACCTCCAGTATATGTAAACCAAAATTAGGAGTGGGTGATAAATACAGAAGTGGTGACGTGTTTCTATTATACTTTTCCTCTGACTGTTCCTCTCCTAATTTTAGATTAGAAATACTGATATAAAATACTGACCAAACACTGAATGTGTGAACGTGGCCTTAAGGTACTGTCACACTAAGCGAGATCGCTACTGCGTCACCGATTTTATGACGCAGTAGCGATCTCGTTAGCGACTTAGCTGTGTGTGACATGTAGCAGCGATGTGGCCCCTGCTGAGATGACGCTGATCGCTTATGAACGTTCTGAGCCGTTTTTTGGTCGTGGGTGTCCCGCTGGTGAGCCTGAATCGCTGAGTGTGACACCCTTTATGAACGACTTCACCAGCGTCGCAGGTGGGACTAGGTTTTCCCAACAACCGCAGAGGTCGTTATACAGATTGCTGATGAGTTGTGTTTGGAAGCTACTAGCGATCTCGCCAGGTCGTGTCGTCGTGATCACTAGTGCGATCGCTAAGTGTGACAGTGCCTTTAAAGAGATTCTCCACTGTTTTGTGGGAGGTCATTAATGGGCCCAGATTTGTGTAAAAAAAATAGAAAAAAAAAATACTTATTTCCCCTTCCTCCATTCTTCTGCCTGTGTTTCCTGACTATCTCCTGGCAGAGGGCTTCAGTTGTTGCTGGAAAAAAAGTTTCCTGGCCTTTTCTCCCAGCTAAGACCAAATATGACATCTGCAGCTAATTGAGGGCTTTTGATTAGCTGCAGCTCTTGCATGATGCCCTAAGCAAGGAGACTAACGGAGGTCACAGGCAACAGTGCTGAGGAACAGTCAGCATCCGGTAAGTCTTTATTAATATTAATTATTGTTTATTAATATTTAATACTTTCATACCACACTAGACAACTTTTTTAGGTTGTACATGTATAATTTTTTTCCTGGTAATGAAAAATTACAGTTGAGGTAAAAATAGTGTTTTTGATGCATCCTTCCTGCTCTATATAAACTATTAGTATTGGAAAACCCCATTAATGCTGCAGCCATGATCTGTCTTCGCATGGAATGGGGCTGAAGTCTATATATTTTTATTTACTTTACTCACTTATATAGCGCCATTAATCCCACTGCGCTTTACAGACATTATCATTACTGCCGCCATTGGGGCTCACAATCTAGAATCCCCATCAGTATGTCTTTGGAGTGTGGGAGGAAACCCACGCAAACATGGGGAGAACATACTCCTTTGCAGATGTTGTCCTTGGTGGGATTTGAACCCAGGACCCTAGCGCTGCAAGGCTACAGTGTTAACCACTGAGCCACCATGCTGTGGTGTTTTTTGTTTTTTTTCCTCTCTACTATTTAATGGTAGCATATTTTTGACCTGATCACCTACCAGACAATGCTAATGGTCTAAAATCTCCCATCAAATCTCAGTTTACTTATGAACCATGTGGCTAGCAGCTCATCTTACATGTCTCTCCTTTATGTGTATTGTATACAAAGGGCTGTTAAACTTCTCAATTGTTGAATTCTCCTGTTTTCCCCGCTGTTCTCATCCGCATCACATCACCCATGGACTGTGAGTCACTTTTTCAATGCATTCCCTTGAATGCTTAGAAAAAGTGACTTTCCATCCACACAAGACGCAACGATCTGGCTAGTCTCAGTTCAGGTTACGTGTTACAGGTGCAAATGCACTAATAATGGGGGGAAAGTTTACTGCTTGCATTTATGCACAATATGTATATTTCAAAGTGACTAAAAGTAAAAAAAAAATCTAAAGATATTTACTTGCACGAGTGTACTTATTTATTTTTTCCCTACATAGTGATCTGTGTGCTGGACTGATCGGTGGTCTTGGAGTTACACCAAGTGGAAACATTGGTGCTAATGGCATTGCAATCTTTGAGTCGGTAAATAAACATTTAATATTAATCCAGATGTAATAATTTTCCAATATCCATACAGGATCATTGCATAATAATGAGCACAATATGGTAATAGAAGTTTTATTGTACTCTATGTACCTCTGAGCTGAAAACTCTTTTATGTCATGGTATTATGTTGAATCTCTCCCTAAGGCCTAATTCACACATCCGTTTTTCACGTACGAGTGCTGTCCGTGTTTTTCTATACCTCTATGATGGATAACATGTCCGTGATTTTTTTTTTTTTGCGGATTGAGTGGTCTATGCAAAATCATGGAGACTGTCTAGTGTCGGATCAAACTCTGCAATGTATGTATATAAGTCCATGAAAAATAATCGGACAGCACTCAGAAGGCATCTGCGTCCCGTAAATTTTTCACTTACTAACAGGAGAAAGTGAATAAACTTTCTCCTTCGCCTCATTGGGGGACACACAGACCGTGGGTATATGCTGCTGCCACTAGGAGGACACTAAGCAAATCATTAAGCACAAAAGATTAGCTCCTCCTCCTGCAGTATATACCTCCTGTTGGCTCACTCATGAACCAGTTCTTGCTTAGTGTCTGTAGGAGGCACTAGGGTCTGCCTTCAGACCCCATTTTCTTTACATTTTTTATTTTTCTTACTTCACGCACGGATGGGCGACGGGACTTGTACGAAAAGTCACGATCTCCCAAAAACCAACAACAGGCGGCATCGTGCGAGTGTCGCCTCCACGAATCCCTCCTGCCACGCTACCATGGGGCGACAGTTCCTTACAAACAGGCCGCTCTCCCCATGAGATATCCCACGATGTGGTTGATGGACTTACGTGGCACCAGGTGTGAATATCCCGCTCATCTCTCCTGAAGCGGTGGCGGTCTGGTCGCATGAGAGTTCCCCTCTCCACCCCCCTAATGAAAGGGATGGTGGATTGAGAAGGTATGGCCATAATTGCTGTGATCCTCCGGTCTCCATCTTCGCCCCGCAGTGAGTATATCAGGAGGGCGATGTTTTTCATGGCGCAGCAACCGCTTTGGCGTGATATCGCGGCCGCAGCAGCATTGCGCCGCCGTGTTTTTGGTGCCGCGCCACTAGCGCCATAATTGCACCGCGCCGCTAGCGCTAGATTCGCGCCGCGGCCACGGCCTTAAATTTACTCCCCGGCTTCGGTTCCGGGTAGGCCGCAAAAAATTTAGGCCCCGGCTTCGGGCCGGTGTAGGCCGCATTTTTTAAATTTAGTCCCCGGCTTCAGGCCGGGATAGGCCTCAGGGGAAGGGGCGGGGCGAAGGGCTCCACCCATCTCTAACGCTATTGGCCAGCGTTAGATCATGTGGTCTCTCTCCGGATCCTTCCCCCTCTCCTCCCACTTCCTCTGACGCTCCTCGTGTATCACGAGAAGCGCTTCTATAAGATCTCGGGCGCCATCTTTTTTGTGGAGCAGCGCTGGCAGTCGTCAGTATCCTCCTGGCTTGGGCACACGGGACCTGGTGAGTGTTTGCTGTTACCGGGTCGGCACAGCGATTAACCCCTTCTGCTGCAGCAGGCTCTTAAAATTGCATTGATATGTCACAATTAAAGGAGACAAAGAAGGCTAACAAGGGCTATACGGTGGTATACACTGCCTGCATTACATGCAACGCTTCATTACCTTCAATGTGGGGGTCTCAATTATGTGCATCATGTGCCCAAGAGCCCAGTGTTCCTCCTGCTCAGGAGCCCCCTACAACGGTTCAGGAGTCTTTGCCTATTCCTGATCCTATACAGCCTGGTCCTTCAGGGTGGCCAGATTTTCTGGCACACTCCATGGATTCTCTGGCTAGGGCTTTGGATTCCTTCCGCGGTTCCTCTTCTACCCAGGGCGTCCCTTTTCCAGAAAGGGAGCCGTTAGCATTCAGAGAGAATTTACCTGACAGGGGCCGACCTTCTAGGCCCGCAAGGCGGTCGTCCAGAAAACGCCGCCATCATATATCTCCCAATCCATCTAGCGGTTCAGCATCGGCGAGCTCACGTTCTCGCTCCCTCTCTCCCAGATATCATAAGGATCATGATTCTGAATACGAGTCGGACATTGGTGACGACCCCAACTCGCCAGAATTTCAGGAATCGTTAGATTCTCTTATTGAGGCAGTTAATAAGATCCTCAAATTAGAGGAGGAATCAGGGTCTCAACCAAGCCATCCTATCTCTTTCAAAAGAGTTAACCGTGTTCACAAGGTGTTTAGTAACCACCCTGAATTCACGGAGATTGTTCAGGGACATAGGGAGCGTCCAGATAGACGTTTTTCAGGGCTGAAGTCTCTGAAGGCTCGTTATCCATTTTCAACAACTGCAGTGAAGGAGTGGTCTGAATCTCCAGTAGTAGATCCTCCAGTTTCTCGCTTAGCTTCAAGGACCCTGCTCTCTGTATCAGTTGGGTCATCCATTAGGAACCAGCCTGATAAACAGATTGACAGCCTTGCTAAATCTGTCTTTGAGGCGGCTGGAGCTTCTCTTTTGCCTTCTTTTGCGCCACTTGGGTAGCTAGGGCCATGGTCGCCTGGATTGAGAACTTGGTTAAAACATCTAGCGATATCTCTCTTTCACCCGAGGCACGTAATCTGGCTTACCAGATTACTCGGGCAGGTGATTACATGGTTCAGGCGTCCCTAGATGCAGCCAATTGCGCTGCTAGCACAGCCGCCAATGCTATCGCCATTCGGAGGTCCCTATGGCTTCGTGAGTGGAGTGCAGACGCTGCTTCAAAGAGAACTTTAACTTCATTGCCCTATCTGTCAGGACGTCTCTTTGGAGACCGTCTTGATCAGATTATTTCTGACGCCACTGGTGGCAAGAGCAAATTTCTTCCGCAGCGCAGAAGTAATCGATCTTTTCGGTATCAATACCAGGGTCGTTCCCGGCCTTTTCGTGGCTCCTTTAATTGGTCCGCCACTTCGACCGCGACTCGAGCACCCCGTTCATCTCACAGTGACAGGGGCTCGCAACCATCATTGAAGTCCTCTCAACCCTGGAAAAGCAGATTCTCTCAGACAGAGAATAGGAATTCCTCTGTTCGAAAGCAGTCCTCCCAATGACTCCTGGCAGGGGACGAGGGACTTAGGCAGGGTAGGCGCCTGCCTTCGCTTGTTTTAAGAGGTAGGGGTCCTCGATCTTGTACACTCCAGCCACAGGATCGAATATTTATTCCTCCCCCCATCATATCTCTTTCAGTCACGTCCCCCCAGGTCCAAGGATCTCGTAATGCCTTTGCTTCTCATTCCTTCTCAGAGGATTCCTTTTCTGGGAAGGATTCTGGATACCTTCCGAAGGTTGGTAGTTCTCCCTCTAGAGAAGATCGCTTCTCTGAGACGGGGAATTCTTCTGTTGTTTCTAGGCCATTTGCATTTTCTATGGAGTGCAATGCAGATCCTGAGAAAAATGGTACCATCCATCGGGGTAGTACCATTTGCCCAGTTTCACCTTCATTTTCTCCAGTTGGAACTAATTTTGTTTTGGGACAGGAGTCCTGCATCTTTAAATCTCCTCGGATGGGGAGCAGCGTTCCTCCATTGCATGGCTCAAAGTCGAGGGTCTCCTCCAGAGACTTTTCTTCTAGTCAACATCCTGGAATTCAGAGCTATCAAGTTAGCTCTAGAACAGTTCATTTGCCAATATTAGGACATACAGGATGTGAATCTCATGGCATGCAGATTGAATGCCAGGGTTCAGATTTTCATAAGTCAATTCCGCAATCCATTAGCCATCGGCTTGGATGCATTAGTTCTCCCTTGAAATCAATCTCGCCTTCCATACATCTCCCCACTCCTTCCGTTAATCCCCAGGGTGATTCGGAGGATCAAGGCGGAGGGTGTTCCTCTCATTCTGGTCGCTCCGGACTAGTCTTGCCACCCGTGGTAGGCAGAACTAGTACGGCTAGTCGCAGACGTTCCCGGAAATTACCCGATCATCCGGATCTTCTGTCACAGGGTCCAATTTACCATCACAATTCGAGGGTTCTGAATTTGACGGTAGGGCCGTTGAAGCCTGGATCCTAGGTCAGGCTGGTTTCTCTCACAAGGTTGTTTCAACAATGGTTAATGCCAGAAAACCGGCTTCCGCCCGCATTTATCATCGGGTCTGGAAGACATTTTTTTCCCTGGTGTAAGGATAAAGGTCGTTCCCCTTTGGTTTTTTCTATCCCGGTCATTCTAGAGTTTCTTCAAACAGGAATGGACTCAGGGTTAGCTCTTTCTTCCCTCAAGGGACAGATTTCTGTTTTGTCCGTCCTTTTTCAACAGCGGATCGCAGTTAAGCCTCAGGTCAGGACTTTTATCCAGGGAGTATCACATATTGTTCCTCCTTACAAGAGGCCTTTAGAGCCTTGGGATCTTAATTTGGTCCTCAGTGCTTTACAGGAATCACCTTTCGAACCTTTGTCAGAGGTGTCCTTATCGCTTCTCTCCTGGAAGGTTGTCTTCTTAGAGGCGATTACCTCTATCAGACGGGTATCGGAGTTGGCAGCCTTATCTTGTAAATCTCCTTTCCTTATTTTTCACCAGGACAAGGTAGTTCTTAGAACTTCTCCTTCTTTCACGCCTAAAGTCGTTTCAGATTTTCATATCAACGAGGAGATAGTTTTGCCTTCGTTCTGTCCAGCACCGATTCATCGTACTGAGAAAGCTCTTCACACCTTGGATTTGGTAAGAGCTCTCCGAAGGTATATTTCAAGAACTGCACCTTTCTCGGAGAAAAGGATTTCTCCTTCGTCTCATTGGGGGACACAGGACTGTGGACTGTGGGTGTATGCTACTGCCGCTAGGAGGCTGACACTAAGTAAACATAAAAAAAAGGTTAGCTCCTCCTCCGCCGTATACACCTCAGCACTGGCCGCAGGCAAACCCAGTTCATGCTTAGTGTCTGATGGAGGCACACGTCTGGTTTCTTCCAGACCATTTTTTTTTTTTTTTTTTCTACTTTCCCACGAAGATTTGACAGGGGCGACGGACCCTTTTGAAGGGGTCCGATCTCCCCAAACCATCAACGGGCGAGCACGTGGAGTAAAGCCTCCACGTATCCTCTCCCGCGACGTGGGACACGAATGCCGGACTCAGCCCTGACCACCCTAAGGTATTGAAACCCTAGGCTGTACAGAGGCAGAAGATAGTCCGTGCGGCCCCCACTGCACCACCAAGGCAAGACCGCGGTGCTGCAAGAAGGCGGATGGTCCCTCTCCTCACCCCCTGAAGGGGTGATGGAGTTAGGGTGCCTGCACCATCCTCACCCCTTTTTTTCTGTGAAGCCCCTCTCTAACACTGCGGCTGAGAGACGCTGGGACCTTTTTGGGAGAAAAAAGCCTACGTATGCTCCAGTGGATCACGGCCGGGAACCCACCTTTAATCCAGGATCGTCGGTCGTGGAAGAGTTGGAGCAAAGGGAGAAGCGGTCCTGTGTTTCAGGAGCAGCGCGTCCAAAGCAAAAGCGGGCAAGTCCATGGCTGAGCTCCCCATACCCCTCCCCCCGTATCCGGCGGCCCGATCTCCGACACAGGGGCGGCGGCCGCCAAAAATTTACCTCCCGGCTTCATGCCGGCGCTAGGCCGCGGGCGGAAATCTAGCCCCCGGCTTTTGCCGAGGGTCAGGCAACGCGAGGGGTAATTCGGCGGTTAGAGGATGGGCGCGTTCTCGTGCTCCTCCCCCCAGCAGCGGCACTTCCGGCGGGCCCGCCCCCCTGATCCCGAGCGGCCGCCGCCGAAAATTTAGGCCGCGGCTTCGGCCAGCGCTAGGTCGCGGCCTGAAATTTAGCCCCCAGCTTCGGCCGGAGACTAGGCCGCGGCTGGAAATCGGGTCCCCGGCTTCTGCCGGCGCTAGGCCGCACCCCGCGACCCCTCCCCCTAGGGCTCGGCTATTTAGGAACGCCTCCCTGAAAGGGGAGCGCGTTTTTTGGAAGTCTGGAGCTTCCGTCTTCCTTTTTACGCCACACGGTCCAGCAAGTGAGGTGAAAAATCATTAAAGGACGTTCGGGGAACAGGACTGGGGTAAGTGCTACTACCTCCAGCCTGGTTGCTCCGTTTTTTTCTGCGCTCCGCACCGCTACTACCCGCACCGCCACATCCAAATTATTCTGACAGGAGGAAATCTGTGACAGATCCAGTATGTCCAGAAGGGCTAAGACCCACACGGTGTTTTATACTGCATGCATTGCCTGTAGATCCCCTTTTCCGCACGCCCAGACTAATCGGGTCTGCGAAGCCTGTGACTCCGAACGGGCTCAGGAGTCCTTACCTATAACCGAGCCTAGTGCGTCAGGTCCTCCTGAATGGGCCTTGTCTCTTTCTCAATCTGTGGCGTCATTAACCAGAGCAATCGAGTCCCTTCAAGCTCCCGATAGGAGCAGGGACAGTGGTTCACCCGGCTTCACTACGCCTCAGGAACCTCCGGCCTGCAGGGGCCGCGCTCTTACCAGGCAGACGCATGGGAAGCGAACCCATACTGCGTCGCCTATGCCGTCCGGGGCCTCGGCATCCTTTAGCTCAGTTTCTCGCTCTCCCTCTCCTTTGGGGGCAAGTGATCAGTATTCAGATTCTGATTCTGAAGGGTCCCTCAATCTAGAGGCACCATATTGTCAGGAGACAATTGACAGTCTGATTGAAGCTGTTAATCAATCCCTGGGATAGAAGATGAATCCACCTTGGCCTCCGGTCATAAGGTGTCTTTCAAACGAGCCAGACAAACTCATAAGGTTTTTGGTGCTCATCCTGAGTTTGAGGAGCTGGTGCAGCGCCACCGAGAAAAACCGGACAAGCGCTTTGCAGGACAAAAGGCCCTTAATACCAGATATCCTTTTGCTCCCGAACTTCTGAAAGTGTGGGCAGAATCTCCTACAGTCGATCCTCCTGTATCGCGTTTAGCGTCTAAAACGCTTCTCTCCCTTCCTAACGGTTCCTCGATCAAGGATCCAACGGATCGTCTGGTTGAAAGTTTGACCCGCTCAGTGTTTGAGGCATCAGGCTCTGCACTCTCTCCTTCTTTTGCAGCGACTTGGGTTGCTAAGGCCATGATATCTTGGTCGGAGTCTCTAAATAGAGCCCTTCACGGTATAGAGGTGCCTTCTGAGGTAACGGAAATCTCCAATCAGATAGCTCTTGCAGGAGATTTTTTAATTAACGCTTCTATGGATGCGGCAAATTGCGCGGCATTAGCTGCAGCTAATGCGATTGCTATCAGGAGAGCTTTGTGGTTGAGAACTTGGCGAGCGGATTCAACCTCAAAGAAATCACTTACGTCCTTACCCTATCAGAGCGGCCGATTATTTGGCGAGAAGTTGGATCAGCTCATATCTGATGCGACGGGAGGAAAGAGCAGCTTCCTTCCTCAGCAGAGGATTAGACAGCCTTTTCGCCGACAGCTTCAGCCTCGCTTTAGGGCCTTTCGTAACCCAGGTTGGGCCGCGCCAGCCACCTCCAGCGGCTCAGGTCGACCTAATCAGGCCAGAGATCGTCAGGTCTCCTACAAGACCAACCCTTTGGGAAGAATGCGATCTCAACAGCCAAGATCTAGAGGGTCAAAATCCCAAAGATATTCGGATAAATGACTGGAGGCAGAATCCGGTCAATTTATCCAGAGTAGGCGGCCGCTTACTCTGGTTTCGCCTCACTTGGCTATCAATTACTCACGACAGGTGGGTCAGGGAGTTAGTTTCCTCGGGGTACAAAATAGAATTCATCAGTCGTCCGTCAAATCGATTTTTTCCTCGCGTCTTCCCAAAAAAGAATCCCGTGTTCACGCCTTATTCAAGGCGGTCGAATCTCTTCGGCGCAGCGGGGTCATTGTTCCTGTTCCAGAGGTCGAAAGGGGTCAGGGGTTTTACTCCAATCTGTTCATAGTGCCCAAGAAGGACGGCTCTGTCAGACCCATTTTGGACCTAAAACGACTAAATCAATTTGTCAGAATTCGACGGTTTCGAATGGAGTCTCTCCGATCGGTTATTGCAGCCATGGAAAAGGGGGAATTTCTAGCATCAATAGACATTCAGGATGCCTATCTCCACATCCCCATATTTCCTCCTCATCAGAGGTTTCTTCGGTTTGCCATCGGCAACCTTCACTTCCAGTTCACAGCCTTGCCGTTCGGACTAGCCACAGCCCCCAGGGTGTTCACAAAGGTTATGGCTGCCGTTGTGTCCATTCTGCACTCCCGGGGGATAGTCATTTTGCCATACTTGGACGATCTCCTCATCAAGGGTCCGTCCTATCAGGCTTGCGAGAAGAGTGTCAGCATTACGCTAGACACCCTTGCTCGCCTGGGGTGGCTGGTGAATCTAAAGAAATCGTCTCCCGTGCCATCTCAAAGGATCACCTTTTTAGGAATGATTTTCAACACTGCTCAAGGGTTGATAACTCTTCCTCAGGAGAAGGCTCTAGTTCTCCGTCAGGAGGTACGGATCCTTCGCCAACCAATACCTCACACCATCCGGTTTTGTATGAGGGTCCTAGGAAGGATGGTGGCAGCGATCGAAGCCATTCCATTTGCCCAGTTCCATCTCCGCTCCCTTCAGCATGCTCTCTTGGCAGTATGGAACGGGAGCCCTTACTAGCTCAATTTTCAGTGCCGTCTGTCCCGGCAGGTCAGACAGACGCTTTCGTGGTGGACAAAGGACATCACTCTTCGCCAGGGGCGATATTTTCCTCCAGTCCATTGGCTGATAGTCACAACGGACGCCAGCCTTCTCGGATGGGGAGCAGTGTTTCGTCACTATACAGCTCAGGGGACTTGGTGTCGGCAGGAAGCGACCCTCCCAATCAATATTTTGGAGATCCGAGCTGTTCGGCTGGCTCTGAGGCGTTTTCACCATCATTTGGCGGGCCGCCCTGTCCGAATACAATCGGACAATGCCACAGCGGTGGCATACATAAATCATCAGGGGGGTACCCGCAGCAGGGCAGCCATGCGCGAGGTAGGACACATTCTATCCTGGGCAGAAAGAAATCACTCTGTGATATCAGCGGTCCACATTCCAGGCGAGGAGAACTGGGCAGCGGATTTTCTCAGCCGTCAGGGGATAGCATCAGGGGAATGGTCGCTACATCCCGAGGTATTCCAGCAGATATGCCTACGTTGGGGAACCCCAGATGTGGACCTGATGGCCTCCAGGGTAAACGCCAAGGTGCCCAACTTTGTCTCCCGGTACCGAGATCCGCAGGCAATTGCAGTGGATGCCCTGGTTCTACCATGGAATCAGTTTCATCTTCTATACTTGTTTCCACCAATGGCTCTGCTCCCAAGGGTGATCAGGAAGATCAGGTTAGAGGGGGTACCTGCGATATTGATCGCTCCGGATTGGCCGCGTCGCTCATGGTACGCAGAGCTGGTAAAGCTGCTCAGCGACGCACCCTGGCGTCTGCCAGAACGCGTGGATCTTCTCTCCCAGGGCCCAGTTTACCACCAGAACTTAGCGGTCCTGTGTTTGACGGCCTGGCCGTTGAATCTTGGATTCTGACTAGGGCTGGATTCTCCAAAAAGGTCGCCGCCACAATGGCTAGCGCCCGAAAACCCACCTCGGCTCGTATCTACCATGGTACTTGGAAGGTCTTTTTTACATGGTGCAGGGAACATGGTTTTTCCCCACTTCACTTTTCAATTCCCAACATTCTGTCTTTTCTCCAAGCAGGCTTAGATTCAGGCTTAGCACCAAGTACTCTTAGGCGTCAAATTTCGGCCTTGTCGGTTCTTTTTCAGCGAAGGATCGCATCTAATTTACAGGTCAAGACCTTTATTCAGGGGGTTGTCCATATAGTGCCCCCCTACAAGGCTCCCTTAGATGTTTGGGATCTCAATCTTGTTCTGGGAGTTCTGCAAGAATCTCCTTTTGAGCCTCTTCAGGAGGTTTCCCTGACATACCTTTCCTGGAAGGTGGTGTTTTTAGTGGCCATAACATCCATAAGGCGGGTTTCGGAGCTGGCAGCACTATCCTGCCGAGCTCCGTACTTACTTTTTCACCGTGATAAGGTAGTGCTTAGGCCAGCACCTCCTTTTTTGCCTAAAGTCGTGTCCTCATTTCACATCAATGAGGACATTGTTTTGCCCTCATTTTGCCCAGCTCCGACGCACCGGGTAGAAAAAGCTCTCCATACGCTGGATCTGGTGAGAGCACTCAGGAGATATGTATCTCGGACGGCATCCTTTAGGCAGACGGACACGCTGTTTATCCTCCCTGAGGGTCGCAGGAAGGGACTCGCTGCTTCTAGGTCAACTTTAGCCAGATGGATACGGGTAACCATTCAAGAGGCCTACCGCATCAGAGGTGCGGTGGTTCCCGCAGGAATCAGGGCTCACTCCACCAGAGCAGTGGGTGCTTCCTGGGCTCTTCGGCATCAGGCTTCGGCGGAACAGGTTTGTAAGGCGGCAACCTGGTCCAGTTTGCATACTTTTTCAAAACATTATAATGTCCATACTCAGGCGTCAGCGGATGCTAGCCTGGGTAGAAGGATTCTTCAGGGCGCGGTAGCGCACCTATGAGCAATGCCTATGTATAATTGCACTGTGGAGTCAGTTTCCCACCCAAGTGGACTGCTTTGGGACGTCCCACAGTCCTGTGTCCCCCAATGAGACGAAGGAGAAATACGGATTTTTGTGTTACTCACCGTAAAATCCTTTTCTCCGAGACGCTCATTGGGGGACACAGCACCCTCCCTTATAGCCGGATGGCTTTGTTTTCTAAGCTAATTTTGTTTGCTTGGGTCTATATCAGTAGATTTACTTCTGGATATATTGTACCTGTATTAACACTGATTTTTGTTTTAGCCTCCTACTGCTTTTTGCACTAAACTGGGTTTGCCTGCGGCCAGTGCTGAGGTGTATACGGCGGAGGAGGAGCTAACCTTTTTTTATGTTTACTTAGTGTCAGCCTCCTAGCGGCAGTAGCATACACCCACAGTCCACAGTCCTGTGTCCCCCAATGAGCGTCTCGGAGAAAAGGATTTTACGGTGAGTAACACAAAAATCCGTATTTTACGGTGAGTACACAAAAAATCTCCTTTTTTTTTAAATTTTTTTATACTTATTAGTGAAAAACTGATGAAACGCGGTCTGTTTTTCGTGTATGTGAAAAAACTGATATCTGAATGAGGCCTTAGTGTGAATGGAGAAAAGGGTCACTTTAACAAGGAAAGTGCAAAGGTCAATATTTTTGGCAGATTCAAAAAGAATAGAGATATAAATTTCTATTTCTCCATCGTCTCATTGGGAGACACAAACCGTGGGTGTTATGCTGCTGCCACTAGGAGGACACTAAGCAAATGCACAAAGAAGATTGGCTCCTCCTCCGCAGTATACACCCTCTGCAGGCTCCAGCCTGAACCAGTTCTTGCTTAGTGTCTGTAGGAGACCCCAATTTTTTATTGTAAAAGTTTTATTTTTCAAGTTTTATTGTTTTTCTTTCTTCCACGAATGGAAGGGCGACGGGTCTTGTAGGAAAAGTCCCGATCTCCCAAAAACATCAACAGGCGGGAACGCGAAGTGTCGCCTCCACGTACCCGCTCCTGCTACGCTACCATCGGGCGACGGTTCCCTTGAATGGGCCCGCTCTCCCCATGCTGATGACCCCTCAAGGTGGGCGACGTGAAAATCCCGAGTACCCCTCACCACTGCTAGTGAAAGTGGCTGTTGTTTTTGGTGGCAGCCAAAACCCTCTCCACCTCCCTATCAAAGGGATGGTGGATTGAGGACGTACGGCCGCGTCAGCCGTAGTTCCTGCGAGCGAGGCTCCTCAGCAACATGGGGCTCCCCTGCCCCCCGCAGTGAGTACCCCTCTACCATGAGGACGCAATGGAAGCCCGAGTAATGCACTCACGAGTGGCCCGTGTGTAGCGCAGTCTGAGAGACCACTGTGTCCTTGCAGTCGGATCCAGGACACGGGGGGGGCATCCGTCGCGCCTGCAGCGCCGCGCGCCCGCGCCTCCATCGCAAAAATTTAGCCCCCGGCTTCTATCCGGGGTAGGCCTTGAGCTTACAGTCCGGCAGCCCCGCCCCCGGTTTTTGGCGCTTCTCGCTGTGTGCGAGAAGCGCTCTAGCTTACTCCCTCCCCCTTCCCTCCCTCCCTGGCAGATTCGCCCAGCTATCGCGGCCTCCTAGGCCGGGGATTACCACAAAGCCGGTTCTGCGTCCCTACTGGCAGTGCCGCCGCAGCCCCCTCCCGGCCGGGCCTCCAGCATCGCCTTCCGCTTCGGGCCCTCTCTGCCCTGTCTTTTTTCTGCGGTTACCGTTATTGCGGCTGTTACTGCAGCGCCGCGGCCGCTCCATCGCACTGGCGTGCAGCGCTACTGCGGCCTCAGCTATCACCGCTGCGGCCGATCCATCTCCGCTGTTGCAGCTGTTACCGCAGCGCCGCGGCCGCTCCATCGCACTGGCGTGCAGCGCTATCACCGCCGCGGCCGATCCATCACCGCTATTGCGGCTGTTACTGCAGCACCGCGACTGCTCCATCGCACTGGCGTGCAGCGCTACTGCGGCCTCAGCTATCACCGCCGCGGCCGATCCATCACCGCCTTTGCGGCTGTTACTGCAGTGCCGCGGCCGCTCCATCGCACTGGTGTGCAGCGCTACTGCGGCCTCCGCTATCACCGCCGCAGCCAACCCATTACCGCTATTGCGGCTGTTACCGCAGCGCCACGGTCGCTTCATCGCACTGGAAGCTTTTTTAGCACGGTAGGCAATGCTGGGTTACGCTACATATAGACCTAAATGGTCTCTACGCTGTACGCCAAAGTTCCGGCATTTCTACATCTGTTTCTGTGACCCGATCTTTTCTCGGGTCAGGTGTCATGGTGTTTCCGTGGCATCATTTTCGTTTCCTGCTAAGTCTCCTTACCTTGCGGTTACCAAACCGACCAGACTTCAGACTTTCTTTTTCAAGAATCCATTTACCACCAGGACTCGAGTGTGGTATGTGATTACAGTGCATTTAGATCCCTACCTCTGCGGTTGCCAAACTGTTCAGTTCGTCTTTGTACAGAGCCCATTTCCCGCCAGATCTTGAGAAGACTGGGCTTAATGACCTGGGCAGGGACTGCCACATGTAGCGTTCACCGCTATTGTCAATGTCCAGGAACTTAAGGGTATGCCACACTAAACGAGATCGCTAATGAGATCGCTAACGAGATCGCTAAAACGTCACTATTTAGCGATCTCGTTAGCGACCTCATTGTGTGTGGCATGTAGCAACGATGTGGCCCCTGCTGTGATGTCGCTGATCGTTCACTAGCGTTCTGGACCGCTTTTTAATCGTTGGCGTCCCGCTGGTGAGCCTATATCGCTGTGTGTGGCACCTTTTGCGAACGACGAGCGACCTCGTTTGTGACGCATATGACAGCGGCGCAGGCGGGACTAGGGTTTTTAGCGTCACGGAGTGGATCGCAATATCTGTAAGTTCTCTTTTGCGTCACAGAGAGGATCGCAGAAGTTGCAAAGCAGGCTAGCAGGACGCAGAGAGCAGGAGCGATGCTGGAAATTCCTATGAATCAGAAGCGCTCAGTACATGCTAATGGCATCCTAACGACCGCCAAAGTCGTTAAAGAGATCGCTGACCACTGATGTGTCGTTTGAGATCTCCTGTTTGGCAGCTACTAGCGACCTAAAAGAGATCACACCAACGATCTCGTTAGCTTGCGTCGTTATCGTGATCGCTAACGAGATCGCTAAGTGTGGCAGTACCTTTACTCTCATGGTATTTATCACGTTGGTTGGCCACTTGTTTGCTGTTTCGTCCATATTGGATTTCTTCCAAGAAGTTTCCATTCAATCCTGGCTCTGTCTTCTCTCAATATTATCCACCCTGTTTTCATCTGATTTCAGGGGTTTTGCAAGGGACTTATTTAAAGCTCCCTTAAGATGTCTCAATGTCCAGGAACTTACTCTCAGGGTTTTTACCAAGTTTGTTTTTTCCACTTGTGTTTGCCATTTCGTCCATATTGGAGTCCCTCCAAGAGGATTCCTTTCAATCCTGGCTCTGTCTTCTCTCAATTTTATTCACCCTGTTTTCTTCTGATTTCAGAGGCTTTACAAGTGGACCTTTTAATATTCCTTTAGGATGTATCTATCACTCTTCCTTCTGGGAAAGTTCTTTCTTTCTTGTAAAGTTCTTTCTTTCTTGTGACGGTAACAAAAATCACGCGGATTTTTGAAATTACGTCGTTGTCTTACAATCCTCCATTCTTTTTCACAGGGCAAGGGGGTGTCAGGCCTTTCTCTGGCCTTCTTACCTAATGTTGTTCTTCCTTTCATCTGAATAGGAACATAGTCTTGCACTTGCTCTGTTCACCTACGGTTCATCGTACTGGAAAGCCTCTCCACACTTTGGTCTCAGACAGACCACTCAGGAGATATACTTCCGGTACAGCATTCTTTTCTCCAAATCAGATTCCCTCTCTATGTTCCCAGAGCATCTCGATAATGACCTACCTGCCTTTTTATTAAAAAAAAAAAAAAAAAAAAGCAGATAAATAAATATACAGTAGACAGATATATATCTGCTCGCTAATTTGAGACTCTTTCCGAGTCTGAGGTCTCCTGTCCCTGTGAACCTCACAGTATACTCCACTATGTCAGTGAAGGCACAGACGTTGATTCTGCAAGATTGCAGGGCTGCAACTTGGTCCACTTTTCTTGTGTTAGTTACGCATTATGGCATTCATTCGTAAGCCTTCTTTCCAGAGGTTGCCCTTGGCATATAGATTCTGCAATCGACAGCAGCACATCTGTAGACCAGATTATTCGTGGTGTATGTTAAGTATTCAGCTGTCGTGCTGTTTCCCACCCAGGGACTGCTTTAGGACGTCCCACGGTTTGTGTCTCCCAATGAGATGATGTAGAAAAGGAGATTTTTGTGTACTCACCGTAAAATCCTTTTCTCCGAGACACTCATTGGGAGACACAGCTCCCACCCCGTTGGTAATCTAACGGCTTATGTTTATCTCTTTCAGTCGATGTGGTGATCACTAATATTATGTGAATGATCGTACCTTAATATGATGTTGATCTTCTCCTACTGCTTTTGCACCGAACTGGTTCAGGCTGGAGCCTGCAGAGGGTGTATACTGCGGAGGAGGAGCCAATCTTCTTTGTGCATTTGCTTAGTGTCCTCCTAGTGGCAGCAGCATAACACCCACGGTTTGTGTCTCCCAATGAGTGTCTCGGAGAAAAGGATTTTACGGTGAGTACACAAAAATCTCCTTTTTATAGGTAATAAAAGTGGGGGAATTAAAGGAAGAGCAAACCTAAAATGTGTTATTAGTATGAAATATTTTATATTTTCTCTTCTGGCTGCTTCTTGTGTTCAGATATGTCTTGTAGTCTGAAAAATCCCGTACTTAAATGCCATAGTGCCCCAGATTAATTAACTAAAAGGCATACTCCTCCCCTGAACTGGTTCTGTTTCTCCCAGCTACAGCCTTCACTGTTCCGTCTGTGAAGGCTGTAGCCCATCAGCCACTGATAAACTGCAGCCTTCATGGGACATAACAATATCACGTGCCTGCTGGGGGCACAGAGCTGGAATTGCTGCAGTCTGGTTGATATTATATTTTATCTGGGACACCTAAATACTGGGCATTTAAGAAGGGGATGTCCAGGAGAGGACAAACTCTTTTAGGCTACGGTCAGACGGCCCTAGATTTTCTCTTCCGAGACAATTGGGCTGATTATGTTGTTGACATCATGATCAAACTCTGATCAGAGTTTGATCCACGTGTCAGCATAGTGTGAACCGATATTCTCGGATGAGAGAATCAGAGCACACTGTGAGGAGAAGATGGGAAAAAAATTGTCCATTGTGTGAGTTTGAGGAAATCAGACATCACTCAGATGTCATTCATGTGCAGTCCGTTGTTTTCCAAACACCCACAAACTTGAATGTGTTAGTGACATCTGATTTCAAAGTGAAATCGCAGTATGTTGTTTTTTTTTTTTGTTTTTTTTATTCACTGGTCCGAGTTCTATCCGATAAACAAATCGTATAGCACTTGCCCGATCTATATGGGGGTGTGAGTGAGTCCTTAACCCCTTTCTTCCATCTGACGAACTATTCCATCCATGTGCCCTGGGTCCTAATTCCCAAGGACGGAATAATACGTCATATGCGATCAGCCGGGGGGGGGGGAGCGCTGCTGATCGCGGCCAGGAGTCTGCTGATTATCACAGCTGACACCCGGTACTATGTGCCAAGAGCTCTCACGGACAGCTCCCGGCACATTAACCCCTGGCACACCGCGATCAAAGATGATCGCAGTGTGCCGGGAGCACAGGGAAGCATTGCGCAGTGAGGGGGCTCCCTGCGTGCTTCCCTGAGACCCACAGAACAGCTGTTCTGAGGGCTTCCTCCCTGCAGGACCCCGGATCCAAGATGGCCGCGGGGTCCTGCAGGGAGGCGGCTTCCTCAGTGCCTGCTGAGAGCAGGCGCTGAGAAAGCCTGCTGCAGTGCCTGTGAGATCGCTGGTCTGACAGAGTGCTGTGCACAGTGTCAGACCAGCGATCTGATATAATACAGTGATGTCCCACCCTGGGGCAAAGTAAAAAAGTTAAAAAAATAAAATAAAAATAAGTGTAAAAAAAAAAATTCCTAAATAAAGAAAAAATATTCCCCAATAAATTCATTTCTACATGTAATATAAAAAAAAAAAAGACAATAAAAGTACACATATTTGGTATCGCCACGTCCATAACGACACGCCCTATAAACCTGTCCCATTAGTTAACCCCTTTAGTGAACCCCTTAAAAAAAAAAAAAAAAAAGCAAGGCAAAAAAACAATAATTTATCATCATACCGCCATACAGCATCATCAGCGAAACAATAAAAAAGTTATAGCTCGCAGAATAAAGCAATGCAAAAATAATTATTTTTTTATATATAATCGTTTTTATTGTATAAAATCGCCAAAACATAAAAAAATGATATAAATGAGGCATCGCTGTAATCGTACTAACCCAAAGAATAAAACTGCTTTATCAATTTTACCACATGCGGAACGGTATAAACGCCCCCCCCCTCCAAGAGAAATTCATGAATTGCTGGTTTTTGTTCATTCTGCCTCCCAAAAATTGTAATAAAAAGCGATCAAAAAAATGTCAGTTGCCCAAAAATGGTACCAATAAAAACATCAACTTGTTCCGCAAAAAATAAGACCTCACATGACTCTGTGGGCCAAAATATGGAAAAATTATAGCTCTCAAAATGTGGTGATGCAAAAACTATTTTTTGCAATAAAATGCGTCTTTTAGCGTGTTACAACTGCCAAACATAAAAACCCGCTATAAATAGTAAATTAAACCCCCCTTTATCACCCCCTTAGTTAGGGAAAAATAATCAAATTAAAAAAATGTATTTATTTCCATTTTCCAATTAGGGTTAGAGTTTGGGTTGGGGCTAAAGTTAGGGTTGGGATTAGGGTTAGGGTGTGTTCGGGTTAGGTTTATGCTTAAGGGTTATGATTAGGGTTAGAATTAGGGTTAGGGGTGTGTTGGGGTTAGGGTTGGAGTTAGAATTGGGGCTTCCACTGTTCAGGCACATCAGGTACTCTCCAAACGTGACATGATCTCAATTCCAGCCAATTCGGCGTTGAAAAAGTCAAACTGTGCTCCTTCCCTTCTGAGCTCTGCCATTCGCCCAAACAGTAGTTTACCAGTTTACCCCCACATATCAGCGTACTCAAGAAAAATTGCACATTAACTCTTGGGGGCCAATTTCTTCTGTTACCCTTGGGAAAATAAAAAATTGGGGGCGAAAATATCATTTTTGTGGAAAAAAATTATTTTTAATTTTTATGACTCTTCGTTATAAACTTCTGTGAAGCACTTGGGGGTTCAAATTTCTCACCACACATCTAGATAAGTTCCTTTGGGGGTCTAGTTTCCAAAATGGGGTCACTTGTGTGGGGTTTCCACTGTTTAGGCACATCAGGGGCTCCCCAAACGCGACATGACACCCGCAGACTATTCCATCAGAGTCTGCAATGTGAAACGTCACTACTTCCCTTCCGAGCTCCGACGTGTGCCCATACAGTGGTTTTCTCCCACATATAGGGTATTGGCGTACTCAGGACAAATTGAACAACAACTTTTGGGGTCCAATTTCTCTTGTTGGGAAAATAAAAAACTTGGAACTAAAAGATCATGTTTGTGGAAAAAATATAATTTTTTTTTATTTTCACGCCCAGGCGTTATAAACTTCTGTGAAGCACTTGGGGAATCAAAGTGCTCACCACACATCTAGATAAGTTCCTTTGGGGGTCTAGTTTCCAAAATGGTGTCACTTGTTGGGGTTTCCACTGTTTAGGCATATCAGGGGCTCTCCAAATGCGACATGGCGTCCAATCTCAATTCCAGCCAATTTTGATTTGAAAAAGTCAAACGGCGCTCCTTCCCTTCCGAGCCCTGCTGTGCGCCCAGATAGTGGTTTCCCCCACATATGGGGTATCGGCGTACTCAGGAGAAATTGCACAACAACTTTTTCTGTCCATTTTCTCCTTTTACCCTTGTTAAAATAAAAAAATTGTTTGTAAAAGATCATTATTGTGACTAAAAAGTTAAAGGGAATCTGTCACCTCATTTTGGCTATATCAGATAAAGATATGCCTGAATAGTGCGTCCCATAAGTAACCTATCGGTATCTATCATATATCCTGACACCCCCGTTTTCATGCCCAAATAGCTTTGTAAAGTTCGGTTTTCTGTATGCTAATCTGGGCGGTCCGGTCCGGTGGGCGTGTTTTACCCCCCCCCCTCCCCCGCTCCTTGGCTTCTCTTGCGTAGGTCCGTCTGTGCATAGCACAAACGGCGTAGTGTTCCCGCGAATGCGCGTTTTAAAATCCGCCTGCGCTGTGTGCTTTGCCCAACAGTGGGTAAAGCATAAAATTATTACAGCGCATGCGCAACTATTTTCGGTCACTTTCCTTGCCCCGGAAATGACTGCTTGCCTTGGACGATTTCTGGGGCAAGGAAAGTGACCGAAAATAGTTGCGCATGCGCTGTAATGATTTTATGCTTTGCCCACTGTTGGGCAAAGCACACAGCGCAGGGCGCGGGGGATTTTTAAACGCGCAATCGCGGGAACACTACGCCCTACGCAAGAGAAGCCAAGGAGCGGGGGAGGAAGCAAAAAACTCCACCCTCCGGACCGGACCGCCCAGATTAGCATACAGAAAACTGAACTTTACAAAGGTATTTGGGCATGAAAACGGGGGTGTCAGGATATATGATAGATACCGATAGGTTACTTATGGGACGCACTATTCAGGCATATCTTTATCTGATATAGCCAAAATGGGGTGACAGATTCCCTTTAAATGTTCATTTTTCCATCTAAGTTGCTTCAGCTCCTGTGAAGCACCTGAAGAGTTAATAAACTTCTTGATTGTGGTTTTAAGTACTTTGAGGGGTGCAGTTTTTAGAATGGTGTCACTTTTGGGTATTTTCTGCCATAAAGACCCCTCAAGGTGAGTTCAAATGTGAGGTGGTCCCTAAAAAAATGGTTGTGTATAATTTGTTTTAAAAATGAGAAATCGCTGGTCAACTTTTAACCCTTATAACTTCGTAACAAAAAAAAAATTTTGTTTCAAAATTGTGCTGATGTAAAGTATACATGTGGGAAATGTTATTTAGTAACTATTTTGTGTGACATGTTCTCCGTTTTAAGGGAATAAAAATTAAAAGTTTGAAAATTGCAAAATGTTTCAAATTTTCGCCATATTTCCATTTTTTTCATAAATAACCGCAAGTTATATGGAAGAAATTTTACCACTATCATGAAGTACAATATGTCACGAGAAAACAATCTCAGAATCGCGATTGTGAAGATCCGTTGAAGCGTTCCAGAGTTATAGCCTCATAAAGAGACAGTGGTTAAAATTGTAAAAAGTGGCCCGGTCATTAACGTGCAAACCACTCTTGGGGTTTAAGGGGTTAATCAAAGAAAAGAATATCCCTTGTGTTTGAGTACAAAGGCAAACCAAGTTATTTTTTTTTTTATTGTGTTTTATAGGTCCATGGTACTGCCCCAGATATTGCAGGTAAGGACTTGGCCAACCCTACTGCCCTGCTGTTAAGTGCTGTCATGATGCTGCGACACATGAAGCTGCAGGACCATGCACGAAAAATAGAGAGCGCCTGCTTTGAAACCATAAAAGCAGGCAAGGTAAGAGACGATTCCATCTGGTATGAGTTTGAAGACACAGTGGTGTTTATTTAAATGCATTTATAACCTAAATTCTCAACCAAGGATATGTGTACCACAGCGGTTACATGTCATGTCTTTTTGTACTTTAAATCCATGGCTGCCGGACTAGAGCTCTGTGAACCCCCTACCTGCATTCCCAGCAGCTTTTTCTCACTTGTAGGCCAGCTGTAAATGTGCTGTGCCTATGAGTCTGAAAAGGCATTGGAATGTCGGCAGATAGTAAGACGTTTGCAGATCTATTGTCCGGGGCACTATGGTCTACCTATTTGATCGATGGACTAGGATCCCTCAAATTCTTCTGCTCAACTCTATGCACTTGGTTTACGACCTTAAAAAAAAGTCTTTGGAGCTTTTGCTGTTTTGTCTAGAAAGGCGTTTCCCTTGTTTACTAAATATTTTTCCACTTCAGTCGTAATTTTTTTTTTTCTTTTAATTTCTCACAGGCTCTAACTAAAGACTTAGGCGGCAACGCAAAGTGCTCCGATTTTACAGAAGAGATCTGCCGCAGAATACGAGACAGCGACTAAGTCTTTGTCTCGTATGCCCAGCTTGGCCAGCTGATATCACACGCACATCCTGTTCTGCTGACCCTGATTTCAGTTACCAAAACCTTACCCCTTCATTAACCACAAGCAATGGAAAATACAAAGATGTGACTCAATGTGCTGGAGATCTGTCTGAAAGTGAAGGGAAGAAAATATTAACCCACCAATTGGAATTACCTGCAGTTTACCTCTACCATCAAATTTACAAAGGCGGGGAGTTTACGGGTTTATACTTAGACCTGACATAGCTTTTATATTAAAGATGAACTCTAAGTTTGTTTTAAAATAAGGTTGAAGGTCCTAGTGTGTTCACCAGGATATACTGTGCCCTTTTCTTGAATTGTTTGCTCCACTGATATATACTGTAATTTATATATACAGGGAGGCCAAAGATTCCTTATATATTCATTACTTCTGCATCATCTCTCCATCTAATCTTTTCTGCAGTGCATATCAGACATTGATCTGTTATATCTACTCCATTTATTTCAAGCTACTATCCCAATAACATTACATTATATTTGCATCTTTTTTCCCTCATAAGGACTATATGGGCAGCTTGTTGAAACTCACTTGGTATCGCCTTTCAAGTGAATCCTTTATGCATTCTTGCCAAAGTAGTCATTCATTTAAGGCAGTGCAGCCTAATGGATTTGCAAGTTTGCATCTGAAAGCCACTGGATTGCTTAGTCTTTATTAATAAAGGTGGTGTTACGTGTATCATCCCATACCGGATTACACTCCTTGCTCAAGAATAGTGCTTCCATCAGCCACTAGGGGGTGCTGCAGCACATTGTTCACTTGCGGGATAAAGCACAGTCCATATCAGAGCCCACCTTTATGAATGTCTTGTCTTGCCTTAATCTTGTTACTTTTGAGGTTCTATTTATTATACTGTTTTGGGGAACTCATGCTGTACTTGTGAAATATGCGCCGCTCTGTGTTCCTATTGCACTTCTTTTTTTACGCAGATTCATTAAATGTGCAAAGTGTTTAAAAAAGAAAAACACAACTTGTTTTTATACTGTTTTATTTCTGATTCCAATTTCTACTGAGGACCAAGACATCAGTTTTACAGTACACCCATTCGGTAACGCATTCAGTGCTTGTTAAAGACTTAAAGGGAATCTGTCACCCTAAATTGGCGGGATATTTAAATGATGGCAGTCAGGTCAGATGGGCGGTGTTTTGGGTACTTGCCTTAACATGTTGTTCGCCGCTGTCTCCATTATTTCTGGGAATTGTAGTCGTTGCCCTCCATATAACGCGCCTGCGCATTGCAATCTGCGGGCAAAGCATACTGTGCGTGCGCAATTCAAGATTGCAATGCGCAGGCACGTTATATGGAGGGCAACGACTACAATTCCCAGAAATAATGGAGACAGCGGCGAACAACATGTTAAGGCAAATACCCAAAACACCGCCCATCTGACCTGACTGCCATCATTTAAATATCCCGCCACTTTAGGGTGACAGATTCCCTTTAAATTGCCATTTATACACCATGCATTTTTAGGGCTCATACAGATGTCCATAGATTCTCTCATTCAAGAGAATCGGGGGCTCATTGTGCAAATGATACTCCGATCAAACTCTGAGCAAAGTTTTCTCAGAGTGTCAGCATAGTGTGATGCGATTCTCTTGGACGAGAAAACTGTAGCACGCTGTGAGAAGATGGAGAACAGAATTTCTCCATCATCTTCATTATGTCAGCGCTCGGAAATCAGACTGCACTCAGATGTCAACAAAGTGCAGTCCGATTATTTCCAGTGACTCATTGACTCCCCAAATATTAGATCAATTTCGGATAAACTCTGACATCGGGAATGTGCATGGCCCTATTGTCTAATAATGGTCCAGGTGCGGTCAGATTGCAATCAGGCTGATAATACAGCCGTCTGCACCTGAGGCTTTATTTGTATATCTTTATGACATGTCCATGTACTGTCTTTTTTTTTTTCTCGGACAGCACATGGACCCACAGAGTTTGTGATCCGTTCACACATCTGTTTAAAAGACAGCCGTGTTTGTAGTCCATGAGATTCAGATCATGTCCTACTCTCATCCGTTTTGCGAATTGGCCTCTGTCATTAAGTCTATGGAAGACATACTTTGTATTTGAGTGTGCAAATTGTTTATTTTTAACTGCTCAATGGATAAAAGACTCAGAGTATACCAGCCTCAGTGAGGAGAAAAAAAAACAGATTTCTGGATAAGCAGTATTAATGTCAAGGGTGAAGAAGCATATTGAATTTCAATGTCTGATCCGCTCCCAGGGAAGATGAGCCTCTATCGGAATTGCCTGGCCGCAGCTTCCTCCCTTTTCCCCATTCAAAACGCATGCATGCTCGGTCCAACCGGGAGTGCATGTGTTTGGTGGGAAGGGCCATTCGAAATAACAATTGACTGAACGAGCATTTGGCTGGCATGACAGATATTTGATGTGTATGGCCAGCTTAGGGCCTTGATGGGACATTTAAGGCAGGAAGTAATAGTTTTTATTTAAGAAAGTCTAGATTACATTATTTATAAAAACATGAAAAAAAGTAAAAACGTTTTAGAACATTTTAACTCATGATAATACATGTTATCTGTTTTAATTTCTAGAATACTACAACTGTATTTCTTCACCAGACCTGAAGAAGATAGATTGTATTGTTGAACTGTGCTCTTCTCGGGTAGATTTACAGATCAGACAGCATTTTGGCTTCATGTTTTGGATCTTTCTAATGTTCTGGTGAATAGAAAGCTTCTACATCATTATTGTACTTGTCTAAGATGTAATGTCGCTTTATCTTCATTGTGGGTCCTAAAGAGTTGTAGGGGGAAAAATATATAGGTATAGAATAAAACAATGAAATGTTTCCCTAAAGATATAAAACGCAGTCCTAAAGAGGTTGCCATACATTTCCCACAGGATGGGTGATGGGTGTCTGATCGCTATGTTCCCTGTGTCTATGGCTTGTTCCCCTTGGAATAGAACGTATTTGACCGTCATTCTTCTGCTGAGTTGGACCCCAAGCAATCAGACAGATAAATGTGTATTGTGGCTGGCACAACCCCTTTAATCTAAACAGATTATGGTGATGAGCAATCATCAGATAATGCTATGGATAACAAAAAGAGAAGAAAAAAGGGTCGCACTCACCCGTCTGTAAAATCCAACGTTTATTACAAATCTTTAAACATGTTCGGCAGGGAAATGGAGAGCGGACTGTGAGGACGATGGCCGTTTTGCGCAATTGCGCTTCTACGGGTCCTAGACGTAAGAGGAAGTTACTAGGGTCCAAATACCTATTGCATGCTTAGTTCCTCCCCCATTTCCTACCTCAATACAAAGTACAAAACTACCCATCTAATAGAGTGGAACAAAATAAAGTGAAATAATGTCTGATAAAATATAGTGTTGTTAAAAAAATAATAAAACATACCAAACAACATACTGAAATTACAAAAAAAAAACGACATGTCAATTCTGTCATTGAAGCCGGTGGTTTCCAGCACTCGCGTACGCATAATCCATCCTAACAAATAATGGCCGTATTGTCTTCCTGATGTAATAGAATTTGCAAGGTCAAAAAATCACGTACACAACATAAATGGTTCTTCCAGAAATGAAATTGTGTATTTGGTGTGTAATGGCCCCAATACGTAAAAACCGTCCTGTGACATGGTGGGAACAAAAAGAACAATGCCCACACTTATGATTTCACTTGGCAGTGCCAGCTCCTAGCCAGTCATTTCGTTCTGTTCTCATACGATTGTGCACTAAGATATCTCTTCGGTTAGAACTGCGTCTACATGAAATTAAAGGGCCCCTCGACACTACTTCAGAAAGTTCTGCATCATGTTCCAAAATATGCCAGTTTCTCCTAATTGTTGAAATCCTGGGGTTCTAACATTTGTGGGATTGGAAAAGGCGGTCTTACCTCCGCAGGGAGGTGATCTCCACAAGCTGCTTCTCAGGAGAGAAGCCAGATGGATTATGCGTACACGAGCGTTGGAAACCGGCTTCAATGACAGAATTGACATGTCGGGTTTTTTTGTAATTCCAGTATGTTGTTGTTTGGTATGTTTTATTATTTTTTAACGATTGTATATTTTATCAGACATTATTTCACTTTATTTTGTTTCACTCTATTAGGTGGGTGGTTTTGTACTTTGTATTGATGTAGGAAATGGGGGAGAGACTAAGCATGGACCCTCGTCATTTCCTCTTACCTCTAGGACCCGTAGAAGCGCAAAACAGCCATTGTCCTCACAGTCCGCTCTCCATTTTCCCTGTCAAACATGTTTTAAAGATTTGTAATAAACGTTAGATTTTAGATTGTGAGCCTCGCGGGCAGGGTCCTCTCTCATCCTGTACCAGTCGTGACTTGTATTGTTTAAGATTACTGTACTTGTATCTAATATGTATACCCCACCTCACATGTAAAGCGCCATGGAATAAATGGCGCTATAATAATTAATAATAATAACTTTACAGACCAGTGAGTGTGATCCTTTTTTCTTTTTTTGGACTTCCAGTACTGTTTTTTCTGGGTGGGCACCTGAAAGTCCAGGTAGTATACATGCCCACAGCGTTTTTTGGTTTCCAAGTGTGGACATTGTGTTAAAGGTGCTGCAGCAGTGCGGCATTGTGTCAATGCTATGGATAAGCTATGGACATCTCACCCATTTCACCACCCGCTATTGAGAAGTCCTTGGAGAGGATTGTCCACTTCTGGATACGCTGAGCGTTTGACACCGCTTCATTGTTGACTTTATCGATGCCTTCTTGAATAGCTCTGTGCACAGCCTTGTCGTTCTGTGCCACAATCTCGGATACTGTTGTTGCCTTGCTGCCAACTTGCTGGCAGAACTGTATTGCCTCCGAAGTAAGTCTATCCAATGGCTCCAGTGTATCTAGGTCCACAGTGCTCTGGTAATGAACAGAGGACGTATTATATGCTGTAAATTTTAAATGGGTTCTCCAGCTTTAGGAAATCCCTGGCTGCGGTTTGTTTGTTTTTTATAGAAAAACTGTGCTTCATTCACCTTCTATGGGTCTAGTGCTGAGTATCTCCTGGTGCCCCGGGGCCTTATTCTCTGCAGAACTGATGTCCCAGCACTCCAGCCGATTACTGAGCTTAATGGCTTTCCCTGAGTTAATGGCAAAAGCTGCTCCTTGCCGCTGATCTCACGGATTGCCTGTCATTGTCGACATGTCAGTGCTGCAGACAATAACAGGCAGCTGCAGCAACTTGGCGCTTGATCCAGGGAGGGTGAGTAAAGCAAAGTTTGTTGTTTGTTTTTTTAATATACTGCAGTCAGATGAGTTTTCCTAAATTGGAAAATCCCTTTAATATCTGCTCATTATCTATTAATTACAGTACCTTCAGAGTAAGCAGCATAGAAAGAAACTTTCTTCGATCTCCAATCAGCACTGCATTGCTCACAATTGGTAAATGTCTCTTCACGGCGTCTTCAATGAGGATTGGAGGAATGTTCTCTCCACCAGCGGTAATAATCAGCTCTGCTAATATAAAACATAGCTATAAAAACCATTACAATGGACTGAAGGTGACTTCCTAAACAGAGAACCCGCGGCTAGCTGTAGAGAGGGATAGAGAAGTGCCAAATTCATTGCAAGAATTTCCTCAATGGTCCAATTCAGCTAAAAGGGACTCTGTTAGCATAAAATGACTGTTCAAACTAAGTACAGGCGCTCAGTGCACCAGGGCGTGGCCAAACGTTTACGTGCACCTATGATGCCAGAGCTGTCAATTAAAGAAGAGGTGGGGGAAAACTGGTGGGAAGGTGCAGTTAAATGTTTGTCCATTCCAAGGGTGCACTGAGTGCCTGTACTTGGTTTGAACAGTCTTTTTGTGCTAAGAGTCACCTTAAAGGGACTCTGTCAACACACAATGACTGTTTAACCAAAGTTCCACCGCTCAGTGCTCCATGACGGGGGCCAATTATTTGCATACACCTTCCTACCTGCTTGGTTTTCCTCTATCGCCACCACTTTGATTGACTGCTATGGTTTGATAGAGAAAGGCAGAGATGGAGGGAAAATAAACAAGTGGAAAGGTGCACTTAAATGATTGGCCCCACCATGATGCACCGAGCACTTATGCTTGGTTTGAACATTCTGTGCTGACAGTCCCTTTAAGGCCACGTTCACATGTTCAGATTTTGGCCAGTATTTTAGTGTTTGTAGGACCAAAACCAGGAGTCTTTTTCCATTCCCGGATTTGGCTTACAAATACTGATATAAAATAATGAATGTGGATGGCCTAAAACTCAAATTTTCTTCATACATTTCCAATGTACCTTTGATTCTGCCTGTCACTTGCAGAAAACCTTCAGAATCTATCTTCCCAATGTCTCCTGAGTGTAACCAACCATCTTTGTCGAAAACTTCTCTAGTCTTATCCTCCATATTCAAGTAGCCCATAAAGACGGTCCGCCCCCAGAAGCAGATTTCTCCATTTCCATCCTCATCCTTATTCTCAAGCTTCATTTGGCATCCAGGGATGGCTTTGCCACAACTGTAACAATAGTATAACTGCAGAATTAATACAGGTATGGAAAAGGAGACAACCATTCTGTTGTCTAGGTGTCGCTGCAATAAGATATTTGTGAATATGACGGAGCGGAAACATCGCAGTGATGAGCGAACGTGCTCCGATAAGGTGTTATCTGAGCATGCTCGGGTGCTGAGAGTCTTCTGCGTGCTTGAATAATATGTTCGAGTCCCCGCATCTGCATGTCTCGCTGCTGTTCGACATCCGCAACACATGTAGGGATTGCCTAACTGTCAGCCTCGCATACATATACTGTAATTGATGCAAAAGGAGCCCCAACCAAGTATTGAGTGCATTTACTAAACGTACATTTCAGTAGGCCAACATTTCGGATTTTAAGATCATTTTTTCAAGCTGGTGTTATAAAGTATTCTAATTTAATGAGATTATGGCTTACAGCTAATGAAAACCCAAAAGTCATTATCATAAACATTAACAGAAATAAACACTTGAAATAGATCACTCTGTAATGACTATATACTATATACACTTTTTGTATTGAAGAACTGAAATAAATTAACTTTTTGATGATATTCTAATTTTGTGAAAAGCACCTGTATATAGACACACTGCTCCCGTGTTCCCAATACAAGAAAAGAAAAAATTCCAATATATAACCTGGTGGTAACGTGGAAGGAGGCCGCAACGCACGTTTCACGTTCAGCTTAGTTAGGGGGCGTTTGTGTATATATATCTATCTGTTAATTTGAGTCGAGAGCCATGGAGTTGGCCCAGGAATTGTAGTCTGTATAGAGACCACGAAACATAGACGTGTTAAATGCGGCTTTGGCAGTAAAAAAGAAACAGCATTCAAAATGCCTATTTTTCACTGTTTTCATTGAGGTTTTCTGCAGCCTTTTTTGGTGCGGAAAACGTGTGTGATTTGTGTACAGTATATGTTTAATTGTCACGCTACAGATTTAAAAAAACGCTGCAGTTTTCCAACTCAGGAAAAAAAAACAAGCGTGTGGATAAGATTTCTGACATCTCATAACTTTTGCTGCTACTGTAAAAAGCAGCTTTTAATTTGCATAAAAAATGCTGCAAGAAAAATGCAGCAAAGTGTAATGTGTGAGCATGGCCTAAAGGTAATGAATGCAAGTGAAGCGGGCACCAACCAAAGCTCAACACAATGCAAACAATTAAAAATGCCAAGAATGAAAAAAAAATAGGGATCACTGTAAGGGTATGTGCACACGTTGCGGATTTTGCTAAATCCGCAGGTAAAATGACCTGCGGATTTACTGTGGATTTTCTGTGTTTTTTTGTGTGGATTTCTTTAATGGAGCAGATGTAAGGCTTCGTGCACACGTTGCGGATTCACTTGCGGATTTTTCCGCACGGATTTTGCTAAATCCGCAGGTAAAATGACCTGTGGATTTAGCGCGGATTTACTGCGGTTTTTGTGCGGATTTGCCCTGCGATTTTACACATATAATGGAATAGGTGTAAAAACGCTGCGGAATCAAAGAATTGACATGCTGCGGATTTAAATCCGCAGCAAATCCGTGCGTTAAAATCTGCAGCATGTGCACAGCGTTTTTTTTTTCACCATTCACTTTCATTGTACTGTACATGACTTCCGGATCTGCTGCGGATCCGCAGGGCCAAATCCGCTGCAGATCCGCAACGTGTGCACAGACCCTAAAACCGCTGCGGATTCCGCACAAAGAATTGACATGCTGTGGATTCAAATCCGCAGCAAATCGGCACGGAAAAATCCGCAGCATGTGCACAGCGTTTTTTTTTTTTTACATTGATTATAATGGTACTGTACAACGCAGCAGAAACTGCTGCGGATCCACAGCAGAATCCGCAACGTGTGCACGCACCCTAAGATAATACAAATTTTTTTTCTTACAAAACAAGCCAAAAATTTATAAAAACATTTTAAAAGGCCCAAGGCCTAATAACACTGATCTATAAGTCATAATGGAATTATAGACAATCCTAAACCAACCCTGTGGCACATAAGTTACACAGAAACACTTATTGCAGATTTGAAGTAGTTTCGTAATATGGTAATCCTTTTAGTGTTTTGGCAATGTTTTTCGCCTATTTTAGTAAACGGGGAAAAGACACATCAAAAGGTGGCAAAAGGGTGCATATTTTAGGCCGGCGTCACATTGGCGAGTTTGATGTGAGTAAGTCGCACGACTTTCTCGCATCAACACCCGACACGGCCGCCCGCTCTCGGACCCGAGTGCACGGCTGCATAGAAATACATGCAGCCGCACACTCGGGTCCGAGAGCAGGCAGCCATGCCGGGTGTTGATGCGAGAAAGTCGTGCGACTTACTCACATCAAACTCGCCAGTGTGACGCCGGCCTTATGCTGTTTTTGTCCTGCCAACACTAATATTTGAAGCAGAAATGCAAACCGGCTATGTTCACACATTGTGTTTTGGCTGCAATTTTTATGCGAATTTAAAGGCGCTTCTTACAGAACCAGCAAAAGCTATAAGATTTCAGAAATCTCATGCATACTCTTTTTTTCCTGATCGAATTGTAGAATAGCGTTTTCTCACCAATAGTGGAAAAAAACAGCAAAAAGTTGACATCAGGTTTTGGAGCGTTTTTGGTGCAACAGGTGGTGGAAGTAATTTTTTTTGTGATTTTTTTTTTCCCAAGTTTAAACCATAATGTCTCGGTGTCCTCACATGAGGTGTTAGTATTAATTAGTACAGTTTAATTAAATTAGTGATATGTGTGAAAGTAAATATTGCTATGTTGTCTGCAGCAAAGGGTATAGATTGTTTGCTCACACAAAGTTCCAACAGGAGCAGTAAGTGAACTACACCGGACCAGTAGTTTAGATGGTGCTGCAAAATCAAGTAAGTAAAATTAGAAAATGAAATCACAAGCAAAAGTATCTGAATACAGGGTCATATTTTTGGCACCTATTGAAAATGTGGTAGTCTAGCATGCCCCAAAGGCATGAACAAGAGACCGCTCATAAGCAAACCTTTTTTTTTTTTTTCAGAAAACATTTCTGACTTTGTTCTGTATTGCCAATAATCACACTTTTTACAAGCAGATCTTGCTGTGCATGTTACCCTACTCAAATCGTCACAAGGAACAGAATCAAAGTGGAATTTCCACATTGCATTGCAATTACTTGAATTGCTGTATGAGGTGGAAATCCAGCGCTTGTGCTGTACCTGCTTGTATGCAGAGTTGAGCGAATTTTTTCAAAATTCGGTTCCGATTATGATCGGCGACGAATATTGTTTTTGCAATATTCGCCAAACACATCCGAACGTCATGGGAGTAGAAATGATTGAATATGTTTGGAACTGATCATCAAACATAAATTCAGCACGGATAAAATACCAATATGGCAAATTCAGATTATGCGACCAATTCCGAACATATTCGCTAATCTCTACTTGTAAGCGCTGATTCCATAAGCAGACCACCATGATACGTATACTAGGAGAGAATCACAGAAGGTTATAATTTACCCATGCAATAATTGTGTAACTTATTACCATGTCCATATTCATTATTTAAGGCCAAACCTTCAGTAGACACACTACCCCTGAGGAAACAGCGACAGTGAAACACAAGGGGTTTCTGTGGCCTCATTCAGACGTTCACTTTCACATACGCATCCTATCCATGTTTTTCACAGTGTGACAGGGTCATTGGCAATGCATGTGAGGGGAGATATGTATCACTAAGATTGCCATCTTCCGTGGTGTGAAAACCCAGAAGTTTCTCTCCAGCATGTTATGTGCTGAGAGGGGTTAATCGGCCATGACAGGTTTGAGTTTTTTGTGAGTAGCTGTAAGAGAGGGGCAGGATGGCTACTCACCACATCTCCACCTAAGGGTGTGGTTCAGCAGGTTAAATGTCCAGTCACTGAGTTTTTTCTCTGTCTATGGGTCTGGAGGCAAGAAGCTCCAGAGAACTGTTTATGTGAAACTGTTGGACTCTGTTGATTGTACCCTGAGCGGGCAGATTCCCGCTGGCCTAAGGACTGTGCTATACGTTATATTTTTCACGGTTTTGGCAGAAAGGCCATGTTTATTTTATTGAACCCTGCACTGGTTTATGCCATGATTTAAATAAACCAGCAGAAGAAACTTTTCTGTGTCTACCTCTATGAGCAGCTGAGTGAGTCGACCTACCACAACAGATAGAACACATATTCATTATATTCTAGGGGGTTGTTCACATCTTTGTGGGTTTTTTTTTGCGGACCATGCATCTGCACCACAAGATAGTTACAAATATACATCAATTTTTGGTCCGAGTGAAAGATCAAAATCCCCATACAAGGCTATTTATTGCCATTGTACTTCTCTGTATAGTTGTAAGGAGGTGGCAGAGACCCTCGGTTGCTCCCTCTCTCCTTCCCTGGTGTGGTCCCCAATGCTGTGCCCGACTGTGGGTTAAAATAAATGCGTATTGTCTTGCAATGTTCACTATATGTATTAATGTAATGTGATGTTATTATTATTTATTATTATAGCTACATTTATTCCATGTAACTTTACATGTGAGAAGGGGTATAGATAATAAATACAAGTACAGTAATCTTAAACAATACAAGTCACAACTGGTACAGGAGACGAGTATGGTTATACTGTGCTGTGTTTGTGTTTTCCCAATGTATTACTGCTGTACAATGTTAAGTATATAGCTTAGGGTTAGTATAGGGTTAAGTTTGTGGCCTGGGTCAGCAGCCTCTAAGCAGACAGGAAGTCCCTGTGTGCAGGTCAGTGCCTGGGCAGGCTCGCCCATGGCTGGAAGTTCTCCCCTGCTGGGAGATGGCCATACCCCTGGAGGGGAACAGAGCTGCTAGTGGACTATCGGGCAGTGGGCACAAGGAATGTGTGTGCCCCACAAGAGACTTTTATCTCCTGGGAGCCATTGCCTTTGTTGCTATAGCCGATGCTGTTGAATAGGGACAGAGAGAAGAATAAACACGGCCCTCATACAGGTAATAGGTAGTGGTGCTCAAGTAAGGTGTCCGGCCCGTAGTATCAGATGATATAAAAACTTGGCACTCAGAGAGTAAGTTGAGTTGAAAAAGGGATTCCTTTTATTATGCATCCAGTAATAACGTAATTGTAGTTAAACGTTTTCGGTCCACATCTGGACCTTCATCAGAACTAATGAATGGTAACAAATAGTACATATATGAAGCCAAAAAAATAAACAAAACAAAATCAGATAATCTACTATATAATTGTCTAATTCTGTCTGTCTGAAACAGAAATCCCGCGTCGCTGATTGGTCTGCTCAGCTGCCTCCGGATTGGATGTGAGTGTTGCTGGGGGAGTGGTGCGGGCACGCCCCTTGGATACCCGACCGCAGCCTTAGCAACGTCACAGGGACTGTCACAGAACCTGTGTTAGAGAGCAAATGGAGGGAAAAATAATTATTGCGGCGTGATGGCACGATGTGTGTGGGCGGCGGTGAGTGCTGACGCCGGCCCTGTGTAGTTCACGTTTACTAAACAAGTTCTGTCAGTCACAGTGTGATGTAGTTCAGTCACGTTTACTGGACAAGTTCTCTCAGTCACAGTGCGACATAGTTCACTCACGTTTACTGAACACGTTCTATCAGTCACAGTCTGACTTACTTCTGTCACGTTTACTGAATACTTTCTGTCAGTCACATGGCGGCATAGTTCAGTCACGTTCACTGAACACGTTCTGTCAGTCACAGCACGCTGAACAGATACTTCTTTACTGTACGCTATCATGATTTACGCTTCCTGTCTTCCAATGGGTCGTAAGTGAAAATACGCCACTGAAGATGACAGAAAAGCAGCAGCACGGCATAATGATAATGTATATATTTTACCCAGAAAATCCTGTGTATTCATTGCATTATTCTTAAATCTTCATAAATAAACTACATACATATTCTAGAATACCCGATGCGTTAGAATCGGGCCACCATCTAGTGCATTATAATCATACATTCCACAATCAGAAACTCCATTTAACTACTGAGGTAAGTGATGTATCATCAGTTGGATTGGTTGCCAAAGAAACTGTATCCACAGGGTAAATTCAAACTCAGTGAACTGTAGAAGAGTGGCATAGCTAAAGCTATAAAGAAAAATAAAGGGAACAAAAAGCTAGAAAAGCTTGTGTTATAGGTAAGGATATCAAGGATATAGTGATACCAGGAGATGGGTGCCTGGAGAAGGGAGTCCAAAAAAGGGGGAACCTGGTTCTGTAGAGAAGGTTCGAAGGATGTTATATCCTGATGGGAAAATTCCTTTGTGTCTCAGATTCTACCTGCATTAGAGGCAGAGGTAGCCATGATGGCTTTAGATGGGGAGGCAAGGAATTCTGTTATGCTGCAACCCCTCAAGAACACTTTTAGTAAGGTGTTAAAAATACTGGAGGAAACACATGGAGTCCCCACGGACGTAGGGGAGTTACCCATGCATTTGTTTTGCCGGGTTCAAAGGGAGGGGGAGAAAGTGACCCTGTACATGAACACATTACAGGAGGTCCACACTGCTATCATTAGGAAAGACGGCATAGTCATAGGGTCTACTGACATAGTACTGCGGGATCAGTTGGTGACAGGCTTACGGGACGTGCTGGTGAAACAGGCCTCGCGAGTGCGCTTGCTGGTGAATCCGCACATGACCTTTTCTGAGGTGGGAAGTGAAGCGCGCACACGTGACCAGGAGCAGGGGGTTCCTTATTTTTAATTTTATAAAGATCATTTCCTCTTGGGAAGATTTCCAAATTATGGTGGAAAACCCTTTACACATTCAGGCAATTTAAAGCATAAAAATATTACAGTGTCTTGTGAACTTTGTCATGTTCTCAGTATTACTCTGTTTGTTAAAAGCTGTTTACATAACCTTATGAAGAACCATATGAGGGTGTCGACATATGTTGAAAGCCTATGCACACCCATCCAGAGAGAAATTGGTTTATTACATGACACAGCCATATCCACACAGAGTGAATGGGTATGCTTGCACGTTGCATTTTTTTTGCCTTGTTTTTAGATTTTTATAGTCTTTGCATGCCTCCAAATTAATGGCCCCGGGCCAGTATTACTCCTCTGCTCCCAATCCTGTGACCCCCTACGGCCTCCTGACATAAACATTGTCATGTGATCACTACAGCCAATCAGCAGCAGCTGATTGGATGCAAATTTCACTTTTCAGTTCTAGTGGAAGAAACACTGGGGGCGATTCATTAAGACTTGCGTAGCGGCAGGTCTGGTACCCAGCGTGCGCCGTTACCAGAAATATATGCCAGCTGGGGGCTGGTGAACCTTTGTGGAGTAAGTCCAAGAAAGAGAAACTGGAGAGGAGACAAAGCGCAAACAGGGTCGTATCGGGGTAACAGTGATGGAAGATGTGCACGATTGAGCTCACCTGGTTGGGTTGTGTGCATAAAGCATAAAACCTTGGAAACACAAATGCGTTATTCTGCGCTGCTGTAGAAGAAAGGATGAAAGATACCAATCCAATTGCAGGTGGTTTTATACGTCAACGCGTTTCAAAGTATACAACTTCTTCAACAGGTCAAACCACGATCATGGTTTGTCCTGATGAAGTTGTATACCCACCTCTCCAGCCACAGTATAATGTCTACACAGTCCCATATACACAGTATGGCACCAAACATTCCCCACATAGTTTGACACCGCCACATAAAAGTATGATGTTCCCACAGTCCCTCACATAATATGGTATCCCCACACACAAGTATGATGTCCCCACAGTCCCTCACGCAGTATTGTATTCACAAACAAGTATAATGTTATCACAGCCCCTCACACAGTATGGTATCCCCACACACAAGCATGATGTCCCCTCACACAAGCATGATGTCTCCACAGCCCCTCACACAGTATTTTTTTCCCGTGGCCCTATGCACATTTATGATGGCACCACATACAAGTATGATATGCCCACAGCCCCTCACACAGTATGATGTCCCTGCAGCCCAGGGCCGGCTCCAGGTTTTTATGGGCCCCGGGCGAAAGAGCCTCAGTGGGCCCCTTTAACACAGACCACGATTCATGATGCACAGATACAGCAGAGAAATATGGGTACAGTACAACGCCAAATACTTCACTTCTTCCATTACATGACTGATATCTATTGTAAATTGTAAAATAGCTCAAAAACCGCCAAATCCTCACAGCGCACAGAACAGACTGGACAGTACAGTCCTCCATACAATATTATGGGCACCACAGTCTCCCCCTCATCAACCATATAATACCCCATGCAGGATGTCACCCCCATATAATGCTCCATACAGAATACTGGACCCAAAATAATGCTCCATACAGAATACTGGACCCAATATAATGCTCCATACAGGATACTGGTCCCCATATAATGCTCCATACAAAATATGGAGCTCTCCTCTGCGCTGTACTGCGTTCTGCACTGTTACGGCTCAGGAAAGGGCGCTGTGGAAAGACTCCCCATTATCATCATGATTGCCTCCCCATCATCATCATGGCCTCCCCATTATCATCAATGCCTGCCCATCATCATCATCTCCCCATCATCATCAATGTCTGCCCATCATCATCATCTCCTCCCAATCATCAATGCCTGCCCATTATCATCATGGCCTCCCCATCATCATCATGGCCTCCCCATTATCATTAATGCCTGCCCATCATCATCATCGCCTCCCCATCATCATTATCGCCTCCCCATCATCATCAATGCCTCCCCATTATCATCAATGCCTGCCCATCATCATCATCGCCTCCCCATCATCATCATGGCCTCCCCATTATTATCAATGCCTGCCCATCATCATCATCACCTCCCCATCATCATTATCGCCTCCCCATCATCATCAATGCCTGCCCATCATCATCTTCTCCCCATCATCAATGCCTGCCCATTATCATCAATGCCTGCCCATTATCATCATCTTCTCCCCATCATCATCAATGCCTCCCCATTATCAGCAATGCCTGCCCATCATCACACACAGACAGCACCACAGCACACAAGCACTCTCTCACATACATATACACACACACACAAAGCACCGCACTACATACACACAGACACACACAGAGACACACACACACGTCTCACCTGTCCAGCGTCCGCGCTCTCTGCCACAGCCGGCCGCTTAATGATGACGTCATTCAGCGGCGCTGCTGTGAGAGGAAGCGCCGGCGCCCCCTGGAGCCCGGAGCTGCGGCAGCTGAGGCACGGGAGAGGTAAGTATTGTGCTAGCTGATGCCGGGGCCCTGAGCAGGCGGGGGGGCCCAGTGGCGGTGTTGACACCGCTCTCCTCCGCTAACGGGCGCGGGGGTGCCAGACGGCGAGTGGGCCCCCCCGCCTGCTCAGGGCCCCGGCACTTGCCCGGGTGTGCCGGGTGCTGACGCCGGCCCTGCTGCAGCCTATCACATAGTATAATGGTCCCAAAAACAAGTATGGTGTCCCCACAGCCGCTCACACAGTATAATATCCCCACAGAAAATTTGTTATACCAGTTATGGGGAAAATTGTCTTTACTGAAGACAAATTTTGCCTGTGAATTGAGAAAATTGAAAATGAAAGATCAGTCCTGGGGGAGAAAGAAGCAGATTTCTCTGATAAGTTATATTACAAACACCGCTTAGTTCCGATGGAGAAGTGAGCAGCTCTGGACAAAGCTGGATAAGTCTTTTAAAAATTAACTAAACTTGTCATAAACAATTGCTCAGCAGCACAAATTATTACATGGAAAATACTGTAAGGAATGTTCAACTAACAATACATTTAGAGTTCTAAGTCCAGGGTTCATGTGACCTGCACTATATCTTGGTCCCATCACAGCCACAGATGGCGGATGTGACCAGCTCTGTGTGCTCATCCAGATAGTGTACATGCGCAGGAGTCAGGACCATAAAACAGACCAGACTTGTGCATGCTGTCTTTTATACATGGACAATTGGTTCATATGAAAAATTGTGAAAAATTGCTCCTGTGTACTTTCCCACCAGTTATTGGATCAGTGTGCTCTCCAATCAGCACATGGACAGCACACAGACCTAATAAAGGTTCATCTGAATGATCCCTAGAGGCTAAGAGAAAATAAAGCATTCTTACCACTGAAAGCGATGGTTGTGAGGGCCAGACATAACATGGGGCCCAGAGGTCTCACTCATGCCATATGCTTCATATAAAGTAATGTTGAGTCCTAGGAAAAATTCCAGTGTTTCTGCGGAGATTGGAGCTGCACCTGAGAAGTGTTTTTGGCAGTGGGAAAAGCCCAACATCTTGCGAATTTTGGACAAGACCAAGAAATCAGCCACGGCTGGGAGAAAAGTCTTCAGTTCACCACTGAGAACAGATGAGAACATCAATGATTAAAGCTTTGCATATTTTCTTGTAGGCTTGTTAATAATACTCAAGTACTACTACCAGCAATAAAGATAAGTCACCGTTTGATGGATGAAAACAGTATGGGCTGTGTCAACAATTTGTATAGTTGGAATTGCAAATAAATTTCTATTAAAACTGTTTTTGCATTTTTGTTATACATAGGAAAAGCAAATCTTGTTCAAGAGAGAAGTGATTGATAAAGATTTCCCTTTATCATCCTCTGAGACTTCTTTTCACCTGCTCTAAAATAGACAAGTGGAACCCACAGCTAAAACCTCCCTTCTGTCAGACCCTAAAGCTTCATATGGTCATTTCACCTAACAATACGGTGCACACTATGGAACTGTTTTCTAGGATGTATAGTTCCATATTAAGTGTTATATCTTTTTATGTAAAACGTGTATTCCGTATACCACTGTGTATTTGTATGGCATTATGCATGGCTCCACTGAAACACAAGGTTTTCCACTAATTTCACCCCCTCATATGTCATAACTCTTATAAATCAATTTTATAATATACTCTTATTACCTGCCCTGCTCCTGTAAGATCATCTCTATTTAACTATTTATGTGAGTGATATAGTCCTCTGTTGTGATTCTGGCTCTGCTACTTCTGGTTTGGAAACTGGAATCAGAAGTACTGAGAAGTGCACATCATTGGTGGTGGAGGGGCTACCTTGTGAGTGACAGTAATTTGAACAAGCATGCTCAGATCAGACTTCACTCTCCTGCTCTGCATGTACCCTGCTGAAACTTTGAAGTGCGGTACTTTAAGCTGACATGCCCTGTGATATGCTTTCTAATAACAAGTATCACATTGCAGTGCTTGGCAGCTGAAGGCATGGCACTCCAAAGCATCGGCAGGATCCAGTCAGAGGAGAGTGAAGTCTGCTCTGAACATGCGTGCTTAGACTTCTGTCCCTCATAGAGGTAGTTCTGCCCCCAGCACTAATGTACACTTGAGAAATGCCAAGAGACAAAGAAAATCGGTCACCAATCTAACCCAAGAAGAGGTGTGAAACCGGCTAAATAAGATTAAAATAGATAAATCTCTGGGTCCGGATGGCATACACCCACCAGTACTAAGTAATGTAATAGACAAACCATTATTTCTTATATTTAGGGACTCTATAGCGACGGGGTCTGTTCCACAGGACTGGCATATAGCAAATGTGGTACCAATATTCAAAAAGGGCTCTAAAAGTGAACCTGGAAATTATAGGCCAGCAAGTCTAATCTCTATTGTTGGCAAAATATTTGAAGGGTTTCTGAGGGATGTTATTCTGGATTATCTCAATGAGAATAACTATCAGCATGTGTTTATGAGGAATCTCTCCAGTCAAACCAATCTAATCAGTTTTTATGAAGAGGTAAGCTATAGACTGGACCAAGGTGAGTCACTGGACGTGGTATATCTTGATTTTTCCAAAGCGTTTGATACCGTGCCACACAAGAGGTTGGTACACAATATGAGAATGCTGGGTCTGGGGAAAATGTGTGTAAATGGGTAAGTAATTGGCTTAGTGATAGAAAGCAGAGGGTGGTTATAAACGGTATATTCTCTAACTGGGTCGCTGTGACCAGTGGAGTACCACAGGGGTCGGTGTTGGGACCTATTCTCTTCAACATGTTTATTAACGATCTGGTAGAAGGTTTACACAGTAAAATATTGATATTTGCAGATGATGGAAAACTATGTAAAGCAGTCAATACAAGAGAAGATAGTATTCTGCTACAGATGGATCTGGATAAGTTGGAAACTTGGGCCGAAAGGTGGCAGATGCAGTTTAATGATAAATGTAAGGTTATACACATGGGAAGAGGGAATCAATATCACCATTACACACTTAACGGGAAACCACTGGGTAAATCTGACATGGAGAAGGACTTGGGGATCCTAGTTAATGCTAAACTTACCTGGAGCTCCAGTGCCAGGAAGCGGCTGCCATGGCAAACAGGATCATGGGGTGCATTAAAAGAGGTCTGGATACACATGATGAGAGCATTATACTGCCTCTGTACAAATCCCTGGTTATACCGCACATGGAGTACTGGGTACAGTTTTGGGCACTGGTGCTCAGGAAAGATATAATGGAACTAGAGCGAGTACAAAGGAGGGCAACAAAATTAATAAATGGGATGGGGGAACTACAATACCCAGAGAGATTAGCAAAATTAGGATTATTTAGTCTAGAAAAAAGACGACTGAGGGGCGATCTAATAACCATGTATAAGTATATAAGAGGACAATACAAATATCTCTCCAAGGATCTGTTTATATCAAGGAAGGTGACGGTCACAAGGGGGCATTCTCTGCGCCTGGAGGAGAGGTTTTTCCACCAACATAGAAGAGGATTCTTTACTCTTAGGGCAGTAAGAATCTGGAATTCCTTGCCTGAGGAGGTGGTAATGGTGAACTCAGTCGAGGGGTTCAAGAGAGGCCTGGATGTCTTCCTGGAGCATAACAATATTGTATCTTACAGTTATTAGGTTCTTTAGAAGGATGTAGATCTGGGGATTTATTCTGACGGAATATAGGCTGAACTGGATGGACAAATGTCTTTTTTCGGCCTTGCTAACTATGTTACTATGTTGTCAGCATGTCTGATTCCGGTTTCCAGACTGGAAGTAGCAGGGCCAGAATCTCAACAGAAGACCAGATGACCCACTTAACGATGAGATTACAGGAGCAGCGTTGGTAATAGAAGCATATTAGAATATTGATTCTTAGATAATGTTAGGACATATGAAAGAGGTGAAATTAGTAGTGGAAAACCTTTTTAAGAGAAAGCTTTTAATGTCTCTCTTTTAGATCAATTTCCAATTTTTGCAAGGCGAAAACAAAACCAAAATGCACTGTATGAGCTAGTAAAACAATGCTGTTAGTTAGTCCACTGCTTTTATGGTTCAGTAATCTCTGAATCAAGAAGTGATTATGTTGCCATAAAGCCTTTCATGGTTGCATAAAATAGCATTTCACAACCAGTTAAACCATTCTTACACTGAGGAACATGAATAACAGGAATAAGCATGAACTTAAAGGAATTGTCCACTGCATAAAATGTCCTGTGTAAATATCTAAGTAGCACATCACAGGAGGATGTCTATGCAATCACTTTCCCACAGCTTCTATCATAACTAAAACAGGATGTTGTCATTGGGCCGTGTTGTTGTAAATTATTACAGCTTCTTTCACCGACCTACACTTGAGGACGTCCCAAGGCAGATAGAAGTGACTACAGCTCTGCAACTTGTTTCACCGCTGCTGCACAGGTTCTGTTGCCAACACCTCTTTCACTGAAGAGTCGTCATCAAGGGGTGGTGATAGAAGCAGGGTGAGTGATAGCATCACCTCTTCTTTTACTGAAAGGAGATGTCAACAGGTAGCGGTGTTATGATAAAAGCAGGGTGAGTGACAGAAGCTCTGGCCTTTGACGACTATTCATTTCAGGGTAGTGATAGAAGTTGTGGTACTGCTTCTATCTCCGCCGCCTGTCTTGTTTCATTGAAAGATGTGGCGGGGACAAAACCTGTGTGGCGACAGTGATAGAATCTGTGGTGGTATGGTCACTTTTCTGCCTCTATCACTGTGATTGATTCTGGATGTCAACAGGGGACAGCAGTGACAGAAGCTGGGTTAAGTGATTGCAGCATCACCCCCTGATGAAGCCCTGTTTCAAGCGGGGTGCTACAGTAATGGCCATTTTTTTGTGTTGTTCCAATACACACAATGGAAATAAACATGTTTCACAAAACGTGTAATTGCAATAATTTTCTGGGAGAAATACTTTATTTTCTGGAACAATTTCAAAGGTGCCAACACTTTAAGCCATCACTGCATAAGCTGCAGGGAAATGACTGCAGTGCAGTGCTCCTGTGACGTCTCTTTTGAGACTCCCCTCAAAGAAAATGTCACAGGAAGTAAAGCAAAAAAAAAGCTTGAGCTGGATAGGGAGAACGGAATTTCAAATAAAGCAAATTTCAAAAGTGGTTAGGGCTTAAATATAGATTTCATAGAGGACCTCTTGAAGTAAGTAAGTTAATGGATAGGTAGGGTGGGAATGTTTAGAACATACCTGTCATTTCAGGTGACTTTCCAGATTAAACTCATGTGTGCGTACACCATATCTGGAGATCATATGACGTGTCATATTTAAAAGGTTCTCCTTGCTCATACTCTCTTATTTTACAAGTTTCTGAGCTACTTGGTAGAAATTACCTGCTGTAATGACTTCCATACCCAGCACACAGAGACAAGGGAATCCTGCTCTTAGGTCTCTGTGTAGCACGGGCTCAGAAGCAACAGTATAAAAAATAAAATAAAAATGCAAACCATAGGTGTTTTTTTTCATTCTAACATTAATTTATTTGATTTAAAGACAAATGTTATTCTATTTTAGAACCATGGTGTTCACACTTGCATCAAAGCTTCCATTTCACATCCTTTTTTTTTTTTTTTTCAAATATATTTATTGATTTTAAATTGTAGGGGAAGTAAAGGGGAGGGAGGGAGGGTAATTGGAAGGGGGAAGAGATAAACAAAATTAAAGTTAGAGAACTCATAATTTATATTACAAGCAGTCGTGACAATGATCCATATCAGTTACAGCAAGTGTGTCATGTAAAGCCTATTATTAACTATACTATAACAATGAAAGCAAGAGTGGGAAAGAGAGAATAGGAAGAGAAAGAAAAAGGAGTCCTGGTATCTACGACTGGTATGAGAGTTCAGCATTATTAAGGTTTGGTATATAAAGAATTCCAAAGTTCCCATTTTTTGTTGTATCTTGTTAAACAACTATTGATTGTGGCGAACCTTAGTTCCAGTGAGTTATGTAGATGTAGTCTGTCCATAACGTCGGAAAACTTAGGTACATCTGGTTCTTTCCAATAGAGAGCTATTAGATTTTTAACAACTAATAATGTATTTCACATCCTTTTAATTCATAATGGTCCTGGCTGTGTTTCAGTATTTTACTGAACAGAATAAACTTTCCTGGTTGTCAATATAAAATCTTTGTAATTCAATAGGTGACTGAGGTAGAGTTGTCCGTGTTCGACTGGTTTGGGCAGACTTTTTTTAAAGTCCGGTTTGGGTCGCAAACTTGACCTGAATTGATCCCGAATCCCAAGTCAATGGGGACCCAAACGTCAGAGCTGTAAAATGGCTATAAAATGGTTGCAGTAAGGACTAGGGGGCTGCAAAAACAAGCAAAATGGGGGTAACAGCAGGACAATCTCCCCACCAGCAAATGTCGATAGGAAAATGACTTAAAGGGGTTGCTTCACCACAGCAATCATGGTAAAATAGGAAGTAAATGAATAACATAAAAGTTTTAACAGTGCCCAAGTAGAGACAGTCCAATTAAATATTTCATCCACAGAGCATGGTGGAGGGTATCCCCACAGAAGCAGCTTACAAACTTCACCCCCAGACCATGGGGCACAGTACCCCCACAGAAGCTTATTCAAATTTCATTCACAGAGCATGGGGAACAATGCCCCCACATAAGATTATAAAAAATTTCAGCCACAGAGCATGGGGACAATAACACCACAGATGCTGATTCAAATTTCACCTCAAGAAGTAATGGATGCCTGATATTTTAAGTTGTGAAATGGTGTTAGTAAGGAGTACGGGGCTGCAAAAGGTTGCAAAATGGAGGTAAGGGCAGGACAATTGCTTTGCAAACAAATGTGGGTAGGGAAAATACTTGAAGGGGTTCTGCTGTGAGGGGGTAGACGAAGGTTCTTGCACCCCTCTGTAAATGGGGATAGGGCACTGACTTAAAATAAAAAAAAAAAAAAAAAAAAAAATCTTGAACCAGGAGCCCGAGGTCCAAGTTGAGGTGAAAGTGGACATGGTGATGTACGTGTAAGAAAAGGTAGCCAACACAGTTTGTTTTTTATTTTTATTTTTTCTATTTTTTTCCTTTTCTAGTATTTTTTACATTTTTAAGGGGAACTAATGGAAATAACAGAATAAAATACAAAACCAAACAATTATCTTGAACCAGGAGACCGAGGTCCAAGTTGAGGTTGAGGTACACGTTGTGATGTTGGTATAACAGTCCAAGTAGGAGGTAACCAATGCTTTTTTAGATATTTTTATATATTTGTCATGCAGGTTTAACAGTCGAAGTAGGAGTTATCCAACACTTTTTTGGCTATTTTTAATTTTTTGAGTATTTTTTAAATTTAAATTAAAAACAAAATATTATCTTGAACCAGGCTGAGGTCCAAGTGGGGGATGAGTAGGAAGTGGAGATAGCCAAAATCTTTATTTATTTATCTATTTTTTGGTGGGGGAGACCCCAAAATTAAACGAATGACAAATAGAGTCTAACTACGGCTGGGGGCAACTGATATAGTTGTTTAGTCAGCTAAAGGTACGGACAAGTCCTTTGTGATCCATACCTGGTTCAATCTAATGAATGTGATGTGAGCTTGCCCACGTTGTCTGTGGACAGGCACATGCGCCTGTTTATGCCACCCCCTGCCACATGTTCTGACAATACACTTGCTGCTGGGCAGGGCAGCACCTCCAAGGTGTAAAGGGCAAGCTAAGGCCATATGTCCAATTTGGAAACCCAAAAGTTAAATGGGGCAGACCCATCAGTTATAATGTGGAGAAGTGTTGATAGGTTATCTTCCACTATGTTGCGGAAACGCTGCCTCCTGCTATGTACCGTATCAGATTGTGATGTTGGATGTTATGGCATCCGGAGGAAGTGTTTCCACATTTCGGCCATGTTAACCCTGCCTTTAAAAGGTGCTGGTGTGCCCCAGCTACGTTGGCGACTTCCTCCTCTGCCTCTGCCCTATTTTTCCACTCAGCCTCCGCTGTCAGGTGGGAAGCCATCAGTAGTTTCTCTAACAGCATGTGCTTGTATTCACGCATTTTGCGATCCTAGTCCAGAAGCAGAAGTAAGGATGGTATGTTGTCCTTGTGGCGGGGATGGCAACCAGATAATCAGAACTGGTAATAATACGGGCAACTCGGCGGTCGTCGCATAGGCACAATAATATGTATTGACTCGTGTGTGCTAGGCTGCCCAGAGTCAACGACAAGCTGTCCTTAGTGGGAGGTGTATGGTGTGGGTCCTCTGTATCCCCCCAGCCACACTCGTTGATGCCTGTGAGTAGCTTGGAGTTCCACACTTTTGGAAACGCTGTTCCTCAACATCCTTATCCTCCAAAACTGTCAGTTGGCTGGACCCTTGCGTACCAGGCCACTATGAGTACAGGAACTCACCCTCTGAGCCATGTGTTGATGACATGCCTGATAAAGATGTGAATGTTGCCTGGTCCTCCTGCCCCTCTTCCTCCTGTGCCACCACCTCATCCATTATCGCCTGATGTTTTTTTCAAACAGACGTAGAAGTGGGATAGTAACACTGATAATGGCGTCATCAGCGCTGACCATGTTGGTGGAATATTCAAAGCAGCACAACATGGCACACATGTCCCGCATGGAGGCCCACTCAGTTGCGTGCTGCAGCTGAAACTCCACTATTTTCTGCTGCTGCTCACACAGTTTCTCAAGCAGGTGGAGTTCCAATCAAAGATTTTTGGGTAGTTCTTCATGAAGCTCTGCACCACCAAGATGTGAGTCAAAACGGCAAGGCCCAGATACTACCAGATTTAACCCATTATTGCACACCACGAGGGCTTGAGGTTCATGGGCACCAACCACTCATATGTCTGTTGTTTGATCCCTGTCCACAGCTGCTGCATGGTGTGAGATTTATCCCACAAACAAATGAGTTGCAAAACAGCCATTTCCTGGCATTTCCCCTGGCTGTGCTGAAAATGTCAGTGCAGGGTTCACTGTGACCAGATGAGTACGTGGTGGAGGAAGCAAAGGAGGCAACATGTACCAAGAAACATACAGCAATGCTCAATGGTGATAGGAAATTTGCTGGAACGCCATCTGCATCTGTCCCAGCTGCCACTACATTAACCCCTGTTATAACATGGACCTTGCCAGTGATGGCAAGGTCCACACGGCAGTGAGAGGACATGAGTGTAGAGAAGACCGGGTGGGATATTGTTGTGTAAGACTCCCGATTGCAGAGCATGCCGAACGGGGGACTGTTGGGCGAGACTTCTGACCGCAGAGTGCATCAAGCGGGAGATTGTTGTGAAGGACTCCTGGCTGCAGAGAAGTGTGATGGACTAGGGGCTCAATGGGTCAAACCGGTGACCGCCCATTGCCACCAGAAGAGGAAAGACTAATCTGTTAGGCGGGGAAGCCTGAAGAGTTCAGCGCTTACCCCTGAGCACGTGACAAGCATCAGACTCACGATAAGTGAAACCGAAATACTCATAAACTATCTCCTTAAGTTACTCAGTTCTTTTGTGATTTCTAGCTTAAATCTGGTTTAACCCACTGTTGCTCCCTGCGAGGAGACTTCTCCCTGTAATTGTTAAATTAAACCACTGGTACCCCTGTTAACCCTTGCTCTGCATATCTGTGTTGCTGCATCCGATTACTTGCTTTACACCTGTGTGTGCAGGGCAGGAGTGGCCCCGCCTGGAAAAGTAATGGAGGCTGGGAACAACGTACTGTGGGAGGGAGCCACCAACATCAGTTTTTTTAAACTGGCAGTCTCCACCAGCCAAAATGACAGTAATTTAAAAATGCTGACATTCAGGCACATGGCTCGTGGGTGGTTAGAGTGGAATTTCCTCTCTCTCTCTAGAGGGTTTGGGGGATGGAGAGCTGAAAACTTCCATGGGACGATGTAGACATGGTCAGTGACACTGGTGATGGTGGTGTTGCTGTGAAATCCTGTTTTCAGGGAGGCAGGTGGCCCTGTTGAACAATACTGAGAGGAAGAGGCAGAGAATGCAGCAAAAGAGAGAGCAGGAGGAGGCACAGATTTGTCATGCTTTTCAAGATGTTTGCTCCACTGCACCTCTTGATTGCATTTGAGGTGACTGATCATGCAGGTGGTGCTCAGGTTTAGAATATTTACGCCTAGCTTGAGGCTCTGATGGCACAGCATGCAAACGACCTGTCACTTGTCTTCACTACACATCTTGAAAAGCTGGCTTTTGGGGGCTCATTCCCTTGATGCGGGGGCAGTAGCAGGTGACTGGCTATGGGTCGGCCATTGTGCTTTTCAACCCTGCTCCTTCTTTTGCTGTGCTGATCGGTAAGTGTGACCACCTCCTCTTCTTCCTTACTGCACGCATCACTGTGAGGCCCTACGATCCATGTGCGGTCGAGGACTTCATCATCCCCCTCATAATCTTCCACTCAGTCTTGATCCCTGCACTCCTTGATGGTTGGAACAATGCAGAAAGCCGCAGAAGTTGACACCTGTGTTTCCTCATCCCCAGAGATGTGCTTCTGGGGTACACTGACCATGTGCATTGGCCCTCCTACTTATTCATCCTCCAATAGAACGAGTGGTTGGGCATCAGTACACTCAGTCACTTCCATTTCTGGGGCAGGGTCAAGGGAATGGGCCATGGAACCCCAGCCAGCATACTAATCAAACAGCAAAAGAGACTGCTGCATGACTTGGGGCTCAGACTGCTTGGATAATTTGCAAGGGGGTGGGGTGGAAGAACGGTGACTAAGATCCTTAAGTGCCAACTGAATTCTTTGTGGAGTGGACTGGGTGGAAGGAAATGTGAAGCAATTGGAGGCACTCTCAGTCATTCGATCTAAAACAGCCTCCACATGTTTTGGTTTCACCATTCATTCTGCGGTACTGGGGCCTACTTAATAACTCTGAACGTCCTTGTCTTTGTGTACCTGAGGAAGGTGCTGCAGTTGGACATGTAACAGGTGCAGGTCCACCAGGTCCTTTACCTGCAGTAGCTACACCATCACCACTAGCAGTACCACAACCACATCCTCTATTTGCTGCTCTCCTCATGTTTTTATGTCACAGAGTACCAGCTTTTTATGCAACAGAGCAATAGAATTTTTTGTCACAGAGTTTATTTGAATAGTATGTGAATTTTTGCAACAGAGAACTAGGTTTATATGGCACAGAGCAGTAGGATTTTTTTTGCAAGAGAACAAGGTTTGTATGCAACAGAGCAATAGGATTTTTGGAAGGGTGTCAGCCCCTGCCAAGAACTAAATTACAATGTGACTTTGAAAGTCGATACTCAACTCTCATTTATGTTCACTTGGACTAGGCCTCCCCCTCATGCAGCTTGCTGTGTGTTGGTTTGAGCAAGAAGCAGGAAGTGTCTGTTCAGGAAGTGAAGAGAGACTTGTTCCTGGATGAGAGAGACTGGACAATAAATGTGTCCTAACACTGAGAGACTGGTAAATGAACTATCGGCTTCAAGAGATAAGATAGTGCCCAGCTACTGCATGATCGATTCCTAGGACTTCGTCAGAAGGAAAGAGTCGCATTGCGCAGCCAAGTTGGTTCTCCCTGTGCACCTGTAACCTGAGAGAGAAAACAATGTTGTGGTACTAGTAATACATTAGCATTGAAAGTGGGAATGAGACTTTACTAGACCTCGAAGAAAATGGAGCCATTAACCTGAAGGAAGAGCTCAACACAAACTTGGCTCCACTACATTGGGACCAAGCAGAAGCTATCAGACTTTTTTCTAAGAGCTACAGAACTGTGAGTGTGACATCGGTGTTCAACTGTGTTAGGGTGTAGAGCAGGGTTCTTTAGCAATGGCGCTGTAGCAGCTCTGCCTGATTATCGGAAGCCAGGTAGGAAGTGAAAAGAGAATAGTTTGTAGAAATTGTTTGCACTGTTTGTATCAAACTTTGCAATGCCATAGTTGGAGATCAGCATGTGTGACACACTCCAGCTATCTCTCCTTGTATCTATTATTGCTATTTTGATTACAAAACCCATTAGTCTTATTTTCTGCATATAATCCTCCGTCTTTCAATAAACCTGATGTTTTGTTTCTGCCTCCTCGTCTACTGTACTGTATTTGAGTCTTACTCAGTAGTGTCTTTCAGCCACCGCTACATTTTTACCAGAAAACAAGGTTTTTATGCAACAGAGCAATAGGATTTTTTTTTTACCAGAGAATAAGGTTTATATGCAACAGAGCAACAGGATTTTATGCGACAGCGTACACGCTTTTTATAAAACAGAGCAATAAAACTTTTTTGCCACAGAGAACAAGGTTTTTATGCAACAGAACAATAGGAATTTTTGCCTCAGATTACACACTTTTTATAAAACAGAGCAATAGGATTTTTTGCCATAGAGAACAGGGTTTTTATGCAGCAAAGCAATAGATTTTTTTTGCCACAGAGTACAAGGTATATATAGCACAGATAAACAGGATTTTATGCCACAGAGTGCAAGCTTTTTATGCAACAGGGCAATATGATTCTATGCAAAAGAGCATAGGAATTTTTGCCTCAGACTGCAGATATCATATGGTGCAGAGTAATAGATTTTTTTTTGCCACAGAGATCAAGATTTTTATGCAACAGAGCAATAGATTTTTTCCACAGAGAACAAGGCTTTAATGCAACAGAGCAATAGGTTTTTTTGTCAGAGAGCAAGGCTTTTATGCAACAGAACAATAGGATTTTTTGCCTTAAGGTACTGTCACACTAAGTCTCGTTAGCGACGCAGCTGTGTGTGACATGTAGCAGCGATGTGGCCCCTGCTGCGATGTCGCTGATCACTTATGAACGTTCTGAGCCGTTTTTTGGTCGTTGGTGTCGCGCTGGGAGTCTGAATCGCTGAGTGTGACACCCTTTATGAACGACTTTACCAGCGGTGCAGGGCGGGACTAGGTTTTCCCAATGACCGCAGAGGTTGTTATACAGATCGCTGATCGCTGATGAGATCTTTGTGTTTGGAAGCTAACTAGCGATCACATAGCGATCGCACCAACGATCTCGCCAGGTCGTGTCGTTGTCGTGATCGCTGGTGCGATCGCTAAGTGTGACAGTGCCTTTAGAGTACAATGTTTATATGGCAGAGAGCAATAGGATTTTTTGCCTCAGAGTACAAGGTTTATATGGCAGAGAGCAATAGGATTTTTTCTCCTTCATAATATGCAAAGTGCATAAGGCGAGATGACTATTTAATTGGCAGCTCTACTATGCTGTGCACATGATTCAATACTTCATTATTTTAAACTCAGCCTTTGTTATTTTGGACACTGCCGATATGAAGTGCAGTACACAAGATCAGTTTGTCATAGACTTCTGTGCTCTGCATACAGTTGTGCTCAAAAGTTTACATACCCCGGCAAAATTTTAGAATTTTTGCTTTCTTGGCCGTTTTTCAGAGAATATGAATGATAACATCAAAACTTTTTCTCCACTCATGGTTAGTGGCTGGGTGAAGCCATTTATTGTCAAACTACTGTGTTTTCTCTTTTTAAATCATTATGAGAACCCAAAACATTAAATGACCCTGATCAAAAGTTCACATACCCTGGTGATTTTGGCCTGATAACATGCACAGAAGTTGACACAAATGGGTTTGAATGGCTACTGAAGGTGTGAGGAGATGAACAGGAGCAGTGTTGGCGGTGCGAGAAACGCTTTGGGGCCGTAACTATCAGGGCCGTCATCACTGTTGCAGGGGGACGACTTGTCAGGGTGGGGAAAGCCTGAGCTCCTGACCTCAGAGGGCAGGGGCGACATAACAGGGGCTGAGCGTGGGAAAGGGGGAGACTTGGCGGGAAGGCGACGACCTAGCAGGAAGAAGGTTGACTCCCTCTCCTCAATTACCGCCACTGACGCCAGCCCTTTACAGACTTTCCGACTCCCAATCCCGTTACCGAGTACCCATCCACTATCCAGATCCATCACATGTAGTGCACCAGACGTACCTTTGTTTCCTGAACTTTGCAACTCCGTTTGAGGCCTTGTCACCCCTGCGGCCTGCACGGCGTTGTGCTCCCAGTGTACTGCGGACTCCTGAAGGAGCCAGCAAAAGGAAGTGTACCCACACTTCAACGGACTCAAAAACAACGGACCCAAAATCAATGGATCCGGATACTTCGGCATGGTCAGGAGACAGTGCATCTCGTTCCTACACAGCAGAGCCAGAGACTTTGTTCACGGATTACGACGCCGTCGGGAGCTGTTCCAACCGCTCCCCAACAAGGAATCCAATAGATAAGTCTTTACTTTCACTTTTCCTCTTACTGTTACGTTTATTACGCAGTTTTCTATTTGCCAAATCACCTCCCTGTGTGCAGGTTTTCTTTGCATTTGTGTTCCACAATTCTCTAAGTAAATTCTTGTTAACCCCTTCTCTGCCTCCTGCTGTTTACTGCATCCGACGAACCTTTCCAAAGGTAACATCCTCACCTGTGACCTGTTTGCTTGTAATCAGTGTGTGTGCATAAAAGCTGAGTGAGTTTCTGGGATGCAGACAGACTCTTGCATCTTTCATCCAGCCACTGATGTTTCTGGATTGTGAGTCATGGGGACAGCAAAAGAATTGTCAGTGGAAAAGGTAGTTGAACTGTATAAAACAGGAAAGGGATACAAAAAAATATCCAAGGAATTGATAATGCCAGTCAGCAGCGTTCAAACTGACAAATGGAAAATCAGGGGCTCTGTAAAAACAAAACCACAGTCAGGTAGAGAACAAAAATTTCATCCACAACTGCCAGAAAAATTGTTCGGGATGCAGAGAAAAACCCACAAATAACAGAAGCTGAAATACTGGACTCTCTGAAAACTAGTGGTGTGGCTGATTCAAGATGCACAATAAGAAGGCACTTGAAGAAAAATGGGCTGCATGGTCGAGTCGCCAGAAGAAGCCTTTACTGCGCAAATGCTACAAAGAATCTCGCCTAAAATACGCAAAACAGCACAGAGACAAGTCTCAAAACTTCTGGGACAAGGTAATTTGGAGGGATGAGACCAAAATTGAACTTTTAGCCACAACCATAAATGTTACATCTGGAGAGAGGTCAACAAGGCCTATGATGAAAGGAACACCATTCCTACTGTAAAGAACAGAGGTGGATCGCGGATGTTTTGGGGTTGTGTGAGCTACAAAGGCACAGGAAACTTGGTCAAAATGGAAGGAAAGATGAATGCAGCATGTGATTAGCAAATACTGGAGGCAAATTTGCAATCATCCGCATGGGAAGTACTTGGATATTCCAACATGAAAACAATCCAAAACACAAGGCCAAGTTGACCTGTCATTGGCTACAGCAGAACAAAGTGAAAGTACTGGAGTGGCCATTTCAGTCTCCTGACCTAAATATCATTGAGTCACTCTGGGGAGATCTCAAGCGCGCAGTTCATGCTAGACAGCCCAGGAATTTACAGGAACTGGAGGCTTTTTGCCAAGAAGAGTGGGCAACTTTACTATCTGAGAAAATAAAGAACCTCATATACAACTACCACAAAAAACTTCAAGCTGTTATTGATGTTAGAGGGGGCAATACATGGTATTAAGAAATGAGGTATGTGAACTTTTGATCAGGGATATTGGATGTTTTGGGTTGTCATCATGATTTAAAAAGAGAAAATACATTAGTTTGACAATAAATGGCTTCACCCAACCACTAACCATGAGGAGTGGAGAAAACGTTTTTATGTTATCCTTCATATTCTCTGAAAAAAGGCCAAGAAAGCAAAAATTCTGCCGGGGTATGTAAACTTTTGAATACAACTGTATGCAAATGGTATATCCCATGCACTACTCTGTAGTCTTTGCAGTCTCGGTACAACCCTCCCCACCGTAGCAATATAAGAATCTAGGAACCAAGGCACCAGATCTTCTCCTTTGGATATTCACTTTATTGACAACACAAAAACACTTACATGCAACGTTTCTGCCACACAGGGCCTTTATCAAGCCATAAAAATAATAAAGCCATAAAATATATCTCTTTGTAAGGTTCTTTGTCTCTGTTGACATGTTCCTTGAAACTCAGTTTTCCGTCGGCCATTTTGCTTTCTGTCTTTCTGCAGCTCTTGCCCTCAGTTAATATGGAGTTTCCAGTTTTCATGTTCCCGCCCTGATTCTTCCCTCTTGCTTCTTAAGCAGCCTCAGCTGAACAATCAGTGCTCCTGAATCAAGCCTCAGTCAGTCTGTGACCTGACTCCTGGAAGTCTTGGACTTGTACTCCAGCTATTCCCTACTGAGGAACCTTGGAACACTTTTGGACTCTGGAAACCTGCTGTTTGGTGAATCCATGTTTGCAGAGGAATTACGGTACAGAGAAGAGTTCCTGAACCTGCTTTGGAGAGTTATTGTAGAGCTTGAAGTTACTCTGGCCTGCTGTGTCTCCTGTTGCTGTTCCTGCAAACTGTGTGAACTTTTCAGCATGCTTGTATGAAGTAATACAAGTCATTTCATTTCAACCTATGTCTCCTGTGTTTTCCTCGCACCCAAGCACAAGACGCTATAGGAACTGTACACTATACATGACAAGATTCAGGAGCCAATGTTTAGTGTCTGCTGGGTCTGGGAAAGCCGTGTCTGCTGTGACTGTGGATATCAGATGTCCGTTTAATACCTTATGTGATGACAGTGGTTGTGACTTCTCACAACCATTCCAGGTGAGCGCATTCCCTTAAAATTTTACTCTGGAATGTTACCACAGGTAAACACTATTGTTTTTTTTTTTTTTCCTTTCCTCTTCTCCTTCCAGCACCTCTGCCTTAAAAGATCTGGAAGATGGAGGCCCGCATAAAGGAACTTTGCGGAGTGACTGATACAATCCTTTCAGATGTACAGACTTTAAAAACCCGTTTTGCAAGCCTACAGGACCTCACTAATCATAATTTGCAAGTGTTTGGACAGACTACCCAGGAATTGCGAGCCAGGATTGAGGCTCTAGAGGAACGAGCCCAGGCTCCTGCCATAACCCCAAGTTCTGGGATCCCCAAATTACCTCCTTTTTGTTTTGGCGGTGAACGTGAGAAATTCAGGGGATTTATTAATCAATGCAATTTATTTTTCTCTGCACATGCTTCACAATTTCCCACTGAACGATCCAAAGTGCTTACTATAATCATGTTGCTTACCAATAAGGCTTTGATGTGGGCAAACCCTCTGATTGAGACTGAGGATGATTGTTTGAATCACCTTGATGCTTTTATTTCAGCCATGGGGCAGGTGTTTGATGACCCCAATCGAGGTGCAACAGCTAAAGCAGCCATGTTAACTTTGCGCCAAGGTAAGTGTTCAGTAGCCGAATATGCCCTGGATTTCAGGAGATGGGCTCTTGATACCACTTGGGACACTTCCGCTAAAAAATCTATTTTTCGGAAAGGGTTGTCTCCACTGATTAAGGATGAACTTGCTCGTGCCGACCCTCCCACTGCGTTAGGTGACTTTATTAACTATTGTATCCGTATTGATGCTCGTCTGACTGAACGCAGACAAGAGAGATGGTTCGAAAATAATCGCACTAACCTTTTACTACCTCCCTCCTCAGCTAAGGAACCTTTGAGTAGGATCACAAGGGAACAGAACCTGAACCCATGCAGGTGGACTCTTTACAAAGACGGGTTAGTGATGCACGCAAAGAACATCGTATAAAGGAAAATCTATGTTTCTACTGTGGTAAGTCAGGGCACTTCATTATAAACTGCCCCAGCCGTTCTCGTAAGACTACTGCAGCAGTCATTCACTGTGAGTGTTGCGAGAGGAGCTCTGTCATGTCCGAGCCTCAGGCTCCAGAGAGATCTGCTGCAAGAGATCTTGATTTCTCGGACTTAAACTCTGTTAGTTCTGGGGACGATGACGGTATAAACGCTGCAATTTTTCAAGTTTCCTCAGCGGTGTCCCAGCTGAGTTGTAAAAGAAACAATTCTCATTGCTTCCTTTCCATCAAACTCTGGGTTGACTCAGTCTGGGTGTCTAGCTCTGCTATGATCGACTCAGGAGCAAGTGGAAATTTTATGGATATCTCCTTTGCTCTGAAACAGGGGATACGTTCAGTGAAGAAGGCTATTCCAGTACAGATGGAGACTGTGGATGGCTCTCTACTGACTTCTGGACCAGTAGATCAAGAAACAGAGCCTTTGAGGGTCCTTATGGGTAAAGATCATCAGGAGAAAATGTCTTTTTTGCTTATCTCTTCTCCCCACTTTCCCATCATTCTAGGGCTACCATGGCTGCAGGCGCAGAATCCTACGATTAACTGGGAGACCAAGGAATTACACTTTCCGGAGAAACAGATGAGTCAAGGAGTTTCAGCTTGCTCTGTTCCTAAAGGAACCATGTCAGTCCCTGAACTACCAGCTGTATACCAGGACTATGACGATTTATGTGACAAGAAGAACGCTGATCAGCTTCCTCCTCACCGTCCATATGATTGTCCAATTGAATTATTACCCGGAGCCGAGATACCTTTTGGTAAGATCTACCCCCTAGCGGGGCCCGAGCTAAAAGCTTTGAAGGATTATATAGACGAAAATTTAGCCAAGGGCTTCATACGCCCCTCTTCATCTCCCGCTGGTGCACCCATCTTCTTTGTGAAGAAGAAAGATGGATCTCTGAGACCCTGCATAGACTATAGGGAACTCAATAAGGTTACTATTAGAAACCGTTATCCATTGCCTTTAATCCCTGAGTTGTTGGAGAGAGTGCGGCATGCCAAAATTTTCCCTAAACTGGATCTCCGTGGGGCCTATAACTTGGTCCGTATCAGACCTGGGGATGAATGGAAGACTGCTTTCAGGTCACGCTATGGACACTTCGAATATCTAGTTATGCCTTTTGGTCTGAGTACCGCCCCAGCCACTTTCCAACACTTCGTGAATGATATCTTCAGGGATCTCCTAGATACATTTGTGGTGATTTATCTGGATGATATTCTAATTTTTTCTAACTCCACAGAGGAACATCATGGACATGTGAGAATGGTCTTAGAACGCCTAAGACAAAACCATCTCTACATCAAACTTGAAAAATGTGAATTCCATAGGACCGAAATTCAATTTCTGGGGTATGTACTATCTACGCAAGGGATTAGTATGGATGGAAGCAAGACCCAAGCCATCAAGGATTGGCCAATTCCTAGAAATGTGAAGGAGGTGCAGCGTTTCATCGGGTTTGCCAACTTCTATAGACGTTTCATTAAGAATTTTTCTGAGGTAGTGTCACCTATCACCCAACTTACCTGGAAACAGTCTAGGTTCTCCTGGACCCCGCAAGCTCAGGAAGCATTTTCCTGTTTAAAGGATAAATTTACCACCGCACCTATCTTAGTACATCCCAACCCCGAGCTTGCCTTCATAATTGAGGTGGATGCTTCAGACTGTGCCGTTGGAGCTATACTCTCTCAGAGAACAGGTGAGAAGAATGTCTTGCATCCCTGTGCCTTCTTTTCCCAGCAGTTGTCTTCGGCTGAGAGGAACTACGATGTGGGCAATAGAGAATTGTTGGCCATTATTGCCGCCTTCAAGGAATGGAGACACCTTCTTCAGGGAGCTGCACAGCAAATAGTCGTCCTGACAGACCATCGTAACCTTGAATTTATCAGGTCGGCTAAGTGCCTGACTCCTCGCCAGGCTCGCTGGAATCTTTTCCTAAACCAATTTAATTTTGTCATTTCTTATAGACCAGGATCGCGCAATGGAAAGGCTGATGCACTCTCTAGGATTCATTCAGCAGAGACTCGTCCACTTACTCCTCCTAAGACTATTCTTCCTGACTCTATATTCCTGGGAGTGATTCATAATCAAGACCTACTTAAGGACATCAAGGAAGCATACCATGCGGATTCTTTGTTGGCTCAACCCCCAAGGGACATAAGTCTTGTCTTTAAGAATGGTGTGTGGATTCAGGGACAACGTCTGTATATACCTGAAACAGTCAGATTGAGAGTATTGCAACTCATCCACGATTCCAAGATAGCCGGGCATAGGGGAATTCTAAAGACACAAGAATTTCTTTCTCGTTTCTTTTGGTGGCCCACTTACAGGAAAGATGTCTTAAACTATGTCACTTCATGTGAAGTCTGTGCAAGATGCAAAACACCTCGCTCCTCACCAACTGGTCTGTTGCAACCTCTTCCCACCCCGTCCCGCCCGTGGGGATCCATTTCTATGGACTTCATTGTGGAGTTACCAACCTCTCAAGGGAAGAACACCATTCTAGTGGTGGTTGACCGTCTAACAAAGGCAGCTCATTTTATCCCTTGTGTCGGCTTACCCACTGCAAAACAGACATCAGACTTGATGATTAAGAATGTGTTTCGCTTACATGGAGTACCGGATGAGGTCATTTCGGATCGAGGGGTGCAATTCACTTCAAGGTTTTGGCAAAATTTCTGTGCAGCATTGGACATTAAAGTAAACCTTTCTTCTGCTTTTCATCCCCAGACTAATGGACAGACAGAACGAACCAATCAGACCCTGGAGCAGTATCTCCGCTGTTTTATCTGCCACCTACAGGATGATTGGGTGGATCTACTTCCACTGGCTGAGTTCTCTTATAACAACTCTCAGAGCGCCTCCACTAATCAGTCTCCTTTTTACTCCAATCTAGGTTATCATCCTAACATTCTTCCTCGATTTCCCATAGATACGCCCTTGCCGGCAGTGGCTGAAAGAATCACTTCTTTACAAAAGAATATGGATCTTCTAAAGGAAAATCTAGAATTGGCTCAGGAAAGGTACAAGAAAGCAGCAGATAAATTTCGTAAACCTGCACCAGCTTTCAAGGTAGGAGATTTGGTCTGGCTGTCAACCAGAAATCTTAAATTAAAGATTCCATCGTCTAAATTGGGACATAAGTACATTGGACCTTATAAGATCAATAAGATTATAAGTGCTGTTGCTTGTCGTCTTCAACTACCCAGAACTATGAGAATCCACCCTGTCTTTCATGTATCCCTACTAAAGGCTGCAACACCCAATAAGTTTCCTGGACGTTCTTCTCCTTGCCCTGACCCAGTGCTGGTCGATGGTCAGGAAGAATTTATGGTGGAAAGGATTCTAGATTCCAGGTTGTACAGAAATCAGTTGCAATATTTGATTAAATGGCAGGGCTACCCAGTGGAGGACAACTCATGGGAACCAGTCAATAATGTAAATGCTCCTCGCCTGCTCCGCCAGTTTTATCAGAGGTACCCTGACAAGCCTGGTCTGAGGTCATCCGGAGGTTGTCCCTAAGGGGGGAGTAATGTAAGGTTCTTTGTCTCTGTTGACATGTTCCTTGAAACTCAGTTTTCCGTCGGCCATTTTGCTTTCTGTCTTTCTGCAGCTCTTGCCCTCAGTTAATATGGAGTTTCCAGTTTTCATGTTCCCGCCCTGATTCTTCCCTCTTGCTTCTTAAGCAGCCTCAGCTGAACAATCAGTGCTCCTGAATCAAGCCTCAGTCAGTCTGTGACCTGACTCCTGGAAGCCTTGGACTTGTACTCCAGCTATTCCCTACTGAGGAACCTTGAAACACTTTTGGACTCTGGAAACCTGCTGTTTGGTGAATCCATGTTTGCAGAGGAATTACGGTACAGAGAAGAGATCCTGAACCTGCTTTGGAGAGTTATTGTAGAGCTTGAAGTTACTCTGGCCTGCTGTGTCTCCTGTTGCTGTTCCTGCATACTGTGTGAACTTTTCAGCATGCTTGTATGAAGTAATACAAGTCATTTCATTTCAACCTATGTCTCCTGTGTTTTCCTCGCACCCAAGCACAAGACGCTATAGGAACTGTACACTATACATGACACTCTTATTTTAATGGCTTAATAAAGGCTCTGTGCAAGTTTTTTTTGTACATTGTTATCAATAAAATGATTATACAAGGGAGAACATCTAGTGCCTTGGTTCCTGGATTCTTATGCAGCAACCTAGATAATAATGGTCAGTATGTTACAGTATTGATGTGAAAAGTTGAGAGCTCATTCAATACTTAATTACATTTAGCTTTGTTATTTTGATTGCAGCCTATGAAGAACGCAGTAGCCACTGCCAAAGGCTACTTTCACACATCAAGTTTTTACAATCAGGCACAATCTGTCAAAGTTTAACCTCTTCACCCCAAGGGTGGTTTGCACGTTAATGACAGGGTCAATTTTTACAATTCTGACCACTGTCTCTTTATGAGGTTATAACTCTGGAACGCTTCAACGGATCTTCGCGATTCTGAGAACGTTTTCTCGTGACATATTGTACTTCACGTTAGAGGTAAAATTTATTCGATGCAAATATGGCGAAAATTTTGAAAATTTTGCAATTTTCAAACTTTGAATTTTTATTCCCTTAAAACAGAGAAATATGTCACACAAAATAGTTAAGAAATAACATTTTCCACATGTCTACTTCACATCAGCACAATTTTGGAACCAAAATTTTTTTTGTTAGGAAATTATAAGGGTTAAAAGTTGACCAGCGATTTCTCATTTTTACAACAAAAATTACAAAGCCATTTTTTTTAGGGACCACCTCCCATTTGAAGCCACTTTGAGGGGTCTATATGCCAGAAAATATCCAAAAGTGACACCATTCTAAAAACTTCACCCCTCAAGGTACTCAAAACCACATTCAAGAAGTTTATTAACCCTTCAGGTGCTTCACAGGAGCTGAAGCAACGTGGAAGGAAAAAATCAATATTTAACTTTTTAGTCACAAAAATGATCTTTTACAAACTTTTTTTTATTTTCACAAGGGTAAAACGAGAAAATGGACAGATAAAGTTGTGCAATTTCTCCTGAGTACGCCGATACCCCATATGTAGGGAAAAACCACTGTTTGGGCACACGGCAGAGCTCGTAAGGGAAGGAGCGCCGTTTGACTATTTCAAACCAAAATTGGCTGGAATTGAGATTGGATGCCATGTCGCGTTTGGAGAGCCTCTGATGCACCTAAATGGGGAAACCCCCCACAAGTGACACCATTTTGGAAACTAGACCCCCTATGGAACTTATCTAGATCTGATGTGACATGTGAGCACTTTGAACCCCAAGTGTTTCACAAAAGTTTGTAATGCCTGGGTGTGAAAAAAAAAACAATTTTCCACAAAAATGATTTTTTAGTCCCAAATTTTTGATTTTTCCCAAGGAAATTGGACCCCAAAAGTTGTTGTCCAATTCGTCCTGAGTATGCTGATACCCCATATGTGGGAGGGGAAACTGTTTGGGCGCACGGCAGGGCTTGGAAAGGAAGTAATAACGTTTTGGAATGCAGATGTTGATGGGGTCATGTGCCCCAGATGTGCCTAAACAGTGGAAACGCCCCACAAGTGACCCCATTTTGGAAACTAGTCCCCCTAAGGAACTTATCTAGATCTGTGGTGAGCACTTTGTACCCCCAAGTGCTTCACACAAGTTTATAATGCCCGGGCATGAAAATAAAAAATCCTATTTTTTTCCCACAAAAATTATCTTTTAGTCACCAATTTTTTATTTTCCCAAGGGTAACAGGAGAAATTGGACCACAAAAGTTGTTGTCCAATTTGTCCTGAGTACGCTGATACCTCATATGTGGGGGGGAACCACTGTTTGGGCGCACGGCAGAGCTCGGAATGGAAGGAGCACCATTTGACTTTTTCCAACCAAAATTGGCTGGAATTGAGATTGGACGCCATGTTGCATTTGGAGAGCCCCTGATGTGCCTAAACAGTGGAAACTCTCACAAGTGACCCCATTTTGGAAACTAGACCCCCTAAGGAACTTATCTAGATCTGTGGAGAGCAATTTGAACCCCCAAGTGCTTCACACAAGTTTATAACGTAGAGCCGTAAAATTAAAAAATCATATTTTTTCCACAAAAATGATCTTTTCACCCAAATTTTTATTTTCCCAAGGGTAACAAGACCACAAAAGTTATTGTGCAATTTGTCCTGAGTATGCTGATACCCCATATGTGGGGGTAAACCACTGTTTGGGTGGATGGCAGAGCTCGGAAGGGAAGGCGCGCCGTTTGACTTTTTCAATGCAGAATTGGCTGGACGCCATGTCGTGTTTGGAGAGCTCCTGATCTGCGTAAACAGTGGAAACCCCCCACAAATGACACCATTTTGGAAACTAGACCCCTCAAGGAACTTATCTAGATGTGTGGTGAGAACTTTGAACCCCCAGGTGTTTCACTAAAGTTTATAACGCCCGAGCATGAAAAATAAAAAAATCATATTTCAGCAGCAGATGGAAGGAAGGGAGACACAGTCATTACTAGTGGGTAGGCGGAGCCCACACAGGATAGAACACCTCATATTAAAAAAGTGTTGACCGGCCCCTCCAGCCTGGGCTCCTCCTACTCCAGTTCTCCAGTCTAAAATTTGAGGTCACAGAGGATAGTCGCTGCTGGAGCAGCTCCTCAGAAAATTTTTTATTTTTATCGGACAGAGACTTGGACCCCCGTGGTTTTGAGGTCTCAGGGGTCTCAGCGCTGCTGGACCCCCACCCCTCCCTTGGCGGATCTGTATTACCCTTTAAGGTGGTCCCTGCAGAACCCTGCCGGCTCTGGGGGATGAGGGTTGCTTCCCTGGCGGGGACGCAAACCGCGCTTCTGGGGTCACTGCATTCCCCGCCCTGGGGGGAAGCGATGGGCATAGCGCCACAAATCCCTGGGGGTCCCTGTGGCGCTCAGCTGGGTGAGTACTCTGCATTTTTAATGTGTGTTGAGTGCTTCAGCGGCTGCTGCGGCAGCCGCTGCTACATATATCATGTTGGTGACTGGTGTTTTTTGTCCGCAGGTGGATGCCTGCAGGACATGGGAAGCGGGGCAGGAGCGGAGAGCGGAGGAGTTCGCGCGCGTTTTTTTGAAATCGGCGGGGGGCGTGGCTTCGCGCTTTCCCGGTTTTCTCGGGCAGGAAGCGCTCTGAGCGCGCGATTTCTCCTGCTTCTCCTCTTCCGGCTTCTCTCTTCACAACGCGGCGGCCATTACTGAGGCTTCCTCAGGCTCCTCACTCTCCTCTCTTACCAAAGGAACACAGCACCGCGGCTAGCTGGGTGAGTCGCTTCTGCCTGTCACTTAACTCCCTCACCCCCACAGCGCAGGGCACCTTTCTGAGGCACAATAAGGTGGCAGATTGCGCTGTCCTGCGGCTGTGGCCTTATATAGAGGCCTTTTTTTGTCTGGAGCTCGCACACCTTTTTGATTTAAAAGAGGTTGTGGGGAGTCTGCGACATTAACCCCTAATAGGCGGTTAACCCTTAATTAAGGGACGGCTGGGGTAGCTCTCCCTTTAAGAGCTTTAACCCTTCAGCGTTCCTTTTTTCGTCCCCTTAAGAAACCACACTGTTCCAGTTACTGACAGGTTTAACCTGCCATATACTGTGTGAGGGCATGTCAGATCAGGGTCCAGGAGGTGCGGACCGTCTCCCAGATCCGCTACAGGATCAGTCTCGCGTATCTGACACGCAGACCTCGACGGCGTCAAGCGCAGCGGTAGGAGGTTTCAGTGATGTCAAAATGGAGGCCCTCACTCGTTCTATTGATGGCCTGTCTGACCTTCTAGGTTATTGGGTGTCAGCTAGATCCTCTCATGGCAGGAAGCGCCACAGGCCGGTGCCATCCTTCCCGCGTAGCGACTCGGAGATCTCTGGTATGGAGGGTTCCCCTTCAAGCTTGGGGAGATGTCCGATTCGGATAAGGAGGATTGGCAGGGACACTCTGCCTCTCTTTTGGGCCGTACAGAGGCTTTTATTGGAGCCATGAGGGAGGCGTTACAGTTACCGGAGGAGGTAACTAGACGTCCTGGTAAGTCGGCCCGGATGTTTCAGGAGTCGCATAGGTCGCGATCAGAGGAACGCCTGTGTCCAGACAAACATTTTCAGGGGACACGGTTTTTTGAGACGCTGTATCCGTGTTCGACGGAGTTGATTGATAATTGGATCCCTTCTCCTGAAGTGGATGTCCCGTTATCCCAGCTTAGCAAATCCTCATTACTTCCTGTTAAAGGGAAGGCGAGTCTGCAGGATCCGCTGGACAGAAAAACGGAGATGGCGGCGAAATCCATCTACGAGGCCGCGGGTCATGGATTCAGAGCAGTACTAGGGTCCATGTGTGCTTGTAAAGCTTCCCTGAGCTGGTTAGACCGTCTAAGGACGGCGTGGCAAGATGGATCCCCACTATCCGAGGTAGATGGGCTTTTCAAGTTATTGGAGGATGCAGCCCGATATGGCAGTGATGCAGGTTTGGATACTGCGTCACTGCTGTCCAGGCCGCAATCCTCGGCGGTCACAGTCAGGAGAGCACTGTGGCTTAGACAGTGGACCGGAGACGCGGTTTCCAAGCAAGGTTTGCTATCTTTAGCTTACAAGGGTGGTCAGCTATTTGGATCTGACCTCACGGAGCTGATTGTCAAGGCAAAGGCCAAAGAAACGGCTTTACCGCAGCGAAGAGCTGTGACTTCTGCGTCTGGCAGGCCTAGTGCCGGTAGTAGTCGGCGGTCCTTTCGGTCCAGGGGACGGTTCGGTCAGCCCTCTTGGGGATCGGGTCGTCCATCTTTTTCGGGAAAAAAGACCTCTCAGAAATCCCGCACTCCCTGGAAACAGAGCTTCCGTCAAGACAAGCGGGAAGCTGACAAAAAGCCCGCTAAGGCAGACTGACGCCAGGGTCTCACTCGAGGGCTCTCGAGTGGGAGGTCGCCTGCTCCAATTCGAATCGACTTGGGCTTCCCGTGTTTCGGACGCCTGGGTGACGCGGGTTGTGTCGGCAGGCTACTTCATAGAGTTTCTTTCTCGACCCCCGGACAGTTTTTGTCAATCTCGCATTCCGTCAGAGCCCGAGCTATTTGCCGCTCTACTGCGGGAGGTCGATTCCCTTCTGCAGAAGGGTGTGGTGGTACCGGTTCCGCCAGAGGACCGGGGAAGAGGGTTTTATTCCAACCTCTTTGTGGTCCCCAAAAAGGAGGACAAATTTCGCCCCATTCTGGATCTCAAAAGATTGAATCGGCATGTCCGCACCCGGAAATTCCGCATGGAGTCGCTTCGCTCGGTGGTGGCGGCCCTGTCGCAGAACGACTTTTTGGTGTCAATCGACATTCGCGACGCTTATTTGCATGTTCCCGTCGGAAGGGCCCACCAACGTTTCCTTCGTTTTGCCATAGGTCAGGACCATTACCAGTTTGTGGCCCTGCCATTCGGGTTGGCCTCAGCGCCCAGAGTTTTTACAAAAATTCTGGCACCTCTCATGGCGATCCTTCGAAGACAGGGGGTTACGATTCTTCCCTACCTGGACGACCTTTTGATTGTGGCGTCCTCAAAGGAAGAGGCAGTGACGGCTCGCAATCTATCCCTTCAGCTCCTGGAGGACTTCGGGTGGCTGGTCAATTGGGAGAAGTCGTCTCTGGAGCCGTCGCAGTCTATCCTGTTTTTGGGGATGCATTTCGACACGGTACGAGCAGTGGTGTCCCTGCCTCCAGACAAGCAAGCAGGTCTTTTTCGACATGTACAGGTTATGAGATCTTCGACAGCAATGTCCCTTCGAAGGTGTATGCGCCTTCTGGGTTTGATGGTGGCGTCGATGGAGGCACTTCCGTTTGCCCAATTTCATTCCAGGGCGCTCCAAATGCTCATTTTGAACCGTTGGGATCGATCGCAGGCTTCGCTGGATTGCAGTGTCATCATCTTCCACAGGGTGCGAGAGTCTCTAGGATGGTGGTTACGCCCGGAAGCGTTATCCCTGGGGAAGTCTTTCCTTCCTCCGAGGTGGTCGGTCATAACCACCGATGCCAGCCTGACGGGCTGGGGGGGTGTCTGGAACGATCTCTGGATTCAGGGAGTATGGTCGTCGGAAGAGTCTATCCTGCCGATCAACATCCTGGAATTGAGGGCAATTTTCCTTTGCCTCCAACACTGGACGGTCCCTTTAAGCGGTCTACCAGTCCGAGTGCAGACAGACAACGCGACGGCGGTCGCGTATATCAACCATCAAGGGGGGACGAGGAGCTTTAGGCTCATGATGGAGGTGTCTCGGATCCTGGTATGGGCCGAGGCCAGGGTGCCAGCCATCTCTGCGATTCACATTCCTGGAGTTCAGAATGTCATGGCGGACTTCCTCAGTCGCGAAAAGATGGATCCCGGAGAATGGAGTCTTCATCCGGAAATTTTTGCACTGCTGTGCTCCCGTTGGGGAACTCCCCAAGTGGATTTGATGGCATCCAGGGTCAATGCCAAGTTACCGGCGTTCATGTCCAGGTACAAGGACCCGAAGGCGGTGGCAGTGGATGCTCTGGTGGCTCCATGGGACCAATTCGAGCTAATCTATGTGTTCCCACCGATATCCTTACTTCCTCTGGTGTTGCGTCGGATCAGACTGGAGAGAATCCCGACTATGTTGGTAGCCCGGATTGGCCAAGGAGGAAGTGGTTCTCGACGCTGGTGTCGCTTCTGGCAGCGCCTCCGCTTCCACTCCCTCTTCGCCCGGACCTGTTAGCTCAAGGGCCCGTTCGCCATCCGGACCTGAAGTCTCTGCGTTTGACGGCGTGGCTCTTGAGACCGAAATCTTGACCCGTCAAGGTTTTTCAGCCGAGGTCATTGCCACTCTGCGAGCTGCCAGAGGTCCGGCTACTACTAGGATTTATCACAAGTCTTGGGAAGCCTTCTTTTCGTGGTGTTCGGGTTCTTCAAGGAACCCGAGGATTTTTTCCATTCCCAATTTGTTGGCCTTTTTGCAGTACGGGCTGGACAAGGGTTTGACAGTTAGCACTCTGAAGGGGCAGGTTTCTGCTTTGTCCTTGCTGTTTCGGAAGGCTATCGCTTCGCGTAGGGACGTACGTTCCTTTTTTCGCGGAGTAACCCGTCAGTTTCCGCCGCGGAAGGCGTTTGTGTCTCCTTGGCGGCTCAATCTTGTTTTGGAGGCTCTTCAACATGGGCCTTTTGAGCCTATGGACTCTGTTAGCCTTTCTTTGCTCTCTTGGAAAGTTGCCTTCCTAGTGGCGGCTCTTTCTTGCTCGCCCCCTTTTCTGGAGTTTCACCCGGATCGCGTAGTGCTTCGCACTCGGGGTGACTTTCTTCCTAAGGTGGTGTCACAATTTCATGTTAACCAGGATATTGTGTTGCCCTCGCTCTGTCCGGAGCCGAGGAATGCGAAGGAACGGGCTTTGCACACTTTGGATTTAGTGCGGGCTTTGAAGTTCTATTTGTCTATTACTCAAAGTTTTCGGAAGTCGGATTCTCTGTTTGTGATTCCAGCAGGTCGTCGACGTGGTCAACGAGCTTCCAAGGACTCTATTGCTCGTTGGATTCGGTCGGCCATTTTAGAGGCTTACCGACTTAAGGGCGAACCTTGCCCGATTAAGATTCGAGCTCACTCCACGAGGGCTGTGGGTTCATCGTGGGGCCTCGGCAGCTCAGCTCTGCTGGGCGGCGACCCGGCGCTCTGTCCACACGTTTACGAAATTTTATAAGGTGGACGTCAGTGCTTCCGCTGATGCGGCCTTAGGATGTAGGGTCCTGCAGGCGGCTGTAGTTTAAAGTTCTTGTTAACTTGTATTTAGCGCTAGTTGCGCATTTATCTAAGTTGTTGGGAATCTGCCTCTGTTGGTTTTTTGCCCACCCTTAATTTCTGGACTGCTTTGGGACGTCCCACTAGTAATGACTGTGTCTCCCTTCCTTCCATCTGCTGCTGAAAGACGGATTTTGGTAAGATCTTACCTGTAAAATCCTTTTCAGCGAAGGAAGGAAGGGAGACACAGATCCCTCCCATGGCAGAAGGGTGTTGTTGTGTTTTCAGATGCGGCGTGACCCTTCTCTGATAGCGAGTATCTGGGCTGAGGTCGGCGCGCTAAGGCTCTGTTCCAGCATTGCCAGCTCATCGCAGTGGTCAGGTTCAGTGAGTAGTACCTGGGACTGTGTGTTTTTTTCTGTTATATGCATAACCTGTCTTCTTGTTTTTTCTCTGAAGTTCTTCAGAAGGGGTTATGTTGCTCCGCTGGTGATATTTGCTCTTCCTTAGCTTGTGTACGGACTGGAGAACTGGAGTAGGAGGAGACAGGCTGGAGGGGCCGGTCAACACTTTTTTAATCTGAGGTGTTCTATCCTGTGTGGGCTCCGCCTACCCACTAGTAATGACTGTGTCTCCCTTCCTTCCTTCGCTGAAAAGGATTTTACAGGTAAGGTCTTACCAAAATCCGTCTTTTTTCCACAAACATGATCTTTTAGTCCCCAACTTTTTATTTTACCAAGGGTAACATGAGAAACTGTACCCCAAAGTTGTTGTCCAATTTGTCCTGAGTACGCTGATACTCCATATGAGGGAGAAAACTACTGTATGGGCACACGTCAGGGCTCGGAAGGGAAGTAGTGACGTTTTGGATTGCAGACTTTGATGGAATGGTCTGCGGGCGTCATGTCATGTTTGGAGAGCCCCTGATGTGCCTAAACAGTGGAAACTCCCCACAAGTGACCCCATTTTGGAAAATCGACCCCACAAGGAACTTATCTAGATGTGTGGTGAGTACTTTGAACCTCGAAGTGCTTCACAGAAGTTTATAACGTACAGCCGTAAAAATAAAAAATCTTTTTTTTTACAAAAATGATATTTTTGCCCCCAATTTTTTATTTTCCCAAGGGTAACAGAAGAAATTGGACCCCAAGAGTTATTGTGCAATTTGTTCTGAGTACGCTGATACCCCATATGTGGGGGTAAACTACTGTTTGGCCGCCTGGCAGAGCTCAGAATTGAAGGAGCACCGTTTGACTTATTCAACGCAGAATTGGCTGGAATTGAGATCAGACGCCATGTCACATTCGGAGAGCCCCTGATGTGCCCAAACAGTGGAAACCCCCAATTCTAACTCCAACCCTAACCCCAACACACCCCTAACCCTAGTCCCAACCCTAACCATAACCCTAACCACAAACCTAACCCTAACACACCCCTAACCCTAATCCCTACCCTAACCCTAATCCTAACTTTAGCCGACCCTAACCCTAATGTGAAAATGGAAATAAATACATTTTTTAATTTTATTATTTTTCCCTAACTAGGGGAGTGATAAAGGGGGGTTTGATTTACTATTTATAGTGGGTTTTTATGATTGGCAGCTGTCACGCTAAAAGACGCTTTTTTATTGCAAAAAATAGTTTTTGCATCATCACATTTTGAGAGCTATATTTTTTGCATATTTTGGCCCACAGAGTCATGTGAGGTCTTATTTTTTGCGGTACGAGATGACGTTTTTATAGGTACCATTTTTGGGCACATGACATTTTTTGATCGCTTTTTATTTCAATTTTTGGGAGGTTAGAATGAACAAAAATCAGCAATTCATGAATTTCTTTTGGGGGGGGTATTTATACCGTTCCGCGTGTGGTAAAATTGATAAAGCGGTTTTATTCTTCGGGTTAGTATGATTACAGAGATACCTCATTTATATCATTTTTTTATGTTTTGGCGCCTTTATACAATAAAAACAATTTTATATAAAAAATAATTATTTTTGCATCACTTTAATCTGCGAGCTATAAATTTTTTATTTTTTCGCTGATGATGCTGTATGGCGGCTCGTTTGTTGCGGGACAAGATGACGTTTTCAGCTGTACCATGTTTATTTATATCTGTGATTTTGATCGCGTGTTATTCCACTTTTTTTTCTGCGGTATGATGATAAAGCATTGTTTTTTGCTTTGTTTTTTTTTTATTTAAGGGGTTCACTAAAGGGGTTAACTAGTGGGACAGTTCTATAGGGCGGGTCGTTACGGACACGGCGATACCAAATATGTGTACTTTTATTGTTTTGTTTTTTTTATTTACAGGAAGAAATGAATTTATTGGGGAATATATTTTTTTTCCTTTATTTTGTAATTTATTTTTTACACTTGTGATTTTTATTTTTTTAAACTTTTTTACTTTGTCCCAGGGTGGGACATCACTGTATAATGTCAGATCGCTGGTCTGACAGTGTGCACAGCACTCTGTCAGACCAGCGATGTGACAGGCAGTGCTGCAGGCTTCCTCCCTGCAGGCCATCTTGGATCCGGGGTCTTGCAGGGAGGAAGGCCTCAACAGCGCAATCACATCGTGCTGTTCTGAGTGTCTGAGGAATCACGCAGGGAGCCCCCTCCCTGCGCGATTCTTCCCTGTGCCCCCGGTACACCGATCGCGGTGTGCCAGGGTTTAATGTGCCGGGAGCGGTCCGTGACCGCTCCTGGCACATAGTGCCGGGTGTCAACTGTGATAATCAGCTGACACCCGGACGCGATCGGACGCGCTCCCATGGGAGCGCGTCCGATCGCTGAGACGCACTATCCCGTCCATGGTCAGATTGTCCCGGGTTTCATGGACGGGATAGTACATCGGATTGCAGAAAGGGGTTAAAAAAGACGGATCCAGCGCAGATTGTAAAAAACTGACGTGACGGATCAGTTGTTTAGACGGATCCATTATGAACTTTTGAGCCTTGAGAAATGCAGTTCTGGAGAGAGAGAGATAGTTAGAGACACCAAAAAAAGCAATAGGAATAGTTCCAGGCATGCTCAGAGTGGAAAAACGGAATCCGGTGACCGGATCCATCTTTTTTCTGATCCGGCGCCCATTGACTTTCATTGTAGCAAAAATCCGGAAGCGCCGCATCCGGCAATGTCCGTTTTTTCGCCACATACAAAAAACATTGCTAGACACGTTTTTTCCAGACGCCGGAATTAAAATTTTTGCCGGCAAAAAACGGAAGAAACAGGAGGACATGCAGCGCGATCCGGCGCTAATACAAGTCAATGAGAAAAAAAAGGATCCGTCGGTAGATTTCGCCGAATCCGTTTTTTCTAAAAATAGCCGGATCTTGCCTGACGGAAAAAAACTGATGTGTGAAAGTAGCCAAAGTCTTTCGACTGCTGCACTCAGAAATGTTACTAGGAAAAACTAGTCCCTGCCTTACTCAGTCTGTGTGGAGGGAACTAGGCACTCATTGCACCATCCACAGAAATGTATAGTCCCAATTATCTTTCATTCAGTGGCTCTTCCTCTTGCACCTTATACTGGGCCTGTGATCCAGGTAAGAGCTTTTACAATAACATGCTGCAATGCCTGGTCTGGTGACAGATCTCCCAACCCAAACTTACCGCCACATAACAGTATCATAAGCTCAGAACAGTAGACCTCCCTACTGCCAGACCAGTCCCATATGGTCCGCATACAGAGCGCTTAATGTGCTTGTGTGAACCTAGCCGTATAACAATATACTGAAGTACATTACCACTTGAAGCTTTATAGCAATGACTGTTGGTCCACTTAAAAAAGCAAATGAAAGTGATTTTTTTACCAGAGTATAATGATTCTAAAATAAATATCTGTTTTATTCATTTCATACTTGCTTGATAGATTCAGGTTTCTTTCCAGGTTGATAGACATTGCCCAGGACAACATCTTTCTTTTGACTGTTCCTGCTTGTGCTGACACCTCTTTAATACGTTCCATGATCTTCTCCCAAACTCTTGGGACTCCCATGTGGGACGTTGGTTGTGCCTCCTTCAGTGTATCCACCAAGGTCCCCTGTTACCACAATAAAGCACAATCACTACTAAATCACCAAGGTCTAAAGGGGTATTTCTATCTTCTAGAGTGATGGCGTACACTAGGATATATCATCGCTTTATGATTAGTGCAGGTTCAATCACTGGCACCCCCACCTATTTTGGGAATTAAGATGTTGCAGTGCTGGTCTTCTCAGCTCTTGGCTACCCAACTGTGCTGGAAATTGCAGCAGCCCCATTCACTTGAATGAAACACTACTGTATTTCCCTGCACTCCATCTTTCCCGGGAAAAGACGGGTTCCCACAGCTTGAATTTCTACCAATCAAAAAGAGAAGGCATATTCTAGAGGCAGGCTAATCATTTTAAAGATTTTAAACATTTTAAATAATATATTGTGGAATAAAAATAAGTTCCACAATTGGATGTGTTAAAAAATTGTTCCTGTGCTGAGATAATCTTATAAATGTGTACTGTGTAATGGCTGTGTCTGACGAGGAACATAGTCTGATCATACCACATCTCCTGGGCAAGGGAAGAAAAAGACAAGAAATAGACAGGACAGGACGGGATCACAGATGCTGCTTTCTGTAAGAAAAAACATTCCCCTGCTTGTTTTATCTCCAGAAAGAATCAGCTGCAAATCCCGTGCTGTAATGTCTGTATACTTTTTTGCTACCTCCCCTGCCCAGGAGCTGCGGTATGATCAGACCATGCCCCTGCACGGTCAGACGCAGCCACTACACAGTACACAGCAGGGGCACATTTATGAGATTATCTCAGCACAGGAACATTTTTTAACACATCCAATTGCACAACTTATTTTTTTTCCACGATCTATTAATTAAAATGTACTTTTTTATGAGACAACTCCTTTAAGTGTTTGGTTTTAAGCACATATTGATCAGATAGAGTAATACATTAAAATCTAGAACATGAAGTAGAAAAAGAACTGTTAACTTTTATTACTTAAGGAAAAAGGGGAGAACAGAACAGCTCAGGGGACATTTTTGTAGTGTTGGGAGGTGAACTTCCCAGTTTCAGAAGATTTTCAGAGCACACTTAGTATAGATGCAATATGAAAGAGAAGTATAGGAACAGGGCAAGGGAGGGAAGAATATACAGTGGGTTCGGAAAGTATTCAGACCCCTTTAAATTTTTCACTCTTTGTTTCATTGCAGCAATTTGGTGAATGCAAAAAAAGTTCATTTTTTTTCTCATTAATGTACACTCTGCACCCCATCTTTACTGAAAAAAACAGAAATGTAGAAATTTTTGCAAATTTATTAAAAAAGAAAAACTGAAATATCACATGGTCATAAGTATTCAGACCCTTTGCTCAGTATTGAGTAGAAGCACCCTTTTGAGCTAGTACAGCCATGAGTCTTCTTGGGAATGATGCAACAAGTTTTTCACACTTGGATTTGGGTATCCTCTGCCATTCCTCCTTGCAGATCTTCTCCAGTTCCGTCAGGTTGGATGGTGAATGTTGGTGGACAGCCATTTTCAGGTCTCTCCAGAGATGCTCAATTGGGTTTAGGTCAGGGCTTTGGCTGGGCCAGTCAAGAATGGTCACAGAGTTGTTCTGAAGCCACTCCTTTGTTATTTTAACTGTGTCCTTGGAGTCATTGTCTTGTTGGAAGGTGAACCTTCAGCTAAGTCTGAGGTCCAGAGCACTCTGGAAGAGGTTTTCATCCAAGATATCACTGCACTTGGCCGCATTCATGTTTCCTTCAATTGCAACCAGTTGTCCTGTCCATGCAGCTGAAAAACACCTGCATAGCATTATGCTGCCACCACCATGTTTCACTGATGTGATTGTATTGGGCAGGTGATGAGCAGTGCCTGGTTTTCTCCACACATACCGCTTACAATTATCACCAAAAAGTTCTGTGTCGACCCGCCACCACAATTGTGGGTTACCAGGGCAATGGGGTACTCAGAGCCGAGCCCGTAGAAGTCTATGGGATTGTCACAGGTAGCGGTGGCTCGGTCTGTGGCCCTGGCGGTCTGGCGTATGTTGGGGATATATTTACAGGGGATAGATTTATATACAGTTCGTGACGCCACCTGTAGTCTTCTGGTAATTAGTACCAGCGCTGCTGTAGATCTCTGAGGGGATGGTGAGGCAGCTAGATGTCGGGTCCCCTACAGGTGGGACTGGTCCCTCAAAGTCTATGAAGTTAGTGAAGTCGGGTGCAGATAAATAACACAGTCTCACACGGTCAGCGTCTTTCCATACCTTTACTTGCAAGATGGTAAGGCAGGTCCCAGGGAGGCTGATGGGGTTGATGGAGGATGAGCTTTGAGGCAACGGTTTAAGCAAGTTAGGGGCCTCCTTTACTGTCCAATAATGATGAGTACAACCAGCCTGCAGCGTAGTTCCCTCAATAACTCCAGCTTTCCAAAGCTGTTCTGCCCAGTCAGATTTGTGGTGAAGCCTTCCAATTGATGAAACTAGGTTCTTGCTTTTGTCTGCGCTTGACTCAAAGTCCCTATTCCACCTGACTCCAGTTACGTACTGACTATATGGGGCTGTTTGCCGCGACCTAGGGTCCGGTAAATCCCTGGTTTTCTTACCACTATGCTTGAAGCTAATAGTGATCCTTCGGTCCCCAGTGACCGGTTGCAATGTGCAGGACTTTTCCAAGCCAAAAGCACTTTTCCAATAATCTTCCTTCCACTTTGCCCTTCGATTTGCTCGACTCTTAATAGGTAGCTCAGTCTGTCTTCCAGTGGGGCACAGCTCTGACTAGGCTGAGGTGAACTAGACCACCTGTACTAGCCTCCACTTTCTGAACTGCTGACAGGCTCAAACTGGACACGTCTACTCTGTCCAAGGACAGGAAACTGACTGACTAAATCACTCCCTTCCACACCCCTGCTGGGTGTGTCAGAAGTGTACGTGATGTTATGAAGAGCCCTTAACTGTTACCTTCCACTCATCCTCCTGGTATTGTGTACCAGGGCTACACATTCCCCCATGGTAAACGACAGCACTCCCGGGCTGTAAAATATAAAGAGACATTTTTGTTTATGCATGAAAACATTAACAATAACATTAATTCGTCCCATCCGGGAGGTGAGGATATCTTGAACGTTGCAAAACAAAAACATTATATAGAGAAAAATACAAATATTAAATAGCATTCAATAAATATACAGTATTCTTGTGAAGGACCCGCACCAAACCTTCAACGTGGGTCCTGGGTGGGCTGCAGGACATCCAAATGCAGACCTCACTCAGTGCCACACCACACGGGTTTTTGGTTCAGAGGTAAGTCAAGGTTTCATGTGAAACCATTAAAAAGGCACCTTAGTGCAACTATTTACAGGATACAGTTTTTGGGCTGGCTCAGTCCTCAGCCTCTGAGTCCATTATCAGACATAATAGGGAAAAACACATATATATATATAGACTTTTTACAATATTCACATTAATTCGTTATAATCACTGCTGATATCTAATGGGTAACTTCCCTTTGGTGGTTCGCTCTGATCTACGTGGTGTAGCCTCAGGTATATCAAGTTGCGATCTGTCTGCACTGCGTAACGGCAAACTATAGAACTGCCTCAATCTTTCTATGGATCTGGCAAGCGTACTGATGGCTGGGCGGTGTGAGTCAGCTTCACCAGGGGATCCCATAGTATGGGGCGCTGCTTCCGATGATCCTTCTTGAGATTCCACAGGTTGAGGTGTTGCTGGGATGGGTAACTCCTGAGCGGGCTCAACTGGCACCACAGGCACAACTGGAGGTAGAACTTCCTCTTGTGGCTGATAAAACTGCAACACTGGAATTATCACAGCATCTCCCAGTCTAGGCCAATCCGCAGGAAAATCTCCCAGATCGGTGTGTATGACCTCTTCCTTTCTTTCTCCTTGATTGAGGACAGGGTTCTTTTCACAACGCTTTAAGTGTTCTGGACACAATTTCAAATGATCTCTGGACACAGTGATTGTTGTTCTTCCTCCGTCCTTACTGACGACACAAACTTTTCTGTTGTCATATTTAGAATCTTGTATGACGTAGGGTTCTTGCTCCCACTGGTTATCCAATTTGTGCATCTTCCTTTTTCTTTTTAATACTACCTCTCCAGGCATCAAAGGCTTGGCAGGAGCATTTCTGTTGTAAACATCTTCCTGTTTCTCCCGTGCCTTATTGAGACTTTCCTCCACACAGATTTGTACTCTTCTGTATTGCTCTTGCCGATTGATGTCCCAGTTTTCAACAGCGTCGTCTGCCTCCGGTTCTACCACTCCAAGTTCTAGATCCATTGGTAGTCTTCCGGGCCTTGCTCTCATAAGATAGGCTGGAGTGCAGTTAGTTGAGCTTACAGGTATATGGTTATACAAATCAACCAAATCAGGTAGTAAATCCGGCCATCGATTCCTGTCTTCCAACGGTATGGATCTCAACAAGTCAAGGACAATATGGTTCATTTTTTCGCAAAGACCGTTGGTTTGAGGGTGATATGGCGTTGTTCTAATTTTCTTGCACCCGTACATGTGACAGAATTCCTTGAATAAATCGGCTTCGAAAGCAGGTCCCTGATCGGTTAATACTTGCTCCGGATACCCATGCGGTCGGCAGAAGCTTGCTTGAAAGGTTTTCGCGGCCGTCACTGCGGTCTGGTCCTTAACTGGAACAACTACCAGAAATCTGGAGTAATGGTCCACCATGGTCAAGGCGTATGAGTATCCAGTTCTACTTGGCGACAGTTTGACGTGGTCCAGGGCCACAATCTCCAGGGGACGAGTCGTCCGGATAGGTTGCAGGGGTGCCTTCTGACTACCATAGTCCTTTCTTCTGAGACCACAGGGTCCACAGTTCCGACACCACCTCTCGATGGAGCTGCGCATCCCTACCCAGTAGAACCGGCATCTCAACAGGGTCTCCAGCTTTCTCCAGCCAAAGTGTCCTGCTTGATCGTGGTACGCTTCCAACACCATTGGGACGTCTGCCTTGGGGACCACTATTTGCCAGACCATTTCATGGGTTCTGGGGTTGACGTATCTCCTGCACAACTTCTCACGGTATAGGAACAACCTGCTTTTCTCGTTCCACAGGAGCTTGGCTGACATAGGTGCTTCCTTTTCCAAAGAGGAGCCTTCCTGTCTTAACAACTCCTTGATGCGGCTGACCACTGGATCACTGTCCTGAGTCTCTTTCCAACTGTGATGGGGTAAAGGATTTAATGTTGCACCATACTGCTTTCTGTGGACTCGATGCTCGTGGACTACCCCATTTCGATGGAACGCAGGTAGCTCAATTTCTTCCAGGTCATCCGATTCTTCTTCCGTATCAGAGTCATGCGGCCTTCGGGACAACGCATCAGCATTAGCATTCTTTCGACCTGCCCGGTACTTGATAGTAAACTGGTAATTGGACAACCGAGCCATCCATCGCTGCTCCATGGCACCCAGCTTGACAGTTTCCAGGTGCGTTAACGGGTTGTTGTCTGTGTACGCCGTGAACTTATTGGAGGCCAGATAGTGCTTAAATCTTTCAGTAATGGCCCAGACCAGCGCCAGAAACTCCAGCTTGAAGCTGCTATAATTTTCCGGATTTCTTTCAGTTGGCCTGAGTTTTCTGCTGGCATATGCGATGACTTTTTCTTGGCCATTCTGCTTCTGACTGAGAACTGCTCCCAAACCTTCATTACTGGCGTCGGTGTACAACAGGAACGGTTGGCTGTAATCAGGATAGGTTAAGATCTCATCACCTGTCAGGATCTCTTTCATCTTTTGGAATGCTTCAGCCTGTTCTTTACCCCAATTAAAGGGAGGGTTTCTGCTCTTTAAGGATTGTCCTACCAGGAGGTCCTGTAAAGGAGCTGCCTTCTTCGTGTAATCTTTCACGAATCTCCTGTAGTAACCCGTTAGTCCCAGGAACTGTCGCACTTCCTTAAGGTTCTTCGGCTCCGGCCACTTCTGGATGGCAGTGACTTTCTCTGGGTCTGGCGCTACTCCTTCCGAACTGACGATGTGCCCCAAGTATTGTACCTTCTGTTTGAGTAGATGGCATTTTGAGGGTTTCAACTTCATCCCGTACCTAGACAGGGACTCGAATACTTCTGCCAGGTGTTTCAGATGGTCCTCATATGTCTTGGAATACACGATAACGTCGTCTAGGTATAGCAGCACGGTTTCAAAATTGAGATGTCCCAGACAGTTTTCCATCACTCTCTGAAATGTTCCTGGGGCACTACTGAGCCCAAACGGCATTCTGTCGAACTCACAGAGCCCCATTGGGGTGGTGAAAGCCGTTTTCTCACGATCCTCCTCAGCCACAGCCACTTGCCAGTAACCACTAGTCAGATCGAGGGTAGAAAAGTAGTTAGCCGTTTTCAGAGCAGCTAATGATTCCTCTATACGTGGTAACGGGTATGCATCCTTGTGTGTTATGCGGTTCACCTGCCTGTAATCCACACACATTCTCATACTACCATCTTTCTTTTTAACCAGAACTAGAGGTGCTGCCCAGGGGCTACAACTATCCCTTATCACCCCAGCTTTCTTCATATCATTCAACATTTCTTTAGCCTTCTGATAATGAGCTGGAGGTATGGGCCTATACCGCTCTTTGATGGGAGGATGACTGCCTGTAGGGATATGATGTTGTACTCCCTTAATTGTCCCAAAATCAAGTGGATTTTTGCTAAACACTTGGGCGTACTCTTGCACCACCCGTAATACCCTTGCTTCTGGTGAGCGGGAGTGGTGTCTGTCCCAACATGGAGTTGCTGACACCACTCCGCCACCTGAGTTGCTGGGTCATTGTCCTCCGCTATTTGACAGGAGTCTAAGGACTCAGCCGGGAGAATAGAATTATTATCAACAGCATGAAGTTTAGCAATGGTTGCATAACGGGGTAAATTTACCTCATCATCTCCCAATTGAGAAGCCGTACCGGTACTCTTCCATTCACCACTTCTACTACTCCTCTAGCAGTCATAAGTGTAGGTCTATGTTCTGAATGGTGGGGTTCTACTACAGCTTGGTAATTCTGTCCTCTCAGACCTATGGCCGCCCTGCACCAAATGATCATTTCACTCATTGGGGGTATCACAATAGGATCCGAGTCAGTGACCCGTACATTACCAATTTCGCCGTCGGTAAGCTTCGCTTGCTGCTGACACACCAGGGCCCGGATCTCTCTTTGGATTACTCCTTTCTGCCTTGGTCGGGCAATCTCAGCGAGCTGTTGGAGCAAGAACACAACTTCTCCCAAACAATTACCGATAATGTTAGTACCCAAAATTATATTTAGACCGTTCTCCTCATTTACAGTCTTTACTACCAGAAGCCCTTGGTCTTTCAACTCCTCTCTGCCCACCTTTACATCTACACATTTTGTTCCGAGTACTTCTACAGGAAGACCATTAGAAGCATACACAGTAAAGTCAAGGCTCGGAGGTTTAAGACTGTCCATTGACCAGTACTTGGTATATAGAGCATCAGGTATTAGGGTCACCTGGGACCCAGTGTCTAACAATGCTGGAACAGCAATACCATCTAGAATAATAGACAGGTAGGGTCGCCCGCCCACATACCTGCGGTTCCAGTCTAGGGGGCCTGACGGGTATTCTCCTGGGTGTTGGCCCTTGGACCCAGGTTCTGCCCGTTTAAAGGACACTGTGGAGACAGATGACCTTTCCGGTTGCAGCGATAACAGATGATCTCTCGACGAGGAGGGTGTTGATCAGAGGTTGCTCCTGGGGGTGGCGTTGTCCTCCTCCGGGGGGGCGACGTCTTCTTTCTTCTCCGGTGCATCCACGGAACGTCCTCTGGGCAGTCAGCTAACAAGATCTTCCCTTCCTCCTCTTTCCGCAGCTGTAGGGCACTCATCACAGCGGCCAGATTTTTAGTCAGCTGGCGCACCTCTGAGCGCAGACAGTCCAATTCACTAGGAGGTGTCATCTGCGCTTTGGCTTCGGCCACTAATGGGGAACAGGGGGTTACTGCCGGTTCCAGAGTGACTTCACCCTGATGATGTTGGGTGGCCACCTCAGGTTTGCCCAGGGGCCGCAGCCCTTTTATTGCCATGTCCTTTAGGGCATCAAAGGTAGCATCCGGATGATCTAAGGACCACCAATTTACAGTTCTGCGTTCCTCTGGGGATCTCAATCCCTGTATAAATTGTTCTTTCAGCATTCTATTCTCGTCGATAGCATTTAAATTGTTAATTTGCTTGAGGGCTCTCAGGGCTCCCTGTAGTCGGCAAGCGTAGTCCCGGATGCTGTCACCTGGCTGTTGTGAACAGTGATAGAAGGCCATCCGGAGATCCGTTTCTGTGCGGTCTTCAAATATGGCATGCAGCTTAAGGAAGATCGCAGGTACCGACTCCTGATCAACGGTATCCCATGTCTCCACTTCCCTCTCAGCAGCACCAGTTAGCTGACCTATTAGCACAGCAGCTTTTTGTCTCTCAGGCATGGAGTACATTTCTAGGATGCTGCATAACTTCCGCTTGAAGCCTGCTAATGTGCCTGGCCCACCGCTGTATTGGGGAAGCCATTTCGCCCCAGGCATATATGGGAGCGTTAGTGGCATGATCGGGACTACCGGACTGGGTGCAGGGCCTGCGCCCCCATCTTGCGCTACAATACCAGACGGTGCGGGATTGGGGCCTCCGGCTGGGGCCGCACTGTCAGCCGGTTGTTGTGACATCTTAGCGCCCCCTTGGTTAAACGGAGCCTACCGGTTTCAGACGCTGCTATTTCACAGGCACCGCAGTGGGAACAGGACCTTCGTCGCAGGCGCTCTGATGTCAGAGCGTTCACTTCCTGTTGCAGGACCTGCCGATGAGTCAGAGCCAGGGGCGTGTCCAAGACTCTGCGCGCTCTCTCAGGTACGCCCACCTTCTTCTCCAGCGCCTTAGGGCGCGAATCTGGCGGCAAATATGGCGGTATTTGGCGCCAAACAACAGCAACAGTCTTTTTCACCAAAACACTCCACAGGCACACAGGGCTCGCAATGCTGCAAGTTTCGTATCCTGTTCGTGACGCCAAAGTTTTGTGTCGACCCGCCACCACAATTGTGGGTTACCAGGGCAATGGGGTACTCAGAGCCGAGCCCGTAGAAGTCTATGGGATTGTCACAGGTAGCGGTGGCTCGGTCTGTGGCCCTGGCGGTCTGGCGTATGTTGGGGATATATTTACAGGGGATAGATTTATATACAGTTCGTGACGCCACCTGTAGTCTTCTGGTAATTAGTACCAGCGCTGCTGTAGATCTCTGAGGGGATGGTGAGGCAGCTAGATGTCGGGTCCCCTACAGGTGGGACTGGTCCCTCAAAGTCTATGAAGTTAGTGAAGTCGGGTGCAGATAAATAACACAGTCTCACACGGTCAGCGTCTTTCCATACCTTTACTTGCAAGATGGTAAGGCAGGTCCCAGGGAGGCTGATGGGGTTGATGGAGGATGAGCTTTGAGGCAACGGTTAAGCAAGTTAGGGGCCTCCTTTACTGTCCAATAATGATGAGTACAACCAGCCTGCAGCGTAGTTCCCTCAATAACTCCAGCTTTCCAAAGCTGTTCTGCCCAGTCAGATTTGTGGTGAAGCCTTCCAATTGATGAAACTAGGTTCTTGCTTTTGTCTGCGCTTGACTCAAAGTCCCTATTCCACCTGACTCCAGTTACGTACTGACTATATGGGGCTGTTTGCCGCGACCTAGGGTCCGGTAAATCCCTGGTTTTCTTACCACTATGCTTGAAGCTAATAGTGATCCTTCGGTCCCCAGTGACCGGTTGCAATGTGCAGGACTTTTCCAAGCCAAAAGCACTTTTCCAATAATCTTCCTTCCACTTTGCCCTTCGATTTGCTCGACTCTTAATAGGTAGCTCAGTCTGTCTTCCAGTGGGGCACAGCTCTGACTAGGCTGAGGTGAACTAGACCACCTGTACTAGCCTCCACTTTCTGAACTGCTGACAGGCTCAAACTGGACACGTCTACTCTGTCCAAGGACAGGAAACTGACTGACTAAATCACTCCCTTCCACACCCCTGCTGGGTGTGTCAGAAGTGTACGTGATGTTATGAAGAGCCCTTAACTGTTACCTCTCCACTCATCCTCCTGGTATTGTGTACCAGGGCTACACAGTTCTATCTTCGTCTCATCAGACCAGAGAATCTTATTTCTCATAGTCTGGGAGTCCTTCATGTGTTTTTTTTAGCAAACTCTATGTGGGCTTTCATATGTCTTGCACTGAGGAGAGGCTTCTGTCGGGCCACTCTGCCATAAAGGTCCGACTGGTGGAGGGCTGCAGTGATAGTTGACTTTGTGGAACTTTCTTTACCTCTCTCACCAAGGCACTTCTCTCACGATTGCTCAGATTGGCTGGACGGCCAGGTTTAGGAAGAATTCTGGTGGTCCAAAACTTCTTCCATTTAAGGATTATGGAGGCCACTGTGCTCTTAGGAACCTTGAGTACTGCAGAAATTCTCTTGTAACCTTGGCCAGATGTATGCCTTGCCACAATTCTGTCTCTGAACTCCTTGGCCAGTTCCTTTGACTTCATGATTCTCATTTGGTCTGATATGCACTGTGAGCTGTGAGGTCTTATATAGACAGGTGTGTGCCTTTACAAATCAAGTCCTATCAGTTTAATTAAACACGGCTGGACTCCAATGAAGTGGTAGAACCATCTCAAGGAGGATCACAAGTAAATGGACAGCATGTGACGTAAATATGAGTGTCTGAGCAAAGGGTCTGAATACTTATGACCATGTGATATTTCAGTTTTTCTTTTTTAATAAATTTGCAAACTATACATTAATGAGAAAAAAAAGAACTTATTTGCATTTTCCAAATAGCTGCAATGAAACAAAGAGTGAAAAATTTAAAGGGGTCTGAATACTTTCAAAACCCACTGTAAATATATTTATATTATTGACATTCAGACTGATGAAACATGATATTACAGGAACATAAAACACGAAGAGATTGATCATATTTTATTCTCTTAGTATCCAGGAAATATAAAAAGACAGGTATGAGAGCCAATCTGGGGAGGCATCCATGAAGCCAGATTTGCCTTGTTATAACAGTACTTCTTTGCAGCTTATAATTAGTGAAGAGCGAAAGATGTTATCCGAGCATGCTCGAGTGCTTACCGAGTGTCTTCGGCGTGCTTGAAAAATATGTTCAAATCCCCACGGCTGCATGTCTCGTGGCTGTTAGACAGCTGCAACAATTACAGGGATTGGCTGTTTGTTTAGGCCATTCATGCATGTGTTGCAGCTGTCGATCAGCCGTGAGACATGCAGCCACAGGGACTCGAACATATTATTCGAGCATGCCGAAGTCACTCAGTTAGCACCCGAGCGTGCTTGGATAACACCTTATCCTATAACACCTTATCCGAGCACCTACGATCATCACTACTTACAATACATACACATAATACCTTTAGAGCATCGGGATTTGCAAAGTACACATGTTTCTCCCCATTTGATTCCTGTCCACAGGTCATAGATTTGAGCTGCGATGTGACTAAGTGGCAGGTAACTGACAATAGACTCTTGCTGGACTTCTGCAGGCTGCATGTCTCCGGCACGGCTGGCGTGAGCGGCTGTCCAGGTGATCTGTGTGAGAATAATGCAACTTTAAACCATTATTTAAACTATGATTATTTTGTTTTATAAGGAAATCGCATTGTTAACTTTCCTGTGACACATAAATGTAATGTTTCTCAATCAAATTTCAGAAGATGCATAACCTCTTTCCGCATACTCTTTCTCTATCACTTTAGGCTATGTGAAGGATATTTTACTCTAATGCAAATAACCATCTGGTTTTGCTTCATTCCATTGGGCTATTTTGCTACCTTTTTCTACCACATGTACTCTAATTTTTTTCTGTAGCTTATAAAAAACGCTCATTGCTTCCAGAGTAGAATATGCCTATACATACAGTGCCCAACAGAACCTGAACATCAGTGCACTGAGGCTGTATGACTCCATATTATATAGCAATAGAGCCAATAGACACTGCCATAAAGGCATCAACCTCTGGGCTCTGCTGTGCGCATAAGCTCTAAAAGTGCCCATACAGCTCAGATTGCTTTAGGCAAACACTCCCCTGACTCTCCCATAAACGTGAAGACTTGGCCGAGTGCTCACGTGTTTTAAATAAAAAGAGGAAAAAGCTGCTGGCAGACATCTCTGGCAGCAGCTTATTTCTTGCTAAAACATAAGGATCAGGTTTTTACATTCCAGCTTCCCATTCCTTCTCTCCCCCTTGGCCAATTTGACCAACTTTAGTCTTCTTGCCCTCCCATAAATATTCATTAAAAAAGGTCCTATAACGTAAATTACCTTTGTAACATTTGTGATGTGTTACTGCCTGGAATTATTTATGCAATCAGAGGCTAGAGACTACATTTTCTGATTTCCTGATGCTTGCACATTTATCAGCTCATTCATCCCCTCAAGTTGCACAATCAGCTCGCCCAAATATATCTATTATGTCTATAAATGAAGGACAGTCAGGCTGTCTGGCATTCCGTAACACAGACTTAAAGAGATACAAGGTTCATTAAAAATATGCTCAGATGCCTTATATAATTATATATACAGTGATACATCGCATTTGACATGTAAACTTGGAATAATCAATCTCATGACCTCCCTACAGTGAAGTAGGAATCTGATAGAAAAAGGAAGAATTCGGTCACTACAATGGGATTCTCCAACATGTTGGTAAATTCTTATTGTGAAGTACTGCTCAGTTCTATGTATGTGCTATGGATCTCAGGCTGAAAAATCAAACTTTGTGCCACAGCACATCATCTTCTGCATACATTATCATGGCTTAGCATCACTCCTTTTGGGTTTCCAGTGGTCCCTGAGGTGTAGATTAGGACGCAGCATTGGTTGGGTTTCTGTGATTGTATGATGTCATCCAGGTGCTCATCGCTGATGTCATTTCCCAGTTCCATAAACTCTTTCCACTAGAATATCATAAAACAGCAGAATTACTGTTATTTTTCTTATTTATCCTGTATAACTTTTACTATATACTGTATGCTTCCTAGTATTACACTGTATATATGGCTTGGCACATCTTACGTGCAGTACAGTGTATTTCCCATTAACCCCTTAAGGAACTGGAAATTTTTATATTTTTACTTTTCTCCTCACCTTCCTCCAAGAGTCATGACTTTTTTATTTCTCCATCTACACAGTTGTATGATGGCTTGTTCTTTGTGATAAATGAGTTGTAGTTTTGAGTAACAACATTAATTTTGCCATATAATGTATGAAATATTGGGTATAAAAAAATCCAATTAGGATAAAATGGTGAAAAAAATAATTCCGCCATTTCTTTTTTTTTTTTTTACAACATTTATTGAAACTTAAAAGTGACCTACAAATATTATTCTCTCAGTCATTGCAATTACGAACTGATGCCAAACTTACATTCTGTAAATATTATTTTTATTTAGCTGGTGAAAAAAAAAATTTGTAAAAAAAAAAAAAAAAGTTGATTTCTGTTGCCATTTTCCAAGACCTTTAACATTTTAATTTTTCTGTCAGCAGAGCTCTGTAAAGACTTGTTTTTTTTTCCAGGTAAGAGATTGGTTTTATTAATACCATTTTGGGATACAGTACATATGACATTTTGATCGCTATTTTTAGGGAGGCATGATGAAGAAATAAATTGTAATTTTGGCATTTTGAGTTCTTTTTTTCTTTACAGTGTTTCCTTTACGGGTTACTTAATTTTTTATTTTGATAGACCAGACTTTTAAGAATATGGCAATACCAAATTATTTTTTATTTTTTGCCGGGAAAAAGCTGGGTGATTTGAATTTTTATATTTGTTTTATATTTTTTTTAACTTTTTTTTATTATTTACTCTATTTTTTAGTCCACTATGGGGACTTTGACCTGCGATTGTTTGAGTGCTTGTATCAGATACTGAAATAAAAGTGTCTTTCAGTATATAGTGTGAATCATGGTCTCCTATCATGCTCGTCATGTGAATGGCACCACAGAGTACCAAGATGGCAGCAACCGGAGGGCTTTCAACAAGTTACCATTGTAACCATTGGTGCCCCATGATCGCAGAAGAGATCAGTGAATTACGGCATCATCTAAATGGTTAACAGCCACAGACAGAGTTTAGTTCCAGCAAGTGATTTTATAGGCAGAGGCTGGCTATTGAAATCACCACAACAACATTTTTTTTCTATTTCAGCGAGGTAGTGATGTCACTAAAGAAACGTCCCTAATCTAGTATTATAATTACCAGTTGCTGTCTTCTGCTCTTCCTGGTGCTGCTCTGGTCCCATTCCGCTTCTTGTGACAGCAGCTTCTGAGCCACCGGAAAACAGAAGCTCTCAATGTAAGTCTATGGGGGCCTTGTCCTGGCTCTCATAGTCTTACAGTGAGTTGTGACCTTCGGCTCAACCCAGCAAACACTGGAGCAATTTGTCAGGTCACTACCTGCAGAAGACAACCGGAGCGGCCAGAGTTGAAGAGGGAGGTTGGTAAGTATAAGACTAAATGCAGGGAACTTAGATTGATGACACATTACTGCTGGAGTGGTGCACACTCTGACCGCCTCCATTACAGATATACCCATCATGGTGGGTTAAGGGATTAATACAATCTTGTATATCTTACATGTACTACAGCGCGACAAACACCCGGTGTTCAGGCAGCTGAACCCGAACAGTAACACGGACTTCCTGGAGAAGTCAGTGTTCGGTGTCCGTGCTCGAACAGTCGGTGTTCGGTTCGGATGCCGAACTTTACTGTTCGGGTTCGCCCATCTCTACTCTTGAAGTAAAGTGTGAGTACAGCTATAGACATAATAACTGTTGATATTGTTTACTGCCAACCGAAGGTCTGAACTTGATGTCCTTGGTGTAACCTGCATTTATGACATACCGTGTATAGATCTGAACGCTTGACTTGTAAACTGCCTTTATATTGCACAACAGCTTTAAGATGTGGTAACTTTTCCCATATCTGTGAATAAATTAATTTCTGTTTATAATAAGGTTTTATCAACTGCTTAAAACAAAATATTCCAATAATCTAATGAATATGACCAGCCACACAATAGAGTGCAATATTTGACCTAACCACTTACAGCCAGGCATACACATACATAGATATATATGAAATTTGTACATTAAGGGTACATTCCTGCAAAGCCTCATGCTTATTTTGTTATGAAAGCAGTACAGTAAAGCAGGACCGTTAAATCCATGGCAGCAGCATAAAGTAACTGCTGATCTCCAATCCACAGTTAGGCTACTTTCCCACGATGACCTTTTGATGCGTTTTTGACTGTGTATTTTCTCTACGTCAAAAACCCAGCGTCTTACAGTTCCCGCAAAATGGATGGCGTATATAGAAATCTCCTGACCACTGTGCTTTTTTTCCACTCAGGGTAAACTGACCTTTGGTGCGTGTTTCAAATCCACAGCATGTTAATTTCTTGGGGGTACACTGAGCTTTATGTGCAGATTTTCCTCATAGACTTTCATTAGATGCAGAAAATCCGCCGTGGAAATGTATCAATAGCGTAATCGGCACCTAAGTATGTCAATAAGGTTTTGTCAAAGCCAAATACCAGGAAGTATCAAAAACAAAGCAGCTTTATTCAAAGTATGACACACCACCAAAAAGAGAAAAAAAAACGCAGGGTAAAAAACGTGATAAAAACATGATCACAAAAAGGTGATGAAAAACCGCAAGTAACATAATCTACATGATAGGTTCAGAAATGGTGCAGAAATTCTTCAGCAGGAAAAACTCACCAAAAGTTCATCGTGGGAAGCTCCTATAAGGGCTCATACTCACTTGCGAGTCTCTTGCATTAAAACCTGGCACTGTTGCCAGCACTCGTACCGGAGCGTGCGGCTGCATGTAATTCTATGCAGCCACACGCTTCGGTACGAGTGCCGGCGGCAGTGCCAGGTGTTCATGCGAGAGACTCGCATGAGAATCGTGTGAGTTTCTCGCATGTGAGCATGAGCCCTAACAGTCATACTTGTACAGACTCAGTGTGCCGTTACGCCCCCTCAATTACCATCGTTCACTTTTTAACTTATGTTGATTGACAGCACTCACTTTGGAAGCAGGGACCAATGCTGACAGTAGAGAGAGATGAGAGAGCACACACACACACTGACACTGTGGCTCATCAAAACAATTTTGCCAGAATTCTGGTGTAAATGCTTTGAAAAGTCGTAAACTTTTGGCACAACTCAGAGATGCGCATAGATTTTGCGACTTTTGTTATTTTCACTCCAGTTTTTCCCAGCTCTGCCAAAATTGTAAGAGCCACAATAGAGACAGTCATAATTTATTGGAGATTTTTTTTGGAGAACAATAAAGCATCCAGGTGTTGGTCCAGGGCCCAATACAAATGTTAAACAAAATGTTATCGGGTGACTGAACCAGAGCCTGCAACTGTCTGGTGCAAAAACGGATGCCGCGGACAGATGGAAATGATCTTATTGCAAACAATGGGATCAATTCCTCCATTTCCAAGCAGAATTTTTGTTAAATGACGGAAATAATGACATATCTGTTGCCAAATGTGAACTCAGCCTTACTGAATATCTTTGTTTCTCTGGTCACTGTTTCTTTTAAACAATTGCTCCAACCATACATTTGCTGTCTCTTTCTGAAAGTGGAGTGGAATGACCCTGCTAATCTGCATAAGATGAAGAAACAAGACAAAAATTGTGTTTACCTGTAAAATCTTCTCCAACTGTTTGTGATTTTCAACCACAATAACATTTGCTCTGCAGTCATTCGCAACATAATGGCAAGCTTCAGAGGAGTTGGTTGTATAAATCCCAGTTGTAATTCCCCTAAAGCATAAAATAAGAAACAAATATTCTATAACTACGTGAAGCAACATTAATTAATTAAAGCTTTTCACAATTGATTATGGCTTCTTGTACTTGGCTAAATAAAAAATCTTCTAAAAGTTCTTATGTGTGCATAAGCTTTATATGCTTGTCATTATAAAATAGTAGCAGAATGGACTGCGGGATAAAATTATATTTACTAAGTGTGATGTAGCAACTAGTGGTATACTCAAAGACAGGTACATATCGCACAGACAGAGGTCTGTTGTGATCTTAACCAGAAGTGATGGGTGGGACTGGTTAACTGACTCGCTCCACAATTGTGGATACCAGGGCTATGGGGTACTCGGAGCCGAGCCCATTGATTTCTATGGGAGTTGTCACTGGCAGCGGGACTCGGTCCGTGGCCCTGGCAGTCAAGCGATGGGGGATATTTACAGGGGATTATTAGGATAGGTAGTTCGTGACGCCACCTGTGGTATCTGGTCAATTATACCAGCGCTGCTATAAGGATCTTCACAGGGGATGTTATGGGGCAGCTGGGTGGTAAGTCTCCCACAGGTGAGACTGGTCCCTGGAAGTCTATGGTGATGATGCAGGGTGTAGATAAGAATTCAGTCACACACAATGCAGCTTCTTTTCATACCTTTTACTTGAAGGTGTTTCAGCAAAATCCCGGGGAGCTGGTCGGGGTGGAGAATGCACATTCAGGTAACCGCTGAGCAGGTTAGAGGCCTCCTTTACTTCAATATGTATGTGAGTCCAACTTGCCTGAAGCGAAGTTAACTCTGAACTCTCCAGCTTTCTCAATAGCTGTAATGCCCGGCCAACATTGTGGTGGAGCCTTCTAAGCGGTGAAAACTAAGTCCTTACTTTTGTCTGCGCTTGACTCAAAGTCCCCGTTCTCCCTGACTCCGGTTACGTATTGACGCTTTGGGCTGCACTCTGCGACCTGTAGTCCAGATGCCTCCGGTTTTCTTGTTACTAAGCTTGAAACTCTAGCAACGCTTCGGACCCCGGTGTCCGGCAATTTAGTGCAGGTAATCCAATACCTGTAGCACTTCTCTCTGTCCTTCTCCACTGCGCCCTTCGCCCTGCTTCCCGCTCTTAACATAAGCACTTGTAGCTTTTGATGGAAAATGTCAGCTTGTCCCAGAGCTCGCTGCACAGCTCTCAGTATCCTCCAAGTCCAGACTGTACTGTCCTGGACTCCACTGTCCTCAGACAGGAAACTGAATGGCTGCTCTGTCCTTAAACAGAAGCTAACTGACCGAAGTCAAACGGAACACTCCCCATTGCTACGTGTCACTCCCTCTTATATCTCAGATGGGTGTGTCTGAAAGAGTGAGTGGCAGTGAATGCATATCAAGCGTTGCGATTACCTTCCTGTGCACTCTCCTGGATTTTATGTGTGCCTTACATAGCTGGGCCACACATCCCCCCTTGGTTAAACACAGCACTCCCGGGCTGTAAAAGAGAAAAAGAAAACATTTTTGTTTGCATTAAACAACAACAGTTTAACTCTTCCCATCCGGGAGGTAAGACTTCTTGAACGTTACAATTTGTACATTAGAAAAAATACAAAAGTATCAAAAGTATCAAAACATTCTCATAAATACAAGATACTTGTGGAGGACCCGCACCAAAAACCTCCCACGTGGGTCCTGGGTGGGCTGCAGGACTTCTGACTGCAGACCTCACTCTAGGCCACACCATACGGGTTTTTCTTCAGAGGTAAATAGTAATGGTTTCGTGTAAAACCAAGATAATGCACCGAAGCGCAACTATTTACAAAGCAAGTTCTTGGGCTGGCACAGTCCACAGCCTCTCAGTCCATGAGGGTAAAAGACACATTTTTATATTTCAAGTATTCCTCAATTCTTCAATTTCACTTTACCCAACCGGGGTATTCTATGCATACTTATGCAATCAATATATAAAACATCATCATACACAGCAATAAAGTGCAAATTGGCAAATCTTCTTTTATCAACTTTTTACAATTCTTGAATACGGTAAACCCCTGTCTGGGTCCTACCGGTCTTCAATTATCTTGCTAATTTCGATAACGTCTTCCACTCCTGGGGCTGGAACGACGCGGTGTTCCTTCGAACGCATTACAAACAAGTCATGACCTGCTATTAGCGTTTGAGTGGCCACAGTTCTCATTTTAACGGTGGACCCAACGGGTACTTCATTTCTGTAAGACGCTGATGGCGTCGCTGCAGGGGCCACAGTAACTTGCGATGCTGGTTGCGTTGCTGAGATAGTCGCAGGGGGTGATGCAAAGTGGGTTGCCAATTGCGATGCAGGGGGCGACGTGGGTCGAGAGGAGTATGCAGGGGGCGATGCCGGGGCACGGCCTGGTGCGGTGAGAGCTTGGGACTGGGACGCCTCGGTACCAGCGTCGGGGACGGGGTCACTGACGATGGAGACGTTCAGGGCATACCACCCCTTTAAACCCCAGTGACGTGTGTAGCTCACTATGTCCCCATTTATCAGGTCCCTCCCAGGATGACCGATGGGCAAGTGGGACTCCACGTCCCGGCGGCTCACAAAGACCCCCGCATAGAGGCCCGGCTCGCGGATAAAGCCCCAGCCCTTGCGGAGCTGAAACTCAGTAACGCACCCCTGCCGCCGCGGTTCCCGTCGGGTACCTTTATCTCGGCGGACGGTTTCCTTATCAGCGATGAACTCTTCATGCTGTCGTTGCCGGGACCGCTGTATGTTTCGCTCTTCCTCCTGCTGCTGTCTCACTTTCTCGCAGTGCTGCCAGGCATTTCCGGTTTGGAGGTCGTAAGTCATGTCGTCCAGACGCTCCATCTCATCCCAGTCAATTTCCGGCAACGATGGCTGGGACCCCTCCGGTGATCTTACCGGGGAACCGTACTCTGCTGTGGCCTCCTGGCCTGGCTGGCACTCCGGACCGGGCAGGACCTCCTCAGCCTCCCTCTCCTCCACCTCCGCATCGGTGGGATCAGGTACAGCACTTTTGGGGGCAGCCTCCAGTCTCTCTTTAGCCTTCCTCAGCAGGGAACTTGGGAAATCAGGAGACGGCGTTATGCTTGTGGGAGAGAGCACTGCGTCCCACAGCAGCCGCTGTGTCTGGGCACGCCAGCGTCTCTCCGTCTCCTGCAAATCTGCATGACGCTGGATCATTCTTTTTAGCGCCTCATTCTCCTTCTGCAGCTCCAGCATTGCGGGGTTAGTGTCCCGAGCTGGGGACAGCTCCGGCACAGGTAGTAAATCTTCCGGTAAGCAGGGTTTGTATGCCTCCGGTCCTCTGCACAGATTCTCCTGTCCTTCCGCCATCTCGTCCCAGGCCAGACTGTAGTTTACATCTGGAACAGTCCGGTCTCTTCCGTGGAGGCGGGATTTGCGTCTTCTCCTCTTCGCATAGAGGATGAAGAGGAGGCGGATTTCCTTAGCAGTGGGGCAGGACCGCACATTATAGTAGCATTTGGAGAGGGCGGCCATATCCTTCGCGCCTCAGGGTGGTACACGCCCACGAATGCACGCCCACCTTCTTCACCAGCGCCTCAGGGCGCCAACTTGGCGGTAAAATGGCAGTATTTGGCGCCAAAAGCAGCAAACAGTCTTTTTCACCAAACAGTTCAATATAGGCACACAGGACTCACAATTGCAAGCTTCGCATCCTGTTCGTGACGCCAAGTTTTTAGATGACTCGCTCCACAATTGTGGATACCAGGGCTATGGGGTACTCGGAGCCGAGCCCATTGATTTCTATGGGAGTTGTCACTGGCAGCGGGACTCGGTCCGTGGCCCTGGCAGTCAAGCGATGGGGGATATTTACAGGGGATTATTAGGATAGGTAGTTCGTGACGCCACCTGTGGTATCTGGTCAATTGTACCAGCGCTGCTATAAGGATCTTCACAGGGGATGTTATGGGGCAGCTGGGTGGTAAGTCTCCCACAGGTGAGACTGGTCCCTGGAAGTCTATGGTGATGATGCAGGGTGTAGATAAGAATTCAGTCACACACAATGCAGCTTCTTTTCATACCTTTTACTTGAAGGTGTTTCAGCAAAATCCCAGGGAGCTGGTCGGGGTGGAGAATGCACATTCAGATAACCGCTGAGCAGGTTAGAGGCCTCCTTTACTTCAATATGTATGTGAGTCCAACTTGCCTGAAGCGAAGTTAACTCTGAACTCTCCAGCTTTCTCAATAGCTGTAATGCCCGGCCAACATTGTGGTGGAGCCTTCTAAGCGGTGAAAACTAAGTCCTTACTTTTGTCTGCGCTTGACTCAAAGTCCCCGTTCTCCCTGACTCCGGTTACGTATTGACGCTTTGGGCTGCACTCTGCGACCTGTAGTCCAGATGCCTCCGGTTTTCTTGTTACTAAGCTTGAAACTCTAGCAACGCTTCGGACCCCGGTGTCCGGCAATTTAGTGCAGGTAATCCAATACCTGTAGCACTTCTCTCTGTCCTTCTCCACTGCGCCCTTCGCCCTGCTTCCCGCTCTTAACATAAGCACTTGTAGCTTTTGATGGAAAATGTCAGCTTGTCCCAGAGCTCGCTGCACAGCTCTCAGTATCCTCCAAGTCCAGACTGTACTGTCCTGGACTCCACTGTCCTCAGACAGGAAACTGAATGGCTGCTCTGTCCTTAAACAGAAGCTAACTGACCGAAGTCAAACGGAACACTCCCCATTGCTACGTGTCACTCCCTCTTATATCTCAGATGGGTGTGTCTGAAAGAGTGAGTGGCAGTGAATGCATATCAAGCGTTGCGATTACCTTCCTGTGCACTCTCCTGGATTTTATGTGTGCCTTACATAGCTGGGCCACACATAACCACATACCTCCCAGGGGTTGTGCTCCTGTGACGTCAGGAAGGTTCTATATGTGTTTTCCTGTTTCCATCACATGGAGAGGTTGGCTATGTGTGAGACTGGAGCTGGCTGGAGCTCCTGAGAGTCCAGGGAGTACTGAGAGTCTGGACTATGGATAGGATCCAGGCTGGGAGAACCTGAGCATCTGTTAAGCAGGTAACCCAGAGCTTGCGGAATCGAGTGCACTGACAGGAGTCAGTTATTGAACTGTGCGGATGTAACCACAGTTGAAATGGACTATATGTTGGTTCTGTGATGTTAACATGGCCTACAGTGGTTCATGACTGTGAAATAAACCAGAACTAGACTTATCAAAATGAAGAAATGGCTGCTGTATGTTTGAATGTCGCTGTCAAGTGAGTGTTCCCCAACCCGCTTAGAGATCACTACGTCACATAAGACAATAAAATTATATTTTCCAGTATCTTTAAAAGACACTGTAGATATTAGGTACTCCTGATGCCTAACCATCCATATGACTTTATCATGGAATGCAAGGTAGGTAGACCTGTCATATTCAGAACCTCCAGTGTGTATAAGTAAGGATATGATAAATAATACACCTACATAAATCCGATAAATAAGGTCACAAAGCAAAAACACAACTAAATACCAAAAAGAGAGCTTTGAAAAGGACCAAAGTATTAAAAGGTATAAATTTATTGAAAAAACACACACATATATAAAAAGGCAATAACCACAAAACACAAGAAAGGTGGGTACACCCAGGCTTAGAAAAAAACACAAAATGCTATTTTGACATCATTATGCACGTAAAAAGAAAGAAATTGATGCGTAAGCCTATGCTAAGAGGAACACACATATAAGAATTAAATATGTCAATAAAAGGTCACTTAGTGGTGGCGGTAATTTTACTTGACAGTAAAGGATGTAAAGAAGCAAAGTCATCCAATATAGATCAGTACTTCATATAAGAAAGTGTGTGTTCCTACCAGCAGACGCCATCAACAACCATAATGTGTATAACTGTATTGGTTGTGCATATAATACACCACTTCAATGTATGAATAAATAGCAAAAATACATAATAACAATGTAAAGACATCGGTAAAACATATGTTAGTAATAGTCATTCACTTGGGTGCAATATAACAAAGTAACAAATAGCAAAGTAAAGGTATAGTTACCAGTGTTCAAAGCCCGGGGGACCCACCACACCCAACGCGCGTTTCACAAGAAATGCTTCGTCCAGGGGTGGTTGGGTACTGGTCAGATAGGGAATTTTATACATAGAAGGACCAATCATAGATCAACAATTAATTCAAAGTCCGCCCCCTCCAATATGGGCAAGTAAAGATCAAACTCAGAACCCCACTAAAGACAGTGAAATAAAATTAGATATTCTAATTTATATATCAACACATAGGCAAATGAAGCGCCGTAGTGGCAATATATATCACATATAAGCGCGATCACAATGTCCATACAGTTAAAACACACCCACAAGAGGTGTGTGCTGATATTTACTGGAAATGACGTATAGTGCTTCCTTCTTCTTTGTCTCCATGGTTTCAACAACATGCTGGTAACCATACTGGAAGTCTCATTGGTTAAGACCGGACATGACGTTTACCAGCACGTCAGCGGCAGTGATGTATACTGTTTTGGTTTTAAGTACACACCTCTTGTGTGTGTGTTTTGACCGTATGGACATTGTGATCGCGCTTATATGTGGTACATATTGCCACTACGGCGCTTCATTTGCCTACGTGTTGATATATAAATTAGAATATCTAATGTTATTTCACTGTCTTTAGTGGGGTTCTGAGTTTGATCTTTACTTGCCCATATTGGAGGGGGCGGACTTTGAATTAATTGTTGATCTATGATTGGTCCTTCTATGTATAAAATGCCCTATCTGGCCAGTACCCAACCACCCCTGGATGAAGCATTTCTTGCGAAACGCGCGTCAGGTGTGGTGGGTCCCCCGGGCTTTGAACACTGGTAACTATACCTTTACTTTGCTATTTTTTACTTTGTTATATTGCACCCATGTGAATGACTATTACTAACATATGTTTTACCGATGTCTTTACATTGTTATTATGTATTTTTGCTATTCATTCATACATTGAAGTGGTGTATTATATGCACAACCAATACAGTTATACACATTATGGTTGTTGATGGCGTCTGCTGGTAGGAACACACACTTTCTTATATGAAGTACTGATCTATATTGGATGACTTTGCTTCTTTACATCCTTTACTGTCAAGTAAAATTACCGCCACCACTGAGTGACCTTTTATTGACATATTTGATTCTCATATGTGTGTTCCTCTTAGCATAGGCTTACGCATCAATTTCTTTCTTTTTTATGTGCATAATGATGTCAAAATAGCATTTTGTGTTTTTTTCTAAGCCTGGGTGTACCCACCTTTCTTGTGTTTTGTGGTTATTGCCTTTTTATATATGTGTGTGTTTTTTCAATAAATTTATACATTTTTAATACTTTGGTCCTTTTCAAAGCTCTCTTTTTGGTATTTTTTTTAAAGTAAGGATATGGACATGCTGCTCACTCTTCCCCCTTGAAGAGACAAGTTCATTGTTGAAATGTGTTATTGTGATGTTATATGAACTATGTTGTATTGTAATGTGAAGTATAATATGCATAGTGTGTAGCAGTATTATAGATAGTGCTGGTAAGATAGAGATAGGTGTTAAGGTTTGCATAGCACTGTGTGAAAGTTTAAGTCTGCCTAGCAACAGACTGCAGGGTCAGAGACAGTTAATGTTTGGGACTAGCCCACAGGGGTGGGGTTAGTGTTAGGACAAGTGACTGCTTCCAGGGAGTTAGTGAGAAAGAGTTTAGAGTTCAAAGTGAGCAGTACTGCCTAATGGGTGATCCATAGTAAGAGTAGACCAAAGGCTAGGGATAGTGAGATCCTGAAGAGACAAGACACAGTGGTCTTCTGGATAAGGGTTCTCGGGAAGGAAGCTGAGTCACCAACCCTAGAGCTTGTAATGCAGAAGGTACAGGTGCTTCTCACAAAATTAGAATATCATCAAAAAGTTAGTTTATTTCAGTTCTTCAAAACAAAAAGAAACTCATATATTATATAGAGTCATTACAAATAGAGTGATCTATTTCAAGTGTTTATTTCTGTTAATGTTGATGACTATGGCTTACAGCCCAAAAGTCATTATCTCAGTAAATCAGAATAGTTAGCAAAAAAACACCTGCAAAGGCTTCCTAAGCATTTAAAAAGGTCCTTTAGTCTGTTTCAATAGGCTCCACAATCATGGGGAAGACTGTTGACTCGACAGATGTCCAGAAGGCAGTCATTGACATACTCCACAAGGAAAGTAAATTTTGCATTTCATTTGGAAATCAAGGTCCCAGAGTCAGGAGGAAGAGTGGAGAGACAGACAATCCAAGCTGCTTGAGGTCTAGTGTGAAGTTTCCACAATCAATGATGGTTTCGGGAGCCATGTCATCTGCTGGTGTAGGTTCACTGTGTCTTATCAAGACCAAAGTCAGCGCAGCCGCTTACCAGGAAATTTTACAACACTTCATGCTTCCCTGTGCCAACAAGCTTATTGGAGATGGAAATTTCATTGTCCAGCAGGACTTGGCACCTATCCACACTGCCAAAAGTAACAATTCCTGGTTTAAAAAAACAGTATCACTGTGCTTGATTGGCCAGCAAACTCACCTGAACTTAACCCCATAGAGAATCTATGGGGTATTGTCAAGAGGAAGATGAGACACCAGATCCAACAACATCTTTTGCATGTCTGCTACAGCATAAGGAGTAAAGTCCAAGGGCAATTTGAAACTCTGAGGAAAACACTTACAGAAAGCACAGAGCAAAAATTACAACAATACTATAACAAACTACGGACCTTTCTGATTCATAACAAGGAAAAGAAACTACACAGACTGCGCCTCAATTGCGGACTCTATACAAACAGATACAAAACAAAACCAAAACCTGACAACTCTGACAACCACTCCATTCCAGACACTAAAGCATCTAACTGTGTCATCAATCTCTCGGATTACAAACCCAACAAAGTGGAGCTTGCCGTGCTTTCTAGAGGACTCTCATTTTGTCCTACTAAGGCCCTGGATAAAACCGAACTCTGCAGTGATATGGAACATTTTTTCAGGAGACTGCGCCTGAGGGAATACTTCAATGATACAGAAGATTCAGAAAACACTCGGACTGAAGGAAAAGGGATCCCAACAACCAAGAAGAGGTCAGACTGGACACCTCCACCTGGACGTAACCCTCATTTGGATAAATATATAGACTCAAAAAAAATATTTAGACTTGAGAGTCCTCAGTGGTTGATACCTTTTATGGCAACTGAACTAAACTAACTAAAAGGTATCAACCACTGAGGACTCTCAAGTCTAAATATTTTTCTATCTACTGGCTAACACGGTACGAAGATACACATCTTTCCTATATATAGACTCATTCAGACATTTGATAAAATCCACCATCATAGCCACCAACAAGAGACAAGCATCCAACATCAGTGCCCAGGAGAGAAAAGCCATACAGTCTCTGAAAACCAACAAAGAAATCATCATTAAACCTGCTGACAAGGGAGGTGCAATAGTCATGATGAACACATCAGACTATATGAAGGAAGCAAACAGACAACTTACGGACACACGCTACTACAGAAAACTGGAGTCGGACCCTACACAGGACTATTACAAGGAACTAAGCAAGTTGGTATCTTGTCTGTCTGACAAATCCATAAGAGCTGATGACCTGATACCAGAGAGTCCAAGAACAGGGACATTCTACATGCTTCCCAAAATCCACAAAGCTGGAAATCCAGGGAGGCCGATTATTTCATGTGTGGACACCCTTACTGAGCAGGTATCTGGATGGGTAGAGGGTATTCTTAAACCCCTGGTAAAGGATACACCCAGCTATATTCAGGACACAACTGACCTACTGAATAAACTAGCAGCAATAGGTCCCCTACCAGAAGGAACCATCCTGGCCACCATGGATGTGGAATCTTTGTACTCTAATATCCCACACCAGGATGGATTAAATGCCTGCAAAGTCTTCATGGGAAACACCGGGAATGATGCTGATTCTGTGGTGAAACTCACAAAATTCATCCTCACCCATAATTACTTTGAATTTAACAACAAGATCTATCTTCAGGAGACTGGCACAGCTATGGGAAGTAAAATGGCTCCAAAGTATGCAAATCTTTTCATGGCCAAGCTTGAAAGCGACTTTCTGTCCTCATGTCCCATCAGGCCTCGGGCCTACTACCGCTACATTGATGACATTTTAATTATCTGGACAGAGTCTGAACAACAGCTAAAGATGTTCCATGAACAGTTCAACCAATTTCATCCCACCATCAACTTAACACTTAACTACTCCAGCACTGAAATTAACTTTTTAGACACCACCATTAAACTGAAGGACAATGAAATAGAGACATCCCTGTATCAGAAGCCAGGGTACTGCGCCTCGCCAGTGCAAAGCGGAGATCTGGTTTGGCTGTGTGAGAGGCGTCAGACCATTATCCAAGAAGACAATTTGCATAATTAGCATATTTCCCAGAGGAGCATTGTGGCTTTAAGTCTCCTCATCTCGGCATGCTTAGCATGTCGATCTCCGCAAGGAGAGACGATACTTCAATATAATAGATGAATTTCACTTTCTGTATTGAAGAACTGAAATAAATTAACTTTTTGATGATATTCTAATTTTGTGAGAGGCACTTGTATCAGGCTTAAAAGGACTGAATACGTGAGACTAATGTGGGTCCTGAGCAGTAGATCCTGACCACAAGTAGTGGAAGAATTAGGATGCAGAACCTCTGAGTAAGTAAGGAGTCTTGCTGATCAGGACTGTAGCGTTAAAACTGGGTTGTGGCAAAGTAGAACAAAACAGTGTGCCTCACTAGACCTGGAGTAGAACTTCAGAGAAAGGAAAACTGTGTGAAAGAAAATGCTTAATAAACGTTCATAAAAGTTTGTACCCGCTATCCCTTGTTTCTAACCCTTACCAGGTTACCGTTCAGTAAAGACTTTATTTTTGAATGGCGGTCTTCCTTATTGAACTGTGGAACCTATAGTCCTAGCCAGCCCACACCACCGGCTACATGTGGCCTGCATGGGCGAAATGTCCTCTCAGCACAATTCACACACCCAGCAGGATCCACACTTTCACGTATTGCGCCGGGCTACCGCCCCCCCGCCGCTTTACATATCTACGGTATCTATGTAAAATAAAGATTATTATTGTAAGGCAGCAACGTTTCCGCCAGTGAATTTACTGAGACAGTGACCCAGGTAAGTTAAGTAAACGTCCTTTATTGTCCAAATACTTCACACATGCAAACTCCGGACTGTAGCAGGTAATATGCAAATAAAGTCCAGTGCCGCTGGCACTTGCACCCCTGTAAAGTTCTTGGGTGCTACAGTGTTTGTCCACGTCGCTGGCTCTGGCCTGTGTTAGCTTCACACAGCCAGGCATACAACCACAGCTCCTTCAGCTCTGCTACATGTGAAATCTGAACACAAGAAACTGACACACCAAAACCTTTACTACAGGTTCAAATGAAAACCATGGCCATTGGCCACTTTTAAGACCTGGACTGGAGGGAGAGATCCGTCCCACTACCATCTTACAGATTTCTCCAAAAATAAAAGCCCAAGACAAGTTTTTCTAATTGGCTTGGTCAAATAACTTAACCCAATCCACACTTACTCTTATTTTGCATGATAACAACAGAAGTGGCTGTGATTATGTAACAAGTTGGCGCGGGGTGGTAGTCGTAGGCGAGTCCACTAAGGCACAGTCAGTCCAACCCCAGCCCCTTGCACATGAAAGGATAGTTCTAATCCCAGTCCCAAGTCACAATGAGTTACCTCAGGATCACGACTGTTCTCCAGGTTGGAATGGCGTCCTCTGAATGCACAACACGACACACTCTTTAGGGCCCAACAGTGGCAACTTGTTTAATGAAGATGTAATGTGGCGCCCCTGAGGGTTCAGTCGCCACAGAGGTGTTGCATCTCACCCAGAGGTGTGACACCTGACTCTCAGGTAAGGAGGGAAGCACCCCTAGGACTCCACACCTGCATCCAACACACCATGCCAGATGGCGGCGGTGGTCACTTTATGGGCCATTGCCCTCAACCACCAGCATCTCTACCGGAAGGCAGCATTAGGGGGTCAAGTAGTGCAGACATAGAATTGATCTGTTTACCGAAAGGGCTCACAGTTCCCTTCGTCTGAGAGCTCTGACTGGGTGAAGGTGCAAGGAAGGAAAGGAGTTATAAGCACAGAGAGAGCAAAGGCAGAAAGGAACATACTGAACGGGAGTCCTGGGAAGTGCGACCAATCTACCTGGGGGTTGCTGGACGACTCACCCGGAGGACACAGTGCCAGGCGGGCATCTGTACTGCGCATTTCAGAACTGTGAGTAAAAACCCTGAACTGCACTTGGACTGTCTCCTAGAATTATTCCAGCGTCGCACACTCCTCTCTGCTACATCGCAAGCGCCATCCCTTCACTATCACATCTACCTGCCCTGGAAGGACACAGCCTGTAGGAGGCTTGCCAACTAGCTGCACAACACCATCCCTTCCAGAGGACCTGCTCAGCAGCGCTGGTCACCCTGACCAGGTACTACAGGTGGCGTCACGAATCATCATACGAACACTAATCCCCTGTAAATAATCCCCTATTTGGTGAGCGCCCAGGGCCACGGACCGAGTCGTGGCCGCCGTGACAGCCCCCATAGAAGTCAACGGGCTCGGTGCCGAGTACCCCACGGCCCTGGCGGGCGGCTCAGTAATATAGAAGAAGGTAACAATTCCTGATCTGTCCCTAGTCACAGCAACGGCTGCAGCAGCAGAGGCAATGGCTCCTGGGAGCTAACAGTCTCTTAGAGGGCACTCTCACAGTCTTTGTGCCTGTTCCAGCTGCCCGCAAGTCCTGGCAGCCTAAAATTCCCCAGCTGGGGGTTCCTTCTGTCCCAAACGAGGATGCACATATGCCCCAGACGGGGGTTCCTTCTGTCCCAGACTGGGACGCACATATGCCCCAGACGGGGGCTCCTTCTGTCCCAAGCAGAGACGCACCTCTGCCCTAGACGGGGGCTTCCCTGTCCCAGACGGGGACACACACCCTGCCTCAGGCCTCCTGCCTGGGCTCTGAACTGCAGACAGGGACTTGTCTGCTTAGAGGCTGCTGACCCAGACTCCTAAATTGAACCTGTGCTGACCGTGAACTTATCACACACTTTGCAATGGTACAACAGTAGGGCATTGCAAACACAGCACATACATTTAATACAGACACAATACATCACATTTATACATATCAATGCACAACCCGCAGTCGGGGCACCACATGGGGGACCATATCGAGGACGGGGAGAGGGAGCAACTGAGGGTCCCTGCCACCTCCTTACAATTACAATGCACTCCAGTGGTTCAGTTGCGCAGGTGAGTGTTCGGTGACCACTCCTCAAGGGGGGGTACTGTTGTGAGCATGTTGGAAATGACTTCTGAGTTGGGGCTCCCTCTGGTGGTTGCTGAGGGTATGGAACCAGTGTTGAATAGTAGAAGTCCATCACCTGCGAGCGATGACTGGCAATCAGGAGAGACTGACTGGGCTGATATAAGTGAGCTGCCTTCCCATGATCCTCGCCGGTGATCAATTGTTGTTTCCTGGTTCATTTGGAAGTCAACTGGTGTCTTGGCTTCGTCTGCTACTTTCAGATAAGATATTTTCTGCTTGTTTCTATCGTGTTTGCTATTTCCATTTTTTGTCTGCACTTTTGTGGGAGGTTAGCCGGGTTCCCCTTCAGGGGCCTGTGCTACTCTCTATTTTTCAGTAGCCACTGTTTATTTGTCCATTGCTCTGTCCCTGCTATTTGAGTGGCTGCGGGTTAGCTGCTTGGTCACACCAGAGATCTGATTTAGCGGGTTGCGAGATCGTGTGGTCTCAGCATTTTTTGAAATCAGAAGTGTTGGAATTTTCCAGGGTTTTGCTGGGTTGCAGATAGTATTCCGTCCTGTCCTATGTAGGTGTGACGTCCGCCCACTGCAGGTCTGAACTGCAGGTAAGACAGCACCCCGAGAAACCCAAGACCCTTTACCCCTATACAGGGATCTGGAATTACAGCGAAGCCCAGGGGGTAGCTGCCTGTGAGAGCAGTGGACCGGAGTAGGAAGGACGCTAGGAAGGGAATAAAAAGCGACACCAAATGCGTAGTCAGAAGTCCAAGGGTCAAAACCAGGAGGAAGCAAAGGTACAAAATCGGCAGGCAGTAGAAGGGTCAGAAATTCAGGCTAAAGTTAAAGTCAAAACCAGGCGGGCAGCAGAGGTACAAAATCAGCAGACAGGAGAGCAGTCAGAAATCCAGGCAAAGGTCAGAAATACAATAGCAAAACAAACTAGCACACTGGGGAAACCAAGACTATATCTGGCGGCTTGCAAGTTGTGCGGTTAGCTTAGGGATCTGCAATCCATTAGTTCCCAACCTCTCTGGGTGTTTGGCTGCCTTTGCTGTTTTTTGCTCCTGTCGTCCTCGGCTACCAAATCATAACAGGGGTGCCAGTATTCGTGGCCCCTTCCTAGGCTATTAATATCAGCCCACAGCTGTCTGCATAGCCTTTGCTGGTTATTAATCATAGAGGGAGCCCATGCCATCTTTTTCCAATAAATAATCTTTTATTAATTAAATACATTCACAGTAATTTGCACACTCGGTACTAATTGTATTTGTCACTGACATCTATATATCTACCTATTCTATTTGTCTTTACTATTTGTAATCCATCTCTTCTATCATGTCGGCTCCTGCAGTGATTTTACAGAACCCGGCAGATGAATTACTGGCTTTTCTTCTATCTCTCTATGCGATGAATTACTGGCTTTTCTTCTATCTCTCTATGCAATATAAATGCATACATATACAGTACAGACCAAAAGTTTGGACACACCTTCTCATTCAAAGATTTTTCTGTATTTTCATGGCTATGAAAATTGTAGAATCACACTGAAGGCATCAAAACTATGAATTAACACATGTGGAATTATGCATTACACTTTACAAAAAAGTGTGAAACAACTGAAAATATGTCTTATATTCTAGGTTCTTCAAGGTAGCCACCTTTTGTTTTGATTACTGCTTTGCAAGCAGAAAAGGTGAACGGATGGACTCTACATGCCTGGTTCCCACCGTGAAGCATGGAGGAGGAGGTGTGATGGTGTGGGGGTGCTTTGCTGGTAACACTGTTGGGGATTTATTCAAAATTGAAGGCATAGTGAACCAGAATGGCTACTACAGCATCTTGCAGCAGCATGCTATTCCATCCGGTTTGCATTTAGTTGGACCATCATTTATTTTTCAACAGGACAATGACCCCAAACACACCTCCAGACTGTGTAAGGGCTATTTGACCAAGAAGGAGAGTGATGGGGTGCTACGCCAGATGACCTGGCCTCCACAGTCACCAACCTGAACCCAATCGAGATGGTTTGGGGTGAGCTGGACCACTCACCGCTTCAATTTTGAATAAATCCCCAACAGTGTCACCAGCAAAGCACCCCACACCATCACACCACCTCCTCCATGCTTCACAGTGGGAACTAGGCATGTAGAGTCCAGCCGTTCACCTTTTCTGATGATCACTAAATCATCCCAGACAGATGTCTGTCCAGCCTCTGTTTGAAGACTTCCATTGAAGGAGAACTCACCACCTCTCGTGGCAGCCTGTTCCACTCATTGATCACTCTAACTGTCAAAAAGTTTTTTCTAATATCTAATCTGTGTCTCCTCCCATTCAGTTTCATCCCATTGCTTCTAGTCTTTCCTTGTGCAAATGAGAATAAAGATAATCCTTCTAAAATGTGACAGCTCTTCCTCATAGGACATGGTTTGCAGACCGGACACCATTCTGGTCGCTCTTTTCTGAACTTGCTCAAGTTTGTTGATGTCTTTTTTAAAATGTGGTGCCCAAAACTGGACTCAGTATTCCAGATGATGTCTGACCAAAGAGGAGTAGAGGGCAATAATGACTTCACGTGATCTAGACTGTATGCCTCTGTTAATACATCCCAGAATTGTATTTGCCTTTTTTGGTGCTGCATCACACTGTTGACTCATGTTCAGTCTGTGATCTATTAGTATACCCAAGTCTTTTTCACATGTGCTGTTGCTTAGCCCTATTCCTCCCATTCTGTATACGCTTTTTTCATTTTTATTACCCAGATGTAGTACTTTGCATTTTTCCCTGTTAAAAACCATTCTGCTAGTTGCTGCCCACTGCTCCAGTTTATTTATATCTTTTTGAATCCTCTCTCTCTCTTCTCTAGTATTAGCTATCCCTCCTATCTTTGTGTCATCAGCAAATTTGATCAGTTTACCCTCAATTCCTTCATCTAAATCATTGATAAAGATGTTGAACAATACAGGGCCCAAGACAGAGCCCTGTGGTACCCCACTTGATACATTCTTCCAACTGGATGTGCAGCCATTTACTACCACTCTTTGGGTCCTATCACTGAGCCAGTTATGAATCCACCTAACAGTTGCCTTGTCCATTTCATACTTAGTCATTTTTTCAATAAGGATTGTGTGAGATACTTTGTCAAATGCTTTGCTGAAGTCAAGATATAATATATCTACAGCATTTCCCAGATCCACCCAGTCAGTGATGCTGTCATAGAAGGACATTAAATTAGTCTGAAATGACTTATTAGTTACAAACCCATGCTGACTCTGGTTAAGCACTTCATTCTTGTCCAGGTACTTACATACATGTTGTTTATTTGTTCAAAGATCTTTCCTGGTATACAGGTCCTTCTCAAAAAATTAGCATATAGTGCTAAAATTTCATTATTTACTTTAAATGTAATGAGTTATCAATTAAACTTTCTATATATTTTAGATTCATTACACACCAAACCTGAAATTAGTCAGGTTCTTTAATTGTTTTAATAATCTTGATGATTTTGGCATACAACTCCTGATTAACCCAACAAAAAAATTCCTGTCTCAAAAAAAATTAACCATATTTCAAGTAATCCATATAAAATTAAAGTGTTTTTGCAAAACAAAAAAAACACCATAAATAATAATGTTCAGTTATGCTCAAATACTTGTGTGGATATCCTTTGGCAGAATGACGCTTCAATGCAGCGTGCATGGAGCAATCAGCCTGTACACTGCTGGGGTATATGGAGGCCAGGATTGCTTTATTAGCGGACTCTTAAGCTCAATCAAGAGTGGGCCCTTGCGTGCTCCTCAACTTTCTCTTCACATATCCACAGATTCTCTATGGTTCAGGTCAGAGGTTGCAGGCCAATTGAGCACAGTAATCATGTGTCAGTAAACATTTTCAGTTGGTTTTTGGCACTTGAGCAGGTGCCGTGTGTGCTGAAAAATGAATATCTTATCTCCATAAGCATTTCACCGATGGAAGCATGATGTGCTCAAATTCTGATAGCTAGCTGCATTGACCCTGCCTTTGATGAAACACACGTGGACACAACACCAGCAGCTGACATGGCACCCCACACCATCACGACTGTGGGTACTTGACACTGGACTTCAGGCATTTTGGCATTTCCTTCTCCCAGTCTTTCCTCCAGACTCTTATCAAAAAAGAGAGGAGCCTTGACGTGGCTATCAGGCTCACATAATTTGGCCATCTTATGCGCTAAGACTTCTCAATTTTTCATATTTCTAAGGTAATGATGCAATTCATTTTTCATATTTTTCATGTTTCGTGTTTGCAAGCTATAGCGCTACAGTGTGCTACCTTTTTTTCTTGTATGTATATGAGTTGGTGACTCTAGGTTTAGCACCTGTTCACACTGAATCTATGTTTGGATGTGCCGGTCAGTTTTTTGATATGTATTCATTTACCTTCTGCCTGAGCACTCCACCTGGTGGTCACAGGCTTTTTAATTACAACAGGTTCATCACCCCTCCACAGAGATGTAGATTTTAGTCTGAAGAGAGGACTCATATGTTCCCATGCAGACAGACTTTTCTAAAGCGAGGATAGGCATTAGTTAGGACCTGATATACGAGAGGAGCCTTGACGTGGCTATCAGGCTCGCATAATTTGGCCATCTTATGCGCTAAGACTTCTCAATTTTTCATATTTCTAAGGTAATGATGCAATTCATTTTTCATATTTTTCATGTTTCGTGTTTGCAAGCTATAGCGCTACAGTGTGCTACCTTTTTTTCTTGTTCCTCCAGACTCTGGCACCTTGATTTCCGAATGACATGCAAAATTTGCTTTCATCAGAAAAAAGTACTTGGGACCACTTAGCAACAGTCCAGTGCTGCTTCTCTGTAGCCCAGGTCAGGCGCTTCTGCCGCTGTTTATGGTTCAAAAGTGGCTTTACCTGGGGAATGCGGCACCTGTAGCCCATTTCCTGCACACGCCTGTGTACGGTAGCTCTGGATGTTTCTACACCAGACTCAGTCCACTGCTTCCTCAGGTCCCCCAAGGTCTGGAATCGGTCCTTCTCCACAATCTTCCTCAGGGTCCGGTCACCTCTTCTCGTTGTACAGCGTTTTCTGCCACATTGTTTCCTTCCAACAGACTTCCCATTGAGGTGCCTTGATACAGCACTCTGGGAACAGCCTATTTGTTGAGAAATTTCTTTCTGGGTCTTACTCTCTTGCTTGAGGGTGTCAATGATGGCCTTCTTGACATCAGTCAGGTCGCTAGTCTTACCCATGATGGGGGTTTTGAGTAATGAACCAGGCAGGGAGTTTTTAAAAGCCTCAGGAATCTTTTGCATGTGTTTAGAGTTAATTAGTTGATTCAGAAGATTAGGGTAATAGGTCGTTTAGAGAACCTTTTCTTGATATGCTAATTTTTTGAGACAGGTTTTTTGGGTTATCAGGAGTTGTATGCCAAAATCATCAGTATTAAAACAATAAAAGACCTGACAAATTTCAGTTGGTGTGTAATGAATCTAGAATATATGAAAGTTTAATTGTAATCATTACATTATGGTAAATAATGAAATTTAGCACTATATGCTAATTTTTTGAGAAGGACCTGTAGATGTTAGACTCACCGGCCTATAGTTCCCTGGGTCCACCTTCTTCCCCTTTTTGAAGATAGGAACAACATTTGCTCTTCTCCAGTCTTCTGGGACTTCTCCTGTTCTCCAAGAATTTTCAAAGATTATGGACAGTGGTTCAAAAATTTCTTCTGCTATCTTTTTCAGTACTCGGGTGTAATTCATCTGGACCTGGAGACTTGAATTCATTTATGTTAGCTAAGTGTTTCCTCACTATTTTTCTGTTTATAGATATCCTGAATTCTTCTATTCCCTTAATAGGACAGTGAAGATCAGTTGATGTTACATTTCCTTTCTGAGAGAAAACAGATGCAAAATAGGAATTTAAAAGTTCGGCCTTCTCAACATCCTTTCTTACCATTTCATAATTTTCATCCTGTAAAAATCCTATAGCATCTTTGACTTTTCTTTTACTTTTGACGTATCCCCAAAATCCTTTTTTATTGCTTTTACATGCAGTACGCTGCCTAGTGGATACAGGCTCCCAAGTGACGACGATGCCAGAGACCTATTTTCGGCAACATTTTCTTGAAATCGGACGGCCTGAGTGGGGCCTCGTGATAAAGTTGATGGCTGCTAACCAATTCTGATAGATGAACCCACCAATGAGACCCTGAAGCAGTGTGGTTCTCACACCCCTCAGAGAAGAATATTCCAACAGTTGTTTCGTGTACCTCAAGCACAGGAGTCATGCCAGGATGGGGGAGTGCTAGGAAAAATGATGGTGCCTTCCTCTAACAATCTCGTGTTGCCCCCAGGTCAAACTGTGCTGCTGACCTTACCTGTCCGAGCTCGTATCCCTCTGGAGGGAGTGGAAGTTCAAATTGAGCCTTCTTGTTCGGAGAAACTACCCTCGGGAATATTGGTGGCTCGTACGTTGGCCACTGTGCAGGATGGAGCAGAACCCATACGTTGTGTTAATTTAGGGGACCAAGACATCATAATTTGCCCCAGAAGTGAGATGGCCCGAGTTGTGGGTCTGCCCGAAGAAATAATGTCACCACAAACCGTACAACTGAAAGTACACAATGCAATCCCCTGGACCGTAACAATGAATTCCGCTGAGATTTCGAAGCCTCAGCATATTCAAGAGGGGCGAGTGATCCTGGACCAAATGCAAGCTGAATTGGCTGAACTAGCTCTCGAACAAGTGCAGCAGGTGGAAACACTTTTGGGTAAATACCGGGGCGTGTTTGCTCGCCATGAAGATGACTTTGGCTGTACCACGGCTATCATTCACGAGATACCCAGGGAAAATACCACACTTATCAGAGAACGCTATCAGCAAATCCCCCCACAATTATATCAGGAGGTGAAAGGTATGCTGGAACAGATGTTACAGAAAGATGTCATCAGAGTAATCCAGAGCCCCTGGGCAGCCCCGATAGTTTTGGTACGAAAGAAAGACGGGATTCTGCTTTTTTGTGGGGATTATTGGAAACTCAATGCCTGTATTGTGAAGGACTGCTATCCACTACCCAGAATTGAAGAGTCTCTGTCTGTGCTCATGAAGGCCAGATTCTTTTCAATGTTGGATCTCGCCAGCGGTTATTGGCAAGTACCGATGTCAGAACAAGATCGAGCAAAGACTGCCTTTATTCTGCCCATGGGCTTATACGAATTCAATTGGATGCCTTTTGGACTGGCCAATGCCCCAGGAACCTTTCAGTGTCTCATGGAACGATGTCTGGGTGATCTCAACCTTGAAGCTACACTAATCTATTTAAACGATATCATAGTCTATGCTTCTTCATTTGAGGAACACTTACAACGTCTGGAACAAGTGTTGAATCGCTTGCAGAAATTTCTGGCTGAAGGTGAAACCTCAAAAATGTCATCTGTTCCACGCTCAGATTGAGTATCTGGGTTATATTGTGTCCATGGAAGGAGTAAAACCCTCCCGTGAGAAGATCGCTGCGATACAAGATTGGCCCACTCCAGAGACAGTAAAGGATGTGTCATGGTTTGCTGAGTTTGTGGGAAAAGGTAGGTTAAGGGTTAATTTGGATGGCCTCACTCTGGGATTCTGGGAGGCTTCTTATAGCCTCATTGTGGGGCCATTCCTTGTCACTTATACTTTGACCCTTGGCCGAGTGTGTGTGACCTTGTGCTTTGTGCTTGTGATTCTTTATGCTTGCTTGGTTTTGACTTGGTTCTGTTCCTGTTACGAGTTCTGCCTGCCCCTCCTGTACTGCGTTGCTATCTTGTGTATGACCCCTGGCCTTTGTCCTGACAATTCTCTGTTTACCACATCTGTACTGCATTGCTATCTCCGTGTGTGACTCCAGGCTTATGTTCTGACTATTCTCTGCTCGCCCCTTCTGTACTGCGCCATCCTCTCTGTGTATGAACCCTGTTTGTCTGACCTGAGTTTCCTATTCACTAATCCAGGATCCCTGGAGAGTACTGCACTCACCTCCAGTAGCAGAACGCTAGGCCCCGCCCCCTGTGGTCACATGATCGCAGGTCCTTTTGCTTACTGCTACTTTCAGTGCCTACTCTCACCACGCTGCTCTGTCCCGTCTGCCTGAGCCTCCCCTGCGGCATCTAACCCAGGGCCCTTCCACAGTGTGGGTGAGTCACCCTGCTCAGCCGTGGCAGTTCGCTGGTGCTGACAGGGTCGTTACAGGATGTTCAAGCGTTTCTAGGACTGGCTGGGTATTATCGCTGCTTTGATAAAAACTTTGCTCCCAGGGCCAGACCGCTACAGGAACTGTTGAAAGAAGCACCCTCGGGCACAAAGAACTGGAAGATTTGCTGGAAAGAACATCAGGAGGAAGCATTTCAAGACCTGAAGAAAGCGTTAAAGGAAGCTCCGGTGCTGGCTCATACGGACTTTTCTCAACCGTTTATCCTTCACACCGACAGGAGTTTGTATGGACTTGGGGCTGTATCGCCGCAAATACAGGGCGGAAGAGAGAAGTTGATAGCTTTTGCAAATCGATCCCTTCATGATTCTGAACGTAATCTGGACAACTACAGTTCCTTTAAGTTGTAGCTACTCGCATTGGTGTGGGCCATGACAGAGAGGTTCGCGGAATATCTGTCCGGGTCTGAAGTTCTAGTGCGCACAGATAACAATTCTCTGGCTCATCTTGAAAAAGCGAAGCTAGGAGCCCTGGAACAAAGATGGGTGGCTAGAATGGCGAAGTTTCGGAACCGAATCTCGTACAAGAGGGGAGCAGAAAATGTTCATGCTGACGCCCTGTCCAGGATAAATCATCAAGTACCTGGACGGAATAGGGATGAGGAACTGGAAAATGAAGAAATTTCCAGGATTCTAGAGCCTGCCAGGACGATAGTAGCAACGCAGGATCAGATACAAACGCAGACCCCAAGGGGATTTTTAGGGCGAACCCGGGATGAATGGGTCCGGTTGCAACAAGAAAATAGAGAACTGGCTTTATTGAGGCTGTGTGTAACTTCAATGGGACCCCCCAGTCTGGCAGAGAGGAACACTCTTTCTCCAGAAACTTTGCGGATTCTGTGACAATGTGAACTCCTTCAGATGAGAAACGGTTTATTGTATCGGAAAATACAACTTCAGATGGAGCGAGGGGCTACCTGGCAGGTCCTAGTTCCAGAGACTCTGTTGAGATTTCCACCGAGGCTCATGAAAAGGGAGCGCACTTTGGCCAGAAGACTTTTCAGTGGCTGCAGCGGTTCATCTATCACCCTCGACTGAAGGCAGTAGTTGAAGAGACATGCAGAGGTTGCCGGGTTTGTGAATTGGTGAAACCTCCCGAGCAGAAGGCTCCGATACAGCCCATAGTGACATCTGCTTCCTTCGAGTTATTGATGATAGACTATTTGACCATCGGACCAGCTCACCAGGGATATGAACACTGCTTAATAATGGTGGATCATTTTACAAAATTTGCTGTGGTCCTACTAGAGACCAAACTGCAGAATCGGCTGCATATGCCATCTGTAAAAATTTTCTCCATATTTATGGCTGTCCAAAATGGATCCATTCAGATCAGGGAGCCTGTTTTTTGGGAAAAGTGATGGAGGAGCTGCATCGCATGTACCGAATTGATAAATCTCGGACCACACCCTATCACCCACAGGGTAATGGCACCTGTGAACGCTTCAACCGTACTTTGATCCACATGCTGAGAACTTTGGAAGAAGATTGGAAGGCTCAGTGGGCTGAATTTGTTTCAGAATTGGTCTGGATCTATAACAGTCGATTATATAGTACTACAGGTTTCACTTCCTACTCACTCCTGTTCAGCCCAGATGGTAAAGGAATCACCGAGTTAGAGCTAGATCCAGAAGAAGACTGTTCACGGGTAAGAGAGTCCTCATGGGTCCATCAACATCGTCTGCAGACCCTGCATCAGTTAGTACAAACCAGACTCCCGGAGTTAGAACATGCTGAAAGGACCTCACCATGGGCAACAGAAGTTCAAATGGGAGACCGTGTACTAGAGCGAGACAAACACCCTCGAGGGAAGCTGGAAAGTCACTGGGAAAGAGATCCCTATCAGGTAAAAAGGCGGGTCAGCCCTGAAGGCAATGTGTAGATAGAAATTCTACTACTCGAGTAGTTCACCGAAACATGCTTCGGCCCTGTTTACCTAAAGATCCAGCTCAAGTGGAGGAGTGTCACGCTGTCACTGTATACAGGAGGTCCGGGGTCTATGCTGACCCTAAGCTGGGGCCCTGACTAATCCCTCTACCTGGAGGTACTGTTGATGGTACAGAGGTCCAGGCCGCCAGCGTAACCCTATCTCCTGTGAATCCCTGACCCTCAGTAATCTAGTCCTGAGAAGGACCCTGATCACAACCACAGGGGACAGGAAGGTAAATTCCTACAAACAGTATAAGACGAACGAGACAGTACAAGGGGTAAAACAAAAGACCACCTTGCATACAAAACTCACACTACAACTACAGAGGGAACACCAACGGGTAAGGAGATAAATAATAAAGCGAGGAGGGGAGAAAACCACACCAGGTACTCTTCACTTCAGACTTCACAATACCACGATCAGCTCTGCTGGTCTGCATGAATGCTTTCACCGACACTTCCCTAGCAGACTGGCAGGTATTTGAAGGAATCCCATTACTGCAGTATTAACTGCAGCTGGGCGAGGCTGGGCTTCGTCTAGCACAGAGAGAGGGAGAATTAACTCCCTCACTGCCGAAAAACACCTAGCACCAAAAACTCAGCTGTGCGAAGTCAGGTTGTGTAATCGCGACGATCTTCGTGGCGACACACCCGTGACAAGGAGATACCTGAGCCTCTTGAGTCAGTTCCTGTCATCAAAGAAGAAGAAGAGGAAGTTGAGATCGAAGGGGATGTGGAACAGGAGCTCAGGGTCCCTCAGGAAGATATTCAGAAAGTACAGACATGTCCGAGCCTCCTATGGTGCCAACGGATTCTACCATCCCATAAGATTCCACTACTCCTTCCAATTTACGGCGCTCCGAACGTAAAACAGCTGGCAAACCCCCCAATCGTTATGAACAGGATTAATTTATTTGGCAACGGAAAATATGGAAGAGAAGGAAACGCCCGCACAGTTCTCGTGAATTCTCGCCCGTGGAATGGCGAGCGAAAGGAGTGGGGGAATGTAGGAAGATCTACCGGGCTAGGGAAGTTTCTTGTGTATCTGGGCTGGAACCAATGGGGCTGTTACTATTGTTGCCGGAGAAGGAGTTCTTGACCGGAGCAGACCTTTGCACCTGACTGCAGGGGGCGAGGCGGATATAAAAGGAGCTGAGCACGCAAATAGGGAGCTACTGGGGGGGAAGACAGAGGACACGTAGGGAGAAGGTTGACTCCGTCTCCGCTGTCCCACGACAAAGAGCAGGCCTACTCTGCAGCCTATACTCTCCAACGTACACAACGTGCGTGCCAAAAGAGCCAAGCACCTTGCAGACTTCCGTAACTGAGAGCGCTGACAGGTCAACACTCTGCTTAGTAACTGACAATCGTTACCTTACTGACCTTGCGCTATACGCTGACTCTGCAGACGCCGCTGCGGTCTCCTCTCTGGAACTTCGTGCCGCATTTGTTTTACCATTTTCTGCCTCCAGTGCGATCCCGTGTACCAGGACTGGGAGATCGCATCTGAAAACTCCAGGAAACGTTGTTTCGTTACAGAGACATTGCTTCAACTTCATCCGGGATCGTTTCAGAGATTTCTCTTGTCACTTGCGTCGAAGTCGAGGGATCTTTTAGCCACCTCCATCCGGGAGCCACAGACTGATAAGTTTATCTATTCTTCAACTGTTCGTTATTTACTGTGCATCTTCATTGTTTATTTCCCCTGTATCTACATTGTTGTGTTTCTGCGAACTCCCTGCGTGGAGTATTGTTTGACAATTTATCTTTTGTGTAAAATACCCATTAACTCTTGTTCTGCCTCCTGCTCGTCACTTCATCCTGCGTTCCTGTTTGCATCTTATATACAGTATATATATGTATGTATATATATTGTAAGCTTTTCAGGGGATATAGCTCTGGGATCGCCGTCTGGGTAGACAGAGTGGCATAGAAACAGTTCATTCACACAGCAGTTCTGGTGAAAACTGGCCGCAACCAGTTTTATTAAAGTCCACAGCAAACAGATAAAAACAAATCATAAACATAAGACCTGGGCTTGTCCAGCCACTTACTCCACTTAGATAGATTTCCCTATCTACCTGGGACCAGACTCTACCAGCCTGGGCCAAAACAACACATATGTTCAGCATTTACCAGCATGGAGTTTCACAGAGTCTCCTCCTTGTGTCTGAAGGCATATCCAACGTCCAGACTTGAGAGAGCTCCACTCCTATTCAGCAGCTATCCGCACGGATTCTCACTGAGACTACTCCTGTGTCCGGGGTACATCGAGCACCCAGACTGAGACAGCTCATACTCCTGGAGACTGCTTCTTGTGCCGGGACTCCTTGTCCAGACTAAGCGAGCTCTCTGACTGTGTTCGCAGACACCTACTTCTGGTCTCCTAATTAACAGCTGAATGGTTTCAGGCCTGAGCTGCAAGTGTGTACTGAATGTAAGGTGTAGTGACCTTTCTCTACCACTAGGTTTACAAAGCCATACATTTCCCTTATACCAGTCAGCAAAGTATCTAGGTGAAATGTACACCCCATTCAATACACATACTCTCACTGTGTCACATATCCCCTCCCTCTTCTCCAGACCGGAGGGCTGGTCATCCAGACCGGAGGGCTGGTCACCAATCCAAAAGAGACAGTGAACTCTGGACCAGTCATGGCCCTCATCAGCTTCATCTTCACTACTGTCATCTGTATCTTCACCTGAGCCATAGCCAACATCAGCTTTCTCTTCATCTGAAGCATCCGCACTACCCTGTACCCTCTCAGGCCTATGCTCTCTGCGGGCCTCGGGTATCCTGCACGGTTTCATCTTGACCTTAGGGCCGGGCTCAGTTTCGATATAGTGCCTGGCCAGAGAAGTACGACCCGGCACATCAGAACACTTCTGCTGACTCTTCCTCAGAAACTCACGTACCTCCTGTCCCTGGTGCACTGACCATATGTCACCAACTATCACAGAAGGTATAGGGGGTTTTTCACTTTTCTCCAGTTCCCCTTGAACCTTCTTTACTTCATTGAGCTTCTCCAGAAGATGCTCATGGCTCTCATCACGCTCCTTCATCACAGTTTGGAGTTTTTTCTGAGAAGTAATCAATTCATCTTGTACCTGTTGGACGTCCTTTATGTCTTCAGCCCCTTCTTCAGGCTCTTCTGGTAGGACATGCTCAGAAGCCCTACCGTCAGTCTTACATTCTACTTCTTCAGTCACATCATTATGGTCTCCAATATCTCCATTTATTCCAGCTTTCAAGTTCTCCTTGATAGCTGCATCTGTATACTCAGAACCCGCCGGATTCTTCTCTTCCACCACGTTCTGCATCCCATCTGAGCTCCCGTGTGTCTGCAGCGGCAACGGAGTGACACACCGCTTTTCCCATTTGTTGGGACGTGGCTCCGATGTAGACTCCATGAAAGTGCGCTTGAGCTCACCAATGCCAGCCTGATGTCTCAAAATCTCATCTTGTGATTTATCCAGATCCTTGGTATCACTCGGGAACACTGCTGGGGCTCCGGGCGCCGAACTTCCAGCATGAGCTTCACGAGTTGCAGCTACTGATCCGGACCGTAACCCGTCCACGCCGCTGTCTTCGGCAGAAACAGATTCCTGGACAGAGTCAGTCCCCATATCTTCAGTCTTGTTCCTCACAGCTTCACTTGAGACCTCAGCTTCTGATGAGGCATCTGACTTGGTGACCACCACTTCCATGGCTTTTTCCACCTCTGCAGCATTACCTTCAGAGTCCTGGGCATGATGCAGCTCCATACCATACATTGATAACTTCTCATCTTCAACAGCATCCACTTGTGCTGTGTTCAGTTTCAGAGTCCTGCCTTTCACCTTAGTCTTCGCCAGGGAACCGGCCAACTGTAAAACATCTTCAGATGCCATCTTCTGTCCGACTGCAAGGTCAGCATCAGCCTTCCTCTCAGGACTCTCAACCTCCTCTGCTACCATGCCTTCCTCATTTGCACTGGTTGCTTGATTGTCATCAGATGATTCACTATCACTACCACTATCCCTGTCTGACCCCTTTTTCTCAGCCACATCCGGCTCACTTTCAGGGTTATACAATTCATTCTCATTCTCATCCTGCTCACTTTCAGGGGTATACAATTCATTCTCATTCACATCCTGATCTGGAACCTTAGTTAACATGTCATCCACCACATTAACTTCACCATCTGGTCCCTCAAGTATGTGACTATGTGACAACCCCAGCACTATACTTCCATATAGCTCAGGTACTAGGAGCTGGCTCACGACCTCACCCTGGACTTCAGTGTCCCTATACAACAGGTGAGTGTTTATGGCAACATGAGGAAACCTCTCCTCAGAGCCAGGCTCTTGGGAAACCTCATTTAGAACATTTATATTTTCCTGGGCCGTTTTAAGAGAGGGGTCTCGCCACTGCTCACTCCCAAAATTGTCACAGGACACAGGTAAGTCAGGGACACTCGGTTCCCGAGAACCACCATCCTCGTCTCCCAACATCACCTGCAAAGGAATTTCATCACTATCACAGTCATCATTATTATCAATATCATTATCATGATTATGATCAGTATCATCATCACTATCATGATCATCATCATTATCATTATTAGCATCAGATTCATTATCATGGTCATCATCATTATCATGATCATCATCATCATCATCATTATCATTATCATCATCATCATCATCATTATCACATAAGTTTAACGGCCCACTAGCATTGTGTTCCGCCCCTCGGGACTGCGCACCCTCAATAGGAGCTTCATCACACTGTCCATCAGAAACATTTTTCCCCCAGAGATCCTTAGACCGGGGAAAGTCATTACCCAATATGACGGGGTGCACCAGGTTCTTCACTACCCCCACTTCATATGAAACCTCCCCGAGTTTGGGGACCAAGTCCACGGCAGTCTCTGGGTAGACTTTGGTGTCTCCATGGATGCACACCATACTCAGGTGCTTATCAGGGATGAAGTCCCTATCAATCAGGCTGTCACTTACGGAAGTCACTGGACTCTCTGAGTCCAAGAGGGCCTGTGCTGGGCAGTCATTTACAACCACCGGGGACACCTGTGGTCCAGTCTCTTCGGCTGAGGTGGACACACACACAGGTTCTGCGCAGAGAGAGAGGGATCTGCCAACATCACAATACATAGGCTCCAACTCTATTGGACAGTTGGCTGCAATTTCACGACATCTCCAACCCTGTCCATCACACTTTTCCACCCACATGTCCCCTCGGGCCCGAACCCGCTTATCAGCAAACCCATGTCCCCAACAGCTGGAATGCTCTTACCGCGAGAGTTCAGCGTCCGGGAACTCTGAAGTGACGACCTCTCAGACGGCTGGTCACGGAGACAGTCTTTGCTGGCGAAGGCTTTCTCCATCAGGCTGACCAGACGATTGGCGTCCTGGTGGTCTCCTTGTCCGACCTCTGGCTGTACCTCAGGAGGACATGCTCGGGTGTAGCGGTTCACTATCACCTTTTCAACTCCATAATCAGGTTTGCTGACTGCAGACTCCCAACTGCATCTCCAGTCATGAACTCCCCTGGCACGGGCTGTCACCGTAACACCCAGCCGGGTAAGAATCTCCGCTTTCATCTTGGCATAGTCTTGGCTGTCCTGCTCGCTCAGGTCAGCATAGGCCCTTTGGGGTTCTCCAATCAGATAGGGTGCGACCATCATGGCCCATTCAGATAGGGGCAGATTCTCCTTCTCTGCCAGTCCCTCAAACCTAGTGAGATATACCTCCACATCATCACGAGGTGTCATCTTTTTCAGGGACCGTCTTACCGCCTTCTTTACAGCGGACAATGCAGGTGACTTTGCAACATTACTTTGGGACGATGCGCTGCAAGTCTTTTGTAGTGCTGCAACCTTCTCAAAAAACAACCGGTTATTCTCCTGCTGCTGCTGCAGGAATTGCTGCTGGGCCTGCTGCATGCGCTGCTGGTGCTGCAGGCGCTGCTGCTCCATACTCTGCTGCATGCTTCGCTGGGCCTGGACCAGGTACTCAACGAGCTCCTCCATACTGCCGGACTTATCTGTCTCAACCACGGCAGTCTTATGTTGCACATTAATTTGCGCCATTTGTTCAAACAGCGCCTCCATGCTGTCATCCATGCTGTCAGACTTCTCTGTCTCAACAACGGCAGTCTTCACTCAAGACATACACACTCCACAGTCTTTTCCACGGAAAATTCAGCCTTGCTGTGCAGACACTTTTTTTTTTTTTTTTCTCTGCAAACTCTATTAGGGCCACTGTCTCTTTAAGACTGCTCCAATAGACGTTTCTCTCTTGCTGCTGCACACTCCACAGTCTTTTCCACAACAAGTTCAGCTTTGCTGTGCAGACACACTTTTTTTTTTTTTCTTTTGCAAACTCTATTAGGGCTACTGTCTCTTTAAGACTGCTCCAATCAGACGTTTTTGCTGACACACTTTTTTTTTTTTTTTTCTCTGCTGCTGCTTCAACAGACTTCACCTTTATTGCTGTCTCTCGCCACTGTGCTGCACGCACATTCCAGCACCAATTGTATCAGCCACTGTGCTGCCCCAGCATTCTCCGCCAATTGTAAGCTTTTCAGGGGATATAGCTCTGGGATCGCCGTCTGGGTAGACAGAGTGGCATAGAAACAGTTCATTCACACAGCAGTTCTGGTGAAAACTGGCCGCAACCAGCTTTATTAAAGTCCACAGCAAACAGATAAAAACAAATCATAAACATAAGACCTGGGCTTGTCCAGCCACTTACTCCACTTAGATAGATTTCCCTATCTACCTGGGACCAGACTCTACCAGCCTGGGCCAAAACAACACATATGTTCAGCATTTACCAGCATGGAGTTTCACAGAGTCTCCTCCTTGTGTCTGAAGGCATATCCAACGTCCAGACTTGAGAGAGCTCCACTCCTATTCAGCAGCTATCCGCACGGATTCTCACTGAGACTACTCCTGTGTCCGGGGTACATCGAGCACCCAGACTGAGACAGCTCATACTCCTGGAGACTGCTTCTTGTGCCGGGACTCCTTGTCCAGACTAAGCGAGCTCTCTGACTGTGTTCGCAGACACCTACTTCTGGTCTCCTAATTAACAGCTGAATGGTTTCAGGCCTGAGCTGCAAGTGTGTACTGAATGTAAGGTGTAGTGACCTTTCTCTACCACTAGGTTTACAAAGCCATACATTTCCCTTATACCAGTCAGCAAAGTATCTAGGTGAAATGTACACCCCATTCAATACACATACTCTCACTGTGTCACAATATATATATATATATATATATATATTATATATATACATACATATATATACAATATATATAAATATATATATATATATATATATATATATATACACACATGCACCATAGATATATGTTCTATGGCATGCTATCAATGAGGTTATTATAGGGAATCTGTCTGCAAGATTTTGCCATTTAGTCTGATAGCAGCATAATGCAGGGGCTGAGACATTGATTCTGTCAATGTACAGTAAATAGAAAGCTGCCAATCAGTGTTAACTACAGTATATATATATATATATAACAGTACAGACCAAAAGTTTGGACACACCTTCTCATTCAAAGATTTTTCTGTATTTTCATGACTATGAAAATTGTAGAATCACACTGAAGGCATCAAAACTATGAATTAACACATGTGGAGTTATACATTACACTTTACAAAAAAGTGTGAAACAACTGAAACTATGTCCTATATTCTAGGTTCTTCAAAGTAGCCACCTTTTGCTTTGATTACTGCTTTTCACGCAGAAAAGGTGAACGGATGGATTCTACATGCCGATGTGTAGCCCAGCTTCGCAGGCACACATAAAAATCCAGGAGAGTGCACAGGAAGGTAACAGCAAAAGCTTGATATCTATGCACTTCACTCACACTTTTAGACACACCCATCTGGGGTACAAGAGGAAGTGACACTTAGCAATCAGAGTTCAGTCAGTTTCCTGTCTTCGGACAGTGCAGTTCCAGTCCAGTGGAGTCTGGACTTGGAGAGAGAGAGAAGGGAGGACTGAATCCTCGCAGAGCTAACGTAGCTCACCTGACAAGCAAGTGGAGGCTAGTACGGGTGAAGTGGATCATCCTAGCCTAGTCAGAGCTACCCTTAATCAGTACCTCGACAGAAGCTGGAGGGAGGAGGATACTGAGAGCTGCTCGGCGAGCTCTAGAAGAAAGCTGACATTACCATCGAAGTTACAATTGCTTGTGCAAAGAGCGAGAGCAGGGCGAAGGGCACAGTGGAGAAGATAGAGAAGTGCTTCAGGTATTGGATTGCCTGCACTAAATTGCCGGACACCGGAGTCCGAGGTGTTGCTACAGTTTTAAGCTTAGTAACAAGATTACCGGAGGCATCTGGACTGCAGGTCGCAGAGAGCAGCCCTAAGTGTCAATACGTAAACCGGAGTCAGGTGGAACAGGGACTTTGAGTCAAGTGCACGACAAAAGTAAGGACTTAGTTTCATCACCTAGAAGGCTCCACCACAACATTGGCCGGGCAGTACAGCTATTGAGAAAGCTGGAGTTTTCAGAGTTAACTTCGCTTCAGGCAAGTTGGACTCACATGTACATTGAAGTTAAGGAGGCCTCTAACCTGCTCAGCTGTTACCGGAATGTGCACTCTCCACCCCGACCAGCTCCCCGGGATCTGCTTGAACCATCATCAGTAAAAGGTATGAAAAGAAGCTGCATTGTGTTTGGCTGAATTCTTACTACACCCTGCATCATCATCATCACCATAGACTTCCAGGGACCCGTCTCACCTGTGGGAGACTTACTACCAAGCTGCCCCATAACATCCCCTGTGAAAGTCCTTAGAGCAGCGCTGGTACAATTTACCAGAAACCGCAGGTGGCGTCACGAACTACCTATCCTTAAAATCCCCTGTAAATATTCCCCATTGCACGACCGCCAGGGCCACGGACCGAGCCACCGCTACCAGTGACAACTCCCATAGATTTCCATGGGCTCGGCTCCGAGTACCCCATAGCCCTGGTATCCACAATTGTGGTGCGTGGTCGGAACAACAATTTGGCGTCACGAACAGGATCCGAAGCTTGCAGTTGTGAGTCCTGTGTGCCTATATTGACTGTTTGTGCGGAAAAGACTGTTTGCTGTGTTGGCGCCATAATACCGCCATCTTTAGCGCAATATTCGCGCCCTCAGGCGCTGGTGAAGAAGGGGGGCGTACCTGTAAAAGCGCGCTGTTGCCTGGCTCCGCCCCCAGCTCTGACGCGGCAGCAGGTCCTGTGAAACAGGAAGTGAACGCTCTGACATCACAGTCCAGCGACGAAGGTCCTGTCTCCACCGCTGTGCCTGCTACGAAGGTCATGTCTCCACGCTGTGCCTGCGACGCTGCAGCTGCAAAAGAGGTAGGCTCAGATTAACCAAGGGGGCACCAATATGTCGCAGCAAACCGGCAGACGGAGCGGCCCCGCCGGGGGGACCCCAATAGCCCACCGCTTGGCGTCGTACCGCAGGATGGGGGTGTGTGTAGCCCTGGTACACAATACAGGAGGATGAGTGGAGAGGTAACAGTTAAGGTCTCTTCATGACATCATGTACATTCTGACACACCCAGCAGGGGTGTGGAAGGAGTGTTTAGTCAGTCAGTGTACGGACTTCAGAGTGAGAAGTCAGTTTCCTGTCCTTGGACAGAGTAGACGTGTCCAGTTTAAGTCTATCATCAGTTCAGAAAGTGGAGTTGGTGTAGGTGGTCTGTATACACCTTGTCTAGTCAGAGCTGTGCCCCACTGGAAGAAAGACTGAACTATCTATTAAGAGACAAGCAAGGCGAAGGGCAAAGTGGAAGGAAGGTAATTGGAAAAAGTGCTTTTGACTTGGAAAAGTCCTGCACTTTGCAACCGGTTAGGGGGGACCGAAAGGATCATATTGTACAGCTTAGTGAAGAAAAAAACCAGGAATCTACCGGACCCTAGGTCGTGGCAGACAAGCCCCTTTATAGTCAGAACGTAGCTGGAGTCAGGGGGTGTGAAGACTTTGAGTTGTGCCACGACAAGAAAAGGATTCAGCTCCCTCGCAGGAAGGCTTCTAACACAAAATTTGACTGGGCAAAAACAGCAAAGACTTGCTGGAATATAGAGAGGGACTACGCTTCAGGTGGTCGTACTCACTTCATTGGAAAGTAAAAGGAGGCCCCTACTTGCTTATCTGTTGCCTCAAAGCTCATCCCCCATCAACCCCATCAGCCTCCTGGGACCTGCCTTATCATCCTGCAAGTAAAGGTATGGAAAGACGTTGACCGTGTGAGACTGAGTTATTATTGCATGCCTGCACAATCCCTACCTAACTACCGACCTGAGGGAGAGTCCCACCTGTGGGGGGACCCGACATCTAGCTGCATCACCATCCCCTCAGAGATCTATAGCAGCGCTGGTACAAATTACCAGAATACTACAGGTGGCGTCACGAACTGTATATAAATCTATCCCCTGTAAATATTCCCCCAACATACGCCAGACGCCAGGGCCACAGACCGAGCCACAGCTACCTGTGACAATCCCCATAGACTTCTACGGGCTCGGCTCTGAGTACCCCATTGCCCTGGTAACCCACAATTGTGGTGGCGGGTCGACACAAAATTTGGCGTCACGAACAGGATCCGAAACTTGCAGCATTGCGAGCCCTGTGTGCCTGTGGATTGTTTTTGTGAAAAAGGACTGTTTGCTATTTTTGGCGCAAAAAATCCGCCATTTTGCCGCCATATTCGCGCCCTCAGGCGCTGGAGAAGAAGGTGGGCGGACCTGAAAAAGCGCGCAAAGTCTTGGACACGCCCCCAACCTGCACCCCAAACCGCATCGCAAACTGCGTAGCAATTGCATCGCAAACGCATCGCAAACTGCATAGCAATCTGCATCGCAAACCGCATAGCGAATGCATAGCAATCTGCATCGCAAACCGCATAGCGAACTGCATAGCAATCTGCATCCGCAAACCGCATCGCAATCGCATAGCAAACTGATCACAATCTGCATTGCAATCCGCATAGCAAATTGCATCGCAAAATAGAGCGGCAGGTCCTGCGACGAAGGTCCTGTTCCCACTGCGGTGCCTGTGAAGTAGCAGCATCTGAAACCAGTAGGCTCCGTTTAACCAAGGGGGCGCTAAGATGTCACAAAACCCGGGTGATAGTGCGGCCCCGGCCGGAGGCCCCAATCCCGCCCGTCTGGTATTGTAGCGCCAGAATGGGGGTGCAGGTCCAGCACCCAGTCCGGTAGTCCCGATCATGCCACTAACGCTCCCATATATGCCTGGGGCGAAATGGCTTCCCCAATACACGGTGGGCCAGGCACATTAGCAGGCTTCAAGCGGAAAGTTATGCAGCATCTAGAAATTTTACTCTATGCTGAGAGACAAAAAGCTGCTGTGCTGATAGGGCAGCTAACTGGCGCTGTGAAAGGGAAGTGGAGACTTGGGATACCCTTGATCAGGAGTCGGTGGCCTGCGATCTTCCTGAAGCTTCATGCCATTTTTGAAGACCCGCACAGAAACGGTCTCCGGATGGCCTTCTATTCACTGTTCACAACAGCCAGGTGACAGCATCCGGGACTATGCTTGCCGACTACAGGGAGCCTGAGAGCCCTCAAGCAAATTAAACCATTTAAATGCTATCGACGAGAATAGAATGCTGAAAAAAACAATTTATACAGGGATTGAGATCCCAGAGGAACGCAGAACTGTAATTGGTGGTCCTTGATCATCCGGATGCTTTCCCTTTTATGCCTAAAAGAATGGCAATAAAGGGCTGCGGCCCCTGGGCAAACCTGAGGTGGGCCACCCAACATCATCAGGGTGAAGTCACTCTGGAACCGGCAGTAACCCCTGTTCCCCGCTAGTGGCAGAAACCAAAACGCAGGTGACACCTCCTAGTGAATTGGACTGTCTGCGCTCAGAGGTGCGCCAGCTGACTAAAAATTTTGGCCGCTGTAATGAGTTGCCCTACAGTGCGGAAAGAGGAGGAAGGGGAAGATCTTGTTAGCTGACTGCCCGAGGATGTTCCGTGGATGCACCGGGAGAAGAAGAAAAAGACCCTCGCCCCCCCCGGAGGAGGACAACGCCACCCCAGGAGCAACCTCTGATCAACACCCTTCTCGTCGAGAGATCATCTGTTATCGCTGCAACGGAAAGGTCATCTGTTACGCAGTGTCCTTTAAAAGGGCAGAACCTGGGTCCAAGGGCCAACACCCAGGAGAATACCCGTCAGGCCCCCTAGACTGGAACCGCAGGTATGTGGGCGGGCGACCTACTGTCTATTATTCTAGATGGTATTGCTGTTCCAGATTGTTAGACACGGGGGTCCCAGGTGACCCCAATACCTGATGCTCTATATTACCAAGTATGGTCAATGGACAGTCTTAAAACCTCCGAGCCTTGATTTACTGTGTATGCTTCGAATGGTCTTCCTGTAGAAGTACTCGGAACAAAATGTGTAGATGTAAAGGTGGGCCCGAGAGGAGTTGAAAGACCAAGGGCTTCTGGGTAGTAAAGACTGTAAATGAGGAGAATGGTCTAAATAAATTTTGGGTACTAAATTATCGGTAATTGTTTGGGAGAAGTTGTGTTCTTGCTCCAACAGCTCGCTGAGATTGCCCGACCAAGGCAGAGAGGAGTAATCCAAAGAGAGATCCGGGCCCTGGGTGTCAGCAGCAAGCGAAGCTTACCGACGGCGAAATTGGTAATGTACGGGTCACTGGGCTCAGATCCTATTGTGATACCCCCAATGAGTGAAATGATCATTTGGTGAGGGCGGCCTAGGTCTGAGGGGACAGAATTACCAAGCTGTAGTAGAAAACCCCACCATTCAGAACATAGACTACACTTATGACTGCTAGGGGAGTAGTAGAAGTGGTGAATGGAAAGAGTTCCGGTACGGCTTCTCAATTGGGGGATGATGAGGTAAATTTACCCCGTTATGCAACCATTGCTAAACTTCATGCGTTGATAATAATTCTATTTCTCCCGGCTGAGTCTTAGACTCCTGTCAAATAGAGGAGGACAATGACCAGCAACTCAGGTGGCGGATGGTGTCAGCAACTCCATGTTGGGAGGACCACCACTCCCGCTCACCAGAAGCAAGGGGTATTACGGGTGGTGCAAGATTACGCCCAAGTGTTTAGCAAAAAATCCACTTGATTTTGGGAACAATTAAGGGAGTACAACTTCAATATCCCTACAGGCAATCATCCTCCCATCAAAGAGCGGTATAGGCCCATACCTCCAGCTATTATCAGAAGGCTAAAGAAATGTTGAATGATATGAAGAAAGCTGGGGTGATAAGGGATAGTTGTAGTCCCTGGGCAGCCCCTCTAGTTCTGGTTAAAAAGAAAGTGGTTGTATGAGAATGTGTGTGGATTACAGGCAGTGAACCGCATAACACACAAGGATGCATACCCGCTACCAGCATAGAGGATCATTAGCTGCTCTGAAACGGCTAACTACTTTTCTACCCTTGGATCTGACTAGTGGTTACTGGCAAGTGGCTGTGGCTGAGGGAGGATCGTGGAGAAAACGGCTTTCACCACCCAATGGGGCTCTGTGAGTTCGACAGAATGCCGTTTGGGCTCAGTAGTGCCCAGGAACATTTCAGAGAGTGATGGAAAATTGTCTGGGACATCTCAATTTTTGAAAACCGTGCTGCTATACCTAGACGAACGTTATCGTGTATTCCAAGACATATGAGGACCATCTGAAGCACCTGGCAGAAGTATTGAGTCCTGTCCAGGTTACGGGATGAAATTAAAAACCCTCAAAATGCCATCTACTCAAGCAGAAGGTACAATACTTGGGGCACATCGTCAGTCGGAAGGAGTAGGCGCCGGACCAGAGAAAGTCACTGCATCCAGAAGTGGCCGGAGCCGAAAAACTTAAGGAAGTGCGACAGTTCCTGGGACTAACGGGTTCTACAGGAGATTCGTGAAAGATTACACGAAGAAGGCAGCTCCTTTACAGGACCTCCTGGTAGGGACAATCCTTAAAGAGCAAGAAACCCTCCCTTTAATTGGGGTAAAGAGCAGGCTGAAGCATTCCAAAAAGATGAAAGAGATCCTGACAGGTGATGAGATCTTAACCTATCTGATTACAGCCAAACGTTCCTGTTGTACACCGACGCCAGTAATGAAGGGCTGGGAGCAGGTTCTCAGTTCAGAAGCAAGAATGGCCAAAAAAGTCATCGCTTATGCTAGCAGAAAAACTCAGGCCAACTGAAAGGAATCGGAAAATTTAGGCCAGCTTCAAGCTAGAGTTTCTGGCGCTGGTCTGGGCCATTACTGAAAGATTTTAAGCACTATCTGGCCTCAATAAGTTCACGGCGTACACAGACAACAACCGTTAAACGCACCTGGAAACCGCCAAGCTGGGTGCCCATGGAGCAGCGATGGATGGCTCGGTTGTCCAATTATCAGTTTACTTCAAGTACCGGGCAGGGTCGGAAAGAATGCTAATGCTGATGCGTTGTCCCGAATGCGCATGACTCTGATACGGAAGAAGAATCGGACGACCTGGAAGAAATTGAGCTACCCGCGTTCTATCGAAATGGGGAGTCCACGAGCATCAAGTCCACAGAAAGCAGTATGGTGAACATTAAATCCTTTACCCATCATAGTTGGAAAGAGACTCAGGACAGTGATCAGGGTCAGCGCATCAAGGAGTTGTTTAAAACAGGAAGGCTCCTCTCTGGAAAAGGATGCAACCTATGTCAGCCAAGCTCCTGTGGAACGAGGAAAAAACAGGTTGTTCCTATACCGTGAGAAGTTGTGCAGAAGATACGTCAACCCAGAACCATGAGATGGTCTGGCAAATAGTGGTCCCCAAGGCAGACGTCCCAATGGTGTTGGAAGCGTACCCACGATCAAGAGGACACTTTGGCTGGAGGAAGCTGGAGACCTGTTGAGATGCGGTTCTACTGGGGTAGGGATGCGGCAGCTCTGTCGAGAGGTGGTGTCGGAACTGTGGACCTGTGGTCTCGAAGAAAGGACTACGGTAGTCAAAAGGCCCCCCCTGCCAACCTATTCTGGACGACTCGTCCCCTGGAGATTGTGGCCCTGGACCACGTCAAACTGTCGCCGAGTAGATCTGGATACTCATACGCCTTGCCATGGTGGACCATTACTCCAGATTTTGGTAGTCGTTCCAGTGAAAGACCAGACGCAGTGACGGCCGCGAAGACCTTTCAAGCAAGCTTCTGCAGGACCGCATGGGTATCCCGAGCAAGTCTTAACACGATCAGGGACCTGCTTTCGATATGATTTATTCAAGGGAATTCTGTATATGTAGGGTGCAAGAAAATAAGAACAACACCAAATCACCCTCAAACCAACGGTCTTTGTGAAAAGATGAACCAATTGTCCTTGACTTGTTGAGATCCATACCGTTGGAAGACAGGAATCGATGGCCGGATTTACTACCTGATTTGGTTTGATTTGTACAACCATATACCTGTAAGCTCAACTAACTGCACTCAGCTATCTATGAGAGCAAGGCCCGGAAAAACTACCAATGGATCTAGAACTTGGAGTGGTAGAACGGAGGCAGACGACGCTGTTGAGAACTGGGACGTCAATCGGACAAGAGCAATACAGAAGAGTACAAATCTGTGGGAGGAAAGTCTCAATAAGCACGGGAGAAAACAGGAAGATGTTTACAAACGAAATGCTCCTGCCAAGACCCCTGATGCCTGGAGAGGTAGTATTAAAAGAAAAAGAAAGATGCATAAACTGGATAATCAGTGGGGCAAGAACCCTACGTCATACAAGATTTAAATACGACAACAGAAAAGTTTGTGTCGTCAGTAAAGACGGAGGAAGACAACGACCACTGTGTCCAGGATCATTTGAAGTTGTGTCCAGAAACACTTAAAGAGTTGTGAAAAGAAACCTGTCCTCAATCAAAGAGAAAGAAAGGAAGAGGTCTACACACCGATCTGGGGAGATTTTCCTGCGGATTGGCCCCGACTGGGAGATGCGTGATAATTCCAGTGTTGCAGTTTTATCAGCCACAAGAGGAAGTTCTACCTCCAGTTGTGCCTGTGGTGCCAGTTGAGCCGCTCAGGAGTTACCCATCCCAGCAACACCTCAACCTGTGGAACCTCCAAGATGGATCATTGAAGCAGCGCCCCATACTATGGGATCTCCTGGTGAAGCTGACTCACACGCCCAGCCATCAGTACGCTTGCCAGATCCATAGAAAGGTTAAGGCAGTTCTATAGTTTGCCGTTACGCAGTGCAGACAGATCGCAACTTGTTATACCTGAAACTACACCACGTAGATCAGAGAGAATCACAAAGGGAAATTACCCATTAGATATCAGCAGTGATTATAACGAATTTATGTGAACATTGAAAAAGTCTATATTATAAATGTGTTTTTTTCTCTATTATGTCTTCGTTTAACAATGGACTCAGAGGCTGAGGACTGAGCAGCCCAAAAAACTTGTATCCTGTACATTAGTTGCACTAAAGTGCCTTCTTAATGGTTTCACATGAACCCTTGACTCACCTCTGAACCAAAAACCCGTGTGGTGTGGCACTGAGTGAGGTCTGCATTTGGATGTCCTGCAGCCCACCCAGGACCCACGTTGAAGGTTTGGTGCGGGTCCTTCAAAAATTCTTGTATATATTTTATTAAATGCTACTTGATACTTTTGTATTTCTATATGTAAAATGTTATTGTTCGTAACGTTCAGGTGTTCTCACTCCCGGGATGGGAAGATGTTATTGTTTCAATGTTTATTGCATAAACAAAATGTCTTTTGTATTTTACAGCCCGGGAGTGCTGTCGTTTTTCCATGGGGGAATGTGTAGCCCTGGGTACACAATACAGGAGGAATGAGTGGAGAGGTAACAGTTAAGGTCTCTTCATGACATCATGTACACTTCTGACACACCCAGCAGGGGTGTGGAAGGGAGTGATTTAGTCAGTCAGTGTCGGACTTCAGAGTGAGAAGTCAGTTCCTGTCCTTGGACAGAGTAGACGTGTCCGTTTAAGTCTATCATCAGTTCAGAAAGTGGAGTCTGGTTAGGTGTCTGTTATTTACACCTTATCTAGTCAGAGCTGTGCCCCACTGGAAAAAGGACTGAACTATCTATTAAGAGACAAGCAAGGCGAAGGGCCAAAAGTGGAAGGAGGTAATTGGAAAAGTGCTTTTGACTTGGAAAAGTCCTGCACGTTTGCACCGGTTACTGGGGACCGAAGGATTCACTATTGTACAGCATAGTGAAGAGAAAACCAGGAATCTACCGGACCTAGGTCGTGGCAGACAAGCCCCTTTATAGTCAGAACGTAGCTGGAGTCAGGGGGTTGTGAAGACTTTGAGTTGTGCACGACAGAAAAGGATTCAGCTCCCTCGCAGGAAGGCTTCTAACACAAATTTGACTGGGCAGTACAGCTAAAGACTAGCTGGAATCATAGAGAGGGACTACTCTTCAGGCTGGTCGTTACTCAGCTTCATTGGAAAGTAAAGGAGGCCCCTAACTTGCTTATCTGTTGCCTCAAAGTCATCTCCATCAACCCCATCAGCCTCCCTGGGACCTGCCTTTTCATCCTGCAAGTAAAGGTATGGAAAGACGTTGACCGTTGTGAGACTGAGTTTTATTGCATGCCTGCACATATCCCTACCTAAACTACCGACCTGAGGGGAAGAGTCCCACCGTAGGGGACCGACATCTAGCTGCATCACCATCCCCTCAGAGATCTATTAGCAGCGCTGGTACAAAATTACCAGAATACTACAGGTGGCGTCCACGAATGTATATAAATCTTATCCCCTGTAAATATTTCCCCAAACATACGCAGACCGCCAGGGCCACAGACCGAGCCACAGCTACCTGTGACAATCCCCATAGACTTCTACGGGCTCGGCTCTGAGACCCCATTGCCTGGTAACCCACCAATTGTGGTGGCGGGTCGACACAGGTGCAGGCCCCTCACCTGGCCCGGTGGTCCCGCTCATGCCGCATAACGCTCCATACATGCCTGGAGCGAAGTGGCTCCCCCAGTACAGCGGCGAGCCAGGCACCCTGCCAGGATTTAAAAGGAAAATATGTAGCATCTTAGATATGTACTCATGACTGAGAAGCAAAAAGCTGCTGTGGTAATAGGACAGTTAGCTGGTGCGGCTGAGAGAGAAGTAGAGACTTGGCCCATTGCGACCAGGAGTCGGTACCTGCGAACTCTTAAAGCTACAGGCCATCTTCGAGGACCACACAGAAACGGATCTCGGATGGCATTTTATCAGTGCTTCAGGGACCGGGGGTGACAGTATTAGGGACTACGCCTGTGACACAGGGGGCCCTGCGAGCTCTCAAAACAGGCAACCCCACAAGTCCCATTGAGAGAGCCAATGTTAAAAGAGCAATTCGTGGGGGATGAGGTCTCCAGGGAAGGCAGGAATGTAAAACTGGTGGTCATCCAGATGCCACTTTTGATGCTCTAAAGGACATGGCAATAAAGGGACTGCGACCCCTGGAAAAGCCTGAGGTGGCAATCGTATACCCCGGGTGAAACCATTCTTAAGCCGGCAGTCCCACCTTTTCTCCCCAGGTGGCAGGGGCTAAACGCAGGTGGGCCCCCTAGGGGGTTGGAAAGTCTGCGCTCAGAAGTGGCCCAGCTGACTAAAAACTTGGCATGTAATGGAGGCCCCCGCAATGCGGAAAAGAGGAAGGAGGGAAGATCCAAATAGCCGATGTCAGAGGGTGTCCCTTTGGATGAACGGAGGAAAAGGAGGACTCGCCAACCAGAGGAGGACCTGCCACCCCCGGAGCGACTCCGGGCAACACCATCCAGCGGGTTGTTGCTACCGCTGCAACCCAAAAAAGGGCTTGGCTCAGCAAGCCTTTAAAAGAGCCGATCCTGGGGGCAGAGGGAAAAAACCCCGGAGTTTGATCATTTGGCCCCTTTTGGGTGGAAAACCCCAGGTTCGTGGGTGGAGGCCCTACCCGTCCTTTTATTGGAGGGGTTGCAATCCTGCCTGTGGAACTGGGTTCAGGTGACCATCATACCTGAGCTTTACAAAAATTTTGGTCCATGGCAGCCTCCGCCCCCAAAAAACCCGACTTGCGTGTAAGCCACAATGGTTTTCCCCGTTGAAGTAATTGGAGCCAAAAAAAGTGGAAGTAAAAGTGGGCAGGGTGGGGAAAAGGGTCAGGGACTTTTTGTGGAAAAAACTGTAAAGAGGAGAAAGCCTTAAATGTGTTAGGACAAAGTTATCATACTGTCGGGGGGAAATTGTGTTTTTTCTCCAAAGCTCGCTGAAGTTTCCAAGAAAGCAGAAGGGGGTGCCGAGGGAGATCCCCGGGGTGATGTGCCAGCAGCAACGAAGCTTAAGTTTGGGGAAATCGGTAATGTAGGGTCACAGACTCGAACCCCCTTGTAATACCCCCCCAATGAAGTTTG